>JAVSCE010017767.1:0-600000 GCA_032199065.1 Smutsia gigantea | reverse complement strand
TGACAATTGTCTTTTTCCAGTCCAGAGCCAATGCCAGGAACACTCAGCCCTCTTTTAATTTATTAGAAATAAATCACAGAACAATGCAGCATGCTGTTTTAAGTAAGACATTTTTCAGAAACTCACTTCTCTTTCAAAAGGCTGAGTCAAAGACTGAAGGGAATTTAATTAGATCCTTAAATGGAGATGCAAACAGGTACTAATACTATCCAAAAAGGAAGAGTTTGAGGAAAGTGGCAAGACGAAGAAAACCCATATTCTAAACATCTAATCCCACCCTTAGTGCTTCAAACTGTTCAGTCCCAGCAGACACATGCAAGGGACCTGGCATACAGCTAAGGACCCCAGAGCAGGTGGACCTCATCAAACCTTTGGCTACACGGTAGGTCCACTGGGAGGAAGCCTCAGCCCTTGACTCTGCTCTGCTCAGCATTTCTGATGTTTAGTAAAGATGTCTGCAGGGAAGGAAGCCAGCTGTAGGCAGAGGTCAAGAGACATCACCACCTTGGGACTTAGGGGCCCCACGGCTGCCACCCAAGAGGCACCACCTTTTGGCTTGGCCATGCCAGGCAGTGCTGCCACAGTGAACGCCCAGGGTGGGGAGCCAGCAGCTGAGGAGGCTGGTAAAGACTGTGCTACCTTGGTCCTGGGGCCTGACGCCTCCCACAGTGGAACTGCACACACTTTGAAGGGGTTACTCAATGTTCATTGACATGGATCTGAGTGAAAGGTCTGTGCTGTTCTCTGTCACACAGGAGGAGTATTTCCCAAGGCAGTGTATTTGAAGGGCTGGGGCCTTTGCAGAGATCTCACAACACGCACATGGGGGCACTTACCCCACCTGGGTGTGAGGCTCATCTTGCTCCTTCTCACAAGGAAACCCAAAGCCAAGGCTTCAGCAAGTAACAGGGATCACCACCAGAGGGCGGCAGTGCACACCCGCGCCATGTTACCCATTTAAAAGAGGAGAAAACAAAGGTGGGAGTTAGCGATGCACCCAAGGCTTGCAGATAGCACACGATAGATGCAGGCTTAGAACCTCAGCCTCCCAGCTCTCAGCCAGTGCTCTTCCATTTGCCCCCAAGGTCACAGAAAAGGGATATTTGGTGTGGTTTATGCATCTTAATTTACAATAGATGAAGTTGCCTGGTCAGAGTGGCAGCATCTCCCCCAGGCTCCTGGGATCCCCAGTGATTCCTGAGATGTTATGACCTTTTTTTACCAGAACTCACAGCAAGAAATGCACCGCACATTGCAATGAGCATTTAGAATACTATTAGTATACACAAAACTGAAACACATTTTCACCAAGTAATACCCTTATTCCTGAGATACACTTGACATTTCAATTGTACTTGATTCTATGTCTCTTTTTCTTTAATGCTAAGTGGGTCTCCATCAGTCACGTTCATTTCACTACCCACTAGTTGGTTGCCAGTCCTGGCTGAAGGGTGGCCTTGAGAATGGCCCTCCAAAGACAGCAGAATACTTACGTATCACCTGTGTCCTGGATCCTGCAAGAGCTTAGGAAGGGTCTAGGGATGCTGAGCGTCTCCAGTCAAAGAGGGAGAATAAGGGCCCAGGGAGAGTGCCAAAGGCAGCCTGGATTCACCAGTTTCACTCTGTCATTCCGTGATTCATGCCGTCAACAAACAGTAAGTCATCACTGAGAGCTCAGCTCAGTTCTCAGCCTGCCTCACCAAGAGGAGATTTCTGGCTTCAGATAGCTCTCTGATCAGCCTTCCCCTGCAGGCTGTGGCACGAGAATCCAGAGAATGTCTCCATTTGGAAGCTCTTAGTGAAGAAGACAGTATGAAGGAAATCATCTGAGGCCAGAGGGCCAGAAGATGCTCACATCCTAGGAACCTTGCCAGGTAGAAGCTGCAAAGGGGATTTTTTGATGGGAGGCCAGACTCCCATGCTGGGACCCAGAGGCAGAGACCCCGGGATGCTCCCCCTGCAGCCGACATAAGCATCCCCTGACACAGGCAGCACCCTCTCCCCCTGGGGCACAGCCAACAGACCTGCCCAGAAAGTCCTGACACTGCCAAGCATTTCACTTGTTCAGTTTCATTCCCTTGCTCCCAGCATGTTATTTTATGAAGAAATTCAAAGGATGAGACATCTATCAGTGGCCAACCCTCAAAGTTATCTTAAAGTTCTGCTTGAAAACCCGAGAGTGGTTCTCAAATCCAGTTCCCTGATGACTGGGAGGATTCCTGGTGAGTCCCCACAACTGGACAAAGAGCTTCCAGCTTCAATCCTGGTATTCATCCCCAGTGGGGGAAAATGCATAGCAATAAAGGAAATTCCCCAAACCCTCAGCCAGGGCTCTGCTGTGAGGACGCCAGCTCAACCTCCCACATGGGCAACAGTGCCTGATTTCCCATCGCATCCTGTTTTGGTAACTGTGGCCCCAAAGAGAAAATGGCTCTGAACGAGTTGAATAGGTTCATTGTATGTGATATTTATGGGGTATCCACAAGGCACAAAGCAGTAACTTTGGCCTCGAGGGAAGAAGAAGATGAGTCCAATTGAGCTCCCCTGTTCTCAAGATTTTCCTCAGCCTAGTAGAGGAATCCAGCCAGGCATGGGCTTGGGTAACAGCCCTCTGAGAAGCCTTCCCTGCCTTGCATGCTCCCTCCCTGAATTCACTCTTCACTTAGCACATAGATTGCAGTTATTGGCTCAACTGTCTGCTACTCAAATAGAGTATCCTTTCCTGTGAGCAGGTCAGACAGAGGCTACACTACTGGCTTTGAAAGTGCAGGAGGGAGCCTTGAAGCTGGGAACGCAGGAGGCCTCTAGAAGGTTGAAAGCTAAGGGAATGGATTAACTCCTAGAGCTTCTAGAAAGGAGCACCACCCTGCTGACACCTTAATTATAGCCCAGTGTTAAACTTCTGCAGAACCCTAAGATAATACATTTGCATCACCTTAAACCACCAAATTATACTGCTCTGTCACAGCAGCAGTAAGAAGCTAATACAGATTTTGGTCATTTCCTTTGGAGCCCAGTACCCTTGACATCTCTTCTGTGTTTCAGAGCAAGAGGTGACACTGTCAGGTGAGACAAGGTGACCCTCTGGAAAACCAAGTCCACAAAGAGAATGACCTGGCTTTGTCTTAGCAGGGGAGGAATTGGAAGCTGGTTCTTCGAGGGGCAGAGGGAAATGGCCTGTCCCTAAGGAGTGAAATCCTGAGCTGGAGGATGGAAGGGATCTATGCACCACTCTGCACAGAGCCCAGGAGCAGGGCCTGCAGCAGCATGCCCGGGGAGACATGGGCCAGGAGCCTCAGGTTCCCAGCCGACCCCAGAGGTTCCCATGGCAGAGAAGGCATGCAAGCTTAGAGTGGAGCTGGCCACCTTCTAATGCACCGTAGCCCCAGCCAAGAAGCCACCATGGTGGAAACCCCTTACACCTGAGGTCTCTGGCTCTTCCACTCTCCTCTGGGATTGCAAAGCCCTGAGCTTCTGATATAACAGAGTGAGGAGAGGGAGTTATAAAAATAGCAGATATTATACATCAACCATGTGCAAGAAATCCTTTTACCAGATTTAGGTGTGCTATAGGAAAATAATTATGACCTTTCTTGTATATCTGACACGGTCACCTCTGATATTCACAACTTGTGAAGCCCTGGGCTGAGCAGGGCCCAGGACTGACAGTGGGTACAGAGGTGGCACTCTCCTGCTGTATGTAGGACCAGGAATGACACTGCTCAAACCTATCCACCCCTTTCTCCAAACATGGGCCCAGCGTGTGTCATCAGGCCCTTCACCAACTCAGTGAATAAACAATGTGGAGGAGGGTGAGCAGCTGAGCTCTGATGCTGAGCCACAGCCAGTGTCCGTCACCCTAAGGGCGGACTGTCTCCAAGGCTGGAAGGGCCTCAGGGACCAGGGAGGCCCTTGTGGTCATCAGTCACCAGCACTGGCCACTGAGCCCAGACACTTATCACGGTGGCCTATGCTGCTGCTCTGGTGTCACTCCTGTCCCTGGTGTCCAGGTCCCCACCTCCCTGGGGCGCCTCACAGCCACGCCCACTTCGGGTGCTATCTCAGGGGATACATGGCCACCTGCTGCTGTTCCCCGAGCCCTGGAGCTCCCTCCTGCCCCATTCAGGCTTCAGAAATCTCCTTTTGGACTTGGTGGGGAGTCCCCCTTTCTTCACGTTTCCTCCAAAACCTCTCTCCATCTTTCCCCCAACACCCCTCCTGCATCTCTCCCTCCTCCCCCTCCCTCTCTCCCTCCCTCTCCCTCCATCTCTATCTCTATATCTCTCTGTGTCTCTTTTTCTCCCTCCTTCCTTTTCTTTCTCTCCCCAAACCCTCCAGGCACTGACATACCTTTTCAATAGTTTTAGACATTTCAGAACCAAAATCTAGGAAGGAGAGTCTCTTGCAGACAACCTCTGCTTTTAGACTAGCCACAAATCTACCCTGAAACAAGAAAGCCTACAGCCCGCTAACTCCTTAAAAAGGGGATGGAAGATGGAGAAAATATAGGGAGGGATAAAAACATAAATCAATAAATTAAAAAGTTACCCTGATGCAACAAAAATAATAGCTGCCATTTTGCAACCATTTATTTAATAACTCACAGCTGAGTGCCTGCTGTGCATCAGAATGGTCGGGTGCTGAGATACAGGGGCAGGCACGGAGGCTGGGTCCCTGCCCTCCCAAGCTTTCCTTCCCGGCAGAGCCGGACA
This sequence comes from Smutsia gigantea, assembly GCA_032199065.1. Classification (NCBI taxonomy): domain Eukaryota; kingdom Metazoa; phylum Chordata; class Mammalia; order Pholidota; family Manidae; genus Smutsia; species Smutsia gigantea. The sequence goes on along the minus strand of JAVSCE010017767.1, from coordinate 595,288 downwards.
ACAAACGCATAAACAAAGAAACAAGGCAACGTCCATGCAGCGCAGGGAGGGCACTCAATAGACCAGAGCTGGAGGACTGCATTAGATGGGAAGGTGCGGGTGTCAGAGACAGCCCCTCTGCTGTTTAAGCTGAGACCTGAATGACAAGAAGGACACAGAGAGACCAGGGCTCACCTTTTACGTGCCCAGCCCTTTCCACATTGTTATGCTTATTTCTCACTGCTGACCTACAGAATCTACACTATTATCTCCATTTTACAGATGAGGAAACCGAGGTGTGCAGAGATTAAGTTCCTGGTCTACAGCAGTGAAAGAACAAGGACTGAGCAGATGTGCTGTCCGTCTGGCTCCAAAGCCACAACCCCTTCCTGTCTACTAGCAGGGCCTCTAACTGCACCCCTCTTGGAATCTTCCCAAATGTTCCAGACAGAAATTTCTTTCCCACAGGTGTTGACATTTCCATCTTTCCTCCTTGGTCCCCTGGCAAGGACAACCTACAAGGAGGTTTCCATCCTTCCAGCCGTGCCTCACATGAGAGGATAAAGTTGCCCACCAGCTGCTGGGACTGGCCTGCTCTTCTCATCCGGGGAGGCCAAGTCCTCCCTGCTGTCTGCCCGTGGGGCTGTGGCTCAGGGAACAGCCCCTCTGTGCAGCCCTGCCTGTGGGCTGGTGGCCAAGAGAGAGCTCGGCCACACTACCTGAGAGGACCCTGAAGTGACTGGCCAGTGGTATTCAAGCCTATGTTTATTCACAAAAATCTGCTCTGTATTTTATTCAGCTTTGGGGCAAGGAGAGGTCAACTCTCTTCACCTCTGCTGCAAGAGGAGAAAACGGCAGGAAATGAAATGGCAGGGAAGCCAGCCCAGGGAGAGGGAGAACAGGCAAATTACAGGGAAATGAAAAACCTGTGTTTGGATCAGAGTGGAGGGTGTCAATGCTCCCCTTCCACTGGGGTCCTTCTCCAAGGCTGCAGGGCTTGCTGCATGAACCCCACGTGAGGGCCCTTGACTCTGGCACTGGTGGCCTGGCACCCGGGCCATCCTGTCCTGACCTGAAGGAGGTCCCTGCTTCCACCTGCTGTACCTTCCACCTGCACCTTCCAGCTCCAGTGGAGTCACTGGAAGTCACTTCCCCAGGGAGCAGGTCCCGCCAGCCCACTGCTGGAGTCCTCACCATGAGCACCCAGTCTCTGTGTGCAAGGCAGAGTTCCTGGAACTCAGGTCAAGCATGTGTGCATCTTGGGAACTCAGATCGAGTGGCTTTCTGCTCGTGCTCTCACGGAGGCATGACTTCAGCTCTTGCATACCCTTCGGGGCCCACCACAATGCCACCTCCCGTACACAGTCCCTCTGAACCAGAGCAGGGACAGCCCTTTGGTCCCAGCATCCCAAGAGCTGGAGAATCCCACTTGCTCACTTCTCCTCTTGGGCTGCTGGATGCAGAGACACAGTTTTCATTGCAGCTGGAAAATAATCATGGAGCACCTGTTATGTGCTGGGCACAGTGCTAAGTACTGGGACAGGGGACAGGTTTCTGCCCCCAGAGATCCAACAATATGGTGGGAGGAGTAAACATGCTTGACTCACCACAGCAGAAGGCAGAGGGGGCCACGAGCTACACAGATGTTCGGCCAGCCTTGGGAGCCCAGAAGCGAGAGGGTTCATTTCAAATGAACGATCAGGGTGAACTTATTATTGGAAAAGGAGGCACTCCAGTGAGGCCTTGCAAGACAGGCAGAATTTTATTTTATTTTATTTTAGTTTGGCTTGTTTGTGGCTCAAAGAGATACTGTGGCAGAGCCCTGAAGGACGTAGGAGACTGGTGCCCCAGGGGGAAGACAGCGGAAACAGAAGCCTGGGCGGAACACTTACACCCTGCGGTGCATCTGGGAGCAGTGGGCATCGCGAATCAGCCTGCTTGGGCTGCCAGACGAAATAGCACAGACTCGCGGGCTTAGAAGACAGATACTTACTTTCTCACAGTGCTGGAGGCTGGAAGTCTGAGATCAAGCGGCCGGCAGGCTTGGTTTCTCCCAAGACCTCTCCCCTTGGTGTGTAGATGGCCGCCTTCCTGCTGAGACCTCACGTGGCCTTCCCTCTGTGTGCGCAGCTTGCCTGGAGTTTCTCCATGTGGGCTAATCTCCCTTCTTATAAGGAAACCAGTCAGATTGGATTTAGGCGTAATGGCCCCGCTTTAACTTAATTACCACTTTAAAGGCCCTTCCCCCATATACAGTCACATTCGGAGGAACTGGGGATTTGGACTTCAACATATAAATTTTAGGGTAACATAATTCTGCTGATACAGACAGCACGTGGGAGGAATGAGACACGTGGTGTGGACGGAGGAGGAGCGACGTGTTGGTGAGACAGGTTGAAGCCTAGGTTGAGGCCAGATTTCATAATCTCTTGAGTGCAAGGCTGATTCATTTGGCTTTTATGTTACAGGCTATTAAAACATGTTATCAAAATACGTCCCATAATCTGCTAATAGGCATGTTAAGCAAACAAAAAGACAGGGTCCTAGTATTCATGCTCAATCTTGGGAAACCAATTTCTTCCTTGTGGGTTTTTTCAGGGCCTTTAAGTATGCACATGTGTGTTGTGAATCCTCAGGAGGGAAGCCTGATCACCAAACCCAATTTTTAATGTCAGCTCACGGGACAATACTCTAGGAAGCACTGCCGAAGGTAATGGGGAGCCAGTAAAGATTTTTGAACAGAGGAACATAATGATTGAATCTGAAGTTTAAGGCTATTGCACTGAAGTTAAAACATTTGGAGGTTGATGGACTGTCAGAAACCGTTAAAACACCAGCAGCTGGGTGAGGGTATGTTCTAGAGGTCTGGGCCTCCATGGATAGCATAGCCTGTGACTGGGGAAAGCTCTCTAGAATCCAGCGAAGCCCCTCTGCTGCCTCATCAACCCTTCTTCCATTCAACAGGTGCGAACTAGGCCCCTGCTGTGTACAGGCACTCTGGTCGGCCAGCGTGTTAGTGCCCCAACCTAGGGAGCCGTGCCTGGTGCACACCTCCTGCCTCATGGTCTGTCTCCCTGGGCAGGTTTCCTGTTCCAAGCGGATGAAGGAGCCCCAAGGCTCTCGTCAGCACTGGCCATCAAAATGTCAGGTGCCCTCCAGGGCCCCCATCAGTCCTCTAGCCCTGCACCGTCCTCCCCCGACACACATGTACTGAGGGAAACTGGCTGATGTTCTGGGACTGCGTCTGGCCCTGAGGCAGAGGAGAGCGCTCCCCCTTCTCCTTCGGGGCTTTCTTGGCCATTCCCAAGCAGCTTCACAGATCAGAGGAACAGCCTGCCCCCATCCAAGTACCTATTCCTTGCCCAGCTGGTCATTGGCTGGGTTTCCTCCACAAGCCTTAGGTAGTAGAAACTAACTGAGCTTTCCCTTCGTAGTGGGATCCACCTTCCCTCTGGTCCACTTGGGGAAAAAATTAAATACCCTGCATATTACTATGGACATTTCCCTGCCACCCTTGAGCCAGTTACTTTGGGTGTCCCAAGGGGCACAGAAACCTAAAGAGACAGGCAATCTCTACGGCTCACATCACCCCTCACAACTGTAACCAGCACTGGTATCACTCAAATCGAAAATGGCACCATTGAGCCCAAACCCAGCTATACCTTGGGTAATTTCCTGTTACCGACCCCCTAAAATGTAGCAAGAGCCCTGGGGACTCCCACTCCTCACCTTGCATCTGGGCTCCAGACAAGGCGCATCCTTCCTTCCCTGGACTGTTGTTTCTTCATCTGTAAAATAAACTCTACAATTCTTTCCAGTTCCCAAAGTCTATAATCCTGTTCTCCTATGGCTGAGTATATGTAATGTTTATTTTGGGAGAAAGGGTACTTTTCTTTAGGCCTTGAAAGTTGTAACTTCAGACTAATAGTCATTTTGGATGATGTTACATTAATGCAAGGCTAAGTGAATCGCTGGGCTATTGCTGTAGCACAGTTTTTATGGGAAAAAGAGACTGATTTGGGAAATTTCCTGTCTCCCAAAACACATGTTTTGAGCACAGACTTCTCTTTTTCAGCTTTACATCCAAAACTGGAATCTTGCCCTTTTCTTCCAGATTTAAGGGGACAGGCCAGGGGGACCCCCTCAGCTCCCCTCAAAATGCAGAGGCTCACAGTTCTCAGCAACAGGGTCAGGGGGCAAGCAGGTGCAGAAGCAGGAAGTAAGCAGGGCTGGTGACAGAGACCTGCCCTCCAGCCCGTGCCTGGGACTTTGCCTCTGACCCCGTGCTTCTCTCTATAGAGGGCAATGCTCTGAGGCTCCGGGGGAGCTGGGGCAAACTTCACTCTGACTGGGGCCAAAATGGCACAGCCGACCATTTAACCCTTTGAGCACCACCATGCTCCCTTTCAGCTTTAAGACCTGGTAGACGCCATGGGAGGTCTGAGTCAAGAGGGCCAGAAACACCTGGCGGTGCCAGCAAGTGTGAGCTGAACGAGAGTTCTGGGTTTTTGTTTGTCTTGTTTTTTTGGAAACAAGTGATGTGAAATAGGGTTTGGGATTAACGTGGGTCCTAAGTGTAAAACGTTGCTACTGAGGATCTCAGTATCTACCCAGATGTTTTGGAGTTTGCTGTTGAGAGAATGCTTCGAGAGGTGAAGAGAGAACCGTCATGCATGGAGCAGATGGCATCGCCCAAGAACTTGCGAGGTTCACACTGAACCCTGTTCACAGGACCCAGTGAGGCAGAAAACACCAGGGTCTCAGAACTTGCCAGTGGGGCAACCTTTGCTGGTGTGGAGACTGGGGCTCTTGGAGGCTAATGAGCCACTGGGCTTTCCTAATGGGAGGCCAGGAAATCATGCAGTGTCCCCTTTTTCCTTCTCTGCCACTTGCCAACACATGAAGTCCCAGGAACAAACCCAAACTCCAATTGTGAATTTCTAGGTCACAAGAGGACACAGATTAATCAGACTATTTACAAAATCCTGTCAACACACGCCAGAGGGAGCAGGCCAACCGAAGCCAGTGACATTTTGCGGATTTCTTGTAGCATGTTTTGTCCATCCTTTTCTTATTAAACATTCAAATCCTCTTCTCATCCTCTAAACAGGATTCTGTCGTCTGCTCACCCGCTGAGTACCAGTAATCTAAGACACATGCCTGGAGCCACACTGGGCTGGATGTCCCCAGGGCCTGTTCTACCACATCATACACAACACACACACACACACAGACACACACACCAGGCGTGCATCACAGATGCCGCAAAGCATGCAAAGCCGGAAGCCCCCCCTAGCCTGGGTCCTTCAGCCCCAGCTCCAGAGTCTTGAGCTCTTCCCGCAGAGCTGAGCTTCCATGGTCTCAGCCCAAAATGCCTGATTCTGACAACAGCTCTCTGACATTGGCGGTGTCGCCCCATTTCTTACATGGAGAAACTGAGGTCCAGGTGGGAGAAACAGCTAGCCCAAAGTCACAGAATCATGCTTAGCAGTCAGTCAAGGTTTAGGGTAAAATCAAAGATAGATTTCTTCCCCGCCTCTAGGGGACAGCAGTTCTTTCTGGCCTGAGTGGGTACCAACAGCCTGGACCTCAGCTTCCTGCCCCAGTTCACGGGCTGACCACTGGTCATCACCACCCTCTTCTCACTCCACCCAATCAGAATATTGCAAGCCCGTAATCTTGGCTACAAAAGCCACATTCTGATGGTATCCTTCTTGCCCGGATGCTCATCTGTCTGATTTTAAGACTTAGCCATGCTATGCACAAGTTGGCTGGCCCTGGCTCCTGGCAGCAGGTCATTAAAGGTTCCAAAATCTTGCTAGGCAGGAGTTTAAAGTCGGCATTTTGAAACTGACTGTGGTGGGAGTATTTACACCATGGCAATCAGGAAACAACAAATGCCACAAATAAGAGCTTTTTTTTTTTATTTCTGTAGAGATGGTTTATCAGTCCATCAATCCTTGCCAGAGAGAATCACTTTAGATTCAGTGAGAACTGAGGCCTCTGTGAGCAGAGGAGATTCCTCTCGTGGCTCATAGTTGTCAGAGCAGAAGTTGACTCTGATAAGTAGAAATAGAACTTTTAGAAAAGAAATCAGGTAGCTTACAAAATTCACAAGAAATTTGGAGAATCAGCGTCAGGAGACAGGCTGGAATCCAGGGAGGCCAGGTGGAGTGTGCCAGCCCAGACCCTGGCTGGCTCACCCCCTTGCTGCTGGGCACTCCTCTCAGTGTCCACTACCGCTGGGCACCCTGGGGGCTTTCCCTTCTGCCACAGAGATTTCTAAATGGTTCCTGCTTCTTGGCTTCCTTGCTCCAGTTCTGAATGGGTGTGTTTGATTGGCTGACTTTAAGTCATATAGCTGCAACCCTCAGAAGTCAGGGTCATGAACAACAATTACCAGGCCATTTATGCCTCTGGAACAGGAGGTGGGAGGCTTACACCCTAGTGGATTTTCCAAACAGACAAAATGCTGAGCATGCCTATAACAGAAACCTACAAGCTCCTGAATTGACTGGTCCTAGAGCAATAAAGGAGAGCAAGAGCAAAGGCCTTAAAGAACCCTATCTTCAAATCTCTCACCCTGACAAAGATCAATACCCTTCTCTGCACATCTAGTTGTGATTTTACAACTGAAATCTTTCTTTTAGTCACAAAGATCCCTCTCTGAAATGGAATAGCCTTCACCATTCCTCCAGGGCTCAAGTGACATGTTAGTCATTCACACCTTAGTATGAATCAGTTTAATCTGCCATTTACCTTTCATCCTCTCGATTCAGCTCAACTAAGAGAATGGGAGTCACTACTAGACACGTACGTTAGTAGAAGAGTTAAGCATGGATAATCCAGAGCAGCAGGTAACCCAAGAAATATTTCCATGTGGCTCTGAGATGTAGCATATGAGCCATTAATTATACAAAGGAATTAGAATTGCCTATGTGAATTGTGACTGCACAATGGAAGGAGACAGGGCTGCCATGGTCCACAAGTCCAGAAGTGCCTTTCAGCCTATAGACAATAAAATCAACAATACACTTTGGAGTTATGCAATGCACAGCCTGTGCAACTATATATGGTCGCTCTGGTGGAAGCTGTTCAGAACTCCCTGAGTAGGAAGGGAAGATAGCTAAGGAGAAACAGCAGCCAAGAATACATAGAATGGATCACATCACTGGGAGAAGAAGCAGTACAAGTTTTAATACATAAAATTTAAATGCACACAAAGCCCAGGAACACCTATAAAGGGATTCTCATATTCATCCTGACCCACTCTAAGTTACATAAAAGAATCAGAGAAGGATCTTCTTCAGTTTCACTTAAGAAACACTTCATAATTCAGTGTTTAATTATGCTTATGAAAAACGAAAAGATATGGGCTGTTTTATTATTCAAGGATGGGCTGGTGGGAAGAGGAAGGGATTACCGATAGGCAGGTGGGAGGATGCAGAGCTGCTCACTGACCTGTTCCTCAGGCTCTGGAGCAAGAGGAGAGAAGCACATGGCCCACTCTGCTCCCCTGAAGGCATATTTCTTTATAACATGTGAAAGAGAGTAACAAGTACCCGATGCAGGAAGACTTTGGTCTCTAAGTGATCCCACGTTTGCAGCCTGTTGTTGATTTTAGCCAGAAGAAAGAAGGCAACTCACCCCTTTCCTCTCCAAGGCCATGGTTGCAGCTCTGCCCTGATTTTCTGGTCATCCCAGCAGACCCTGCATCCATAGCAGGAATTTCGTTTGGCCAAGCCCAGGCCATGTGGCAGATCCCTGGGCATGCAGCAGGGGGTCAGGGGGAGGAGATATGTGGGCCCATCAGCCCTCAGAGCTGGGCATTTGTCCCCAAAGCTCTCTAGTTCAACTGGAACCAAGTTGGGCTTAGACTGCTGGGTCTGGAAAACAAGCCCTCAGCTTGTGATTAGGAGGCCTGGGCTCCAATCCTCCGACCACCCAACTCACAGAGTGGGTTGAGAAAGCATTTCCCATCCCTTTCTGGGCCCCAGAGAGAGACTCCTTGAGCACCCCTCCTTGCTGCTATGGCTGCTGAAATGCTCGGGCAGTCCTAGAGACCTTTGTCTGACCCTTAACTGCATATACCAAATAGCACTGACCAAGCGCCCAGGTATGTGGCCCTGTGTTGCTGTGGCCCTCCTTCTTTCCCCACCTCCCAAATCCCATTCCCTCAGGGTCAAGCCAGGGTCCCAGGAGGGTGCCACACCAGGTTGGACCTCACAAGGATTAAACATGAAAAATGACGACACCTGAAAAAAACACAGGAAAAAGTATTTTATAATCCAGCAGAAGGAAGGAATTTTAAAACATGACACAATGCCTCAACACCCATAAAACATGAGATTGATAAGTTTGACTAGATTTTCATACAAAGAAGAAACACACCAAGTGAAAAGATAAATAAAAATCTAGAAAAAAAAATTGGATCTCATATCACAGGTAAAAGATGAGTTTCCTTAATACTTATAAAGCTCATATGGAGTTTGAGGGGGCATCTAAGAAATAGCATCCCTTTTCTTACCCAAATTCCAACTGTTATAGACACAGGAATAGGCAAATGAAGATCCAGACATCAGCTTTATTATGACAGAACTATTGGAGAACACAGGTTAGGTGTGCAAACAATGGGCCTCTGAATGCTGGACCCCAGAATGAAGCAGATCTGCCCCCCATGTCACAGGCAGATCTGGAAACCTGCAGGCCTCACCTGCCAAGTCAGGGCCTTTGTTGCTCTGCTTACTACACAGCCACGGGCCGCCAGGACCACATGCGCTCTACAAGCAAGCAATTCCAAGGGCAGGGAGACAGAGGCAAGGCCTATCCACTTCTTCCTGCCAAACTTCCTGATCAGGCCTTTACACTACACCTCTTCTCTACAGTGGGAATGAGTGAAGGGAGGGAGTCAGAAAGAAGACAGAGTGACATTTCCTGATGTCCTTTCACTTAGAAATACTTTAAGAAGCCATGGAGAAGGGAAATTCCTCCCTCTCTTCCAACAGATCAGTAGAAAAAGAGCAATAAGATGATAGAAAAATGGGAAGAAGCTGTGAACAGTGACCAGCGAAAAGAGTTCAGACACACGTATAAAGTTACCTGAAGGAAGCAAACCTCACTCACAATATAAGAATCCAAATTCAAAGTACCATGAAATATCATTCTGTTCTTACCCAATTGGCAAAAGCCAAAAGCGTTGTCACGCACTGTGTTGCTGGGGAGAGGGCACAACTCTTATGAAGGACGGTTAGGTAATAGGAATCAAATTTCCCCAGGCAATTCTCTGACCCAGCAAATCCATTTCTAGGTATTTATCCTGCAGTTGAGAGATGTGATATTCTTGTTTTTATTTTGAAAAAGCATTGCTTTTGTAAATGCAAAAGATTGGAATCAACCCAAATGTATATCAATAGAGGACTAATAAAATAAAGGACATCAAAGCAATGTAATAGTATAAAGCTATAAATATATTTAGGTATTTCTGTGTGGCCTAATATGGAATGGTCTCCAAGATAAGTAATATGAAATGAAGATACAGAACTTTTTGTACAGAATGCTATCATTTCCTAAATATAAATATGTATATATGTACATGTGACTGGAGATGTACAGACTCCTTGTAGAAGTTCTCGTAAGGAAGTGGCTTCCTCTAGAGAAAGAACCCGGGAGACTGGGGATGGGGTGAGAGGGAGCCCTACTCCTTGCTGCATACCCTTTTGTGCCCTTTGGAGTTGATACCATGTACACACACTACCAAATGTAAGCAAATAGGGCACACGATGCTGCTCGGCTGGGCAGAATTGAGAAGCTGGGGGTAGGATTTCTCTCGTTGCACGTGAGTCCAAGCCCACCCACACCCGCTCTGTGAGCCTCCTGTGCGTATTCCTGGGTGCCTGGGCCCCAGACTGAACTAAGTGTATCTTCCTCCTCACTGAACCTGGCACACTCCAGCTGTGTGAGAGAGAGGGGAGGAGGCTCCTGCCTGTCTCAAGAAATAGGGGTGTTTGCCTCAGGCTAGTGTGTCTTTTTAGCCGTGCAGCTGCCAAGCCACAGTGAGGCGGCCAAGGGACAGCTGGTGTTCTGCCCTGAAGCCAGCCCAAGCCTGGCTAAAAGAGCATCCGGGCAAAGGGAGGCTTAGCCAAGCTTGGCCACCGTGTGAGTGAGCTTTGGGTTCTGGAAGGTTCTGGAAAGTGTTACGGTGACTCCAATACTCAAGAGCAGCCATGATGATAGACCCCACCCATTCCTCCCATCTACTCTGCCCACACTCCTTCCTCTCACTTGTTTCTGCCACCAAAAAGCTCACCAATTAGAAATCAATCCATCTGTCAGGCTTCAGTCTCTAAATATGATCAGGACCCATAGGATGAGTAACCTAGGCCATCTTTCTGTCCCTACCAAATATGAATTTCTCTGTCAGATGCCTTTTGCCTAACCTGGCTGGGATCTGTTGCCCTGAAGGAAGAGAAAATGTGTGGGTTGATTCAGGAAAAGGCTACTTAGAGCTGAAGCACTTACGGGAGGGGACTTCGTGGGCCATCAGGATAATGGGATTTGAGCCACCAGGGGCCAAAATAAACATACAGACGTAAGTACAGAAGAAGAATCAGAGATGAGGACAAATCTCATCAACTAAGAGACCAGGCCTGCTAAATTCTTATGGTAGAGGCAGATATATCTGAGGACAAGGATGTGCATGCCTTGCTGCTCAAAACACATGTTTCAGAGCTGGGAATGAAGACAAAGGGCCTTTCAGCCCACAGCCTCCTGACTATTCCCTTCCCAGCTACTGTGGCAAGTGTTGAAGTAACCCTTGCATCCCACCAGAATCTGGAGAAAATCATCCTGTGAGGAAACCACAGCATGGGAAATTGTTCACTGTGGGCCATTTATCAGCCCGGAGCCTCACTGACAGAGCTCCGCTCCTGGAGTTCGTGACTGGCCCCAAACAGCTAGGGATGCGTTGCATATTCCGGAGCTGGAATATCCTACACTGCTGAGGAATCAGAAGGGGCTGGGGAAGAAGCCACACGGCTGCACCGCCCGCAGTGCCGGGGTTAGTACAGCTCTGAACTTGGAGCACATCTGTGAGTGTGTGTGTGTGATGGCTGACTTTATACGTCAGCTTGGCGGGGCTCTGGGTGCCCGACAATTTGCCAAACATGAACTCACGCCTATCTGTGAGGGTGTTCTTTGTGATATTAACACTGGAATCAGTAAACTGAGTAAAGGAGATTGCCCTCTCTGATGTGGATGGTCCTCTTCCAATCACCTGAAGGCCTGAACAGACAGACAGACAGAAAGGCAGATCATTCTTGAGTGGCAGGGAACTCCTCCCGCCTGATTGCCCAGCTGGGACACTGTCTTTCCCAGCCTTCAGATTAGGACCAAAATATTGGTGCCTGCACATGCGAGTGTCTGTTCGCTGGCAGTCACTGCTTCAGACTCTTCTGGCTTCCATCATTCCCACCATGGGCATGGGTGCAGCAGCCAAGGAGGAGGAGGGGATGAGCCTTTACTGCTACTGGGGCACAGTCCAGAAGCAGCTCCCCTTCATCCTGACTTCAGACATCACCTCGATCACCAGAGATCCTTTCACTCATAAATTCTATGTCCTAATCTGTCCAGTTTACCTTCCTAATAGACCGTAAGTTACAAACCCAAGGGCCTACTGGGTCCTGGCTTGTAGCATGAAAGTCTGAAATGTACGTGGTGGAGACTGTGGCAAACAGAAGTGTGCATGCCCCCATCAAGTACATTCAAAATCAAACTTTTATTGAATACCATGCAAACAAAATAAAACACACCAGAGTGTGACCTCTGTAGGCTATAAGCTCCCCAAAGCTGGTTACAATGAAAGCTATCAGATAAAAATAATGACAAACAATAGCACCACAATTAATAATCAGGAACTTCTCTAAGAGAAGTAGAGAGAATGAGAGAGAGTGAAATAAAATCCTTACAACAAGAGAAAGGTACTATTACTATTCATTGCACAGGTTAGAAAACTGAGGCACAGAGAGGACAAGTGGCTCACCTAATGTCCCACAGCTGATATGGTCAGCACTTGGACCTTGACACTCTGTTTGCAAAGCCACAGAAACTGGATTTCTTGTGATCTCAAAAGCTACAAGGGAACTAGGCTCCGCACACAGGGCATGACTGTTTGTCTCTGGCTTTGACCCTGTGAAATGTGCTGGAATCCTGAGCACACATCCAGGGATTTCCGATCCCTACAGAGAACCAGTCCCTGCCAAAAATTTTCTTTTTTCTCAATTGGGTTTGCCTGGTGGATTAGCTAGAAAATTGTCTCTGTTCTCTGCTTTCCTTAGTGGAGATGGACACAGTGACCAGCAAAAGTCAGTGCCTTTCTGATGTGAATGCCACAGCTTTGCATGGCAACATTGTAGAAAGTTCTCACACACCTCTGTGACCTCCGGCAAGTTCCAAGGCCATGAGGGTCTTCACCTGCAAATGGATCAGGCTGGAGGACATGATCTCTTAGGTTCCTCTGGGCCCACAAGACAGAGTTAAAAATAAATCTTATGGCTTATCTTTGTCAGCTCAGGTTGCTGTAACAAAATACCATAAACTGGGTGGCTTCACAAAAAACATCCATTTCTCACAGTTCTGGAAGCTGGGAAATTCAAGGTTAAGGTGCCAGCAGATTCAGTTCAGTGTCCTGAAGGACCTTCTTGCTGGTGTGCAGACAGCAGCCTGCTTGCTGTGTCTTTGCATGGCAGAGTGAGAGGGCTCTGGTCTCTTCCTCTTCTTATAAGGGCACTAATCCATCAGGGGCTCCACCCATAGGACCTCATCTAACCCTAATTATCCCCCGAAGACCCCTACCTACAAATACCATCACATTGGGGGTTAGGGTTTCAACATATGGATTTGGGGAGAGCAGGACATGTTCAGTCCACAGTAGTGCTGAGGAATGAGAAACACTGCTAAAAACCATCTTGAGAGAGTATACCGTGCTTACCACACACCCTCACTACAGCCCACCCACCCTCCCTTTCTGTCTGACCACCTGCTTGCTAGCCAAAGGCGTGGATTGTAATTCTGGGGAACCTCAGTCCTCTCTTCCAAGTCTCCATTCCCAGACCATTGCGTAGCCTGAGCCTTCACACCCATTCTTCAGGGAGAGTGAGGACTTTGAGCACAAGCCAGAGGGTAACTGGAAACCCCTTTGCTCTTAGAGTTCCCAGATTCACCCCCTGAGGACCTACATAATCGAGCTTATTATTGTACTAATTTGCTAAAAACCAAACAAAGAACTTGCACCTGAAAAACACTGGAACTTGTATGGTACTTGGAGTCCCAGGGTGTAAAACTGGAGGTTAATCTCATATTCCTGCACAAAGGAGAGAGCTGAGGAACCAGAGACACCGCTTTCCAAAGCACACAGCTGGCCCTGGATATCTTCCCAGCTCTGCTGGAGAAGGAAGGGTGGGTCACTCCCCAAGAGGCAGGCAGCCAACGCCTCCCCAGGAGAGGGGTGTAGCCAGAGGGACCCCATAGCCCTGGGCCCCCGGGATCCTGAGTCCTGGCAGGCAGGTTGCGTGGGACATCACAGCCTAAGCCACTGTCCACCACCAGCTTTCTTCAGGGGCTTCGCTTATGGCTCTCATGACCGAACAGCCAAAAAAGATGTTCAAGTGATCAGCGATCCAAGAATCTATTACTGTTCAACAAGCCACCCCACCTGATAATACTAAACAATGATCATGGGCTATTTTTATTCTCATGGTTCTAAGGGTGGGCTGGCTCAGCCAGGTGGTCATTCGTGTGGTTGTGGTCAGGTGGTGGCTGGGACAGAAGTTCTTGAGGCCTCCTTCACGTGCCTTGAGGTTGGAGAAACTGGAACCTCAGTGAACACCTCCAGCATGGCCTCCCCATGGGGCCTGGGCATCCTTCTTTAGGCTTTATTAAGGTTCTGCTCTGTGATGAGAGATCTGGGGAAACAAGCAGGTTTAGGCTACGGTATCCACCCTCCACGAATTTCATTTCACTTGGGAGATGGAGCCAAAAAAATAAATTCAAGGAAAACTATAGAGCCCCAGGAGGTGACGCAAGGCAGGCTGTATGGGCAAAGGGGATGGCAGGAGTTTATCTCAGCCTGGAGGAGGCGTTGTCCACCCAGACCGTACGTCACGGGGCGTGGCATAAACTTCACACCATAAACTTTCCATGACGCTGTCCCCAGAGCTGCCGTCTGCTCCCATAGCTGTTAGCAAGCATGTTGGTTTTGTTTGCATTTATTTTGTTCCATTTTGCTGTCAAACGGGAATGAGTATGGCAGGTATGAAAGTGGTGTTTGGCCTCCAAACAGGAGTGAAGGGAAAAGATCTAGGATGATCTAATCTCCCTTTATTTTGCACTTATTATTCTCACAGGGCGGGGGGGGGGTCCAAGTTGACCCCCTGGAGGGTGGCAGAGCAGCCCGGAGCTGGTATTTGGGATGCAGGGATGAGAGCTAGCACAGGAAGCCCCGTCTGAGACATCCAGGAGCTGAGCCATCCCAAGAGGGGTCCAAGCCAAATCCCTACAGAGGGTTGAGCCTCACCCAGCTTGGCAAACCAAGCTCTATGAGGAGCCCAAAGTGCACAGGCTGGCCTGAGAGTGAGAGGCGACCAAGGGTCAGGGATGGGCAGGAACTGGAATTAAACAAGGACTCCATCATGAGCAAAGGAGCAGGGTAGGAAGTGCCTGGTTTTGCCCTTATTGGACCTTAGCTATGCGGTGTCTGAGTGAGTCAGACTGCCTGCAGAACAGCCTGAGCTCTGGTTAAATAATGAGCAATGATGGTCAAGATTCACTGAGCGCCCACCGTGTGGCAGGCACTCTGCTATGCAGGCTCTGTGCATATTTCCTTTAATCCTCTTAACAACCCTGTGAGGGGTGACTGTTCCCATTTTATAGAGGAGGACAGTGAGGCTCAGAGACAGGAAAATATTTGTTCACCATCAGCAGTTGCCTGTGAAGGGCAGCAGTGTGACCCCGCCCAGACAGGTGCTGTCTCCTGAGCTGCTGTGGAACGACCACAGTGAGACTGGATAGTTGTGCTTTTTTCTTTTCCCAAAGAGAAAACAGAAGATAAGCGACTTGCCTGAGGTCAACAAAGCTGATAAGTGGCAGAGCAGGGATTTGAACCTGTTCTAATTCCCCAACTGGAGCTCTTTCCACTGCTCTCAACTCTCTTATTTAGGGGGTGTGCCCTCCCCTGCAGCCCAGAATGGCCTGGTATGAAGTTAAGGAGGAAAAGAATACAAAACAGACCTCTGCACAGCCCCAGCAGGGGGAAGAAAGCAGATCGTTAACAGAGGTGAAGGGCAGGGCGAGGAGCAATGCTAACCATATGCCATCTCCCACTTTTCACTTAAAAAAAGAAAATCACCTTGTCATTTTTTTAAATTACCTGTCCGGAAGAGGGAAAGGAGCAGGTACTCGAAAGAATTAGACACCTGCTTTCCTCACCGTCTGCTTCTAATCTGCTATCCAGCCTGGCACATGTCTCCTGTTCCCGGAATGTTTTAAGGGGCCTTTCTAGCTGGATCCAAAGAAAACATTCATTTTGATCATAGAAAAGAGGCGCATCTGCTAGCCTGGATTTGTGGGAGAGCCCATAATCCCTGCATTTTACCTCCTATTAGCCTTCTTCTCCAGGAAAGAAATGTCCTGCTCTTTAAAGTCGAGGCCATAAAATTGTGACAGCTCGCTTGCAAACAGAGCTGATTCTGGAACATGAAACAGCCCTTCAGATAAAATATACAACTCAGGTGTGGGAGTGAGAGGGCCGGGGTCTTAAAACCGAATCAGTTGTTAGTTACATTTTGTTTTCTGGATCTATCTGGGCAGTTCCCTACTGTAGAGCATCACCCATTCCAACATTTTGGACATACTTCCCATTAGCCCTTTATTTGAAATTTTATGCTTCCCCTCATAAAAGCCTTCAGCAGATTAATGTGCTGTGGATGTTTATTTGTAAGTACAGCTGGTCTCCCTTTGAGTTGCTTTTATTGTTGGGCTGCCCAAGTGCAGCTCTTTGTGCAGCAGAAATGAGCAACCAGCACGATCTCAGAGATGAGGAGACACGCGGTGGGGTGGTGTTGGGGTGATGGAGGACATCAGGCAGGCCTTTGGGGTTAGCCAGGCCACGGTCCTTTTGCCTGGCGGCCCTCGCGCACGCTGGGAATGGGCTGTGTGTGGGTTGATTGTAGGTACCAGGGACCCTGAGCCAGCCATGCTCCTCCCCCAGAGGGCCCTGTCCTGTGGATCCCTCCCTTTAACACATCGGGACTGGCTTGACTTGGAGCAGGAGCTACTCTCCTTTCCACTGAAGAAGACGATCAAGTACTGACCAGGATTGCTGATATTACTCTAATCTTGCATAAACAGTCATCACGTCTTTTACAAGATACAGGATAATCAAATGTCTTGTAAATTTCTAAACTTGTACCATTCTTTCCTCCATCCTCCTGCCTCATTATTTTTGCACTAAAGATAAGCAATATCATTATTATTCTAAGGCCAAGTCTTTGTCAGTTTTTTGTGTGTGATTTTATTAAGGACCACCAGTTGCTACATTTTGTTTTATGTTCTTATTGTACCTTTGGCTTTTTAGGTCTAATGCATTACAGAAAATGTTTCAGCAACATCACTGATGCATATTCTCCCAGCTTCTGCTGTCTCTTCCATATAAGAAGAATCTGGAAGCAAAGCGAGGCTGTTTCCCATGTTGGCCATCACCCTACGGAGCACTCTTGGCAAAAACCAAGGACACTCTGGACAACCAGAGGGTGAGGGCTACGAGTTGGGATGGGCAGGGAAGACTTTCTGAAGAGGAAGAGGTCTAAGAAGGGAGGGAGATGGAAGAGGCAGTGCTTCAGGAATGGTAATGTGGGGAACGCCGCTTGTCAGCAGCATTATTTGCAAAGGGGAGAATGGACAAGTTCATTGTATAAAAGTGTCTGACTCAGAAAAACATTTGGGGACGTGTCAGTATGCATGCTTCCCAAGGCTAGACTAATCTCCATGGGGCAGAACTCCATGTCCAAGAAACATTCCTGCTCCTCCACAGGGGTCTGTTTTGATGTTTCCTGCCATGCACCAGGGCTCACACACACCTAGCCCTCCCAGCACTTGACCGCGCCCTCAGAATGCTTGGCTCTGACTTCAGGGGAAATGAATCTTTGGGAGGCTCCTTCTCCTGGCTGATACAACCCAAGAACTAGATTCTTTTCTTATACGAAACAACAGAACTATGATCCTGTCTCTTAGACTCCCAAAACTATAGCTCTGGTGCTTTGGAGCCCTGTCAACAGTAGCCTCACCAAAGTTGGATGATTCACCCAACCCCCAGGAGGAGGGAGGTGAAGGGAGGACTGCTCAGGGCACTGACCAACCGCTGGCCTTGCAGAGGCTTCCTTCCAGAATTCCTTCTGCCTGGAGGAACACACCTGACAGGAGCTCCCTGGGACAGGGATGTTGAGTTCACAGACAACCTGAATGTAAGGGACTTTGTTCTCTTCTACCTGGCCCTGCATCATAGCCTGCTGAGCAGGGTCACAACTTTACAGACCATCAAATTCTTCTCCTGCCAATGACATGGCAGAAGCCCAGTCAAAACCTGACAGACCAAATAAATGAGAGTGTTTTCCAAAGCTGGGATTCATAGAACAAGAGATGGCTTCTGGAAACTGTTCCAATGTTCCTACTCGTCTCCCAGGCCTTCAAAGCCTGCATCATCTCAGTCAAAATGGCTCATGCTGCTTGCTGCTTGCAAGTCATCTCAGTGAATGAAGAGAAGGCTGACAAAGAAGGTCCCATGAGGAGGTTACAAACATACAAACAAACACACACACACACACACACACACACACACGTGTGCATGCCCAGCCTAGTGTATCCTAAGAGCATTGCCACTCCCCAGCTGACTTAGGGGGAATTCATTAACTTGCTAAGTAAGGTTATTTGATGTGCCTTACTTATGAGATAGATGTTAAGTGATACAGAGCCAACCACCCTCCATGAAAGACTCCCATAGGTAGCCAAAACAGTGTCTTCAAGTGATGCCACGTGTATATGTATGGGGATTTATGAGCACGGGTTGTGGGGGGCAACGTGGCATGAAGTCCTGAGGGGAGCAGGCTCCAACCAGTCCTTGAGATTGCATATGTCTTGCATAACATGGCCAGGTCCAACTCAGGGCTCCCACAGCCTCCAAGAGGGTGGAGGCAGCAGGCTGGTGACACAAGGCCAGGAAGAAGGGAAATGAAGGACAAGACTCCTTGGGGTCTGGCAAGAGCAGCTGCAGCCTAGAAGTGGGCAGGTAATGCTTTGGGGGTTCAGGTTTCTACCCATCTTGCTGTCTCTCTCCTCCAGGGAGGGGCAACTAGCAGCTCTGAACTCTGTATCCCATGCAGTGCAGCCCCCCGAGGCATTAGCATCTACAGGCAGCCTTCTCATCCCGGAGTCAAGCTCCCCCACCTCTGACCCCCAGCTCTGCCCTCATGACCTTTTCTGCAACCACACCATTCCTGTTTTGATTTTGGGTAGTCAACTTTTAAAAAGTAGGTCGTTGCACACTTAACAAAGCCAGACATGTTGCGTTTATTTGTTTCTTTTTATCAAAAGAAGTGATATATTGTCCCTTTAATGTGTGCAAGCCATTAGATTTTTCATTCCATACCATCCAGCCAGATATTTTTGAGATTATCTCCAAACTATAAATAACCAGTAATGGAATATAGGGGAAAGCGTCAGACTCACAGACAGTGGGGAGAGGTCAGTGACATAAGGAATGAGAAGAGCTGTATAAATGAACATGTGTTGGCATGCTGAAATTGCTGACATGATTATTCCCACCAGGCCCCTGCTCCCTGCAATCTGGACCATGATGGGCACTCTTTCTGCCATGAGGGTGTCCTGCCTGGACTCCAAACCCTGACCGCTGGAAGTTGACCAGAGAAGGCACTACTGGGCCCTTTGTGACCTTGGGAATGTCTCTGCATCTCACTGGGGCTGATTCCCAGGTGCTCAATGAAGGGCCTCCAGACAGGACAACTCTGTGTTCCCCTCCAGCCTTAGGTTCTGTCCATAATCAGCCCTTCTTTGTCCACTGATTGATTCGCTGGGGAGAACAAGGGAGCCTACAGATTTTCAGGTACAGCGGACCAGACCTTTCTCATAGGTGTGACCACGTCTCCACAGGGCATGTAATATGCCCACAAGTGAAAAGTCACCCTCTTGCAGGTTCTGGGCTACAAAAGGTGAAGGCAATGCCATGAATTCTCTAGTTCATGTTTCACTTTAGATTAGAAGAAAAACCGCAGAAAAATAAACCGTGTCAATCAGGCCTGCTGTGTAAACAAGTGGTTGATGATAACTCATGAGACAGTTTGCATTTCTTTATGGAGTGGCCAGCAACAAAGATCCAAAAATAAACCTTCTCTTTTACAGTTATTTGGAAAAGGAACAAGGAAAGCATTTGTTTTACCTCTGGGAGTTGCTACGATCAGCCCCTCACACACCGAACAACTTCTCTGCACAGCAAGCCCATGGCTTTTCTACTCCCAGGTCCACCAAAGGCTATGGTGGGCAGGAGTGAGGCCTCATGAGCCCTGGCAGCCTGAGGCTCTTCCCCAAAGGCAGGACTGAGATCTCCTCCATGGGGTAGGGCCTTACTAGCCCACAAGACACCTTGGTGCTAATTAGAAAAAGACCACCCCTACCTTTCAGATGCTGCTGTAGCTTGGCAGGCAGATAGAGCCTTTGCAAATTAGAAAAAGGTGCCCCTCCCTCCCGATCAGTGGTCTGCACACTTATTCTGTTAAGGTCTAGATAGTAAATATTTTAGGCTTTCTGGGCCAGAATGTCTTTACAACTACTCACCTCTGACATTTGTCTCATAAAAGCAGTCATAGACAACACATCCACAAACAGGTGTGGCTGGGTTACAAAATATTTGTATCTGTAAAAACAGGTGGTGGACCTGAATTGACTCTTGGACTATTGTTTACCAACTCCTGCTCCAGATGGATGCTGACCAGACCTAGGGTTGGGCAAATGGAACGCTAGGCTAAACCTAGTCCACTGCTTATCCCGTTGACTGGGTTCTCTTATGCAAAACCTACATAATCCTACATGATAGCCCTGCCTCTGAATCTTCAAGATGCTAGGGACCTAGCGGACAAACTCCTTGGACCTGGAAGAGACCACCCCAGTGAGTCTTAGCATCCTTTATCCTCTATCAACTCTCTCCTTCTCTAATAGCCTCCAGATCTTGGGGTCATGCCAATTCCTACAGACCCAAAGGCCCTTCTTCATGCACTGAGTATCCCCAAGCCAGTGAACTGCCCTAAGTGTGGTTTTAAAAGCAGATTTCTTCTGTTACTTGAAGAGATAAAGACAAGGTCTGCAAAGAGAGGAAGTCCAGCAGAGCCAAATCACAGGATTCTCAGATAAGCAAAGCAGCCTGTCTCTTGAGATGACTTCTTTGGCAAAACACCAATTAACCAGTGAATAATTGGTTGGGGTGGGAGATTAAAACAATTGGCAGAAACAAGTTATTCCTGGACATTTTCCACTTTTCTCCCAACCAGTCTTCCAAATATAATTAAAATATGGTGGTGGCTTCATGCAAACCATGGGCAATCCACAAGCTTGCAATACAGACAAAGCCTGCAGAAAACCCTTCACTCACAGCACCGATGAGCAACTGCAGCAGTAGTACCCAGGAACCCTGGTCTGACTTTAAGAATACTCTGTTATATTACTCACCCTTTGTTCGACCTTCATAAATATCAAAACCTTACCATCCAGCATACTGACATTTAATTCTTTATCATCTAATGAGGCCACATTTGGTTAGAAGGTCACTTGTCATTTACAACATAGAGAGAGACATCATTTTAACTTGTTCCTAATTCAGAGCAAGTCGTGAAATTGTGGACAAGATTACAACACACACTGGCTTCAAGACAACGGAGGCCCTGGGACTTAGCCAGGCCTCTGTGGGATCCCACTAAAGGAATGAGAAACCACCGAGGGGGGCTGGCATTCTTGTGTAAGCTGCAGAGTCTGGCGGATGTCACCATAATTCAATTATCCAGAAGAAAGTGTGGATTCATGCTAATATATTTTACAAGGTCTTATAATTTATCATCCTTTGTTTTTCTTTAAGGATAACAGATTTTCCCTTATTTGAAAAGTACATTTGGGGTTAGGTGGATGGGAAAGAGACCAAGAGCCACTTGATTTTTCCTCAGTGGAATGGAAGGCCGTACAAATTCTCCTCCCTGATACAGCTTGGCGAATGCTAAACACGGAGAGGTGTGTGGAAGTAAATGGCAGAAACACGGACTGCAGATGCACCCACACATCACACTGGGAGGGAGAAACCAGGGAAATGGAGCACTCTAGACAGCAATGATGGTTGAGGGTGACTCCAACCCTGCCCCGGCAGGATACGGAACATGAGGGTGCAGCCTTTCTAAGCAGCAGATACCAACCAGAATTCAGCTCAGGTAGATATGAGTCTGCATACAGGCGTGAGGATTTGATGTCAAGGATATGGGCTTTGACTTGGTCAGGGAAGGCAAAGCCCTTTCAGATAGCTCATTTGTGACGCACCACTGTATTCATTCATCATCTCAGAACTCACATCCGGCAAGAGCAAAGTCTGCCTAAAGACATCTGAGAGCAATGTCTCCTGCCATTACACACCCGACTCCTCACCAGCGCACACTCAGGGATGAGATTTCACACTAGACCTTTCTCACACCCCTGAGGTTGGTACCACCCTCTGGTGATGCAGGACATGGAGCACAATGTTGTAGTTGATAAACCTGGTCACAGTACCTACACAGGCCTTCGGTGGGAGTATGAAGAAGAGACGTGAGCAAAGGAGGGGAAGCTCCCGAGAGGCGCAGGGATTCTCTCATTCAGCGGATCCAGGCCTGCCTGGGAAGGAGAAGGGGCTTTAAGAGGAAGGGCAGGCATCATCAGACAGACAGAGGGCCAGCCTGGTGAACTGTCCCACAGTGATCAGGACAGACTATGCTTTCCGAAGAGGAATGCAGCAATATCTGCCACCCACATGCTTTCCTGCAATGTGATCTCGGCACACTCCTGGCCCCTGGGATGCAGGAAGCCCTTTGACGGTTTTGACAGGCAGAGTGTGATGGAGATAGCACTAGGCCAGCTCAGCTTCCTGTCTTTGGCACGCTTGCTGTTGTGTTCCTCCCTCTGGGGAATCGGCCTCCCTGCTGTGAGAAGCCCAAGCCACTTGGGGAGGCCAAACATAAGTTCTCCGGTTGGGTTGACAGCATCAACTGCCAGCTACAGAAATGAGCCATGTTAGACGTCCCGCCCAGCCGGGCTGAGCCTTCAGATAATGTCAGCCCCAACCATCTGACTGCAGTCAACATGAGACACCTCAAGGGGGAACATCCCACTTGCTTGTGGTTGAGGCTGGTCAACCACAGAACTCTGAGAGATAATACTAGATTATTTAAAGCCATTAAGTTTCAGAGTGGTTTGCTGCATATCAATAGACACCACAAATACATGGTATGGTATGAGCACCGACCACAGGATGGATGCTGACCGGCAGCAGGACTGGAGTCCTTAGGAGGCTTCTGCTGTGTCACATGTCTATCCTTTAACTTCTGGGGGAGGGGCCAAGGGGACGGAGGGCCGCTCAGCCAGTTACGGACACTCATGAACACCAGCTGGGGATCATCCCTGGCACCCGTCACCCTGGGATTCGCACCCACTTGCTGGGCTGTCTCAGATGTGGGAAGGCAACCTCTACTCAGATCAGATACGTGGGTAGTGCCGCTCTTAGGATCCGAGAGACCCCTGAGAACCTGACACTTTCACCTTTCGAGAACCCTTTTCTATCCATGATTGCATTTGATCTTTACAACGGTCCTAAGAGGCAGGTGTTATTGAACAGGTGGGAACGTCTGAGGTCCAGAGAAATTAAGAAGAGATAGAGGCAATAAGGGGATGTATAGTGGTCAGGACTTTATTTCAGGTTCTGGCACCAGTTCAGTCTGGGACCTTAAAACAACGCTGTGACTCCTTGGAGCCTCCCAATCTCTAAAGTGAGAGAAATGGAAGGATGACCCCTTAAGGCCCATCTGGCATCACCATTCTCTGACTTTGTGACTTGTCCATCAGGAAGGGAACAGCAGAATCAGGACATGGTCTCAAGGCCCCTGACTCCTCGTCCAGTGCTCACGTGACAGCAGCCTTCCTAAGATATCTCAGCATTGCTATGCAATGAGTCAGCCAAACCTTATCCCCAGATCCTGGACAGGAGAATGTCTTCAAGTCCATCCCCAGAGAAGAGTTTCTCTTCTTGTGCCTCTGGTCCTGAGCCTTCTTTCCTGATATACAAGGACTAAGCTACTACCTTCGTGTTTTGTAGGGCCATACATATGGGGATGAGGAGAGAGGAGGATGGGAAGAGAGGTGAGGTGAATCTGAATCTCAGCCAAATCTGCCCAGACTAGCTCTGAGTAAATCCTGTAGCCACCACACAGAAAGCTGCTAAGCAGGGCAGACACTGTCTCATCCAGTGATCCAGGGCCCTTGTCCTGACCTAGACCTAAGGCAGCATTAGAAGGTGATGAATCTCTCGTGAGATTGTGTGGTTTCCAGGAAAGCATTCCAGATTCCGAAACTGGCTTCAAAGGAATGCATATCTGCTCACTCTCTCCTTGGCTGGGGAGCAACCCAGGGCACCTTATTCCTATTAGGCTAGAGATGTCTTGGATGCTAAGCTTGAAAAATGCACCAAGGATTCCGACACAGATGGGGAATGGTGTGGCTAGGCAGAAAACCCTATTGTTGGCAGCACTAGACTTCCTCTGAAAGATCTTTGGGGCAAGTAATCTAATTCCTCTCCATCTCATATTTTCCAACTTTGAAATGAAAATGAGAATTTTTTTGTCTTACAACCTTCCTGTGAGGCTGGATGAGACAGAGTGAGGGCTGAAGCATACGTTACCTGCTCAAATGTGCAATATGTCAAGTACCAGAATCAAGTGTGAGGGAGAATATTCAGGCAGAGAACAAAGAAGACAGTCCAAAGTGGGGTGCAGAGGAAAGGGGGCCTGAGAATTAGGTTGGAGGATCTGGAAAGATCAGGCTGGACAGAGCAAATGTGACTGGATAGGAAGGTGGACACCAACACCTGCAGCTGTGCCTATGCTGGGTGCATGTGTGTGGTGGGCAGGGTGGAGGGGGCATCTATACCATTAAAATGACTAGGAAGGGGCAGGTTATTCTTTCTTATTTATTAACCCTCGTCTGTACCTGGGTTTGAGGCTCCACTGGGTGTCCCACCTTGTGATGATTACTTGTATATATCAATTTGACAGGGCCACCGTATCCTGATATTTAGTCACACACTAGTCTAGAGGTTGCTGTGAAGGTATTTTGTAGATGACATTGACATTTAAGTTAGTACACTTTAAATAAAGCAGAATTCCCTCCCTGACATAGGTAGGTGTCATTCAATCAGTGGAAGGCCTTAAGAGAAGAAAAGATTGATATTCCTCAAGAAAGGAGGATTCTGCTTCCAGACTGTTTAGACTCAAGACTGAAACATTAATTCTTCCCTGGGTCTCCAGTCTCTTGGCCAACTCTGAAGACTTTGGACCTGCCAACCTCCATAATAACATGCGCCAATTCCTTAAAATAAATCTATCACTATATATTTAAACATCTACCTAAATATCTATCTATCTATCATCTATCTATCTATCTATAATGTCAGGAGAGAGGAAAAAAGAGGTAAATAGGTAACTGTAATGACATCAGGTTGATGATGAAGAGGTCTGTGAGCAGATGATGAACGTCTTATTGCAGACTCGTTGATCGGCACCTCTGCCTCAGCAACACCTAGAAAATATAGATATTCCACCAAGGTCTGTTCTCTGTCCTCTTCTCCTCTCACTTGGCACATTTTCCCTGGCTAACCCAATCTTCTCCCATCTCTTCAACCATATTGTCTTCTTGGATAATTCTCAAATCTCTGTCATCATTGCTAACCTTCCTGCTGAGCTCCAAAAGTGTATACCCAACTCTACTAGACAGCCCATCTGAAAATACCATTGGCACCTCACACTCCACATGTGTAAACTGATCTTGTCATTCCCCACCCCCCGAAAAAAAACCCTCCTTCTCTTCCTGGTGAATGGCATTTCCACCTACCTAGTTTCCCAAGCCATTAACTTGGTTCAGGGATGACTCCTCTCTCCACTCTCCACCTCTGCATACAACAATCACTAAGTCCTGCTAGGGTTGCTTCTTAGGATTCTTCCAGTGATAAAGTCACTGTCCAAGCTCGGTACTTGTCTCTGGCACTCAAACAGCCTCCAGATGGTTTCACTGGTCACACCCTTGGTCCAGCAAGAGGATGCCCTAAGTTGGCCCCTTCATGATTAGACTCTTAAAAGTAGCATTTTATTGCTTCTCAGAGGTGACAAGAATATACTGGTGTGGACATATGTGAATCAAGGTCGATGCTTCCAAGACATTTTGAGCAAGGCTCCCCCAGGCATTTTGGGGGCATCATACTTACATTCTCAGGTCTGCTCAGACCATTTGTTCAATCTTCCCACACCAATCTGAAGAGCCTAAACAGCATCTTCTTTCCCTCAAGTCTCTCAGAGAGTCCTCCTTGTTACAAGAATTAAGGCAAAAACAGATCTCCCAGGTGACTTGGGTGGGCTTCAAGGCATATTTATAGTGGAATGTGCCCTCTGGGCCATCAGCACCTTGGAGAGCTCCAGCTCTGCCCTCTGTTGGGTAGCTGACTGGACCAGAGCCCTGGATTCTCCTGAGGGCAGTGGCAGAAAAAAGAAAAGGTTGATGTTGAGCCCCTCCATTCGCCAGATACCCAGCTCAGTGACTTCAGAAATCTCAAAAATATGAACGGCCCTGAATTTGGCCCAGACTTGGGTTTCAGGTGGTCCACAAGAGGTTGGTGGTTATGATCCTGAGTTATGGCCAAGCCAGTTTAACACTGAAGACTACTGCCTCCCAGGGTTCTGTACCCAGACTTCACAAGATTCCACAACTTTCATAGTTCATTTCAGGTTAATTGCCAATGATAAAACAAGCCACGTTCAAAGGCCACCCCATCTTTTTGGACTCCTGCCATTTGTGCTTCATTTAGTGGAGCCCATTCCCAATGCTCTCCCAGTGAATGTTCCAGCATCCTCTATCCCAGCACCATAGGATGAACTGGGCATCAGGGACTTCAGAGGTGTGAGGCTTCAGCTGACCTCTGGCTCAGTGAGGCAGGGCCTTACCAATCTGAGGGGAGAGGTGTTGCCTCTGGCCACATTCTCAGGGAACCCTGAGATTAATACACTGGTTTAGTGTCTGCAGTTTCTCTTTGTTCCCATTGACCAGAAGCCTCTAGGGCTGGAATGGAAAGGAGGGTTCACCTCCAAGAGAAGATAACATATGTCTATAGAGACACAGAAAACATCTTTCCTCTCTGGAGATAACACAATTGCTCCTCCACTCACTTTGCTCCCTCAGATCTAGCCCTCCACTGTACAGCCTTCTCCAACCTGCCCTGTCTGTTACCGACCTGCTGAGTTTCTGCAGCAACTCATCACAGCCTCTGATTTGCTTGCAAAGTGTTGCACATCTCCAGTGTCCCATCCAATTTTCACAACAGATCAAAGATGTAGATAGGGCTTTTTAATTTCCCTATTCACAAATGAGAAAAACATGGAGTAGAGGTTAGGTGGCTTGTCTAGACATCCAGGGTTCCTGACTCCAGATGGCTGCTCTTTATAATATCTTAAGAAATGCCATTAGACCAGGACCTCACCGTGGTGCCCAGAAACACCACAGTGTGAGCTTGTAATGTCACCAGTGAAAAAGTAAAAAGTAAGAAACCTACCTTTTAAAGATTATACTCATCTGCCTGAGCTTGTCAGAGTCCATCTGTTACTCTCTGCCTTCAGAGCACAAGCAAAATCCAACTCACTGGAAACTTGTCAACAGCTTCCTGTGAAGTTTTTGAGGTTTCCTGGGGACATTTCCACCCCCTCACACATAAAGGTCAACCAAGTCTCCAAAAGAAAGAGCAATTCTTTCTAAAAAGACTCACTGGCAAACATTTTGTTCCCTGTTTATTTTTTCAGGCTTGCCTTTAACTCTTATGTACAGCCTTCTCAGGAAGATTTGAATCCAGTAAAGGGAGAGACATTCAGCCTCACCCTCATCTCCAACTGACTTAGAGACACGGACACACAGAGAACATGTTCCTAATCAGCCACAGAAATGGTGGGGAGAGAAGGGACTCCTCACTCACATCTGTGATCAGCAGCAGAAGTAATGGTACCTTGGCTGTTCTCAAAGAGTAATGCTTTCCTTTCATTTTCATTGCGGTACAGCACCCCGTGTTGTATTTTTAGCCATACTGGACCAGCTGAAAGTCAAGGCCACATGTGGTCCCCGATGTTGAAGACCCCATGTTCACGGTCCTTGTGCCCTCTTCCTCTGTGGGTTCTTGCGTCTGGGAGACAAATGCAACATCATTCAGAATTAGCAAAGATGACTTAAATGGCGGATATGCCCTATTTTCTAACAAGGTGAAAAGGCTGTTTTTGTTTTGATAACTCTTAAGACCCAGTTAGAATTTTGCTTTGTATAATTGATGTGTTCTTGGAGGTATGAGGGCAAATCACTTTCTCAATATGTGACTCCAATCCTATCTGAAATTTGCTATTTTAGCAATCTCAGCTCTGAGCCTTTTTACAAAAGAGGATCTCTGTTGAAGTCGAAAAATTATCCATCCCTTTATTAGTTTAGGATGATCAGACCCAAAGCTATCCTTGGTCCAAAGGGCAGTAAACAGCCTCACTTGAACATACCCCACAGAATTGTCTCTTTCTTCATCTGCCTTTTCCTGGAGCAAAATAGGTCAGGAGGCCTATTTCATCTGAAGACCTCAAACTTGCATTGTTATTTCCTCTTCTCTCTTCCCAGTCATCCTGCCCTTCAGTTTCAGCCTCTCACAGCCCTCATGCTTTCTTTCTCTGTAGAAATGTCCACTCTCAAGGGAAACTCAGTGCCATGACAGTCAGACCCTTAGCTCCCTATTCTGGGACATCAGGATCCCTAACCTCAACCCCAGCCATGGTAGGAGAGGCTCTGTGTCCTGGGGAGGGCTTTCTCAAGCCTTCTTGGGTGATCTGGAGACAAGGGAGTCTGATGAGGACCTATCCTGTTCTCCCTACCGGTAAGAACGACCCCAGAATGGGCTGCTGTAAGACAACAGATGTTAAAATGCTGCCTGGATTTGGGCGCTGAGCCCTGCCAGACAGAACCAGAGGTCAGCAGTGAGAAGTTGAAGAAAAGACTGAAGTAGCGTCTGTGAATGAGCACGCAACATACTCAAGAGCAAGGCTTTTTCTTGCCTTCTTGGGTGAAGAGCAGGAAATTCAGGCTCCCTTTGTGACACTCATGCCTTCTCTGCAGCTCACTGGGAAGGTGCCATCTGTGAGCTGGGAATTCACAGGTCTGTGTTGCACCACACAGGAGGCACAGTGTGAGATGGTGAGATGAGCCAGGCCAGGAGAAGCAGGGGCTGGGGAAAGAAGCTGCACAGCTCTTGATATTCAACCTGAACACTTGGAAAATGACCCATCATCTTTGCCTTAAACTTTTCCATACGCTCAACATTATTAGAATTTCTCCTTAACTACACAAATCATCTTCAGGATCCCGGACAGCTGTACGAAAAAATGTTTTGTTCCCCACCCTTTCCCTTGAGTTTGGATAATGAAGGTGCTTAGTTGACACAAATTCCAAGCTTTGTTTTTTACTTCTTTGACGGATGAACAAACATAAAATCAGCATTACATATGGAGGCCCTGCTGGCCAAATCCATTTCAATTATCTATCACCACAATTCTCTTAGTGAGATGGGAAGACCTGGATGGAGATTTCCAGGTTGTACTACTAATTCCAGTAAGCAGACTATTTCATGCTCAACACTGGAATATAAGGCCTCAAATATAAATCAAACTACAGAGGTGGGGTATCTATTTATGAAAAAACAAATAGCAACAAAAATAAGTTTTCACTAAAAGAAATATGTGATTATTGGAGAAAACTGTGTAAAGGATATCTGGTACCTCCATACTATTTGTGCTATTTACTGTGAATGTATAATTATTTTTAAATAAAAAGGTAAAAAAAATACTTTTCTCTAATACAAAATAGGAAATAGAGAGAATATACTTGAAGACCTGTAGAATGGGATGCAGGTGACCTAGGATTTTGCCCCAGCCCACTGACTATTCTCTGTGTCACCTTGACATGTCCTGTCACACTCCAGGCCTCAGTTTACTCATCTGTGACATAAAGGCATGGACTCGATCGGTGATTTCATATCCCATACTCTGGGCTCTAGAGACCCAAGAAGTTACTTTATGGGTTTCAGAAATATTTTATTTCAAAATTTTATATTTAGACTATATTTGCTGTAGACTTCTCAGCAGAAACTTTACAGGCCACAAGGGAGTGGCATGAAATATTTAATGTATTAAAACAGAAGGGATTTCAACCAAAAATCCTCTATCTGGCAAGATTATCATTCAAATTTGAAGGAAATAAACATTTCCCAGATAAACGAAGGCTAAAGGAATTTATAACCACTAAACTGGCATTACAGGATTTGTTAAAGGGACTTCTGTAGATGGAAATGTTCTTAAGCCTAAATAGTTTTCACAAGTGAAAATAAAGTAAGTACCACAGTAAAGGTAATAGACCAATTATTTATTAAGCAAGTTCAAAATTAAAGCAAAACAAAAGCAGTAAAACCAACTATACACAAAATCAGTCAAGGGATACACACAAAAAATGCAGATTATGACATCTCATACATGAAGTGTGGAGGAGGAAGAAGAATAAAAAAGAAGTACTTTTAGATTGTGTTTGAAATAAAGCTATCATCAACTTAATATAGACAATAAGGAAGCTGTCCTTGAACTTCACAGTAACCACAAACCTAAAGCCTATAATAGATACACAAAAAATTAAAAAAGAGAAATCCAATCACAACACTAAAGAAAACTATCAAATAGCAAGAGAAGAGTGTAAGAGAGGAAGAAAGAAACAGAAAGGAACTACAAAAACAGCTAGAAAACAGTTAATAAAATGGAAGTAAGTACATACCTATCAATAATTACATTAAATGTAAATGAACTGAATATACCAATCAAAAGACATAGAGTGGCAGAATGGACAAAGAAACAAGACCCATCTACATGCTGCCTACAAGAGATTCATTTCAGACCCAAAGACATACACAGACTGAAAGCGAAGGGATGAAAAAAAAATACTTCATGCAAATAAAAGAGAGAAAAAGATATCTGCTGTAAGCTTGAGATTATAAAATAAATACGTTTGTCAAGGTGATTTATTCCTAATTTATTTATTACAAGCTTGCAATTACACCATAAATATATTTGCCAATGTGATTTCATTAAACAATAATAAATATCAATATAGTCCTAAAATAATGCCTTGTCTGTGTATGTAGCTTGAAGTCCCATATAAAATTTCATTTGAAAAAAATGGTTCCAGTCCCTTACAAATTTTGAAAACCACTGAACTAATAATATCTAATTCTCCTTCCCTTAAAAGGATACTTTATTCAAAGCCTTCTCTGGGGATAGGAGAATTGTATGACTTCAGGGAGTTTCTGGCTTAATCAAACATTCATAAGAAAAACAAACAAGCAAGCTTGATTCTCACATCTACAAACTGCTCTGCACAGCTTCACTTCTTCTCTATGGGGCAGGAACTCGGCTGAAGAATGCTTCAAGGTGACCCCGTGGTGCGTGTCCACACTCCTTGTCAGTCGCCATGCAAGACACAGGGTACCAGAAACGTGGATTCTACCTCAGTTGGAGCACAGCCTAGTTGCACAGACTCACCTGTAAATGGCTGATAGTAGCCTAGACAGGATGTGGCGAGCCAGAGGGATGAAGCCCAGCCTTGTCTGAGCGTCTGCTCTGTGCCAGGATCTGTAGCAGGCATTCCACACTACATTTTATTTGTTCTGTTTTTTTCCTACTCAAAACTCTTTGCAATACTTTTTTCTTTGTACAGATAAGGAAATTGAGTGAGATGGTGACCCAGGCAGTGGGTGGGAGAAGTCTCAGATCTTCACCACCCCCTAACCCCAAAATAAGCTCCCAGTGGTGGTAAACAGCATTGCAAGCTCCCATGGGGGTAATGCATGCAGATCAGGGCAGTCAGGAAATGCTGCAGGGAAGAAGGAACAACTTGAAGGATGAGGAGAAATTCTCCAGGAGGCAGAGAGGAAAAGTTTCCAGCAAGTGAGGAGACAGTGTGAGAATAACACAGAGAGAAACATTTTAGGAGAATGGCTGTTTAGGTGGCAGAGGACATCTTGGGCAGCAGGAATCAGAGGCACGGGTGAGAACACAGGGACCTGGCAGGAAGGGTGGCGATCTAGCAGCAGAGCATGGCTCCCCAGAACCACAGACGGCCTGGCATTCCGGGACTCATGCCCCCCTGCGCTCCCAGGCTCATCTCCCACCGCCCTGGCTGTCAGCAACTTGCAGTAGCCTCCGTGCCTTTCTGCCCCTGCCCCACCCACCAGGTGAGCTGGAATCCCAGCCCATTTCCTCTGGGGAAGTCTTTCCTGTTCTTCCAGACCCAGCCAAATCCCACCTGCTAGATGCAGCCATTCCTGATCTGCTCAACCAGATACAATCTCTCTTGCCCCTAAACCCAGAGTTCTTTTACTTGTTCAAAATAGGGTCTCAGTGGATGAACACACAGTGAATACATTTCTTGATAAGAAACCCTTTCTGCAGAAGATGCTGAAACAGAGGCTGAGGTGTGGGCATCAGTAATATCTGTCAATTCACATTTCAGCACCGCCAGCAGCCCCTGCCCCCCCCCGCCCCAGCCCCTGGTCCCTGGAACTCTGGACACTGGAGCCTGTACTCTTGGAGCACTGGAGCTGGGCATGGCCCTGGGTATATCTACCAACTCTTTGTCTCTGCATTTCTGAGACATTTCCTCACACTGCCAGAGGCCCCAGCACCTAGGAGGTGCTCAGGAAGTATTTGCTGAACCCAACTGAACTCTAGTCTCAGCTCCTCCCTGGAAATCCCACTCCTGTGTTTTATGCATCTTTTCAAGTAACTTAGGCACCTCTGACCATGAGCATAACTAACTTGCTGGAAACACTGTTGTCTTCAGATAAAACGTAAAGTTAGTTTTTCCTGCCATTTCTCCCAGCAAAAAAGCGATTCGTTGTTGTAGCTGATTTCAGGCCATTATCCAGCGGCTACAGTCTGCCACTGAGACTGAAGCCCAGCTCAGACCACACAGCAGGGCCGCACAGCAGTGTCGCCCACACAGAGTGGTGCTCACCCATGGCCTCTGCTCCTTGATTCCCTCAGCTCTCTCGGCCCAGCCGCCCAGCCTCCAGGCTTCTACCTTCTTGAGAAACCCGCACACCCAAAGGGTCGTTCATGTCCTCTAAACCCAGATAAAGTCAGCCTTGCTGGCCAACTGCCTCACTGAGCTCTGTCCCCAAGTGGGGGACTGAGGGCGAGTGAGAGGAAGTATGCCCTCCTTCTCTCAGATCCCCATGGCCCTGCAGAGAACTGGGCGGCCGGGAAGTACTCAAGATAGACTCATCCGACAAGCTCTATTTCCTGTGCAGCCGTGGAGCTGGGGCCCAGAACTCTCTTCAACCGGCCCTGAGGGAAGCATTCAGAGCAACCCTCCAAAACAAAGCCTGGCCCTGGAGGCCCGCTCCATACGCACAGAACATCAGATGGCTGGACATGAAAGAGCTGAGGAGGATGCTTGCTGCAGAGGCACTTAGCCTGCAAAACCTGAAACCATCCACTTGACTGAGGGCCGCTAACCACAGCCTCAGTGAATGATTAATGATTATGGCCGGAGCTTATTGCAAACAGACATGTGACAGCAGAGCCACTACCCATGGCAGGACCTGCCCATGTGATTGATGAGCCACCGAGGGGTGCAGAGGAGCTGCAGGGGGAAGGAGCTGGCTCAGACTGCAGCCGCCGGGGAGCACCCTCCTTGGGAGGAGCTAGAGGGGCACAGTGCCTGTGCTGCGGGTGGCAGGCTTATCTCCCACGTGCCATACAAGCCAACCTGCAGGGACTATCTCCCTGAGTGATCAGGGGAAGGCACAGGGGAGAGAGCTGCTCATGAAGAGAAAGGTGCCGAAATGAGTGAGATGTGGGCCCTGGCCTTGCAGGGGTCCCCATCCAGTGCAGTGCATCGAGCAGTATAACTATAGTTCCAGAACTTCCAAGGGTGTGTAAGGGGCTTTGAAAGACAACTAAGGCTCTGTGAGGACAGAGCAGGCTGAAAATGAGCTTCCTGGCCTAAGGCACCTCGCCAGTCCTCCCCACCACCACTGCCAGCCAGAACCAACTTCTCCTGGACCCCAGATCACTTTTTCCACAGGATTGGCAAAGGAGAATAGCTCAAGATATGCTTCCTCTGTCTTCACGTAGAGGTGAGTTAGCCCTGTATCCTCACACTTGCCATCCCCTCCCTACGTGTACCCTCTACAACAGCTGACCCACAGGTTCCGTGTCCCCTTCCAAAGCCTCATCGGGCAGGAGGCAGTCCTGCTTCAGACACTCAAATTCGGCACGGGCCAGCGGGACTCACTGAGTGCGGACTGTGGGAGCTGGGGGAGCCACAGCCCCGGCCTTCAGGAGTTTGCAGTCTTGTTAGCGAGGCAAGCTTCCCTCCCGTGAACTGAGCACAGACAGAACAAAGCACAGCCCTCAGACATGCTGCCAAGAGAGCTTGAGGGAAGGGAGAGTGACGCTGAGTTGAGGGGCCTTGGGGATGGCTGGGGAAGCTGAGAAGGGCCCCTGAGGCCCCCCTGAGCTGAAGGCCTCTTCCCCAGGCAGAGCCACTGTCAATCCAGGCCACCAAAGCTTCCAAGACCACTACCTCCCATCTGGGTGTCCAGAGGCTCTGCTGAGTGACCCTGAGGCAGTGACAACAGCAAGCAAGTTCATCAGGGACCTAAGACCTGGTGCAGGACGAGGGCCCTGACGCAACCCAGAGGGCCAGCCAGGAGCCTGGGACGACCCTTGCGGGGGTCTGGCCATTCTGCAGACTCTGGCTCCATTTCATCTTAATACACTGCTGCATGTACCTGACACTGGATACTCGTCCTAGAGCATGCAAATCTAATAAATTCTTGGCTCCTGCAAGTTTCTTTAAAAAATATAAAAGAGGATCATATATAAAGAAGTTGATTAATATACACCCTGCTAAAACAGCCTGGAACATCTGTGTATTAAGTTCATTTATTAAATTACACCAATCTGTATTTTAATGAGTGAAAGATACAGTACTTATTCTGTCATCCATCAAAATAAACTCAGGAAATACTTAACATTATAATCATTTTTCTTGTTTGAACACGAGTTATGAAATATGAATCCCACACTAAGAATGCTGGACTTGCCATCATGATCAAATATGTTTTCACAGGTGCAGCAAATATTCAGTTTTCATTTCTTTCTCCAACTGTTGAAAATACAAACCATGTTTTCTGATTCTTAGCTGGGTAACACTGCCTTCCCTCCACATGGCAGCCATTATTACAGACTTACTACCCCACCGTGTTTTTTCCCCAAACACACTCCTCCTGAAGTTGCTTAGTAATGAAAACACGGGCTTCTGTGGGGCCCCTGCAGCTCAAGCTCTTTTTCCCGTAGGGCTCTTTTGGCTCAGGCTGGGCACTGTCCCCTTTTCCTCCATCTTGGTGGCACCTCTGTCACTTTGATTAGGGCTGAGTTCCAAAAGCGCTTTGAAGCAAACAGTACATTTTGTTGAAACATGAGGCAGTTGAGCCTCAGCTTCACTGTTGCTCCCCATGGCCATGGGGTGTCCATGAGATCCAGAGGCACATTCCACTGAGGTGAGGGACAACTTTAACCCAAGCTGAAGCCTCAGGAGCAATCCAGGCTTTCCCTGTGTTCAGCTCTCCTAGAACCAGAAATCCGAGAACCTGCAGAGCCACAGCATTAGCAAAACAGCCGGTTTCCAGGAGCTTTCCAGAGCTTTCCAGGTAGGCTCTGCTCAGCCAGCGGCCAGTGGCAGCTCATCGGGACACAGGAGTTCAGAGAAAGATCCCATCTGGGTAAGCTGCTGAGCAGAGCCGCAGGGCGAGGCTGCTGAAACCCGGCCACAGGCTAGCCAGGCTTCTGTCTGCTGAACCCACTTAGTGGTTCCCATTGCCAAGAGGCAAGTCACACTTTCACTGCAAGGTCTCTGCCTTTCTCTCTGACTTCATTCCTGGCTAACCCCATGCCCGACCCTGTCTCCAACACATACAATACACACGCTTCTCTCCAGCCCTCCAGAACTACCACCTACAAACTCTCTGTGGTCCCTCCCCCACTGAGCATTTGCTCCTGCTGTCCCCTCTGTCTGGGGTATCCTCCCCTGTTCTCCTCACTGGTAATTTCCTTAGCTTTGATCTCAGACCCCACCTGTTGGGAAAGCCAGCATGGGGTGATGGGTGGGGGAAGCCACTTATTTTGGCCAATAGGACCCAGGGAAACCTCACCAAGGAATTGTCCCCAGAGAGGGAATAGGAAGGCATTCAAGGCAAGAGGAACCCCATGAGCCAAGGCTGGAGGGCATGCAAGCGCTAGAGCTATTATAGGGATGGAGGAGAGAGACAAAGGGTAGGTGTGTGGGGAAGACGGTTTGTCTGACACAGGACAGAATGCGAGTTTGGGGCCAATTTAAGGAGGATCTTGTGTGCTTGGCTCAGTGATCTCATGCTTTAGGCAATGAGGAGCCTTTTTGTTTTGTTTTGTTTTTCAAACTCTCAATTTTATTCCTGGCAGAGCTGTGGACTTCAAAAATGTAAAACAATGACAGCAACCATTTCAGAGTAGTATAATCCCAAACAATCTCAGTAATGTAAACTAAGAATTCCTTGAAGTGTCATCCCAAGCAATATCTCAGTAATATAAAATAAGAATTCCTTTTCATGTTTGTCAAATGTTTAAACCTAAGCATTTACCATGCAAAACAACTAAATTCTACGTAAACTTCCTTTTTTGGTGAAGAACATTTATACTTTTATCCATCACATAAAACTACAAGGACCCAACTAATTATGATCCCTGGACAACCACAATACTCATAAACAATGAGGAGCTTTTGAAGGGTTTGAAAATTCAAGCGTGAGTGTCCAGATTTACATTTTAGAAACAAAGCCTACTCAGAATTCTGTGTAAAGTACAGGTGTTCAGGAGAGAGCTCTGAGCAAGCAGCGCCTAGTGGGACAGGGTTAGAGTAATAGAGGCAGGCGTGTTGAACTGGAGGGAGGCAGTGGCAGGGTGCCCCACCGCATGCAGCCCATAGTAGGTGTCCTGTAGAACTTTTGAGGCATGCCACTGATTACCTGGCCTTCCAACAAGTATAGGTGTAGGCCCCGCTCTTCTGTGCACAAGGAACCCCCAGTCTCCTCAGTCTGACCTTCTCCTAGCCCCAAGTCTGGTTGGCCCCTGGCCTGAAGACTTGCTGATTCCTGCACAGTGCTAGACTAGGAGGGGCCAGCCTACCCCTCCTCCCTATCTACCCCCCACTCCCCACCAAAACCCCTGACACCTTCAACAGCATCCTCTTGGGCGAGGTTTCAAAACCCCATGGGAAGATAGAGGAAAGATATAAATAGGCAATTCACAGACAGGAAGCCACAACATCTCGTTTTCAGGGTGCTTTGGGGGGCAACGGACAGATAGGGAGCAGGCACTGCCGACAGGAGAGGCTGTCTGCATCACCGGGGCAGTGTGGTGGAGGTGCCTGTGCTGCTGGGCTCCCCTGCAGAGAGTGGATTATGGGGAGGTCTGGGGGTCCCAAGGGAGGGACTGGGCTGGCTGGCCAGGTGTGGGGGGGCATTTGGGACTCAGGCAGTGGCTACTTTAACATCTGGTTCCAACTGGCTGAATATCAGCTTTACTAATGAGCATGTAAAGACGTTGTCAAGTTCACCAATCATTGAGGAAATGCAAATCAAAATAGCAATGGGACGCTACCGTCACAAGTCACATTGGCAGGGAGATGTGTGCCCAGATCCCCAAAGGATTTGTTGCCCACATGCAAGGAGTGCTGTCAGCAGAGAGCCGTGTGTCGGGCCAGCCTCAGCTGCAGTGGGCAAAGTGAGATATAAAGTTGGTTAATGAGCAGGGTGCCTCTGTGGGCAGCTGGGGCTCCATCTTGCTGAGGACCTCAGGGGAAATGCCTAGAGCAAGCCTCTGAGCTGTGAGGGAGCTGGATATTATCACCACCATAGACTGGGGGCTGCTACCAGGGACCATTGCCCTGCACTTCCAGCCTGCCGGCTCTTAGAACAAAAGAAAGCCCTCAGAAAGTCACAGAAGCAGGCACTCACGAGTGACAAAAGGTTACAGTGGAGCTCTGGGAGAGATGGCTACAAGGAAGAAACTGTGAGAGCTGTAGCGCAGTACCCCGTGTAGAGCAAATGCAGCCATGTGTTTTAAACGGCTGTATATACATCTAAATAAAATTGTGGAAGATGCTTGAGAGGTACATGGCCTAAACTCACTCAAGCGCTGTTCTCATCACTTACTATTCAGCCTGTTGGTGCAGGAAGGATCCCCCGACACTGGACAGATGAGACTGACAGCAATTTAATGGTCACATGTGTGCACAGCCTGGGGGAGAAGGACACCTCATACCACGCAGGGCCACATGGGGCTGCATTCAGAAGCAGAGAGAACCCGCAGGTGCTGTGGGAGGCAGGCTTAGCGGTAGCAGGAGGGTGGGGTGCCCCTGGTTCTAAGGGAAGATCTGATTGGCTTGTTTGAACAATCCCACAGGCTGGCAGGGAGGTGAAACTCACTGGGCTGCGGACCAGGTAGGGTGCAGCTGATCCGGCTGATATGGGAACCAGCCAGGAGGGGAGCCTTTCCCACTGGGGAGGGACATGGCTGGTGAGAACAGGGGAACCACAGCTCCGCCTCTGGGCTCCTATGAGGCTCTCAGATGTCAAGGCAGCCCCTGGCATTTCAGGCCTTACAAGTGGGTTCCTGCAGAGGGAGAGAATGGGTCAGACAGTGAAAAAAAATAAAACAGAACATAAGGCTTGACATGACCTGGGGCATGTGTATAGGCCAATTTTGTATACTGAAGGCCCTCAGAAATAAATAATATTATTTTAAAACAACAACAATTATAGGAGTGAGAATGAGGCTCAGATTCGGGGAAGGGGTGGGCTAGGCTCTCAAATACAACCAGGCCAGGGGCCTGTGTTCTCAGCAGAACTGAAAATGCTATTTGTTACAAAATGTCCTGAGAGCGATTGCCCATTGAGATAGCAAGAATAAAGGGAAATAAAACTTCAAACAGAGTTTAATGGCTGAACTGAGCTGATTGGATGGTAAGACAGGCTGCTCTGTGTATGAGCAGAGCAGGGCAAGATGCCAGTCAGGCTGAGGGGCTGCAGCAAGGCTAAAACTTGTTTTCTCTGTCACTCAGACACTTTCCCCAGGAAAAATGTTAGAATTACCTTCTGGAGTCCACAGGGAACAATGTGAAGACCTGGACACCTAATAAAATATAATGAGGCAGGCTGTAATCATAAAGTTTCTAGACGTCAGGACTTCTCAGAAACCTCAGTAGGAGCCACTGAGATCAGCCACTGCAGACCCTTCACCTGCCTGTATCACCTGGTGGGTGGGGAGGGGTGGATAACGAAAGGAGTAGGGGATCCACCAGGATGGTTCAGGCACCTCTGAGCTGTTGTACCAAACATCTGAAATCTAGGAGGAAATCAAGTTCAGCCCACTGCACCCAGAGAGACAGTGTCCCCAAATCAAAGCTAGCTTTTCTCTCAAGGCAGCCCCCCAGCCAGAGATAAATGGCCCCCTGTCTCCACCCGCCCTTTCCAGACATGCCAAGGAGTGTCCTGGGCTGGAAAGCCCTCCAAGAACCCAGAGGAAGTCTGTCTGTGCAGCCCTGAAGGGCAGGCGTCCTCTCTCTGTGGCTCTCCGTCCCTCCCTTAGCCCCCACACTCTAGTGGCCTAAGACCCCCTCAGATCCCACACCCCTGCCATGGCGGATATAGTGAAGACAGCCTTAGGAGACTTAAAATCTGGGGGAAGTCTAAACTCCAGTCCTGTAAGCAGCACTGCGGCCTTGGGAAAGTCACGAGTAGATGCCATCTGTAGCCTTGGGCTAGGCACTTCTCTTCTGAGGCTCTATCTTGTGACAGAGGGGCCAGGGTGAGCAAAGAGATGCACCAAGGGATGAAAAGATCCCGGAAGCACAAAGCCCTTAACAAGAGCAGGATAGCCAGCAGCCACAAGCCCCTCTGTGGTGGAGACTCTACATGGAAACTGAGGCAAGGACAGTTCTGCCCTCCTTCAGACAGGAGCCAGAGGGTCCCCCTCCAGCCCTTAGTGGACAGCTGCCACTCTGCTCTTCCAGTGGCCCACGTTTTCCTCACAGGACATCTTCCACTGACCCATGAACTATTGGCTGATCCCAGTGGCAAAAGGGCTGCCAAACATTTGTCCTGGCCTCTGCTTTGACAAGGAAGCTGCAGCGATGTTCCTAATTGCTTCCTGAGCCACCCGACCTGCTCTGTGGTGTTTCCCTTTAGTGGGATGTGCAGCTACTCTATAAAACTAAACCGCCTTTGAAATCAGCTCTCAAGGCTGCTCTCTGGAAGTGGCCCAGTTAATTTTTTTTCTACAGGGTCATGGACATAACTCAGACTCAGATGTGTCCAAAAGGAGTTGATGGATACATTATTCTTGAAATACACAACTCCAGAATATGTGTCTCCCACAGTAGGCAGCAAAATGCCAGAGTCAAGGTGCCACAATCTGATCCTACAGAGCCCTGGAATCCCCAAGGGTTTTCAAGACAATTTTCACAATAGTATCGAGATGGTATTTGCCTTTTTCTGTGTTGACATTTGTATGGGGAACCCAAGAGCAATGGGTGTAAAAATGCTGGCACCTTAGCATGAATGCAGCCATGGGTACCGGAATGTGCTAGCAGTTGTGTTCTTCACCTACTTACTCTCACAGGGAAAAAACAACAGCTTTGATGCTCTACTTCTGAGCTAATATAATAGCCTTATGTGGCTATTGCACACTTGTGTCTAGCCTGAATTGAGAAGTTCTTATGTGTAAAATACACACCAGATTTTGAAGACTTAGCACAAGAAAAGGCTGTAAAATATCCCAATAATTATTTGTATATTGCTTATATGTTGAAATAATATTTTGGATATACTGGGTTAAACAAAATACATTTTAAAAATAGAATGTTCTTGGTGAAGCACTAAAAATGATTAATTTTTATTAAAGCTGATCTTTACAGGATTCCCTGGGATGAAATAGGAGGCACTCATCTGCCATGTGTGCTGTATACCAAAGTACTGTGGTCAGCTCAAGAAAAAGCACTCATACCACCGAGTTGCAAACTGAACAAGCTTTTTGTTGATAGAGCATCACTTTAGCTGGCCAGAAAAACTGATGGTAGTTATTCAGATTTGGGTATTTGGCAGATATTTTCTTGAAGTGAATGACATGAGCCTATCATTTCAAAGAAATTTGTCAGTTTTTGTTGCCAATGACAGCTTTTGTTGTCAATGATAAAATGCAAGCTCCTGAATAAAAATTAGACATTTGGAAAATTTGTATTTTGCCACTATGAACTTGACACCTTTCCAATATTTGAACACCTTTATGAGATAGGTGGTGATATTAATGAATTTGATTATTGATACTGTATATAATGAAACGTCTCAAATATTTGGATGATTGGCATAACTCAGCAAACCAAGTCTTTAAAATGACCAACATAGTATATAACAAAATCATGTGTGTATAAAATGTCTATTCAAAGAGCAAGACACACCAATGGAATAGTGCAATGGAGTTCAAAATATCACTAATATGACCTCAGATTCCACATTGAACTCACTTTTAAGAAACCACCACTGGTTGAGTTTGGGCATAGAATCAAAATACTCCTACCTTTTCCAACTATATGTCTGTGTAAGGCTGAATTTTCTTCATTAATTCAACCAGAACAATGTATCTCAACAGTCAGAACTGTCATATGCTCCAGCAATTGCACTTCTAGATATATATGCAGGAGAACTGAAAGCAGAGACTGGAACAGATATTTGTACACCCCTGTTCATAGCAGCATTGTTCACAACAGCCAAAATGTGGAAACAACCCAAGTGTCCACTGAGGGATAAATGAATAAACAAAATGTCGTATATCCATACAATGGAATACCATTCAGCCTTAGAAAGACAAGAGTATCTGACACATGCTACACCATGTAGGAATCTTGAGGGCATTATGCTCAGTGAAATAAGCCAGACGCAAAAAGTCAAATACTGTATGATTCCACGTATGGGATGTACCTAGAGTAGTTAAATTCACAGAGACAGAAAACAGAAGGGAGGTTGCCAAGTGGGGAGTTATTGTTTAATGGTGTTCAAAGATAATCTAAGGCATATTTAAAAAGTTGAGAGTTTATTTGAGCAAAAGTCGGTTCAAATCAGGAATCACCAAGCTGGGAGCGGCTAGGAGCACCCCACTGATAGGAACTTAAGAAAAGGTGTTCCTGGAGGAGAGGCAGGTGGAAGCACAGCAAGGAAATTATCTGATTGGCTGTAGCTGCAGTTGCGGTATTTAAGAAAGCTTAGTCGGCTGTTTGTGATTACTTGTCCTTAGAGTTTGATTTCTTAAACTCGAGGAAATAAAAGGCTTAGGTTTGGGTTTGCTTACTTAGACTACTATGGCATTAAAGCCACCCCAGTCTAATGACCTTTGTGTTTACCTGATGCAGCAATGGGTGCAGCTACAGTTTGGTGAAAAGATTTCTGGAGATGGACAGTAGTGATAGTTGTACAACAACGTGAATAGAATAATGCCACTGATCTGTATATTTAAAAATGACTATGATGGTAAAGTTTATGTTATGCATATTTTACCATAATTTAAAAGAGCAAATAATAATAATAAAGGTCTCTCTTTTTAGAAACATCATTTTGGATGCAATGAAAAGAATGCATTTTAGGAGAGAGCCTGGACCCAAGAAGGCCAAAAAAGAAGCAACCACAAGTAACCCAGGTGAAGAAAGAGATCTGAACTGGGTTGAAGAAATGTTCAAGGGAAAATAGATAAGAATCAGTGACTAGTTGACTTTACCAGTAGTTTGGAAAAACTCTTGGAATTTCCCAAGCAGTAAGAGCAATGGGAGCATCTTTTGTTATATTTGGTCTCTTGTCTTCAGTTCCTGAAGTTGCTTCAGAGCCAAAGGTGAAATGGGTTTCAAGCCCATTCCATCTCAGCTGGGTTTATGTTAATAAGGTGACTTTGGGGAAGCCCGTGAGGATGGGGCTGGTCATCAGGAGAACCAGCCGGGAGTAGAGGATTGGAGCTTTCAGTCCCACCCCCTGATTTTCAGGGAGGGGAGGGGAGAAGGGCTAGAGGTTGAATCAATCACCAGTGGCCAATGAGTTGATGAATCATGCTTGTGTAGTGAAGCCTCCATAAAAAAACAGGAGAGGGTTCAGAGACCTACCAGTTGGTGAATACGAGGAGATTGGAAGAGAGCTATGGGCCTGGGGAGGGCGTGGAGGCTCCCTGCCCTTTCTCCATACTTTATCCCGTGCAGCTCCTCCATCTGGCTGTTCCTGAATTGTGTCCTTTTATAAGAAACCGGTGATCTCATAAGTAAACTATTTCTGAGTTCTGTGAACCGTTCTAGCAAATTAACTAAACCGAAAGAGGGGGTATGGGAACCTCTATTTACAGCTGTTTGGTCAGAAGCATGGGGATAAACCTGGGCTTGCCACTGGCATCTGAAATTGGGGTGATGGGGGGGCAGTCTTGTAGGACTGAGCCCTCAACCTGTGGAATCCAGTGACCTTTCTGGGTGGATGGTGTCAGAATTGAGTTGAAATGTAGGACATTCAGCTGCTGTCTGAAGAATGACTTGGTGCTATGTGGGAACCTCACCCTCATCTCCACACATTGGAAATTGAGTCTCAGAACCATTTTAGGGGGAATTGAGGATGATTTGCAAGGTTCTATTTCTAGTGAGAGAGTAATAGTATCTCCATCAAGTGATAAAAGGGGCTGACTTAGGATTTAAGATAATGAAATTCTCTTATGTTAATATGGAGATGCCCATCTAAGTAAAGATGTACAGCAGGCAACTGAAGTCAGAGAAATCTGGGCTAGAGGCAAAACAACCAACAGTGTAGGTGGTAGCTAAAACTTTGAGAGTGGATGAGGTTTTCCAGAATGTGTATTTATTCTTAGAAAAGAAGGAAGTCTGAGACAGAACTCTAGGAAACAAAATAATTGAGGAAACTGGGCTCATGAGGATGAACTAAGATGGAAAAAGCAAAGAGGTTCCAGGGAAGCAAGGGAAGGAGGTGCTGTGAATGAAATAGCCTCCAGAGTGAAGGAGTGAGGTGTGCTTCCTCTGGTGGTAGAATTTCATGTTTTTGCCTTGGATCCAGTGCAGGGTCTCTGATTCTAATGGGGCTTTGACACTTAGGCTCAAGGTAACTGTCAAACACAGCAGAAAAGCC
The DNA here is from genome assembly GCA_032199065.1 of Smutsia gigantea. Lineage (NCBI taxonomy): Eukaryota > Metazoa > Chordata > Mammalia > Pholidota > Manidae > Smutsia > Smutsia gigantea. Next base: position 551,601 of record JAVSCE010017767.1, on the reverse strand, counting down.
CAGTAAGATAAGGACTAAAGGTTGTTGGTTGGTTTTGGAAATTAGAGAATTTATGGTCTAATATCCAAAATATATTAAAAACTTACGTGACTCCACACCAAACAAACAAAATCAATAAAAAAATAGGCAGAGGACCTAAGAAGACATTTTGCTAAAGAAGACACAGATGGCCAATGGGCACATGAAAAGATGCTCCACATCACTGATCGTTAGGGAAATACAAATCAAAACCACAATGAGGTATCACCTCATGCCAGTCAGAACGACTACTATCCAAAAGACAAGAAATAACAAGTTTTGGAGAGGATGTAGAGAAAAGGAACCATCCTATACTGTTGGTGGGAATGTAAATTGGTACAGCCACTGTGGAAAACAGTATGGAGGTTCCTCAAAAAACTAAAAATAGAAATACCTTTTGACCCAGTAACTCCACTTCTGGGAATTTACCTGAAGAAAGCAAAATCCCTGATTCAAAAAGATAGATGCACCACTATGTTTACTGCATCCTTATTACAACAGCCAAGATATGGAAGTAATCGAAGTGCCTACCCATAGATGAATGGATAAGGAAGAAGTGGTACATCTACAATATAATATTAATCAGTCATAAAGAAGAAAATGATTTTGCCATTTGCACCAACATGGATGGACCTAGAGGGTATTATGCTAAGTGAAATAAGTCAGGCAGAGAAAGACAAATACTCTACGATTTCACTTACGTGTGGAATCTAAAAAGCAAAACAAATGAACAAAAAAGAAATAGACTCATAGACACAGGTAGCCTGGTATTGGCCATAGGGGAGGGGGTGGGTGAAACAGGTGAAGGGGATAAAGAGGCACAAAATTCCAGTTATAATATTAATTAGTCTTGGATAATAGAGCATAGGGACTATAGTCAATAATGTGATAGCTTTCTATGTTGACAAATAGTAACTACACTTACTGGGGTGAGCATTTAACTGTCGAATCACCATATTGTACCCTTGAAGCCAATATATTATATATCAGCTACACTTCAAAAAAAAAGTTAATGGTGCCCGTAGCTAGAGTGTTTTTAGTAGGCGTGGAAAAGCCAACTTTGCTGTAGGTTAAGAAATTCTTGGGAAGCGAAGAAATGGAGAGTATTAGCAATCCTTGGAAACACCTGACTGAGAAGGAAGGCAGAAGATTGGATGCTAATTAAGCAGTTAGAATGTGAAAAGGGGGCGTTAGGGTTTATTTTTGTGGAGTGTCATTTGTTTAAGATAGGAGAAACATGGACGTGTTTACACACAGAAAGATGAGCTTACAGGGAGGGAGGAAAGAAGAACCAGGAAAGAATGAATTGCACTACACGTGAGAAGCACAGGGATGAGATTCGGAGGGCAGGTGGCAGCGATGCGTCATCCGTGCGGCCAGCGGGAAAGTGGGTGAGGGTGGAGACGCGTTTGTAAAGAGTGAGGAGCAGAGAGCTGGAATGGCGCATGCCTCATGGCTTCATTTCCTTAAAAAAAAAAGAGCTCAAATACTTCAGGGATAAGAGAAGGATTTGTTAAGGGTGTAATGAGAACAATAAAGGTTTGGAATAGTTACCTTGAGCCTAAGTGTCAAAGCCCCATTAGAATCAGAGACCCTGCACTGGATCCAAGGCAAAAATATGAAATTCTACCACCAGAGGAAGCGCACCTGTCTGGATCTGATGGACAGAAAAGTGTTCTTGTTTGGACAAGCCAGGTGTCACTTGTCCTCATCGCAGTGGCCGCCAGGGGGAGCATGGGCAGGACCAGTACTGACTGCAGAAAGGCTGGCTCCGTCCTTCTCTTTGTCTACTATGAAGTCACTGCAGAGTTGATTGACTTAGTGAAACTCGGAGTCTCACTTTCCTCCTCTGATAAATGTCAATAATAAAGCCTATCCCATGTTTGCTATGTTAATATTTGAGAAAGTAATTCTAAGGCGCATGGCTAATAAGGATTAAATAAAGGGCAGGGATCCTCTTCACCATCATCCTTAAAGCAAGTAACAATGGCTGATTCTGTGCCACAGCCCACACACAGATCCATTCATAAAATGTGCCCACAACTAATTGCATTTGCAAATTCCATGTCCATGGTTGCTCCCTTCCTCCTGGGCCTCCTTTTCCCTGCTCCTCTCTAGAAGGCTGGTAGTCTTGAGAAGTGAATGCAACAGTTAGATGACCTTCATTTCAGAAAAGGAGCAGGGAAAGAGGTGAAGAAAGGAGCAGAGGACACATGTGTGAGGGAAGGAGGAAAAGTTACAAATATTTGTATTATCAAGAAACATAATTAGGGAGGCAGAAATAGATATCTTTCTCACTTTACATAGTAGGTGAGCTCTTGAAATACAAACATTGTTAGAAAACAAATCTGGTCCCCTCGGGGACTTACTTGTCTCACAGAATAATCATGACCCCAGCATTTGTTGAGTCCTGCTTGGGCCTTACCTCATTTAATCCTCACTGTAAACCTCTGATGCCCATTCTACAGATGGTTAAACTGAAAGAGAGGTTAGGAAATTGACTAAAGATACGTATACACCTGTGCTTATAATAGCTTTGTTCACAATAGCCAAAAAGGTGGGAACAACCCAAAGTGTCCACCAACAGATGAATGGATAAACAGCATGTGGTGGATCCATAAGACAGCATACTAGTCAGCCACACAAAGGAATCAAGTTCTGACATGTACTACAATATGGATGAACCTTAAAAACATGACACTAAATGAAATTATCCAGACACAGGAGAACAAATATTACATGATTCCACTTAGATGAAATAGCTGGAATAGACAATTCGTAGAGACAAATTAAAGGTTACCAGGGGCCAGGAAAGAGCAGGGAAAGGAGAGTCTTAACTGGTACAGAGTTTCTGTTTGGGTGACAAAAATCTCTGAAAAGAGATAGTGGTAATGTTTGCACAACATAGAGATGCAATTAATGCCTACTGAATTTTACACTTAAAATGATTAAAATGGCAAATTTCATTACATATTTTACTGCAATTAAAGAAAATTCTGGAACCACAAAAAAAAAAAAAAAAAAAGAAAAAAGGAAAGAAAGGAAAAGAAACTTGCCTGAGTTCACATAGCTAGTGAGTGAGGGCATGTGGCCCAGAGCCGTCTTCACGATGCTCTTGAGCAAGCTCTGCTGCTTGCCAGGGGACATCAGCCTCATTCCCAATGGGCTCCCAACAGGCCCCAGGCCTTCAGAAGGAGCTTCGGCGCTCCCTGCCCCAGCACCTCTTTCTAATCAGAAGACTAAAGCCACAGCTTGTCCCCCAGACCCTCACCACCACGACCAGCAGGGAGAGTGTCAGCACTGAATGAGACACGTCCCTGGTCTGCATGGTGTCACCATTAGTAGACTCCCTACCTGACCTTTGTCCTTGACATCAGAGGGGATGCTGCTGAGCACGAGGACTGAGCTCTTTGGCCTGTTGTGGGGGCAAATACGGGGGAGACTTGGTAGAGCCAAGGTTTCTGGATTCAGAGTAACACAACAGCACACCTTCTTGGGTGAGGAGTACTTAAGAGCCAGGTAAAAACTGCGTGAGTTTGAAGGATGGAGACAAGGGTGCACTGAACGGCTCCTTCTGATGCATACACAGCAAATGTGTCTGCAGTGGATGGTTGCCTGACTAGCATCTTTTTCGCCTTCCTCCAAACTAAAAGAACCTTCACTCAGCTCATGGGTCACCCCAACACTAGCTCAAGAGAAGGTTCCTGATTGGTCTAACACAGCTCATGGCTAGTCCCAGGCAACTAATACTGACCCAGAGGTGGTCACATGACCCACGCTGGCCCATTCAGGCTGGAGCGAGGGATTTACATGTAGTCCATGCCTGTGGACAGGTTCCTCCCTCCTGCTAGATGTGAGCATGAGACAGCCTTAAGATGAAGGGATTGCTTCATAAGGTCATTGCATCTTAAGGACATTAAGATGGCTCCCAGTGACTTCCCCACTCACACCCACAAAACATACTCCATCATTCATTCCTTTGATAACGTATTTAGAGCACACTCATTGTGTCCATCTGTCATGGAAATGAAGTAACATAAATCATGGTTTGGTGCAGCTGAGGAAGGGAAAAAATCAGACAGCATAATAAAACACCACCACACACACAAGTTGTCACCAGACCCCAAAGTTGATTCTGTGGGCGTCCATAGGTGGGCTTCAGAGTCACAGGCTCAGAGTAGCCTTGCAAGAAGAGGCCGAGATCATGGAGATGGAAAGAGAAGAGATACATGGAGCACAATCCCTGGGAGCAGCAGAGAAAATGTGGAGTCCCATAGAAATGTTGTTCCGGATTGAGAGACACCACTCCTGATCCCATCAGCCAGGGAGCACTCATCTGCCACAGGCATTAACTGCCACTTTCTGGGCTCTGCATCGAGTACATACATATAACGGTGGATGTGCTTCTGTGAGCATACCAGCCTTTCAGAGGATGCAGACACAGTCCTGACGTTGATGACCTGATACAAAGTTCAAGATCGCCCAGGGAAGGCATCCTTAACCCTACCCAAGGATGCAGCCAGGCCCCAGGACACTGCTTCCTCTATGAGGCACAGCCAAGCAGAGACACTGAAACTTGGGAGAAGCTCCAGGATAGAAAAGAGGCAGGTGTCACCTAGTCTCCCTCTGCTCCACCTCTGTAGCAGTTGTAAGCCTGGCTCACTGCCTCAGGGATGTAACTGCTAGCCTTGTCCTGGCTGACTCCTCTCAGGCCACAGGCATCTGGGAGGCAGGGAGTGTGTGTGGCAGACCCTCTCTCAACCACTGACATGCTTTGGCCAGGCACTGCCCAGCCCAGCTCATAGGGTGCTGTGAGGTGCAGATGAGGAAATAGGAAAACAAATGTGTTGTGAGATGAAAGGCGCGTGCACACCTGAACAGTTAGGAGAAGCCACCCAAAGTCAGAAGCCCTAAGGACACAGAGGGTGGCTGAGGAGCCATAGACATTCTCCTCTCCCTGAGCCACCAGCCCAGGGGTCACTTTCCCACATCCTGTCACAGCTCGGGCATGCCAGCCACACTGTCCAAGCAGTTTTGCTGTGCTGTGAGTGAACGTCATTCAGAAGATAGTCAGACCTGGATTCCAAGTAGCAAAGAGGTTTTCGCGTCCCAACTCCAAAGACAGGGCTAGAGTCTCCATGGAGGGCGACCCAATGTAGCAAGGGTCAGAGACCTTGCTTGATGTTAAAGATTGAGCCTGCATGTTGCTCTGGCTGCAGGGTGAAGGAGTATGAGCTGGCATTTCCAGATGCTTTTCCTCAAACTGTGTTATGTTAGGTAGCACCTGGGCTCAGCCTTGCAGCCCCTTACCCACCCCCCATGTCAGCAGCCCCACAGCATTTGCTGGTTTCCTTCCCAGCATGTAGATGCATGATAGAATTACATGGAGGAGGGTAGGGAGATGGGGTGGAGTGAGGCAAAAAGGGCAGCTGGGAAAAGGACCTGGTCTATATAGGTCTGCAGATTTGGGTCCCTGCTCACTACTGAGGTGAGAAATTCACCTGTTTTTCTATACCTGCATATTTAGTTTGAGTCCCACTGCAATGGGGGTGACAGAGCTTAATCACAAGCACCTCTCTTCCCCTGGTGCTTGTGGCAGCTTACACAGTGCTAAGGGTCTGGGCAGGAGGCCATGTCAGGCCCATCAGCCCACACAGGTCCTCAGCAAGACACCCCTCCTTCCAGGCATAGGACCCTTTGCACCTGACTCTTCCCTTAGCTATCCCATGCCACCCTCAGGACACAGGATTTTATGCCATGTTGGGGCAGGGGAATCTTCCCAGAGAGAATTGCCAACAGCAGACCATAGAGCTGTCCACCAACCCTCCTTCACCCAGCAGTACCCTTTCTAAAGAAGACAGGAGTGGGAATCTCTGCTCTCAACTCAGGATGTCCATCCTATCTTGTCTACACTCAGAGTCCTGGCTACTCCTCTGAGAGTATCAGCTTCTGGAAATATCGGTCACGACAGTTCTCTGCTTTTTCTGCTTCTCACTTTTCCCATCCCTTTCCTGAGCACAGGACAGCCTGGTTGTTTAAACTGGCTGAGTGGAGAAGGAAGGGCAAAATATTTAACTCACACACGTTAATATCATAAAATGCTGTCATGTTATATGTCACATTCCTATAGGATGTGGATGTGCAAGAAAATCCTTCATCTGTGCTAAGTATTTGTGGGCAGGAATATCTCAGAAGAAGCTGAAAAGAAATAGGGGAGCTCAGGGCCTTGTGGGAAATGGTATTATGGGAGAAATCCTCCATCTCTGGTCTTGTCTCCTCGGGTGGCAGTGGAGACACCCGGGTCACCAGGAGGCTGAGGGCACCAGAAACACCAGACATGGTGCGGGGCATGGCACACATACTGTGCGGTGCTTCTGGGCAGAAGGGTGCCCCTCTGAGATAACAGATCACATGAAAGATACCCCGTCATCCTCTGGGCTGGCACCACTCATAACAAAAGAGCAGGGCCCAGCAAGCAGAAGGAGGACACACCTCTGCCAAGCACTGTTCCACCTCACACAAACTCCACGACCCTGCGTGGGAACCCAGCTACCCTTCATTACAAAACCATGTTGTACTTCAGATAAGATCACAAGGGAACCTGCAGGAAGGCATGGCCCCACACTCAATGATCATGAATAGTTAAGGAACTCAAAACACACAACACCAAGGTCCTTCTACAGGGGCTGTAGGAGCCCTGGGTTAGCTTTGGTTTGTTGTTTTTGTTGAAGGCATCTCCACCTCTCAGGTAATGAGCCAAAGCCTGGAAATGAGACATTCAAACAGTTCTGCACTCAAATCTCATTTGATACTATAAACACTTTTCGTGGGTCTGGCTTTCTATGCTCCTCAGTGCAAATGCCAGGGGACACTCCAGGGAATACAGAACTTTAGAATTCCCCTCCCAAGGTTAAAAAATGGTAAACAAGAGCAGAGAAGAGAATAAAGTCGTTAAGCCAGCCCCAGCATATGCCCGATTTTCTAGTAACCCCGATCATACCTGAGGCAAAAGCTGCTTCTAATCAAAGGTGGTTGCATAGCTGTTATAATACTTTCCACATTGGATCCTGTAACTAGTGCATGGTGTATCAGGAGGCCTGTGCATAAACAGACTGTCAGGTCGAGGAGTTAAGCCCTCGCAAAGGACAGCCTGCATAAACACATATGGGATGATGAACCTCCAAGAAACTCCTCCTGCCCCCACTCACAATGACCCAGTGGAAAATTGCCGCGCAGGTTGCCAAGTTAACCTTGATTCTAGGCTGCTGTTCATGCTATGGAAATGAACTGTTCAACCGGAGGAGCTTTCCAATGTCATCTGAACCGCAGAACATGGAAAGTTATTATAGTGACCATTTTCCCATTCTTCTAAGGATGGTACATAACTAGTACCATTCTAGATGTGCACAAGAGTAATTAGTGCATTATATACCATCGAGGCTGTAGACCCTCTGTCCATGTATGAAAAGGCCTACATAGACTGAGACCCATTGTACAGCCAGCAGAGGGTTAGGGAGGATAGGAATACCCTAAATTTACAATCTGATCGAGAAGGTTCTGGTTTTGCACACATAACCGACAAAAGAATTAACAGCCTTTGCAGAACTGGCTCCTGGGCAGTGGGGCTCCGGTGGGCTGCTGCAGCAAAGGGGGGTGGCTCCTTTCACAAGGGGGATGATGCTTGAGGTCAGCTCAGCTGTCATCCTGCCTCGAGTCACTTCCGAATAGAAGAGAAGAGAGGTGAACACTGTGTAAAAGCATGACTAAAAAATTTTTGGAAAATGTGAGGGTGGGTTAGATGTCAATGAGGGATTAAGATAATTTTTCACAGAAGACACAGGGCTTGCCATGCCTTTGAAGGAAATGTCATCAGTGCCTGGCTGTGGATTGTTTCCATGTGTTTATTTGTCAACAGCGTAATGAAATAATGCAAAAGGGGTGAAGATGTCCCAGCTATGACATCTTCCAACTTGTGGTGCTAAGCAGCCTGCTAGGCTTGAGGGAACTAGGGTATATCTCCTTCCCCTGCTCCAGACAGGCCTTCACCTCTCAGAGCCAGGACGAGAGCATTTCACTTCAATGGGAACTTTGCCCTTTCTCCATCAATCCTTCCCTCATCCTTCCCCAGCACACACACAACTTGAATGTCTTCTCCCCTTGGCTGAGGCTTCCTTTATTTATGCAGAAAATGGTCCAACTTCCCTGTCATCATAGGGTTGTGGGAAGGGGGCTTTTTATAAGCAACCAGTTTGGTAACAGTTGAAAGGCCTAATGTTTGTTCCATCTGTGGGCAAACACTCGACCCTTTGGAGGAGGTGTTATACTGGCAATTCTGGGCTCCCTCTCAGACCAGGTAATGGTCCAACCCGGGATTAATGAACCACTGGCCATAGCCATTGACAAAGACCTGCCGTCATTTTCTGTTTCATAGTGAATTCATTAGGTTATTAGGATGCTTTTATCAGAGATGCTCTCTTTAAGTCAAGCAGTCTCTTGGGGTTGAGGAGGGAAGTAGTAAAATTATTCAGAATGACACAGAACAAAAACAAGTACATGGTTGCCTGTCCAGTGAATGCTCAGTGCCTCTAGGCCATACCTTGGAAAGAGGTTCCCACCCAGGAAATGCCCAGTATTTAATGTCATCCTGATATTTCACACATGATTTGGTAAAACTGTGCATGCTCCTTCTCTGAGGCCCTGGTTACACAATCCCCATGTCTCTCTTGGTTGGCATGCTCCTGAAACTCCTTAACCATCTAAGGCTGACAAACACCCAACAATGGGTGTCCCTTATTAAGGAATGATTTCCCAGTCTGGCTCTGAGAACCAGTCACTTCAAATCTTTATTCATTCATGAATTCATTCATCTCTTGTTCACTCATTTACCCAAAATTCCTGAGGACTTTCTTTTTGCCAGGAACAATGGTAGGCTTCAGAAATAGATGTACTGCCCTCCGGGAGTATGCTGTCCAATGGGTGAGACAGATTGACAGATGACTGTGACACATGTAAAGAAATTCCATGGCAGAAGGGCATAGGAAGGAGCACAGAGGAGGAGCTGCAAAGGGGTGGGAAGAGCTCAGAAACAGGGAACACAGAGGTTGGGTCTTGAGACATAAGAGAATCATCAACCATTCCCAGGGATTTTTATTTTCCTGTTCTCCATGGGACCTGGTCATGCAAAATTGTTCATTGTAAGTAGATTAAACCCTTTAAATAATTTTAGAAATCCTCTCGTAAGATTGGATGCCGCCCGCGCTGGCCGATCGCAGCCACAGCATTCTGGCATTGGGGAGCTCTTGCTGGTTCCGCAATCACCAGGGCCTGAGTCAGCCCATCCAGAGGAGGGCTCTTCTGTCCCACTGCATAGGGGTCGACCGGCACTCACAGTGTGACAGGGCCTGTGTCTTCTTGGCCATGATGTGTCTGTGTTAATGTCGGTTGTTGTTTGATTTAGAAAAGAAGCAAGTGGGTCCCTACAGGCCTTTCACCGTCTCCTACACTTGCCCATGCCTGTCCTTGGCCTCTTTCCTCTCTCCTCTGGGGTGTTGAAAGCCTTCACTTTCACACAGTACTTCCCTGAACACAGTGATTCCCTCCCATTTTCTAAGGCTGGCAGCTGGAGAACTAAGGCTTTCCTTGGAGGAATCGAGAGTTTCGAGGCTGGTGCAAAGATGGGAGGACAATATATTTTCCCACACGTGCAGGCCATCTGTTTTGCCTGTAATTAGCTGGGGATTTCTTCTTGCTTCATAAGAACTACAAAATTGACTTAACCTCCAGTCTGTGCTGCAGTCACCAAATCTCGGGACTTGCCCAACTCCTCTACCAACCGACCAGACATATGTCAGTGACCTGCCACTATTGGAACATGGATGCTGGAGAAGATCTTTCTGGGGGTTGGGGGGTTGGTTGCATAATATTCTGTGGAGCCTCTCTGAGCTGCAAGAGGCCATGGGCTTAGGACATTCAGCCTCAGTACAGGGTGTCCCATTATGCCCTTCACTGTAGGGTCCTGGCCAAAACACTAAAAGATTACTGGCATGGGGTATGAAAAACAGAGGGCTGTGCAGTGGATGGATCCCTAGGAGCTGCAAAATCAAAGACAGGGGAAGAGGATCCCATGATGGACAGTGGTGCGGCCAGATGGTTGGAGGGAATGAGAGGAGTGACAGGCAGCAGTCATTCCAAAAGGAAGCAATGGCCCCATGTGCCACATGCCCCAAGGAGTTCAGTAAAGGACCAGAATGGGTGCCCACTGGATTCCGCAAGCAGGAGGCTCTTAAGAGCGCAGCAAGAGCAGCTTTAGTGCCGTGGTATAGGTGGCGGCCAGATTACAGTGACTTAGAGAATGACTGATGCGGTGATGGCTGTACAACTACGGGAATTTACTTGATGCCCCTAAATTATACACCTAAAAGGGTTAAAATGGTAAATTTTGTTATGTATATTTTATATACAAGGAATAAAACAGCTCAAAGGGAGGGGGAGAGTGTGAATGGGAGGTAAGGAAAGAAGACAGGGTGGAGATGGAGGAGATGAGGTCATGAATTTCCGTTGCGTTTTAAAACAGGAGTGACTGAAGCATGCTGATAGGCCAAGTGGAAGGAGCTGCTAAAAATGTATCACAGAAGGCTAGATGGTCCAAAAGAAAGATGAATGGGGAAGTGAGGTCAGGAGCAAAGTAGACTGACTGGCATAGGCCTCACCTGGTCTTGTGGCCCCAGAGTGAAAGAGGGGAGGGACGAAGGAAGGCGGGCTCCCTTGGCCGTGGCGAGGCAGCCCCTGTGTGGGGTGGCGGACAGGCTCAGACCGCCACTGTGGGGCAGGAGTAGGTGGCCTAGAGATTTGTGAAAGGTCCCATATTTTTTGTACTGCATTTATCAAGTAGCACAAGGGAATGAGGAAGTGTTTTTTCCGGTGCGTCTAAGGTCTGCCCTGGTCACTTGCTCTCAGTTGTGAATTAATCATCCTGACCCCACCTGCCAAAGCATCCTCAGGGGGAAACCTGGACAAATGCTCCTTGGTCTTCAAGACCAGGATCTCCAGGAGCCTCCAGGCCAGCTTTGCCAGGAAGAAGCCAACAGAATTCCGACTGGACTCCCATGCTCAACTTTGGGCACCTGAGGATGGCGCCAGTTTGGCAGTGCCTCCGGCAGAGCGGCTGGGATCAGGAGGATCCGTAGTCCCTGGGCCCTGTTATCTGGGCTTCCTGGTTTCATCTAGCTGGACAACACATACACCCCGGGCAGTGCCAGCCCAGTGTCAGGATTCTGCCTTTGGTTTCTGCCTTTTCACGCTTACCATCACGGGGTTGCTGTGATTCTTACCATTGCCATTATCCTTATTATTGTAGTGGAATTCAGCCCAATGGGACGGGGAGTCCAACGTGGGTGATGCAGCACAAAAGCAGTTTTTTATCTTGCCGGTCTCGTATATTAAGTTTCGGTTTTATAGGATGAAAACCAGCTCAGGCCTCCTTGACTACCTTCCGGCGCCCTGCTGCACTTTGCCCCCCACAGTGACAGGGACCCTTCTGGGATGCAGACCTTAGGGGCTTGGAGAGGCTGGCAGGCGGGTAGTCTGGAGGAGCCTCTACTTACAGCTCTTCAGACCTGCAGCCAGGGGATCCAAACCTCTGCTTCTCAGTGTCTGAGCACATCTCAAAGCCCAGGCCATGGGCAAGGACTCCGAGGACAGGAAACGCAAGGGACAAGAGGGAAAGGATAAGCAGCTGTAATGAGGGAGAGCGTGGGGGTTAGTGCTGGGGAGAAGGCCAGGTCTGGCTCCCGGGTGCCCCAGTTCTTTAGACGGCAGACATCTGTGCTGGTCCAGGAGAGGAGCAAAGGGGGAAGCAGCCCAGGGGAGCAAGAGCCCTCATCACGGTCTGGGTTCAGCCCACAAGAACGAACTCCTGGGAAAACGAATGCAAATACCCCATTCCAGGGTTTCTCCTCAGGGAATCATGGCAGCATCCCGGGGCTGCCTGGCAGATCTGACACACCTTGCGGCTTGGGGCTCTGGCGTTCAGTAGGCAGCAGAGACCTACTCCACCCCTTGCTTCCCCACTTGCTCTCAGAAGCCCCATCAAGGCCTCCCACACTTGAAGTCCCTCTTTGTGGAACAATTCCTTGTGAGAAACATTCATTCATTCAATAAAATGTATTTACTGAATTTATCATGTGCACCTGCTTAAAACCCCAGTCCTCCCCCCCTCCCCCCCCACCAAAGAGATTTCACTCTGCTTGCCCCTTAGAGAAGGTTTTCAGGTGGGAATGAGTTCAGAGCTCTGTCGGACAGGTGTGTGTGGTGGTGGAGTGGTGGGGCAGGTAGCTCAGAATAGGATAGGGCTTTGTCTCCTGAGTTCAAAGACTTGACCTCACAGCTGACTCCAGAGAACAGTTTGAGATCACTTTCCACTTCAGGTTTCTGGAGGCTGTGATGAGCGTCCCTAAAGCCATACTCCAACTCAAGGCATGCTGATTCCAGCATATGCTCCTCCAGACTTACTTCACTCTGAGATCTCGCTTACATGCTCCTACAGGATGGCACTCAGGACAGCTTACATTCTCTGGTTCTGTCAGGAGAAAGTGTCCCCATTGGATGTTCTTGGGAGGTGAGCTGGAGTAAGGAAGCCTGCAAAAATGAACATGGTAGAAATCAAGCCGCATTGGTGCACAGAGAGATCATTACCCTACGGTCTCAGTTTTTGTTCTTTCCTGGAGGGAGGACCCAGGCAGAATCCAGGGGCCACAGGCCAGCATTTTCAAAGAATCTACTGGTCTCCTGGGTGTTCTTGCTGATGTTGTGGGAAGAGGAGAGGGCAAAGCTTGGAGAGTTGGAGAAAAGACTAGCCCCATCCTGAGAGTAAGTGACTGCCACTGTGACATCCCAGGAAGGAATAGAAATTGGTCTCTTTCAGGAAAAAAAGACTTAGGAATGAGAAGAACAACTTTTATGCGAAGGCATGAAACTTTAAAATCAGAAGGAAGGAGTGACAAACAAAGAAAAAATACAAGCAAGATATTTAAATGGAAGAGAAATTATACGAAGATGTTAAGAACAAAGAAATGACTAATGCACAAGAGATATGCCTTTGGAGAATACCTAGCTTCTAATTTGGGTTTTCTCTAGCTTCTCTGAGATCTAAGGCTATTTTGACAGGCCGTGATCAAGGAGGGTCACCCAGGCTTCCTTGAGCAAGGGCACGTTAGGAAGCTCTGTGACACCAAGGATAGGATCACATCTAAGTGAACTCCACCAATCAGAACAGACCTTTTCATCCAATCAGTTAATACATGTGGGTGGGTTCATGTCATATTTCTGAAACTTACACCCTTGTGACTTTGGGCAAGTTTATTTAAACTGTCTGGATCTTAATTTCTTCATTAATAAAATGGATCTAATACCCACCTCATATAATAATCATTGTGGGAGCTATACTACATAAGATAATATTTAAACACCTAGTAATGTACATGGCATACAGTAAACCCTTAATAAATGTGGTCATTCTACTTACCCATCTGGATTTCTTGCATTTAATTACATTTCCTGGAGCAAAATATCAGAGACACCTCAAAAATTAGAGTGGAGTTAAAAACCAGGCAAGGCCCAGTTAACTAAACTTAAAAGAGTCTGAAAATAGATCCCACTAAGCCCAGCCCTCACCACCATTAAATAATATTTAGATTATTATTTTAGCACACTATCCCCTTGATGTGGGACTCTGAGCTTGTGAATGGCAGGCTGCAGCCAGAGTGTTAATGAATTCTGACTTGTCTCTCAGTCAATTGTGGTGAATATCTGGGACATACATATTACCCTGTCTGCTCCAACATCACTAACATTTAAACTCCATGGTCAGAATTATGTCAGTGGTAGAGGGTTTGGGGTTGAATATGCAAAGAATATGTTATAAGCTCATCATTCTATAAGCTTACAGTGATGAAGGCACAACACAGACATTAGAATCAGTTCTTTCCTGTTCTTTGTATTTTCTATTGGGGAAAATGGTTTTCCCAGTGGGGTTACTCCTCTGAAATGGTCATAGAATTTAGAAGGGAAACATACATTTTTACTTTGTATTCAATTTTTCATAACAAATATAAATAAGATCAATATATATATAATGTGCATTACATATATATAAAATACTATATTATATACAAAAGGAGCTTTATGTATATAAATTATGACATATACATTACATATCCAAAATGTATAAAATATCATAAATATCATGTAAGAACTGTGGCAGAGGCAATAATGCTCACCACTTAGTCCACTTGCTGTCCTTCTAGCCTACTCTGGCCAGCGGACTCTGATCAGAAATGATACTTGTTGCTTTGCAGACCCAGTCACAGACAAGCAGATGGGATTTCTCTATGCTTCTTTCTTCCTCTGCTTTTGCGAACGAGTGTTCCATATGGCTATACAGACAAGATAGTGTGGAGCATCCATCAGCAGGATCCTTCTCTCCAGCCACATTCCTTAGCTGACTCACAACGAACAGGTAGCACAAGGGGTAAACTTCTGTTGCGTTAAGCCACTGGGATTCTGCAATCAATTTGTTATCACAGTAAAACCTCTCCTATTCTGGCTGATACAGTAACTATTCCTTGGACTTCTCTAAACCAAACTGCAACTAGAGGTTTAAACTCAGAATGAAGAGTAGCAAGCTTTAGGAGCAATGATTGCATTCTTCTTTTCTCAAGTTGATGTTGAAAATCAAGTAATAACTCAATTTTATTAAGAATGTTTCAGTATTTCCCTCTTGTGTCTGGATAATTTTGTTTAAAATTCCAAACTCTTTCATCTGGATGAGGTTTAAATGCTTTTAAGTCCTCAAAGTTCCTCTTATTTCTAGACTACCTTTCAAGCATAGTTTTGATAATAACGAGTAAGGAAATGCCCAAAGATAGCGTTACAGAATTAGAAGATAGAGACCTTGGAATTGTGTCTCACTTGTATTGTACACCAGATATTTTTGCAACATTGAGATAATTGAGCTAACATTCAGAAGGCAAAAAATAAAATAAAAACAACAAACAGAGCATCTCTCTGCCATCTTCATGGTTTATGTGAGAGAATGAAATGGTGAAGGAAACATTTTTCACAATCCATCCACCCCGACTGGATACAAGTGATACAGGAGGAAGCAAACCTGCTTCAGTGGTTTGAGACCAAGACTATCAAGTAAAAATAATGTGCTGCTTGCTGACTTCTTCACTTCACTGGGTTTTTATGAGGATTAAACAGTTAAAGCACTTTGAAGATAACAAATGCTTAAGTGCTGAGCATTATTAGTATCTGAAACTATTATTACATCAATTCCTTGTGTAATCAAGTATTATTATTGGAAGCTCTGCAAGAAAATCTAATCTTTGGTGATTTTCGGCCCTATTTGTAGAACAAAAAGGCATGGGTATCACTCATCCTAAGTACTTTAGACATGCAGATCAAGAGTATCTAGACAGTGAGTGAGTATTTCTTGTTTGCCCATATTTCAACTAATAAGAACTTTGTATTTGTTGGCATGACCCAAAAAAGCAATATGGTACTTTGGGGAAGGAAAAAAAAACACAGGATTTAGATTTTAGAATAAGGTGAAACTAAAATGGAATGTACCCAAACATTTTCAGCTAAGATTAAAACCCCTCCTGGCTATTTGAATAAATTGCTCTTTAAGTAATTAAAACTGCAACCTATGGTCTTTAGTGAATTCTGGTAATTTCTCTGTAGTCAGTTTCAAATATTTTCTGTCTGGCTTCTCTCCAAAGAGTACACCTGTGAGTTAGTTGAACAATGTCTTACTGAAAGATGAAATTAACTAATTTTGTTTGATTTGGATCTTGGTTAAAACTCTGAAGTTAGATATTTATATGCAGAGCCACATAAAGAATACTAGCTTAAATTATTCCACCAGAGACTGTAATAAGATTTCCATTTAGCTAGTAGAACATTAGAATATGCTTAGCTAATGAAAACGGTTTATCTCTGTTTTTCTATCAAACACAACAGTTGGAAGACAGGCAGAGAACTATTATTTTAAGGATAGAACTTCTTTTACTTTCTTCCCCTCCATGTTATGTCCCCTTCCTAAATTTATTCACTTTTGTTTCTGAACTTTGAAAAGACCTTGGTCTATTTTTATTCGTGAAAACCCAATAAAACATTGTTTTGACTTTAAATAATGGGTCTTTAATGTCTTTGATCCCCCTTTACCATGTAAAATAAAAGCCTAATGATTCCTATTAAATGCAGAGAATAAAGTTTATTCCAATAACTATTTTCATTTTATGAGGGCAATTTAAGTTTTCACTTTTGTCTGTTCATTATAGGGATGTCACAAATGTTGCAGATAGGATTTGTTTATGTTTCTGATTTGATCTCAGTTTGCTTTTCATTTTGTACAGAGTTAACACACAGCCTCCCCTCCACCACCTCAAGAGTGCAGGTGTGTACAGTAAGAAACTGGTGCCATTCACAACCATGCTACAATTTCTGAACGATCATGTTTTCCCGTGAAGCTTGCCCCAGAATGGCCTCAGAATGCCCCCTGAGGAACCCCCATCTCGTTGTCAGATGTTTCCCCTGCCATGCTCTCTGGGGCTCAAAACAAGTGACCTGGCCAAGACTGGGAGAGAAACTTCAGCTCAAGAAAGGAGCCTTTTAATTGTACGTAGTGTGCCTCCTATATTGCATCCCAAATGTTTTGCAAAGTGCCTCAGGGAAAGTAATGAGGGTTTGCTATTTATTTTATTTTATTATTTTTTTAAGTTTATTTTGATATCATTAATCTACAATTAAATAAGTGATATTATGGTGATTACACCACCCCCTTCATCAGGTCCCCCCCCCAACCCCATTACAGTCACTGTCCATCAGCGTAGTGAGATGCCATAGAGTCACTACTTGTCCTCTCTGGGTTGTACAGCCCTCCCCGTGCCCCCCCAACATTACATCTGCTAATCGTAATGTCCCTTTTTCCCCCTTGCCCCTCCCTTTCCACCCATCCTCCCCAGTCCCTTTCCCTTTGGTAACTGTTAGTCCGTTCTTGGGCTCTGTGAGTCTCCTGCTGTTTTGTTCCTTCAGTTTTTTTCCTCAGTTCTTACACTCCACATATGAGTGAAATCATTTGGTACTTGTCTTTTTCAGCTTGGTTTATTTCACTGAGCATAATACCCTCTAGCTCCATCCATGTTGTTGCAAATGGTAGGATTTGTTTTCTTCTTATGGCTGAATAATATTCCATTGTGTATATGTACCACATCTTCTTTATCCATTCATCTACTGATGGACACTTAGGTGCTTCCATTTCTTGGCTATTGTAAATAGTGCTGCGATAAACATAGGGGTGCATCTGTCTTTTTCAAACTGGGCTGCAACATTCTTAAGGTAAATTCCTAGAAGTGGAATTCCTGGGTCAAATGGTATTTCTATTTTGAGTTTTTTGAGGAACCTCCATACTGCTTTCCACAATGGTTGAACTAATTTGAAATCCCACCAGCAGTGTAGGAGGGTTCCCTTTTTTCCACATCCTCGCCAACATTTGTTGTTGTTTGTGTTTTGGATGTTGGGGGTTTGCTATTTAAAAAAAAATTCAACTCTACAATAAAAAATTAAAGAAACAAAGAAGTAAGGAAGATAGATGAAGTATAGAAGCAGGTATCATGTGAGAAATGTTAGGCAAAAAAGTAGAGCATACATGTGCTTTTAAACATAGATTGGAATGGATGGAAGGACCAAGTAGGCACTAAATATTCACAATGTACTAAATATTCATGAGGCCTTCAATTAGCCACTTGGTGGTGGTAACTATTTAACCTCCACTTGTTCTTGAACCACTACTTGTTTTGGAATACTTATTAAGCAGCAGTAGTTTTCATGGGACACTCGTGAATCACAAGACATGAATGTCACACAGAACTGATTCCCAAAGAGTGTCATCTGCATCTTTGAAGGTCATATGTCTCTAAAACTTCACACATATGCACACATACAAGAAAAGCCTTTGTGTTACTATGTATGAAGAGCTTTTACAAATCAACAAGAATATGTAAGTGCAATAAAAAAATTATAGACATGCAAATTCACAGTAAAAGAAATACATGTTAAAACACATTGTAGAAGAAGTGTATAAGATCAGGGAGAAATGGAAAAGGGGTATAGTCTGGAGTTCAGATACTCTCCTAGCCACCCTCTTCTAGCTCTTTGAGCATTGGTGAGGGAGGAGGGAGTAGAGGGAAAAGGCAGATGGATGCTGCACTCTCTTGCTGGTGGGTTGTTGGGGGCAGACAACCCAATGCTGGTTCTCCCGGGCTGCACACAGGTGATACCTTGGAGGACCACATATTTCTCTAACTCTTATCAAGTTCACCAAGAATATCTTTCTCCAGGCATTCCCAAGGATGTCTGATGTATGCTCACTTATATAGACACTTAGAGTTCATGTGGCTTCTCCTGTTCAGCCCTTCCCTTGGAACAGAGATGTCCCTGCTTTAAGGGTTTCAATACCCTGACGTCCTGATGTCTCTCTGCACACAATGAGGAGAATGAACCACTCCAACACTCTGGGTCACCCATTGTCACGTAGATTCAAGTAAACAGCTACAATTCTTACAGGACGGAATTCTATCATGGACCCTACCAGGGAGATTCAGTTACAGAAGGCAAAGTGGTCCCATGGCTTGACCTACAGGGAAAGTATTGGGGTTTCTGATCCTCCATCCCTCCTTCATTTCCTTCTTCATTCTTTTTCTACCTTATCTTCAATGTATAACCTTGCTACACAAGTGGGGTCCAGCAGCATCGCATCACCTGGAAGTCTCTTAGAAAGGCAGAACCTCAGTGCCACCAGCCCAGACTAGCTTCATTCAGAATCTGCGTTTCAACAGATCCTTAGGTTGTTCTGAAGCACATTAAAGTTAGAGAACTATCGATTCATAGAACAGAGTTTCTGGATTCTCTTGCTCCAGTAATTCACACCCACATTCCTGCTTGGCTGGGTGGCTCTAGGAAGAAAAGCTTTATTCTTCCTCCTTCTATCTCCTCCATCAGACTCCACCTTGTACAAAGCTGTGCTTGGCAGCATTGTAGCCCTGTACCCATTCTTTCACATTTTCTGTCACCCTCTCCTGTGACCCTTGACATTCCCTTCCTGTTGATAAACAGCTGTGCAGGCTCCTTGGTTCCATTTATCCTCCTGCCAGAGTGGCTGGAAACGCACCCTGAAGATCAGCTGCGCTGGCTTGAAGAGCCGCACCCTGTCCCTTCTCGTGCCAGATGTAATCATTCCCAGAGTTCAGAGGTTTATAACTTGTTTTTTTTGTAGTTCCAAATGTGTGGTCAGGATGCCCTGGTGTTGAGTTGGCAGGACTAGTGGCTTATTTAAATATTTTCCAATTCTGTTCTTTCAGACCATTTCTTCCACATTGATATCACTTGTATGGGACTATGAACGTAGTGAAAATGTGAGGCTCATGCCAAGCTTCTCTTTAATTTGTTTTACTAATTAAGTCACTCTACTGGCAGTTTCCACAAACTAAGTCTATTCTCAAAGAAAGAGTATAGGGAATTGGCCCCCAGAATCTTTTCATAGTTTCTTGGATGTGCTGTGTGAGTGTGCTCTTGCTTTCTGGACATGGCAAAAAGTTGTAATTGAAACCCAAAAAGGGCAAAGGTGACTTTCTGTATTTCTGGGGTATTTGAGAATCTGTCTACACTTTCAGAGTTAAATGCATTTATCTGAATGCGCACATACACGCACACAACTGCTCTACCTTATTGTCCCCATCAGATATGGAGAAATAAAAGAAATACCAAGGTTATCTCTAGGAAGAAAAATCAACTGTACAACTGGTAACGTTGTGCTTATAAGCATTAGAATATTGACAATTCAGATGAAAGACATCACTGGTTACACAAATCAGTAACATCCTTTTGATGATACAGAAGATTGAAATTGAAAGGTTTAATTGAAATTGATAAGGTATTTAGAAGATTAAATTTAACCAGTGGGGGGAAAAAAACAAACTAGCCATTGTTTATTCTCTATGTACACAGATATCTCTGAGAAGGTAAAAAGTACAGGATTAAGAGGGAGTATCAAAAGGGATTTAAAACAGGTTAGAGATCATTTTTTCCCCATAATTGGGCCAGCCACTTGGATAAACTGAGGCCATTTGGGACTCATTGAAAGAATAATGATCCCAAAGTACATGCTTTGATGAGACAAAGGTGATGTCTGGACTCTCTCTCCAGATTCCTCTGCCATCCAGAGTGAATAGCTGTGCTGTGGGGCCATAAGGAGTTCCACAGACAAGTCTTTCTAGTCAAGCCTAGTCATGATCAAAGATCTAAATGGTCAGCAGAACCCACCCTGCTCACCTAACATCAGCAAATAGTCACTCTAAAGATCAAATCCAACAAGAGAAAAAGAAATAGATAAACTGGATTTCATTAAAATCAAGAACTTTTGTGCACCCAAGAATACCATCAACAGATTGAAAAGGCAGCTCACAGGAATGGCAGCTCACAGGAATGGGAGACAACATTGGCAAATCATATATCTAATAAGAGGTATATCCAGAATATATATGGAGCTCTTACAACTCAACACTAAAAAGACAAACAACCTGATTAAAGATGGGCAAAGGACTTGAATAGACATTTTTCCAAAGAAGATCTACAGATAGCCGATAAGCTCATGAAAAGGTGCTCAACATCTCTCATCGTTAGGGAAATGCACATCAAAATCACAGTGGGATACCACTGCACACCTACTAGGATGGCAATAGTCAAAAAACAAAGCAAAACCAAACAGCAGGTGTTAGGACGTGGAGAAATTGGAACCCTTGTATGTTGTTGGTGGGACTGTAAAATGGTGTACCTGCTCTGGAAAACAGTTCATTGGTTTCTCAAAACTAAACATATAATAACCACATTGAACCATCAATTCCACTCATAAGTATACACCCAAGAAATGAAAATAGGGACTCAAACTGATACTTGTGTGCCAATATTCATAGCAGCATTATCCACAATAGCCAGAAAGTGGATATAGCCCAAGTGTCCATCAACAGATGAACAGATGGATAAACAAATGTGATATATCCATACAATGGAATATTGTTCAGCAATAAAAAAGAAATTCTGATACATCCTGCAATGAGGATGAACCATGAAAACATTATGCTAAGTAAAATTAGCCAGACAAAAAAAGAAAAGTATTGTATGACTGCGCTTATATGAAATAGCGAGAATAGTTAAATTCATGGAGGCAGAGAGTAAATTAAATTTTTCAGGGGCTAGGAGACAGAGGATTCAGTAATTACTGCTTATTGGGTAGGTTATCCAAATTCATAGGGAGAACCCCTCAAGAAGTGTCAAAGAATTTAGGGCCATGTTTTAAAACCACCACACCCCAAAAAGAAATGTCCAGGTTCTAACCCCTGGTACCATGAATATTGGCTTTTTGGAATTAGGGTCTTTGCAGATCTAATTAAGTTAAAGATCTAGATATGAGATCATCCTGAATTTAGGGTGGGCCCTAAATCCAGTAACTAGTGTCCTTATTAGAAAAAGGAGAGAGAAATTTGATACACAAGAGTTATAGAGACACAGGGAAGAAATCCATGTCAAGACGGAGGCACGACTGGAGTTATAATAAGCCAAGAAATGCTAGGACCACTAGAAGCTGGAAGAGGCCAGGAAAGAGTCTCCCTTAGAGACCTCAGGGAGAGCATGGCCTTGCCAATACCTTGATTTGAACTTCCGGCCTCCAGAACTGGGAGAGAATAAACCTCTGTTGTTTTAAGTTGCCAAACTTGCAGAAATCAGTTATGGCAGCCCTAGGGAACTAATACACCTGCAAAAGAAGAAAGAGTTTGGGGTGTCAGTTTTTAGCTTTCACTTTTACCAATAAATTTGGGGAACTAAGGGCATCTACTCTTAGTACAGAATCTCTCTGCTCTTCTTACAATGTAACAGGGTCTCTGTGCTACAGTGCTGTCCTCCCTGACTCTCCTGGGTGTCACATCCAGTTCAACAGCCCTCCTGCCACCACTGCTCATGATATTCCTATTGTTTCAAGTAGGAAATTATTGATTTTGCCCCCCCAGGCTGGGCCATCCGCTTTGGAGAACTGTGCTCTGCCAGCTTTCTCTGAGACATTCAGACACAAGCATCCTCTCTTAGTTTCTCCTATAGCCCCACTTGATCTCCAAGGCATTTCCTCATAGATCATAGTTCAAGATTGTAGACATTTCCTTTATTGTTGAAGATGGAGTTTATATGTGATTTTTGTTTCCTTTGCTTCTTGGAGATAATTTCCAAGATGAAAAGGTAGCATCATCTTAACATTACTCTGCCATTTAAAAACTGGGAGTCCACACCACACTATTCAAAATGCTGGTATTCTACAGCAGGGGTCAGCAAACTCCTCCTGTCAAGGGCCAGATAGTAAATAGTTTAGGTCTTGCATTGCAACCACTCAATTCTGCCATTGTAGTGCAAAATCAGCCATAGGCAATACGTCAGCAAATGAGCATGGCTATGTTCCAATCAAACTTTGTTTATGGACAGAAATAGAATACAGCAGAAACAATGCAATGTGACCTTCGGGGCTAGATCATGAAAGGCAAGCAGCTTCCGCCCTGATCCCTGGGACACTAAGCCGCTGTGTGAGCACTCTGACCACTCTGAGCTGCCGTGCTAGGGAGACACCGAAATCCTTAATGAGATATTACATTCAGGGACACACAAGACAGCTTCTTCTGGCTGCCACCAGCCCATGTTTCTCTAGCACCATGTCCTCCTTTACCACTGTCATCAACCACATGTGGCTTTGGAGCCCTTCAAGGTGGCTGGAGCAACTGAGGAACTGCATTTAAAATTTTAGTTTATTAATTTATCATCAGAGTTAGTATAAAACATGTCATTAGTAATTTTTATACCGATTGCATGTTGAAATGATAATATTTTGGATATATTGAGCTAAACAAATTATATTATTAAAATTAACTTTACCTGTTTCTTTTTCCTTTTTTTAAAAAATGTAGCTACTGGAAAATTCACATTATATTTCTCTTGGAAAGAATTACTGTAGCATCATCTCCAGACAGCTCTGGATTCCAGAGCTGGGACCTTGGGAAGTTGTCTCCCACCTTGGTCAGGTCAGTCACTTGAACCAGGTGACCTTCAACAGGCCTTCTAGACCTCTGTTCAACACTCAAGCATGCAACAGACCTCAGGTTCACAAGAGGGCCAGCTGGAAGTTGAAGAACATTTTGCAAGAGAAAGCAAGACCTTTCTTGGGGCACTATGGCATTTTAGAAAGATCTTAGTTAAACAAACTCACTTTAAGTACCAGCAAGGCTCATTATTAGCTGTGTGATCTTAGCCATGTTTCTGAACCTCCCTGAACATCAGATTCTTCATATTAAAAAAAATTATCGTGAATCTTTTAACCCACTCTACTAGATCTGTGCATTTCTTGAAGATGTGATGTGATGCTTGCCTGGCAGAACTGTTGTGGGAGTCAGGGATCCGTGTGTAAGTGGTCCAGCATCTCCTGCTGAATAAACAAATAGCTAATACTGAGCGCCCAAGAGTTCTGTAGGGGAAGGAAGGAAAAGCCCTGGAGAAGCAGTAGTGACTAAAGTGTTTACATTTGTGTGTGTACACATACTTGTGTGTGTGTGCACGTGTGTGCATGTGGGGGGAGGCTTGCTTGTTGGGGAGGGGTTTCAGGAGACAAACAATAAGGCAATAAACAAATAAACACATACTTCAGAATGAGATGAGGTCTGCAAGGAAAAATGAGGCAGGACAAGTTGCTGGTGAGTGCCAGGGTGGGGAGGCCAGTGGGGGAGGCCCTCACTAAGGGGGCCTCCGGAGGCTCAGCCTAGGCATGGCTCTGCTTTATCAAGTGCCAGGCCTCCAGGGATGCGGCCTTTGGGCAGAAGCTTGCCCTTTAACACTGCCTCCTTTTACTTTTCCTGTCTCTGCCTACATTTTTTTTTCTTTATACTCCAGAAACTGACCTCCTAACCCCAGAATCACCAGAGTAGTGCAGTTTTCTAAGAAAGCAATTTAACTAAAGGCTAAAATCTATCCCTCTAAAGTCAATTTGCATAAACAAGCTTGCTCAGAGGTCTTTGTACCATATGCTACTTTTAACTCTTTTTCTTATGTTTAACTTCTAGAGCACTTTCTACGATGTAAGTCACTTTTAGCCTCTTGTGATGTATATTTTTCTGTTTTTCTGTTTCAGTCACTTGCTAAAAGTATTTGTCTTATTTTCATATTTCTAATAAACATTTATGCAGTTACTCATGACTCATCAAACTGATCCCTTTTGATTTCTTACCTCTGTTTTACTCTTATTTTTTCATACCTATCTACCTCTCCTGGTTTACAAACACAAGTCTCATCTGTGTTTGATTGTTTGCAACTAATGAAGTATTAACTGTTTAGACTGAGACAAAGTATTCAACAGAAAGCTTCCTAGTAGAAATCTTTTACTACGTGCTTCCAGCTTCACATAGTGGGGAAAATAGAATGGCAACGCCTGGTGCAGGGGTGGGCTATGTGTGTCCACATTAAACCCATTTGGCTTTAAGGCTTTAGAGAGGTTGAATAGCCAGAGTACACGTGCGGGCAGACTCGACTACCGGTGTTCTAACTCCAAACTCAGTGCTTCAATTAAGCACTGTGCACTGTTCCCCTTAATAATTTTGCAAATATGCTAATTAGACTGTGAATTAGTTAAATATGACACGGTTGATCTACCATTTGCTCAAACACAATCTCACTTAAACCTCCAAGGTGTCATTTCTTGTTACCATTACCAGGTTAATGAGGAGGAAACTTGGTTGAATGAATGAATACATTATTTAAGTATGTAAAGCAGGGTTTATAAACTTAGTCCAGTGATGAAAAAATAGAAAAAAAGAGTTGAACCAAGAAACAGAAAAACATCCTTCTTCAGAACATTGAAGCCAGTTGTTCTCAGATAGGGGAGATTTTGTGCCCCCATGACGAATTTGAAACATCTGGGAATATTTTCTACTGTCACACTGGGGAAAGGGTGCTCCTGGCATCTAGTGGGTGGAGGCCAGGGATGCTGCCTAGCCATCCTATGAAGTGGAGGACAACCCCTTGCAGGGAAGAATTATCTGGCCTCAAATGTCAATAGCTGCTGAGGTTGAGAAACCCTGTTTCAAGGGCTGCTTGGTTAAGGAGATAAAGAACGAGGTGTACTCCGAAGACTCACACTGATCTTGAAGGGAACAGTTTTCTCAGAATCATCTGTTTCCCCACTAGGGCCTTCGCATGTTTTGTCATTTACAGCCCAGCTCCTATTTCAGAAAGCAATCCACGTTCCTATATTCGTTTTCTCAGCCTGAAGTCTTGGGTGAGGTTCTGTTTTGCTTGTCTGTTTTCTCTGGCACAGCCCCCTCTCCACCATCTCTCTTTAAATGAGCTTAACTCTTGTTCTCAGTGGTAAGAAAGGCCATTATTGCTTCAAGTTTTGTCCTTGCTCCGAGACCTATTGCCTGGCCAGGCTCCCGGTGCAGGCAGAGAAGAATGTGCAGGGTCTCTGGCCCAATCTCCTCCCTTGCATGCCAGCCAGCCCAGGAACCAACTGAGGCAGGGTAGGATTTCCTGTGCCTTTCCGTCTTTCTTTCCAACACTCTGCTCCCAACCTAGTCTGTCTTCTGTCTTCCCTCACTCCTCTCCTAGCTGCCTGCTGGACCAGCCCCAGTGGTGTTTAGACCCCAACCTTCATTTTTTTCAACCTTCCCTTTAAACCGATTTGTAGATAAGGTCTCTCAGGAAAGAATCAAGAAGTTAATGACTGATAAGCAATGTCTGATCCTTCCAGAGAGAGCTGCCTTTTAAAAAAGGACTTTGCCTCAGCCCAAGTGAGTGAAGGGCTAATGGTAGGGTATCAGACACTAACACACATGCTCTCCCATCCTTCGCCTCACTGGCCTGCAGATCTGCTCTCCAGGACCAAAAGAGAAAGGGAATTCTAACGCCCAGTAGAAAAATGGAGAAATATGCTCAGAACTCCAGGTGACCCAGTTTTAGACACAGGGCCACAGACTTTAAGCCTGATCTCTTCGGTAAAGAGACCCCTGCACCGGCTTGGGGGCAGGGTGGCTAGAACCCTTGCAATATACCTCAGGCTCTTCCTCTTCTGCTTACACCAGAGGCAGCCAGCCCAGCAACCCAGGAGGGAAGCCTGCTCTCCTCTCTGGGGAGGGCAGTACTCTATCTCCTGTCAGTCCCCTGGCCCTTGGAGCTGTATGGCTTGATGCAGTTTGGAGTCCTGACAGCTCTCCCTTGTTAAACCCTGACTTATAATCATGCAGTCAGCTTGTTCCCTCCTCAGCACAGTCTTCAGCAGATGCTTGTTCCTTCATGAAGGACCATGAAGCTTTCACTCATTTTATGTGTACGCTTCACCTCCTTCCTGTCTGGCCTGGGTGGACTGCAGTTGAAACAGCTTCCTCCATGTTCTCCTCCAGCTCCCTTCATGTTTTTCCTCCATGTTTTCACTCTGTTCTCTTGCTTTGCTAAGTGAAGATAATTATAAAAAAGCAAAGCACAACTTAAATTTCATTGTCGGGCAAAATGCAAAAACATTTCAGAAATGGCCTGAAGATCCCTAAAGAACTCTCCTCCTAGAGGGGAGACAGTCTGAGAAATGCCGGAACTGCTGTATGCCCACGAGGTGATGGCAGCCTAGAAGAGGGAGAGACGACCTGGGCAGAGGGGCAGGGACAAGTTAGGGGCACATTCACAGCAGGTATCGCCGGTTCTTGCAACCACATAATGTAACATTCTCAAGTGAAAAACATTTGCCAGCACCACTAGTGTAGTGGACAGTTTTATTTTCCACTACATAAATGACTTCAAACGTCAGTATTACTTAGCGTACAGCACTGCTTTACCAGAAAAATCAACGTTTTGAGGTGATTTTTCCTATAACCCAAGACGTAAAATCTAATTGAGAAACTATACAGGTTTTGTTGTTAGTACTGTTGTTGTGATCCAAATTATGCTCTACTCTCTATATGCTTTTTTTGGCCTGTTGAATTTTGCCCTGGATTACATGTCATCTGATTCCAGACAGTTTTAGAATTACTTACAGTCACTATTATTGCCTCCACATCGGCATGTCTTTGCATGGTAATCAAGGCCAGGTCACTTCACTTCACACCAGCTGTGGCCAAGTAGGCTCCCCAACAAATGATGTGACAATTATTTAGGGGCCTGCCTTGATGTGTTCACTGCTCTTGTCACTTCATTTTATTGCTCTCTCCAGGTGAACATCCTTAACCTAGCTAGCCGCTCCCTGCCCTTTCCCTCTCATCTCCCACATGACCCCAACATACTTAGTCCAAGAGTTTGCTTTATTTTGTTTTCTTTTCACAGGACATTTATGTGTTCCTTTATAACATTTTCCTTTCTAACTAAATCAAGCAGCAAAGCTCCCAGAAGTGCATTGGTGTTAGGATGTTCTCCATCCTGGATTCAGGGCGTTGCAATCCAAGACCATGGGAATCATGATCAATGTTACATTGTCCTGTTTTAAACCAGAAGTGGAACCAGACAGGCTGGTGCTATCTCAGTACTTCACTCTGGGCTCCCCTGAGGTGACTGTGACCACCGTCACACAGAGTGAGCGGGCTGGGAGTGTAGGAGAGGCAGAGGTCACTAAAACCTGAGGAGATAGTACAAAACTGGAAAGATAGGGGGTAGGGCTGGATCTTTAAGGCTGGGTAGGATTTCAAAAAGTATAGAACAGGACAAAGCCTTCCAGGGAAGTGGAACAACTCCCGCAAGACACCATGATAGAGAAGTGCCTATTAAAAAAATATATGAATCAGTGTTGGTAGAGATTGGGGCTCTGAGGTAGGGAAGGACATTGAACTCTGAAGGAGGCCAGGCTATGTAGCTGGGTCAGAGCCAGATCATGTAGGTAGGATTTTTGGATGGCAAACTAGGGATGGAATTTATTCTGTATGGATTCCAGTGATAAAAAAATCAGAGGTTTTGAATCTTTAATTAGGACACTAGCTATGCAGAGGAGTGGGGGTGGGAAGGAAACTTTGTTCCTGATCATATTGGAGTCAAATTGAATATAAGGGAGTAAAGGTGAAAGGCTGATATGCAGAAGAAAAAGCCAAAGATTAAACAATGTATATCAAAATGTTCTCCTAGGACAAGTCCCAAAGGGGACACTCAACTAATATTCATTGGAGTTGACCTGGCTTATACTCCTAAGTGATGGATGATGACATTCACTGAGATCAGGGAGAGAAAACTGAGCCTCAGAAAGGAAACAGTGGGGTAAGCCATGGCCATGTTGCATTTGAGGTGGATATATAAATCTGGAACCCAGGAGAGAGATCTAGAATAAAGATGGAATCATTAGTGTTTAGAGCATAGGTGAAGCCACAAAAATAAATGGCACCTTCCAAGAAGAATGTATAAAAGGGAACAGAGGCAAGAGTGGATCCCTGGGGCAGCATCAGTGTTTGCTGCTGGACATCATGGTTTGTGAAGACAACTCACCCTGCCCACCATTATTCCCACTGTATCTCCAGACTTAGCACAGTCCTGGCCAAAGAGCAGATACTCAGTAAACATTCATTGAGTCATGGAATGACTGAATTTAGGGAGCAGGTAGACTGTACTTTATTAGGGATGGACAGAAATGGAACCTCACCTTCACTGAGGATCAACTATCTGCCCAACACTAGCTTCACTTGTGATTTCTCCTTTAAGAGAATGAAACTACGGCATGTAAAGCTTTACAAAGCTTAATAGTCCAGCTTTACAGTGACCTCAGTTTCTGCAATGTCTGCAACTCCCATGCCTTACCCTGACTTTCTCCTGTCCTCAGCATTTTTTGTTTGATCTCTACTTAAGGAGTCGGACAAAAATGAACCTCCTTTGAACTTGGGACACTTTTTTTTTCAGGAATAATTTTTTACTATTGAGATACAATCAACATAAGATGATGTTCATTTCAGGTGTACAAAACAATAATTCAATGTTTGCATATTGCAAAATGATCACCACAATAAGTCCAGTTCACACCCAAGTGAATGTGGGACACTCAACATTCTCTTCCATAAAGACAACCTTCAGATGACCAGAAACCTTGTGGCTTTTCTGGGACTGTTGCATTTGATCATTTAACTGATTGATTCATCATTTTCTAAGAGCTGGTGCTGTATAATGTGTAGGAAGAAGATATGACTCAGCCCTCAAGAAGCTCTGCATACAGTTAAAAAGTGCGTGGGCTCATTCATATACATGCCTGTGTGTGAATATTCCACCATAATATTGTCTATAAGTCACAGTAATGAAGTCTATCAGTAAGCACTGTGGTCTCTGCACACACACAAAACAGTGAACCTAATTCTGTCTCAGCAGCGGAGGTAGAAGTGGAGGGTCATGAAGTCTTCACAAAAGAAAAGACACAAAAACAGAGCCTTGAAGGCTAAATAGGTTTGGGGGGGTTGTTTGGCTTGGTTTTGTACCAGGCAGAAGGGGCCACATAAGGAAAGAGGACAAAACACAAGAGATGTGAACTGTTTTCAACTGTGGGAAATAAACTGGAGCAATATCCCAGAGGGCTTTACATGAGTGTGACATGACTAGGTTTGTGTTTTGGGAAGACCCTTCTGGCAGTGAGTGTGGGCATCGGATTAGAGCCTGGAAAGCTGCTGGGACAAAGGGCTTCATGCCAAGGTGCCTTCCTTTCTGTCCTCTTGTCTACCTCACAAAGGCCTTGTGGGTGGGGGCTGGACTCAGAAGACTGATGTTTGTGAATGGATTGTGCCATGAGAATAATGTGTATACAGGAATACCTTTGCAGCCCGCAGAATGCAGGGTGAGGGGAGATAAAAACAAGGCTGCTCAAGAAAGTAGCTCAATAATTTGGTCTAATTTGTGCTTACAAGTCGTACTTGAAATAACTAGGATTTCTTCCAATCATTATTAGGTTTACACTTCACTTCCTAAAGCCCCTTCTGTGTTCTAAAAAGAATTGGCTTCATTTTTGTCAACACTGGCCCTGGCTCCAGTCCCAGCTGCAGGGAAAATGCAAAGCTCCCTTAACCTTGAGGGACCAGAGGAAGAATGCCTCAACTGGGCATAGCTTCTCTCTGCAGGTTTTACTCCCAGTAGATCATATTTTAACAACTCTGTTAACACTGACCATCATCCTAAGAAATTTAAGTGGGGTTTGCAAAGAACTTTTATGGCCTAATAGAGTCTCTAAACTGTATCTTGGAATATGGTTTAACCACCTCATCAAGATTCAAGAGTTTTAACTATCCAAACATTTTCTTAAGTGCTAATTTAATTGCTGCTGTCTTTAACTGCCTTTTCACACATGTGCCTTAAGCATTTTGAACATACGTAACCAAATGAACTAGAGACCAAATTTCTAGAGTAATTTTTTAAGAGCCAAGAAACAAGAATGGGGGATTTTATTCTCCAGTTCAGGATGCACAAAACTAGCATGCCTGGCAACAGACGGAGCACAGCTGTGAAAAGGACTGTCATTTGCAGCCCTGGGAGATTCCTTCTACCTGTTAATTTTCTCTCAAAGAATAAAAATGCATTGCTCCATCTGAGTCCCATCTATGCCTTCCTTTATTCTCAGCATCTCCTCTTCCCTGGTCTACAGCTAAAGCCCAGGAGGGAGGTTTCTGAGATTTCCTCGTGAGCAGAGACCCACATTAGCTATGCAGAACACTGCCATCAATCCACTTCGTGCAGAGTGAGAAAAGGGAGCCTCCTCTTGAAAACCCCCCACAAAGTCTAGGAGGATGGGTGATTTCACTGCACATGGGAGGATATGCTGAGGGTTTCTCTAGCAAGAGATGGAAATTCGCCCAGCTAACTGGTAGTCAACCTTACCATGTACTCCCCCGAAGGGTGATATTAGTCCACAAAGCTTATTTTCACCTTACATCCGACTGTTTTTTTAAATCAAGACATTTTCCCTGCAGGAAGTCTATTTCAATGTTCACCAAATTTATTGCATTTTAAAATACTTTTAAGATCACCCTACCATTTGTAACAACTGGTGAAACTGAACTCATTCTCCTTTTTCTCCTTGGGCTTTAAGTTTTATTTTCTCCTGGTGTTATAACAGGAAAGGGCACTCGATAAAGAGTCCAGACGTCTGGTATTTCACTCTGGACCCCGCTAATAATGCTGAAAACCTTAGAAAGGCAATCAGAGTTACTGTTAATTTTGTAAGGTGTGATGATGGGATTGTTTTTCCTCTTTTAAAAAACATCCTTATTTGTTTGAGATTCAGATTGAAATATTTAAGGTTAAAATAATATTATGTCTGGAATTCTCTTTTAAATGTTCAGCAAACAAACAAGGAAAAACAGTCATGAACATAATGTAGATGTAATAAGTATGTGATTTCATACATTGTTGGTAGAACTGCAGAAGGGGAAAAACCCTTATGGAGGTGAATTTGGCAATTCTAACACTACCTGTGTACTTAGCCTTCAACCCAGAAATGCCACAGCTGAAAATTTACCTGGAGGATTCACAAGCACAAAGCTATTCATGGTAGCATCGTTTATAACACAAAATATTGGAAACTACCTAAATATCCAAACATAGATTAGTTGAATAAACTATGGTGCATACACACAATGGAATACTGTGTAGCTATAAAAAAATAAATGAGGTTGACCTCTATGAACTGTTTTGGAGTTATTTCTAGGATATATTATTAAGCTTAAAACAGCAAAGTGCTAAAGAGTATATATATTATGCTACCTTTGTGAAAGGATGAAAAGAAGATGAAAAAAATATACATATGTCTACTTATCATTACAAAAAGAAATACAGGCTAGATTAACCAAAAAAAGTAAAGTAGGTTACCAGTTAGCAACAGGAAGAATGGAGTTATAAAGGACATGAGAGGGTGTGAAACTTCTATGACTTTTGAAAGTATATCATTATTCCACATATTTAAAAAGGAAATTAAATCCGTAAGAATAGGAACAGGACAGGGGTAGGGGAAACACCTAAAACTAAAAGAAACCATAACAAAGAGAGAGAAAAGTGAGAAGAGAGAGAGTGCAAATTTAAACCCAATGGGAAAAAAACATAGATGTGCTTTGGGTTGAATAGTATCCCCAAGAAATCATGCCTTTCCTGGAACCTCTGAGTGTGGCCTCATTGGAAATAGGTTGTTGTAGATGAGATTTAGGAAAGATGAGGTCATTCTGGAGTAGGGTGGACTCTTGGTCCTGTTCTAATTAGAAGAGAAGGGACACAGGAACGCATGCAGGGAGGAAGAATGATAAGAAGAGCTGACCAGAAGGCCAGGTGTTGAAGGAGAGATTGGAGAGCTTTGCAGAAAAGTTGTGGAAGACCAGGGTTGCAGGCAACACCAGTAGCTAAAGAAGCATGTAATGATTCTCCCTAGAGCTGTCGGAAGGAGTATGGCCCTGTCCACACCTAGATTTTGGATGTCTAGCCTCCATAACTGTGAGCAAATAAATTTCTGCTGTTTTAAGCTATCCAGTTTGTGGTAATTTGTGACAGCAGCCACAGGAAGCTAACACAGTTTAAGCAAATCTGAGTAAAGGGTCTGGAGGTATGCCTTGTACTGCTTTTTGTTTTCTGCTTTTTGCAACTTTTTCTACGTTTGAAAGTTATTTCCAAATAAAAACTTTAAGGATGTAAAAGCAAACAACAAAAACAGGAACACCAAAACAACAGGGCTTCTAGGAATCTTAAGGTCCTTGTTCCAGGGTGGTTTCCCAGGGAGCCTTGGTGCAGAAAGTTGTACACATCTAGAGATTTGTGACTGGGACTTTTATCTCTGGAGAGACAAAATGGAGAAGATTATAAATTGATACATAAAAAGGTCACAACATTATCAAAGAAACTGTATCAACTTAGACGGAAAGCAACAGACATAACACAAAATGGAATGAGGTCTTTGCATTTCCAAACTGCTATGGGCAGGAAACAGCCTTAGAAAACTACTCAGCTACAAACACAGGCCATTTCTTTTTTTTTTTAATATAATTTATTTTATTATCATTAATTTACAATTACATGTGCAATATTACGATTATTAAACTACCCCTTCATCAGGTCCCCCACCAACCCCATTACAGTCACTGTCCATCAGTGTAGTGAGATGCTATAGAATCACTACTTGTCTTCTCTGAGTTGTACTGCCCTCCCCGTGCCCCCCCAACATTACATCTGCTAATTGTAATGCCCCTTTTTCCCTTTTATCTGGCCATTTCTTAAGGAAAAGGAAAGGGGACTCCCAGGGCAGAACCAAGAGCCCAGAGAGCAAAGAGCACTGGAGAGTGCCTCCCAGGAAATAGGTCCAAGTCCTAAGCAAGGACCCTGCAGTAGGTCTGGTGGGTTTCAGAAATGCCCCTGGGCAGTAACAGCTGTGTACACTCCTGTTTGCTGGTTCTGAGTGGGAGTGTCTATAGCAAGTGTCTTACATTTGTCTCACTCTTGTATGTTGAATGTGTGAGAGACAGATTTGTCTCTTCTTTTCATTGGTCTTCCGATTAAAAGGAATGATATTTAAGGAATTGTACCTGAGAAGTGGAACTCCACCAGGGAGCATTGTCTGCTCCTGGACCTGATCTAGACAGGTGAGACTCTGAATTTCAACTTGATTCTGAAAGGGATGAGACTTGGTGGTCTTGGAGGTAAGAGACGGGTATATTTTGCATATGAGAGGGGTGGGACCTGTTGTGGCCAGAGGGCAGACTGAGGCAGAAGGTATTTTTCAATCATGGGCACAAAACACTGTTATTCCACATGTTGTCATTACAATCTGACTTTGACTCTTCTTGCATCATTGGAGAAGATCTATAATAGGGTTGCCAGAATTAACAAGTAAAAAAATGCAGGAAACCCAAATAATTAGTATACATATGACCCAAATATTGCAAGGGACAACCTTAATACAGAAAATAATTATTTATCTGCAATTCAAATGTAACTGAGCATCCTGTATTTTATCTGGCAACCCTAGAATTCCTCTCCCTTAAATCTAGGTTTGTGATTATGGCAGAGATAATGTTATGTGGCTTCCAAAGCTAGGTCATAAAAGGTGACACTGCTGCCCGGTTCTCTCTCTTGGGTGTTGGCTATGGGAATACAGTCCTCATGCTGTGAGTGACCCAAGCAGCCTGTGGAAGGGCCCACACGAAGAGGATCAGGGGCTGCTGGCCACCAGCTCTGGCTAAGTTCCCAGACAACAGCTGGTACAACCTCGTTAGCATATAAGTGTGTGGGAGCTACCTTAAAAGTGGATCTTTACTTGAGCCCATAGTTAAGCCACCCCATTTGTGCCACTGAGTGTTAGGGTTGTTTGTTATGCAACAATAAGACAACTGTAAAAAAAGGTCTTACGTATATTAGTCACAGTTCTCCAGAAAAACAAAACCACTGGTAGATGATAGATACATAGATACACAGATACATAGATACATAGATAGAGAAAAAGAGAGACAGAGAAAGACTGAGATTTTAAGGAACTGAATCATATGATTGTGGAAGCTTGGCAAATTCAAAATCTGCAGGTTAGACCAGCAGGGAGGAGACCCAGAGAAGAGTTGCAGTCCCAGGCCAAAGACAATCTTTTGGCAGAATTCCCTCTTGCTCAGGAAGTCTTTGGTCTAGTAAAGCCTTCACCTGATTGGATGAAGCCCACCTACATTATGGAGAGCATGCCGCTTTACTCAAAATCCACTAATTTAAGTATTAACCTCATCCAAAAACACCTTCAAAGAAGAATAACATTTGACCAAATATCTGGGCACCATGGCCCAGCCAAGTTGACATATAAAATTAACTATCATGCACATCACAGGCTCATAACTCAGGATCTGTCTAAAATAGTACTTTTCTTATGGACCTGGAGAGACCTGATACTTTTGTGTGTATGACATTACTTGAAATGACAGAAGTATGTACTCTTTGCTGCCAAAATTTACCACTGATGGGCATTAATGTTAGGTACCCAAGTTGCAACTCTGTGGGTGTAGCATTCATTAGATGACAGAGCAGGTTTGAAAAATCCCTTTAATGCTAAACAGAAATTAACCCAAGTAGCAGGTATCCTTATGCAGAAAGAACAGGAGGGGAATTCTTTATACCGTAGACCAGAAAATATTGAAAAACCTAAACCCAAGGTCACAATATTTTTACTTCCATTTACTGTAAGTTTTACAGACCAGGACACTGCTTTCCTTCAGAGGGATTGCGGATGTCCTAGGACATGATTCAGGGCCCAGTCAAAAGCTCTGAAAAGAAGTCATAACAACTCCTGCTGAGGGGCGATAGGTGGCATGTTGACCACTGCAAGGGAGTTTCTCTTTAAGAAGCTAACATCAGGAGCAAGAGCTGAGCTCCTCATGCCAGGGGATATTCACTCAGAAGAAGACTACACATCCTGTGGGCCCTGTCAACTTCTTTATGGCTCACAGGTAGTGAATACCATGGCCGCTGGCTCAAGTGAACCACTGAACCATCTCCAGAAGCCATCTCTCTTCCTTTCTCTGCCGTCCATCCCAGTTTCACCAAAGTCTTCCCTAATAAATTGTATCTTCTCCCTTCCTCTTGTAACCCTCCCAGCTTAAGGAATGTCCCCACATATTCTCTTACAATATGGTCTTTCAGTCTATAGTCCAGTAACCTGAGTTCCTCCCTTTTTACTGAGGCTTAAAGTCTTAAAACACAAAAGCAAGGATTTTGTTCTTTATGTTCTCTGCTGTGTCTTTCATAGCCTGCTGCAGGGAATATGGAATGCCCACTTGACTGGGTGACAGAAGGGCCAGAAGGAACACACCAGGAACAAAACTGGATCATTTATTATTTCAACTACATCACACCCTAAACATTATTTCCAAAGCATGGAATAGATTTGAAACACCAATGACCCAGTCACTATGAGTGGCAACTGAGCAGACTCCATCTGCAGCTGGACTTAGAGCACTTAGAGCCACATGCTTGTCTTTCAAAATGCTGTTTATTCATTCATTCATTTAATGATGTTAACATTTTGAAATTTTATTTTGTTAACTGTTTTGTCTGAGTAAGGGAAGTGTGATGCATAAAATATCTACTCTAATAAGTAAAGAAAAAACGTGACTTTGGAAATGAATATAATATTTAGAGTCACACATAGGTCAGATATAATATTGAGTGCGTGAGCGTCTGAGTTCAAATTGTCATTTCGTACTGAGTGAACACTTGTTGAAGAACAAGGAAAAATATCAGAACTGACTATAGGGGGCTTTTAATGCAATCAGTGATGATAGAAACAAACTTTCCTCTCTATGCAGGGAGGATCAGATACAGAAAATACATATACCTCTGAATGGAGCACCTACTAATGTAGGTATTTTCCCATCAAAGCCTTCAATTCAAGTACAGTGAGGCATCAAAGAAAGAAGATTTCAGTGAGACTAGAATCTACTTTCCTTCAGGAGAAACCCAGTTGGCAGATGGATCTAGGGAGTGGCAGGGACCTACTTGTTGGTATCTCATTCACAGGAGCTTGGAAAAACAGGTGATGAAGTTATGACAGAAACTGCATTCTCCCAACATTTACTATTTATACTGTAGCTCATGGATGCCCTTGCAAACTTGATTTTTTTAAAAATCTTGTGGATTTCTTCTGTGTAAAAATGTACAAACACACAATTTTTAAAAATTATTTTATTTCATTGAAAACCGATGTGTTCAATGACCTGGTGCATAGTGAGAAGAACGCTGATTTGGCTTTGCCACTGACATAGGCAAATTTGTGTAACCTCTATGGGTCTCAGTTCTTCACCTGTAAAATGAGAGGGCTGGCTCTCTGATATATCTGATATAAAGTGCCCTTCCAGAACTAACATCATATGAGTTCATAATTGAAGAGAAATTCATATTCCCTAGTGGAGGATCTTGCATTGGATGCAGGCAGTCTTAGTGCGTGGGTGGCTGGCCCTTCAACTCACTCTTTCCTCCTGAGATCCCCCTTACTCTTCTGGTCCCTGGTCGATTCTTGCAACTATCATCATGCTGAATTCAGAAGGACTCTTCATACCTTCAGGTCCAAGATGGACACAGGCCCTTGCCTTGACTCTCCTAAATAATGCTTAGATAAGGCTGAAACGTTAAAAATGAAAATACACAGAGAGAGCAGTATTCATCTAGGATAAATCAACTTTGAGCTATGACTCACTCATTCTTACTTTGTGATCCATAACAGGGGACCCATTCAGTCTATGGATATTGCTCCAGGGATAAAAAGGCAACCTTGAACACTCCTCATCTGAAAGTGTCCTTATGGAAACCTAGACTCCTCATAATTCAGGTTCAGAGAAACTGAAAAAAGCTCAGTTATTTTTTTTCATCAACTGAGTTCCCCCTTACATTATTTTGGTCTTATCTGAAGACTTGCCAATTCTCCAGTTAATAGACACCAAGAAAGACCTTTGGGGAAGACCCCACTCTCACACCCCCATACCACACATTCAAGAGTCATGCCCTGGCAGAAGTCCAGGGAATTGGGCACACTCCACTCCAAATAAAATCAGAAATCTTGTGTCAAGGAAGGAGGAGAGATTGGATATTGGAATGGATGGCAGTAAATTAGCCATCTGTTTCAGTAGGTGTGTTCAAAGTACAGTGGAGGCTCTAGCGGGTGCCTGAGGCAGGTAGGAAAGGCTTCATGGAAAGAGTTTAGCATTTGAACTAAAACACAGGAAGCGATTAGATATTAATTAGCCCCCCCTGTTGGGAAAGAACATCCAAGGCCACACAAATAGGGTGTGTAAAGACAGAGGAATCATTGAATACAGCCTGTAGGGAAAGCTAGATAGTTCGGACTCCCTGGAGCGGGAGAGGGCTGGGAGATGAGGCCCGAATGGCATATTAGGGCCAGGTCATGAAGACTGTGTATGCTGGGTAGTGGAGTGAGGGTTTCATCTTTAGGTAAGAGGGAACCAGTGAGCAATTTTAAGTAGGGGAGTGACTGATTTTCACAACTGAGAGACACTAAGGACATCTTTGTTGATGGGAGAAAAAGAAGGGGGGAACAAGGCAAATGACTGGGCTAAAAACACTTTCTAAAATTTTCTGGCAAAGACAACACACACACACACACACACACACACACTCACAAACCCAGTTTAAACACGCTCCAAATTTGAGCAAGTATACAGGGAACCTTGGGGCTCAGATAAACATCAAGAAGGGAAAAAATTAAGACACGGATAAAAAAGTAACAGACTTCATTCTGATCTGTTCTTTTGTTCTGTCATTTATAGATCAGTGTTCCCCACTACCACTTAAATTCTATCTCACTCTTAACATAATGGAAAGCCAATTTTTTAATCAAAAGCCATTTTTAGGATCAAAGAGAAACATGTTTCTAGGCAGAGAGTGTATGTTAGTTATATCTTGCAACATCATATGGTGAGGGGTATTCAACTAAAATTAGAGATGATATTCACGGAAATTCTCAAAAAATAAAATGCCTCCAAATCTAGTCAGAGGGGTGGATTGAATCTTTTTTCTTCCAGGATATTTTTCTCAAGTACTAGCGGAAGTGCTAATGAGAGACAGGCCTCCTTGCCTTCTACTGACAAATCTAATAGGTTACATGAAACCACAGAAAATGAGTCTATTTTAAAATGTCATATACAACACTAAAGGAAAACTTGGTCTTGTATTTTTTATTCTTGATCACAGTCTAATAGAGACAATTCAGAAATGATTTCTTCTGAACTTGGTGATATTCATGATTGAAATAGTGTTGCTAATGATAACAATGTGTAGAATTATTACATGGAAAGTACTAATAATGCAAATCATATGGTCTGTAGAGGCAATTCCCCTGCAGATTATTCTTTCCGAGGTATATTTGATTACTCAGAGATTAGCATACTCTAACAGATTTGTACTAACATATAAAAAATTGGGAGTTATAAGAACAAAATTAGACAACCAAATTTTCACTTAAGCCAACTTTGCCATAAAATAATGACAATATAGGGCAGCAGGTATTGAGCCAAAAAGAATAGTTTCAAATATTTTTGGCATCTTATATTTTGCTTAGATCTACCAGAAATAGTGTTCTACAAGGTATAATATTAAAATAATTATAAAATTACATGAGTACTTGCTTTGCCTTCAAAGACACAACTCTTATTCTATAGTTTCAAAAGAACATGCACATTTTGGAAGCTTTAAATATTACCTGACTTCCTGACTATGTTTCTAAGAAAAAATTAGAATATTTTTCTTTTTTCTATTTAGAAGAAAATTTTAAACTATCTTCATACCTCATACCATTTGTACATTTGATGATTATAGGACACTATTTTTTTCTTCTGTGAGAGACATTTTTGAAGATACATTACATCACTATGACTACTGGTTTTAAGAAATAAGAGAAGTCAGAATTTAAAAATTGCAAACAAGTAGAGGCAAGGTCCCTCTTTCATATCAGTGAATTTCCAGAACTATGTCCCAAAGCTGATGAGTATAGAGTGATGGGATTTTTCTCAAAGAAACAAAGTTGAAATGGAGGAACATTATTTCACCAAGGCTTTGCATCAAACAAATCATGATTAAGACTAAAAATGTGTCATAAAATCAAAGGCACACTTATAAATTTTTATAATAATTTAATTAGCAAAAATTGCATCTCAAGTCCCATAAAATGTACTTTTACACTATTTGTTCAAAAGATGTTCCTATATATTTAGGTGCATATAATATATATCCTATATGTTTTATGTATATATAATATAGAATATAAAGGTACACATAAAGAAATATAGAATATATATGTATATATATGAAAATGCTGTAGCAGACAGTTTAGCTAGCTTACACTTATGCTGCCATAGCAAACAACCCCAAGAAGTTTACAATGAAGATTTATTTTTTGTTCCCATTACATATCTTTCACTGGTTTGTTGCATTCCTTCTCTACTTCTTCATTCTGGGATCCTGGACAAAGAAACAACCCCAGTCTGGGACATACTGGTCATGGGGCAGAGAGAAAAGAGGAATGACAGAATTCCACAATGAGCCATCTGTTAACATTTCATTGTCCAAAACAAGCCCTATGGGGCCAAGCTTGATACCATGGGGCACAAAATACAAGCTCTCAGTGGGAAGGACAGAAAATTAGTGGGAATAATTTTATTGCTTTAGATACTGGCTGAAAACATAGTTCCCCAAACAGTAGATCATCCAACTATCTCCTTTACAGGACAATGTATGTCTCAACTGGGTAAATCTGCTTGCTTATCAAGTGACTTTACACTTTAGTACATCAGAAACAGGGTATATGAGCAAAGCAAAGCTCAGAGGAAAATTCTTAGCTGGAAAAATTATGTTTACAAATAAGACTCAAGTTAGGAAAATAAATGCCAAGGAAAGCACACAGGAAGGATCGTAAATCAAAAAGCATTTAATACTGAATTTAAGTTAATAATGAATTTAAAAGGAGAAACATGTAAAACTAGCACATAATCCAAGAACTGCTTTTTCCAAAACAACTTAAAAATATGTCAGTATAAACCTTAGGTCACCTGATCAAGTGGGGAAATGGGAGATAACACTAAAGTACAAAAGTTGGAAATGATAATGGAATAACCACTAAAACAAAGGAAACTGAAGGATGATAAGCAGCTATTTTTCTCAACTCTAAGTAAATAAATTTGAGAACCTGAATTAAAAGCATGATTTTTCTCTGTATTCATGAGTCTATTTCTGTTTCATTTGTTTGTTTTATTTTATTAGATTCCACATGTAAGTGGAATCATATGATATTTGTCTTTGGCTCATTGCATTTAGCTTAATACTCTCAAAATAGGTGAAGGAACAAAGAGGAAAAACCTAATTATAAAATAAGTACGTCACAGGGATGAAAAGTACAGAATAGGGAATATAGTTAAAAATATTGTAATATCTTTGTATGGTGACAGATGGTAACTACACTTACGGTGATGAGTATTTTGTTAACATATGTAATTGTTGAATCACTAAGTTGTACAACTGAAACCAATATAATATTCCATATAAGCTATACTTCAATTTTTTTAAATGTTAAAAAAGGATGGTTTTTAGGAAAATATATATCTTTCATAGTTCCAGTACTATTTAAATTTCTCCAGAGCATAGAAAATAAAAAGAGAGAAAACTTCTAAATTTTTTTATGAAGCTAGTGTAATAGAGGTAACAAAAATCCTAAAAGAAAGCTACAAATTAATCCTACTTATGAATATCAATGGAAAATCTTGTGTAAAATATTAGTTAATAGGATATAACAGCATATTAAATAATATTTTATGATTGTTTATTTCTTTGTGGACATCCGCAAAATAGTTAAAAATAGGTAAAAGTGTTTTTCATTTTGATTGTAGATTTGGGATTAGAGTAAACTTTTCTCCACTGGATCATGCCATTTCTGACCATTTTATATATTTTATTAAATTAATCTCCTCATCTAGAATGCCATTTTCCTTCTCCCTTATGTGAATACCACCTATCTGTCAAGGCAGGACTCAAGAATCCCCTTCAGTCAAAAGCTCTTCTTACCCAATTTATAGTTCATTGAATTCCCCCTCTTCTGACTCTTTAGAGCAGTGTATTCGATGTGGCACTTGATGATTAGCTTCTCTACAATATCAGGAGTTGTATGAGGGAAAAAATCTCCTCTCCTTGGCTAGAAGGAGTTAACTCAAATCAAGCCTAGGACAATGCTTAGGGTCTTAA
This sequence comes from Smutsia gigantea, assembly GCA_032199065.1. NCBI lineage: Eukaryota > Metazoa > Chordata > Mammalia > Pholidota > Manidae > Smutsia > Smutsia gigantea. The sequence continues at coordinate 509,751 of JAVSCE010017767.1, read as the reverse complement.
TAGGACTCATCTGTTGGGTTTTTCCCAAATACAGGGAGAGGGTTAGATGTGGGCAGCTAAAACTTCATGCACCCACTCAATCCCCACAGATGCTCTTTGGAACTGATATCTCAGTTTTACCATCTGGGGAAAAAAATCCCCCCCCAAAAAGGAAAAGGAATGTGGTTCCCTGACCTCTCTAAAATGTTGCAAAAAAGGATGATGCCAGAACTAAAAGTTGAGATGCTTTATAATATTGGGATTTCAATATTTCTATTAATTATCTGTTTAACTATCCACTTCAGTTAAGAATTCTAAAGGAAACCATGAATGATAATTGAATCTAAGAATGGGTTTGAACTCTGTGCTAACAAGATGACTACATTTTGTTTTTTAGGAACTAGACTGTGAAAAGACAAGCAAACTCAAGACTCTTCTAAAAGTATTGAAATCCAAGCCGGCAAAAACTTAATAGAAAAATCAAAATAACAGAGCAAGAGAATAATAGACATTTTAGTTTCTCTGTTGTGCAGTTCCTTCATTCTGTGGAGGGTAACCTCTCTGATGGATAATTCAGAGACAGCTGACGTGCAGGCCTGGGCTTCATTAAGGCTGCTAATGAGGGCAAAACAACAATGCTAGTCTGGTTGGTTTGGGCTGAGAGTAGGGTGCCTTTTGCAATTTTTAAGATCACAACTATAAACTTTAAAAAAATAACATACATGGCTGAGCCCAAAGAAAGCCAAACATCAGAGGAAAACAAACATAAATTAGCTGAGTCAATTAACTTTCTCTCTGTCAAGACCAAATACTTGTCAAAAGTCATGTCAAACAAGAATATTCAGCCAAAAGCAGAACAGACATGCAGTGAAGAGGGAATGGGCTCCGTCACATTCAGTGGAAGAGAAGTATTTTGGCTACAGCTAATACTCGGAAGCTGAAATCCACCTAGTTGGTATTACTCACTTGTTGACAAAACAGAAATGGACTAATTTATTTAGTTGGTATTTTAGTTTCCCATTGCTGCTGCAACTAATCACCATAAATTTAGTGGCTCAAAACAACACAAATTTATTATCTGATCAGGTCAGAGCTCCAAAATCAGCTTCACTGGGCTAAAATCAAGGTGGTGGCAGGCCTTCTGGAAAGTCTAGGGAAGAATTGGTTTCCTTGTCTTTTTCCAGCAATTGGCTGCCTGCCTTCCTGCCTGTGTCAAGCCTGCCCCCTCCTTCATAGTCCAGCCAGCAGTGCAGTGCCTTCTGATCTCTCTCTGATTATAACTATTGCTTCCACAACCACACGGTCTTCTCTCTGTCCACTTCCATCGTACATTACCTTGTCTGATCCTAGCTCTCCCGCTTTCCTTTTCTAGGGATCCTTGTGATTGCACTGGACCTACCTAGATAATCCAGGATAATCTCCCCATCTCCACATCCTTAACGCATCTTAATCATATCTGCGAAGTCCTTTCTGTCATGTAATGTAGCATATTCATAGGATCTAGGAATAAGTATATGGCCATCTTTGGAGGGCCAATATTCAGTCTAGGACAGTTATATATATGGATGATATGGAAAGATATTTTGATTTATGAACAACTCCACTCTTATTTTACTGGGGAATATAAACTCTCCATTAAAAAATAAGAAGGATTAATTTATAAAAGTCCTGTAGCAGTATAATTCACTCACAAAAACCTTGTGGAACAGAGCAGTTCATTTCTAAGGAATCCAGTAAAGTAGGAACATACTGTACTCTAAGGAGATATTCATGTGTAGCTAGTTCCAATCTCTATTTTGTTTTTAATTTATAGACATGGTTGAACCACATGTTCCATATATTTTTTTTTATCCTCTCTGTACCCTGCCCTGCCACTGGAAGTTTCTTTATGGTGTGGTTTCACTGAAGGGGACTAATGGATCATATCAAGGGATTAAAGCAAAATATTTGGAATTGCAGTTATACTGTGTATGGTGAATAGCCTTGAAAGTCTTGAAATAAAAAAATTATTTTAGTCTCTAATATATACATGTGTGTGGATATGTATAATGTATACATATAATTGTTGATGGTCTGAACACCTAAGTGTTGTTTGTCAGATTTTTAAAAATTCATTCATTTTATAAGCCAAGTACCTCAATAAAGGCAGTGCTATTAGTGAGGCTCCTTTAGCAAGAATCTCCAAGTCTCACAGCTCAAGTGTGCTGGTTTTTAGGACCATCTATCTCTTTGGGTCTCTGCATAACCAAATGCCAGCTGGAACAGGATAGCTATCATATGGGAGTAAATATGGCTTTGTTAATTTTCAGCAGTAGAGTTTGAATTCATGCTCAAATGATTCATTATGCAGATCTGTTTTCTTGACCTAAATTGTTTGAAAAGAGATACTAACATGCATCTCAGGGTACACCAGAGCCATTTAATGGAGGCTGGTTGAAGCAATTTTATTTTTATAAGCTTTTAGAATTCTCTATATTTGGACATTTACAAATTCACTATTAGAGCCAGTGTAAAAACACAATGCAAAATTCACTGATATTTATAACTAGCGGTTCTATCACTAGAATATATATTGAAGATGTATTTTAGTTGTCTTCTACACTTAGAAAGAAATCGTTATTTTTTTTCTCTTACTTCTTTGCTCTTTTTTTTTTTCTTTCTCCTGTTCCTCTTTACATATCTTCACTCTACATATCCTAGCTCAAAGAGTGTAAACCAAGAGTTTCAACTTTCTGGGCACTGGAATAAGAAGGAAGAGGGGAAAATGTTTTATTAATAAGTGCAGGTCCTTCTAACAGTCTCATAACATCTGCCAGAAACATTCTTCTCTATCATAGAGCTAATGTTACCCATTTCTCTGTCTCACTCGATTATTGTGGGCCTGCCTCCCTTCTGCACAGTGTCCCCAACTATTTTTTTACCTCCACTAAGTGCTCTCCAGCAGATGCGGCAGTTTCTAGGAGTTGTAGTCACTGTGTCTACTGTTGAGCTAGGCCATGTTGGAAATGCCACCAGCCTTCCTCTCTTCCTCTCAGAGCTGCTGCCCATGCACAGCCGGGAGGCTCTGACACAACCTCCACTGCAATGTTCTCTCAATGAGGCCGCCCATGTGCACAGTCCCCTGAAATCACTTCCGCTCCACAGGATGCAGCAGACGTGGAAGATTGTCTGCTCAACAGGAAACAGATCTCCCTGGTAGCTTACTTGGGCATGGTGCTTCCTGAAGAGCACTGCCTTGGAATCCCCAAATCTCTCATAGATACTGTGGGAAAATTACATCTTTCTGCTTCCTGCTATAACTCTTCTCTCTCTAGGACTCAGACATGAGTCCATACAGGTTGGGCAAAGAGGCGACCATTTGTCTTAGCCCATCATCCCGAACTCTATCCTCAAGCTTCTCTTCCCATTCTAGGCCTATGTAAAGTATTTAGCACAAAACTTGGCACATAGTAAATATTGAATAAATATTAACCATTACTATTATTTGGCGAAAGTCTCTCCTGGTTATTTACATTCCTTAGAGTTGCATAATTAGCTTATTCTACATAAGCCTTAACTTACATTTTGAAGCTTTCTTTCCATAAATTATTCCTTGCTACCCAGTCATGAAGTTAAATAATCAGAAAACCCTGCATTGCATCTTTTGGTGGCTAGTGCTAAATCAATAATACGCAGAGTCAGCTTCTGAATGCTTTTATAATGAGTCCCCAGATGCCCCTGGGATAGGTCAGCCTCTGGCCAACAGCCAGTGAGGAACAGTGGTTGGCCAACAGTCATTTGATTGAGCTTAGCAGTGGGTTCTCCAGCACCGTGGAGCTTTGAGATGTCTACAGCTTTGACCAACCAGTATCGCTGCAACCTCATGAAAGACTTTGAGCTACGTCATCCCAGCTGGGCTGTGCCCGGATCCCTGACCCTCAGAAACTGCAGATAATCAATCTTTGCTGTTTTAAGCTGCTGCATCTTGGGGTAATTTGCTAAGGGACAATAGGTAACTAATGTACTTCTAACTCTATCTCTTAACCTGCTTTTAGTTCTCCTTCCACTATTATTACACATTAATGCATTTGATTTGTTTATTGTGTTTCTGTGAAAACAAGGGTTTTTCTGTCTGGGTTGACTTTGTGTCCTCAGTGCTTGGAAGAGTGTTTGGAATGTAATAGGTGGTCAATAAACATTGGATGAGTAATAAGAATCAAAATTTTATGGAAACGGTGTAAGCATTTCAATTTCATGTACTGCTCTTCTCATTATTCAATTATATAGCCATGTGTGCTTATAGTAGACACCTTTGTGGAATGTTTTCCTGCTTAGTAGGATCTCCTTTATAAGCTCCCAACCCGCCCCATACAAGGTACAGTATGACCCCTAGTGCTTGTCATTGATGATTGGACAATTGCTGGACACCAGATCTAAGTTGGGCTGATCAGAAATTCTTCCCTGAATATTTGGAATTAAAATCAAGAGAGTGAGACAAAAGAGTCCTTCTGTGTGGTTGCATCCGAGCAGGCCACACTGCACTGTCGTAACATCACCAAAAGAAGGAGCGGGGTTTCCTCATCTCCTGCCTGTGATATCACTCGATGGGTGGTAGGCTTTACACAGCAGCTACCCAAGGACATAGGCTGTTGGGACAGACACCATCTTGAATGCTGCTATCAAACTGCCAAAAGAAAAAGTGAAGCACTGGACAATCTCACAAGGAATCATTGGCTCAGCCTGGAAATGACACATTTCTTCTCACAACCAACTGGAAAGAATTGCTCCCATTCCCTCGGTCCCACCAACACCTCCCCTGCCCTAACTATAAGGGAAGTGCAACCCTGCCAAGTGCCTAGAAGGTAGAAAGTAGAAACTATCTGAGGAGCACTAGTGACTCCTCAGTCCACAACATAAATTACACGAGCCATGAACAGCAATAGTCTGTCACGTACCTGGGCATCAAAGAATGATAATGAAACAGATGCCCATAGAGAAGTGAAGTCAGGAAGACAGAGAATTCTGCCTTAGTCCCCAACCATTTTTCAGATCCCATTTCCACTTTGTACTCAGATATGGATGCATCTCTGCCCTTGGAGTGGGGAATCAATAGCACTGTGTGGGCTATGTTAACTTTGAGATGCCTATATGGCTTTCCAGTGGAGATGTAAGGGAGGCTGTTTTTTCTATGAGTCTGGAACCCATGGGAGTGGTTTAGGTTGGAGGTGTGAATCTGAGAGTTGTCTATAAATGGTATTTAAAGCCATGGTACAGGATATGATCACCTAGGGAGAGAGTTAGATAGAGAAGAGGATCAGGACAGTGTTCTAGGATACTAGGCATCTAGTATTAAGAGAGACAGGTAGTGAGAAGGCATGTGAGAATTAGCTTCCATTAGATCTTCTGATTCTTTACCAGCTAGGACTTAGCTCAGATGCTTCCCTGACTACCCAACCTAATTTAGCCACTCTCTTTCACCTTGACATTTACTTTTCTTTTGTTACTTTCTTCTTTCTTACTTTCTAACCCTATTTATTATCTGCTTGCCCTTCAAGACAGCAAAAATCTTTCTGTCTTGCCCCTAGCACTGAAACAGTACCTATCACATGGTAGGCACTCAATATAGATGTCTTTGAAAGAATTAATAAATGAATGCTGTGGAGCAAATCCATCTCACAAAAAATATTTTGTGCAACATCTGTTGTAAGTGCTAGAAGTGATGACAATTATACATATTTTAGGTGCAAATTACTATAAATCAACACTATTACCCTCCCACCAAGCATTTTCTCTGTGACTGTCATGTAAGGCAGAGCTACTGAAAGTGTGATCTGAGGGCCAGCCATCTGAATTGAAGAGGCAACTGCAGCTCTGAATTTGTTTGAAATTCCAGGTCCTACTCAAAACCCACTAAATCAGAATCTCTTTTAACAAACTCTCCAGGTGAATCTTATGCATACTAAAATTTGAGAAGCACTGATAGAGGACAATACTAAAAAAGACAATTTGATTTAGAAATACCCCAGTCTTTCAAATGGATACACACACAAGAATTTTAACATAGTCTTTATTTAAGGATTCTATGAAGCATCATTTGCAGGGCAATCTTTGTCTTAGTTTGACCTCCAAACTAGTGTGGAAAAAAAAAAGATTATGCACATAAAAGCTCCACGTCTAAACTGACTTGGAACACATGACAAATGAATTCCACAGGCCTCATAGAGCATTCCACTCCACTACTTGAATAGCACCATTTAATCATAGATCTGTGGAATGTTCACCATGTATCAGATCCTATTCTAGAACAAGGGGAGGTAGAAGAAGGAGATACTTGTCCTCTAGGCTCTGACAGTCTGATGGTGGAGGCAAATAAGCACCCTAATAGAAGAATGCAAATGGCGATACAGGAGAGGGCTCACCACACCATAAGGGAAAGCCATTTGAAAGTGAATTTTGCATCATGTGCTAACGTTGATCAGAGGAGGATGGAGGGAGTGAGGAGAAGAGGGAGAAGAGCAACCCAGGCAGAGATTCATGTGTGCAGAAGTATGAAAGCTTTCCTGAGGAGAGCATAGCCATTCTGGAAGAATGTCCTTTCAAGGAGAAAGGACGTGGAAAACAATTAGAAGCTGTTGCAGGTAGTCCAGGTGTGGAAGAGTAAGTGCTTCAACAACAGCAGAGGTAGTGGGACTCATCCAAGCATGATCTAGTATATAGAGTAGTGGAACCTGGCTCTGCCAAGTGACCTTTGCAAGCTAATTTCTTCGTGCCTTATTTTATCCTATGGGTAAAATTGAGATAATCCATCAGTCTGGAAAGATAGATTTTTAAAGATTGAATCCCTTTGGTTAATTTTTCTGGCACAGACTTATTTAATGAAATTAGAGACATAAATCACTTGAGCAATACACCCCAAGTGCATATGTGAGGATTAAAAGAAAGGCTACATTAGTAAACCATACTCATTGGAATTTGGCACACACATTATGCTGAACATTAGTAATGAGGGACAATATCTTGAACATATCATGTAATGTCATTGTAATATAATCACTCATTTATTTCATGATTTATGTTTCTAGATTCCATGGTCACATGTTAATACTAACTTCATTGGGTTGCTGTGAGGATTAAAAATAAGTTAACTCAGGAAAAGCTCTTAGCCAGTAAGTGACTTTTTCTAACTCACTGTATTAACTATTATACTAAGTAAGTAAAAATACGGAGGTAATGAAGAAGAGGGGCCAGTCTACTGTCAACAACTGGCTGGGGGGTGGTGCCTATCACTGAGATGTTCAATACAAAAGAATCAAGGCTTCTTTTTTATCTGTGGTTGAGATATACTCGTCTGTTTCTTCCCCTGGCTCTAAAACGATGTCATATTCACTACTGCATTTTTGGACAGATACAGACTTATCACCTACTCTGTGCCAGCTGCTGAGGATGCAACAGTTCTCAAGGCGAATGTGACCTTTGTCTTCATGGAGTTTGGGCGTGGTTAAGTTCTAACTACCTCTGAAATAGACAGTTTCAGCATTCATTGAAGTGCAGAGAAGCAGTGGCTGGCCATATTAATGCTAATAAACAATAAACAAGGTCAACTGAGAATCAACTTCCCCATGTATGTAAGGGAAGAGATGCAACTAGTAATGAAGGAACAGAAAAATGGGCAGAGGAAAAATGGGGAGAAATGGAGAAACGGAAGACGGAAGTGGATGAGGATGACTCAGATAAAGTGGCTGACATTCAAATGAAAGGGAAGAGAAAATTCCAGCACAGCTACACTCTCCCGACGGTCACACATGGTCCGTGTTAGGTCAAGATGATCCCGACCCCGAACACACCGGGCGTCTAACAGCGGGTGGCCGCTCGGGTGCGCGGCGCTGCTCTGTGACGTCATACGGAGGCGGGACTTCCGGCCCTGGTGACGCCAAACATCACGGAAGATCCCCGCTGCTTCATAGGCGGACAGGTGAGGTGCTACCCGCCGCGCCTGGGAGAACTTTGCTCAGGAAAGGATGAGCAGGCTGGCACGTGGGATCCAGAGCCCTTCCCTTTGGCTCCTCGCAGAGCCTGTGCTGCCCAGGGCCAGACGGCCCGCAGGGGTGTAAAAAGCGGTGCTGCGACGGCTGGGGGCTTCGGAACCACTTTGGCTGCTGGCCCGGCGGTCGCTCCTCTGGGCGCGGTGACGTACCATTTTACTTCTGATTGCGGCCCGCTGGTCGGGGGTTGTGAAGGACCCCTTTGGGGAGTTGGGAGCAGGATGTTAGGATATTGTCCGGGAAGAAGTGACCAGGAGGAACCAGTGTGGACTGGGGACTCCAAAGATCTGAGTTGTACCGTTAAGACTCTAGCTAGCTCTAGGCATATCACTGTCTGCCTTCCTTGGGTCTCAGTTTTTACACTTGCCCATCAGCAGGGTCTTTTTTAATTTGGCCTTAATTTAAGGCGTCTTTCGAATTGGACTTGGGTTTCTCAGCAGGATCAGCCTCCTCCCCAAAATCTCTCCCAAATTTGTTACACTCCCTACCTTTGAGAATTGACTCTTTAGCCAGTCTCTATTTGGCAATCCCTAACACGTGTTTTTTGAGGTTAGGCTGAAGTTGCTCTAATATTTCTCAGTGGTGCCAAGGTCACAACGAAGCTTGCTCCCTTCAATTAGAGTGCAGCATTTGCCTTTGCCGAAAGTGGTATTTTATGGAAGTAGTTTCGGCCTCAATTTTTCTCATCTATGAAATGGGTTACATTAATAGGCAACTGGTAAGATTGTTTTATTAACTGAGATAATTCATGTAGCACTTAAAACAGTGCTTTACACATAGTAAGCACTCAGTAAACAACTTGTTATAGAATGAACCACCCACACCAACTTCAGCCCTCTTGCTGTCCTTTGCTCACACCAGCATCAGCAGGCATCAGGTGCTCACACTGCCTTTCATTCAGCCTTAAGTTCTTAAGTGTAAACTCTCGCCCTTGGGTTTTTTTTATTTTTCCACACAAGACAGGATGCAGATTGGGACGTTTTATTCCTTGATTCACAAATTCTTTTCTTTCTTCACAAGTAGTTAGTGGGCACTTGCTTTGTGTCTGGTATGCCAAACACTGGAAGAACTTATAATCTAACATCTGAACTCATAGTTCTTAGCCATTTTGGTTCTAAGAGCAAATACCTATGGTGGAAGAGATAGATGTAACAAAAAGATACCCAGAAAAGTTCGAAAAATCTCTAGAATCTTTATTCACGAAGGTTTTTAAAAAGACTTCTTTCTAAAATGGTAAGTAGGAAAGTGTTTTTTTAGGATTTTCCCCCATTTTTCCACCTAAAGATGAAGGCCTGTAGACCTTCTAAGGCCCTCTTCCAGGAGACAATCAGGGCAACACGTTTGGTGCTCCTTTAAAATTGGTATTTTGTTAACTTAGACCTTCAGACTGGGTGGATTTTTTTTTCCTTAAAAGATTAAATTCCTTTCAGCATTTTCTCATTTTATAGTATTACTATATTTAGAATGAAATGTTAATTCCAAAATCTATTTAAGTATACTTCAACCAAGGAAAATTAATATATTGCTTACACTAAGTGTATTTAATATATAAGTAGGGTAGTTTGTGCAAATTTTTAAAGGTCTTGGCTTTAATTGATGTCCAGAAGCTGAAATCTGGACATTAGAAAATTTGTGTATGTGTGATTACACCAAAATTTGATTTAATTGGTGGATTAAAAGCAGCAAAGGAGTTATGAAATAAAAAAGCATTTTTCAAGTAAAGATAATTCTGCAAGTTCATCATGAGTGTAAATGTGCTTTACTTTTGGTATTTCCTCAGCAGTAGTGATAGATTTTATATCATTCATATAAACTTCATCTTCTGACCCAACTGAACATGTTTGAGAAGAATCCCACTGGAGATTAGTATGTAGTCATTAAAACAGCAAAATTAGGCAAAATGTTGAGATTTCACCAGTTTTACTGCTGGTCTCATAGCAATTTCATAAAACAGGAGCAAGAGACTGTTGAGCAGAATCTTGGTGTAACATATATCATACTCATTCCTGCTCTGACTTTTCTTCTATAATATGCTATTTATTCTTCATATTCTGTAGTGTGGCCTAAAATTTAAGAGTAACGTGATTGGAAAATACTGGAGTAGGACTCAGAGACTAAAAAGTTGATTTTGTCCTTCCCATGTAACGTTGGTCAAATAATACAAAAATCTTTGACTTTCAATTTCTTATTCCATTAATTGTACTGCCTACTTTGCAGGAGTTACTAAGGTCAGATGAGAAGGATGAGGATGTACTTAACAAATGAAAAGAACTGCAAAAAAGATGGTGGTTCTGTTGTAATTGAGATCATCAAGTCAGTAGATGATTACTTCCTTCAAAATGTTATTCTGGAGGAAAATGGGAGGAGTAAATTAAAACAATTATAGCAGATTGTAGAAAAGTTTCTGCTTATGCATCTGTATTATTTGTTGACTTCCAGCTGTATGTTTTGAAGCTTATATGGAGCTATGTGGTAAGATTCCTAGGTTGTCTCTTTCTCCACTTAAGCCAATTGCAATCAAATAAATACATGTGTAATTAGGTTTTAAAATTGTATTTATTTTGAAATAATTATAGATTCACAGGAAGTTGCAAAAAATGTACAAGGACGTCGCTGTGTACCATGCAACTAACTATACCCGTTGGTAACTTCTTGTACAACTATAGTACAACTTTAAAGGGAAGATTGACATTAATATGCTCCAAAGAGTTTGTTGAGATTCCACCAGTTTTACAAGCACTCATTTGTGTGTGCAAACAGGTCTGTAGCTTCTTATTGCCACTTCTATTATCAGATACATAACTGTCCATCTCTACAGGGTTCCCTCATGCTGCTCCACAGCCATCTGCCCCAACCCTAGTCTCTAACCCTTGGCAACCACTAATCTGTCCTGCATTTCTATAATTTTGTCTATTTCAAGGATGTGATATAAATATATAGTATGTAATTCTTCGAGATTGACTTTCCGCAGTCAGCATAATTCCTTTGAGATCCATCCAAGCTATTGAGTATGTCAGTAGTTTGTTCCATTTTATTGCTGAGAAGTAGTCTATAATATGGCTATACCATAGTTTGTTTAACCATTCACTTGTTAAAGGACGTTTGGGTTGCATCCAGTTATGGGCTTTACAGATAGAACTGCTGTGAACCTTTGTGTGAAGGTTTTTGTGTGAATATGTTTTTATTTCTCTGGGATAAATACCCAGGAGTACAACTTCTGGATCATATGGTGTATATTAGTTAATTTATATGATCATACAGTTTTTTCTTCTTTAGAATATTGATACTGATTTAGAACATTGATTGATCTTTGAATGTTGAACATACCTGTAATCGAGCCCACTTGATTGTGGTATATAATTCTTTTTATACACTGCGGGATTCTATTTTCTAATATTTTGTTAAGGTATATATATGAGATATTGATGTGCGGTTTTCTTTTTTTGTATTGTCTTTGTCTGGTTTTGGTTTCAAGGCAATGGTATTCTGTAGGTTCTTTAGTGATAACCCCTATTTCATTCCTGATATTAGTAATTTGTGTCTCCTCTCTTTTTATATTTTTCAGTGGAGGCTTATTGATTTTATTAATCTTTCACAAAGAACTAGCTCATTGAATTGATTTTCTCTGTTTTCAATTTTAATGGATTTTTTTCTCTCATATTTGTCCTTTTCTTCTTTCTGCTTGCTTTAGGTTTGTTTTGCTCTTGTTTTTTCTAGGTTCTTGATTATTGATTTGAGACCTTTTCTCACTTCTGATGTTAATATATGGTGCTATAAATTTCCCTCTCAGCATTGCTTTCATTGTATTTCACAAATTTTGATATGTTGTCATTTTCATTGAGTTTCATGTATTCTTAAAATTTCATTTGAAACTTATTCTTTGGCTCATAGGTTATTTAGAAATATATTCTTTAGTTTCCAAGTATTTGGAGATTTACCTTTTGTCTTTCTATTGATTTCTAGTATTCCATAATGGTCAGAAGACGTAAGGTGTATGATTCTAATTCCTATACTGTTTTATGACCCAGAATATCTTGGTGAATATTCCATGCTCAGTTGAAAAGAATGTATATTCTGCTGTTGTCGGATATTGGTTACATGTCAATTACATCTTGTTGGTTAATGGTCTTCAGTTCTTCTATACGGTATCAGTTTCCTGTCTAGTAGTTGTTTTCATCGCTGAGAGCTTCCAGCTGTAATTGTGGATTTTTCTGTTTCTCCTTTCAGCCCTGTTGGTATTTGCTTCCTGTATTTTGAGTGTCTGTTGTTAAGTGCATATACATCCTAAATGTATAGTAGATTGATGGATTAATCTTTTTATCATTATATGTCTCTCTTTGCTCTAAAGTCTACTTTATCTGACTATAGTAATATAGCCAATACTGCTCTTTAAAGAATGTTAACATGATGTATATTTTATTTTCAACCTACCCATGTTGTTATGTTGTTGAGTTTCTTGTAGACAACATGTAGTTAGGCCATATTTCTTCTTAAATCCATTCTATCAATCTCTGCCTTTTGACTGGTAGACCATTTATATTTAAAGTAATTATTTGTATGTTAGGGCTTAATTCAGCCATTTTATTATTTGTTGTCCGTTTCCCATTACCATTTTTGTGTTGCTCTTTCTTGCCTTCTTCTAGATTACTGGAATATTTGTTAAAATTCCATTTTATTTATTTATAGTGTTTTTGAGTGTGTGAATAGACAATTAACAGAAAAGAAAGTCCAAAAGGTCAGCAAAGATGAAATCATAGTGTTTTCTACTACTACATTCTAGGAGTCAGAGAAGTGCAAATTAGAGGAGATATTTTATACTCAGAAGACTATAAGAATTAAAAATAATGTCACAGCTTATTGATTACAGGGTTGTAGAGAGAAAAATACCTTCCTAAATTGCTAAAAGAAATGTGATTCTTACACTCTATTTAGAAAGCAATCTGGCAACATCTATTACAATTCAACCCAGTAATCCATAATACTTAGGCATGTGGACATTTGAAACAAAGGAACTGGTATGTGTGGATATATGTAAGAACTTGGGAATTTAAGACTACTTTACTGCAACATTGTTCCAAAGCACTAGGAACTAACTGAGTGCCTGTCAGCAGGGAGATGATCATATGAATTATCATATATCCACATTTATAGAACCATTAAAAATAATAAATTAGCATTATATGGCAGGGTTTTCATGTGTTATTGAATATGAAAGCAAATGCATAGGAATGTGTATACTATGCTCCTATATATTAAACACTGACAACTCATTTATTAAAATATGTATAGATATACTTATGCATATTTGTATGTGGTTATAGAAAAACATGGAAGACTTTATACTGAGTTAATACCATAGGTTTAAGAGTGATATGCATGGAGGTAAGGAGAGGTGAAGATGAGGCATGCAAAAAATTAAAAAACAATCATTAAAAAAAATCCCAGCATGTATTATATCTTATTTATTCATTAAAATTAAATTATGTATACATAAATATAAGTAAAACATTTAAAACAAAGAAGATAAGTTCTGGAGTCATTCAGACATCTGGGTTCAAATTCTGGCTCTACCACATTCCAGCTTACTTGATGTGTGACCTTAGGCAAATTCCTTAACATCTTTCAGTCAGTTCTCTCTTCACATGTTTCTTGGGGTAGGAGAAGGAAATAAAAGTACCTATCTCATAGGATGGTTGTCAGGATTAAATTATATATTTATAAGCATTTAGCGCAGTGTCTGGCTTTTAGGAAGTGCTCTTAAAATGTGAGTTCTTACTACTGCCTCAGTGCTCTTGCTCTTAACATTTGTATATTTTTAAAAATTCACTATCAGCCCCTGACTTTATTGAAACATTCCCTTTGGCCTACTAAACCTTACATATTTTATTTCAGGCCCACTTTGAATTGTTCCTTGTCATTCTTTTGCTGGCTTTTTTTCTTGGCAGTGGATATTCCTCCCAGAATACAGCATGAGCTGTTAAAGAAGCCTTTGAGTTAAATGACTGGGAGAATAATGGTACTCTATGTGGCAACAGAGAAGTCAGGATGTAGGGTTGATTTTTGAAACAAGATGATTTGATTTTTTTAATTTACTTATTTTTTTTGAAGTATAATTGACAAAGTATCCTATTAGTTTCAGCTATACATTATAGTAATTTGATATTTCTATACATTACAAAATGATCCCCATGAGACCTCTAGTTACCATCTGTCCCCATACAAAGTAATTACAATATTAGTGACTATGCTACACATTACATCCCTATGACTTACTTATTTTATAAGTGGAAAGTTTGTACCTCTTAATCTCCCTGTCTGCCTGCCTTTCCCTAATCCCTCCCCTCTTTAGAAACCAACAGTTTGTTTCCTGCATCTATGAATCTGTTTCTGTTTTGTTTGTTTTGTTTTTTAGGTTCCACATATGTGAAATCATACAGTATTTGTCTTTTTCTGTTTGACTTACTTCCCTCAGCATAATACCCTCTAGGTCCATTCATGTTGTTACAAATAGCAAGCTTTCATTCTTTTAATAACTGAGTAATAGTCCATTGAATATATATGCCATATCTTCTTTATCTATTGATCTATCAGTGAATACTTAGGTTGCTTCCATATCTTGGCTATTGTAAATAATGCTCAGTAAACATAGGGATGCATATATCTTTTCAAATTGGTGTTTTCATTTTCTTCAGATGAATACCCAGAAGTGGAACTGCTGGATTGTATAGTAGTTTTATTTTTAATTTTTTTGAGGATTAAACATACAGTTCTCTGTAGTGGCTACCTCAATTTACATTCCCATCAACAGTGTAGGAGGGCTCCCTTTTCCCCCCATCCTCACCAGCATTTGTTGTTTCTTGTCTTTTGGATGTTGGCCATCCTAATTGGTATGAGATGATATCTCATTGTGGTTTTAATTTAAATTTCCCTGATGATTAGCGATGTGGAGCATCTTTTCATGTGCCTGTTGGCCATCCAAAATTTTTCTTTGGAGAAGTGTCTGTTCAGATCTTTTGCCCATTTTTTAATAGGCTTATTTTGGGGGGGGTGTTGAGGCATGTGAGTTCTTTATATATTTTGGATGTTAACCCCTTATCGAGTAAGTCATTTTTGAATATATTCTCCGATCCTGTATGATGCCTTTTTGTTCTGCTGATGGTGTTCTTTGTTGTACAGAAGCTTTTTAGTTTGATGTAGTCCCACTTGTCATTTTTTGTTTCCCTTGCACATGGAGATGTGTTCAGGAAAAAGTTGTTCAAGTTTATATTCAAGAGATTTTTGCCTATGTTTTCTTCTATGAGTTTTATGCTGTCATGACTTACATTCAGGTCTTTGATCCATTTTGAGTTTACTTTTGTGTGTGGAGTTAGACAATAATCCAGTTTCATTCTCTTAATGTAGCTGTCCAGTTTTACCAACACCATTTGTTGAAGAGGCTGTCTTTTCCCCATTGTATATCTATGGCTCCTTTATCATATATTGACCATATATGTGTGGGTTTATATCTGGGTTCTGTATTCTGTTCCACTGATCTATAGGTCTGTTCTTGTACCTAGTACCAGATTGTTTTGATTACTGTGACTTTATAGTAAGCTTGAAGTTAGGGAGCATAATCCCCCCAGCTTTGTTCTTCCTTCTCAGGATTGCTTTGGCTATTTGGGGTCTTTTGTGGTTGCATATGAATTTTAGAACTATCTGTTCTAGTTCATTGAAGAATGCTGTTGGTATTTTGATAGAGATTGCATTGAATCTATAGATTGCTTTAGGCAGGATGGCCATTTTGACCATATTAGTTCTTCCTATCCATGAGCACTGAATGTATTTCCATTTATTATTATCTTCTTTAATTTCTCTCATGAGTGTCTTGTAGTTTTCAGAGTATAGGTCTTTCACCTCCTTGATTAGGTTTATTCCTAGGTATTTTATTCTTTTTGATGCCATTATAAGTGGAATTGTTTCCTGATTTCTCTTTTTGCTAGTTCACCGTTAGTACATAGGAATGCCACAGATTTCTATGAATTAATTTTGTGTCCTGCAACTTTGCTGAATTCAATTATTACCTCTAGCAGTTTTTGGGTGGATTCTTTAGGGTTTTCTGTGTACAATATCATTACACCTGCAAACAGTGACAGTTTAACTTCTTCCTTACCAATCTGGATACCTTTAATTTCTTTGTGTTGTCTGATTGCTGTGGCTAGAACCTCCAATACAATGTTGAATAAAAGTGGGGAGAGTGGGCTTCCTTGTCTTGTTCCCAATCTTAGAGGAAAAGTTTTCAGCTTTTTGCTGTTAAGTATGATGTTGACTGTGGGTTTGTCATATGTGGCCTTTATTATGTAGAGGTACTTGCCCTATATACCCATTTTGTTGAGAGTTTTTATCATGAATGGATGTTGGATTTTGTCAAATGCTTTTTCAGCATCTATGGAGATGATCATGTGATTTTTTTCCTTTTTGTTGATAGATTTTTTTCATATTGTACCAATATATTTTAGAATATAGCCCTGGAATAAATCCCACTTGATCATGATGGATGATCTTTTTGATGTATTTTTGAATTTAGTTTCCTACTATTTTGTTGATGATTTTTACATTTATGTTCATCAGGGATAGTGGTCTGTAATTTTCTTTTCTTGTGGTGTCTTTGTCTGGTTTTGGTATTAGAATGATGCTGGCCTCATAGAATGACTTTGAAAGTATTCCCTCCTCTTCTACTTTTTGGAAAACTTTAAGGAGGATTGGTATTAGGTCTTCTCTAAATGTTTGATAAAATTCAGTGGTGAAGCCATCTAGTCTAGGGGCTTTTTTCTTAGCTAGTGTTTTGATTACCAGTTCAATTTCATTGCTGGTAATTGGGCTGTTCAAATTTTCTGTTTCTTCCTGTGTCAGTTTAGAAGATTGAATTTTTCTAGAAAGTTGTCCATTTCTTCTAGGGTATCCAATTTGTTGGCATATAACTTTTCATAGTATTCTCTAATAATTTGTTATATTTCTGGGGTGTCCATAGTGATTTTTCCTTTCTCATTTCTGATTCTGTTTATGTGTCTAGATTCTCTTTTTTTCTTGATATGTCTTGCTAGTGGTTTATCTATTTTGTTGATTTTCTCAAAGAACCAGCTCCTGATTCATTGATTCTTTCTATTGTTTTATTCTTCTCAATTTTATTTATTTCTGCTCTGATCTGTATTATGTCCCTCCTTCTACTGACTTTGGGCCTCATTTGTTTTTCTTTTTCTGGTTTCATTAACTGTGAGTTTAGACTCTTCATTTGGGATTATTCTTCTTTCTTGAGGTAAGCCTGTATTGCTGTATTCTTTCCTCTTACAACTGCCTTAAGTGTATCCCACAGGTTTTGGGCTGTTGAGTTGTTTTCATTTGTCTCCATAGATTGCTTGATCTCTTGTTTTAATTTGGTTACTGATGCATTGATTATTTAGGGGCATCTTGTTAAGCCTCCATATGTTTGTGGGCTTTTTTGTTTTCTTTGTGTAATTTATTTCTAGTTTCAAACCCTTGTGGTCTGAGAAGCTAGTTGGCACAATTTAAGTCGTTTTGGATTTACTGAGGCTCTTTTTGTGAACTAATAGGTGATCTATTCTGGAAAAATGTTCTGTGTACACTTGAGAAGAATGTGTATCCTTCTGCTTTTGGGTGGAGTGTTCTGTAGATGTCTCTTAGGTCCATCTATTCTAATGTGTTTTTCAGTGCCTCTGTCTCCTTATTTTCTGCCTGGTTGATCTGTCCTTTGGAGTAAGAGGTGTGTTGAAGTCTCCTAAATGAATGCATAGCATTCTATTTCCCCCTTTAATTCTGTTAGTACTTGTTTCACATATGTAGGTGATCCTGTGTTGGGTGCCTAGGTATTTATAATGACTATATCCTCTTGTTGGACTGACCCCTTTATCATTACGTGATGTCCTTCTTTGTCTCTTGTTACTTTCTTTGTTTTGAAATCTATTTTGTTTAATATAAGTACTGTTACTCCTGCTTTTTTTCTCTCTATTATTTGCATGAAATGTCTTTTTCCAACCCTTCACTTTTAGTCTGTGTATGTCTTTGGATTTGAAGTGAGTCTCTTGTAGGCAGCATATAGATGGGTCTTGTTTTTTTATCCATTCTGTAATTCTGTCTTTTGATTGGTGCATTCAGTCCATTTACATTTAGGGTGATTATTGATAGGTATGTACTTATTGCCATTGCAGGCTTTAGATTTATGGTTACCAAAGGTTCAAGGGCAGCTTCCTTACTATCTAACAGGCTGTCTTAACTCACTTATTATGCTATTTCAAGCACAATCTAAAGGTTCTTTTTTTCTCCCCTTCTTTTTCTTCTTCTTCCACTCTTTATATATATGTGGTGTCACACTGTGTATTCTTTATGTATCCCTTGACTAACTTTGTGAGTAGTTGATTTAATTTTGTATTTGCTTATTAATTAATTGGTCTACTTCCTTCACTGGTTTTGTTTTCTCTGATAACAGCTACTTAGTCTTAGGAGCACTTCCATCTAGAACCATCCCTTTAAGATATGCTGTAGAGACAGTTTGTGGTGGTAAATTCCCTCACCTTTTGCTTATCTGGAAATTGTTTAATCCCTGCTTCAAATTTAAATGATAATCTTGCTGGGTAGGGTATTCTTGGTTGGAGGTCCTTTTGCTTCATTTCATTTAATATATCATGCCATACTCTTCTGGCCTGTAAGGTTTCTGCTGGGAAGTCTGCTGATTGCCTTGTGGGCTTTCCTTTATAAGTAATCTTTTTTCTCTCTCTGGCTGCTTTCAGTACTCTCTCCTTGTACTTGATCTTTGCCATTTTTATTATTATATGTCTTGGTGTTGTCTTCCTAGGGTTTCTTGTGTTGGGAGATCTCTCCTCTTCCATGACCTGAGAGACTATTTCCTTCCCCAGTTTGGGAAAGTTTTTAGCAATTATTTCCTCAAAGAGACCTTCTATCCCTTTTTCTCTCTCTTCTTCATCTGGTACCACTATAATGCATATATTATTCCATTTGGATTGGTCCCGGAGCTCTCTTATTATTCTTTAATTCCTAGAGATACTTTTTTTATCTCTGTGCCTCAGCTTCTTTGTTGTCCTGTTCACAAATTTCTATTTCATTTACTGTCTCCTCTATCTCTTCTAATCTACTTCTAAATCCCTCCATTGTATGTTTCATCTCAGATACTATATTTTTCAAAGTTTCTCTCACTTTCTTGAAGTCTTCCCTGAGATCTTGAATCATTTTTCTATAGCTCTGTGAGCATTTTTATGACTTATTTTGAAATCTTTATCAAGGATATTGGTGATTTCAGTTTCACTAAGCCCTGTTTTAGGAGTTTTTTCTTGAATTTTTGTTTGGACAAAATTCTTCTGTCTCTTCTTTTTTTTTTTTTTTTAGTGTCTCTTATGGGATAATACATTTGTGTAGGAGGCACTATCTCATGCCCAGAAACTACTCTCTGGAGCTGCCGAACACTTGTACCAAGGGTTTTCAGGTGAGCGGAACCAGCACCTGCTGGCAGTCTCTTTCCTGCCTTCCTGGCTGTAAGGTCTGCCTCCACTGACAGGTCCAGTGGGCCGAGCACACAGGGAGGAGCCTCTGTACTATGCCCCTGTAGCTGCCATAGGCAGGGCCACCCTCTGGCTGGCCTCACATGATGGCGGGGGCAGGGAGGAAGGAGCGGCAGGCTGTGTATCACAGTGGGGGTCCTCAAGGCTGCTTTGCCAGCCAGGGGGATGGAGTGTCTGAAGCTCCTGAGAGTTCCCAACCTGCTGGGTGAGTGTATCAGGATGATTTTGTCCACCTGCCCTTTCTTCTGAGCAGTGAGCTCTGTGTAATCTTTGCCCCTTTGGCGTCCCTCTTGCTTCTAGAAAGTCTTTCAAACTGCCTGCTTTTCTTTTTCCTAGGAGGCTGGCTGTGTGTACCTATTCTCTACAAGTGGTTGGAATCTTAGTCTCTCTGAGTATTCCACCCATCTTTGCTTTCCAACCCCACTAATCTCCAGGGCACCATGTAATGTGGGTTAGTGCTCCCAGTGCAGATCTCCAGAGCTGGGTGTTCAGCAGTCCTGGGCTTCTTCTCCCTGCCTGGTCAGTTTCTCTTCCTCCTACCTGTGGGCTGGGGTTGGGGGAGGGCTTGGGTCCTGCTGGATTACAGCTTTGTTACCTTACCCATTTCTGTGAGGTGTTCTCTTTTCCCCAGATGTAGGCAGTCTGTTCTGCAGTCTTCTTCAGATTGCTTTTTCAGGATTAGTTGTATTTTCTGTATTTTTGCTTTTTATGTGATTTCAGGAGGAGGTTTCTGCCTCACTTCTCACGCCACCATCTTTTTCTGACCCCTGTCTTTCACATCTTAAAAGAACTACTTTAATCAAATCCTTCCCCCCTTTAAAAACAATCAGACTCCCTATGTCTTCCAACATTTTCCCAAACTGTTCTGAGAATGGGGTGAGATATTAAGGGGAGAAGTTAATAGGATCACCATTGATGAAATTTGTCATCAGTTTTTAAAAGGTTATATGTATACTTTGTCCCTCTCTTAAAGGTTTGGAATTCATCAGTGTAATTTGAAAAGTTTGCAGAACTAAAATTTTTAACCTATTTTGGCAGATTGTGTTTTCCAAAGTTGGCTACAACAATAATCCCATACCATGTACTCTTTGTACAGTATGACTTTGACATACTCAGAGGGCATGTGTAGGTGTTCCTGGCCAACATCTTGTCCAACAGCAGCATCAGTCATCAGGCATGGCTCCTGCCCCTAGTAAATTAATCATACCCAGCTATTAAGTCTTTTCAGCCAAGGCCCCAGACATAACGGGTTAAAGACAGACTTATTTTTGCTGTACCCTTTCTCAATTCCTGACCCACAGAATTTCATGAGTACAATAAAATGGTTGCCTTAAGCCACTAAGTTTTGGGGTAGTGTATTATACAGTAAGAGTAACTGGAGTACCCATATATTATATATAATCTTGTGTGTGAATAATGGAACTTCTTTTTCCTAGCCTGTCCACATACGTTTATTTATTTTATGTGTCTTATTGCATTGGCTAGGTCCTCAAGTAAATGTGTAATAAAAGTGTTGATAGCAGACCTCTTTGTCTTGATCCCAAACTCAGAGGGTCTTTCGCATTTCACCTTAGTACAATGTTTGCTATAGGCTTTTTATACTTATATTTCATAAAAGAAAATCCCTCTATTTATCCTTTTCAAAGAGTGTTTTTATGACTGTTGGATATTATCAGATATATTTTCTGTTTTGATTGAGGTGACTATGATTTTTCTCCTTTATTAGTGTTAAAATGGTAACTTGATTAAATTTTGAATGTTAAAACAACCTTGCAGTTCTGATCTATACACAATTTGATTGTCATGTATAACCCTTTAATGTATTACTGGATTTGGTTTGCTAATATTTTTTTATAAGTTTATTTTGATATCATTAATCTTGCTAATATTTTTAATAGTTTTTGCATCTCTGTTAATGAGAAAGATGCTTTTCCTTTCTTATAATGTCCTTGTCAGGTATTGATATCAAGGCTTGCTGACCTTATAAAATGAGGTGGGAAGTGGTCGTTCTTTGAACAACTCTGTAAGATTGGAATTATTTCTCCTTTTAAGTGTTGACTCTCATCTGGAGCAAAATTACAGATTCAATATCTTTTATAGATATAGGACTATTCAGATTTTTTAGCCTTTTTGTGTTTGTCTTGGAATTTGCACATGTCAAATTTATTGTCATAAAATTCTTCATAATATGCTTTTATTATCTTTTTAATGTCCATAGAATTGAAGTAATCTCCTCTTTTTAATTCTGATATTAGTTATTGGTACCCGTTTTATCAATGAGTCTTCTCAGAGGTTTACTTCTTTTCAAAGTACAAATTTGGCTTTGTAATCACTCAAAAGTAAACTTCTTGGCTATCCCATTAATTTCTATTCTTTATTATTTTCTTTCTTTCAATTTTCCTTATTTGGATACATTTAATTTTTCTAACTCCTTAAGGTAGGTGGTTTGGCCCTTGATACCCAGGGTTTTTTTCCTAATATTTTAGGGAATATTTTGGAAAGCATTTTAGGACATTAAAATTTCCTGCAGATATGCCTTTATCTGCATCCCATACATTTTGATATGTTGTGTTTTCATTATTTATTACACTATTATTTAGTTGTAAATTACATTGTGATTTCTTCTCTCACTCATTTGTCATTTAAAAGTATATTGCTGAATTTCCAAAGGTTGGTATATTTTCTTACTATTTTTTATTTATTTAGGACATAATTATACCGTGGTTAGAGAACATACTGTATATTATTTCGGTTCTTTGATATTTGTTGAGACTTTGCTATGTGGCCTATCTGGTCAGTCTTGTACACTTGAAAAGGATGTGCATTTTATCAGCATTGACTA
Source organism: Smutsia gigantea (assembly GCA_032199065.1). Taxonomy (NCBI): domain Eukaryota; kingdom Metazoa; phylum Chordata; class Mammalia; order Pholidota; family Manidae; genus Smutsia; species Smutsia gigantea. The sequence goes on along the minus strand of JAVSCE010017767.1, from coordinate 487,342 downwards.
TGTTAATTTTGTTAATATAAATATTATGTTATTAAAAAATTCTATACTTTCCTTGATTTTTTTTTCTCTTTGCTTATTCTGTCAGATACTAAGAGCTATGTCAGATATTCCACTATGATTGTGGTTTTATCTATTTCTCCTTTTACTTCTGTCAATTTGTAATTTATATTTTGGGATGCTAAAATACTTGGTACATGCTTATTTAGAATTGCTGTGGTCTTTTGGTGGATTGACTTTTTATTAGTATGAAATGCCTCTGTTTATCTCACATCTTACTTTAAAATGTACTTTTTAAATTTGATTACAGTATAGCTACATCATCTTTCCTTTGATATTTGTGTGGTATATGATTTTCCATCCTTTCACTTTTATTCCCATGTATCCTTATTCTTAATATGTATCATTTGTAAGTAGCATGTAGTTACTTGTTTTATTTTCATCCAATCTGATCTTTGCCTTTATCTAATTAGCATAGTCTGTTTACATTGAACTTACTACTGATATATTTATGTTTAAATATATTATTTTAACATTTGTTTTTTATTATTACTGATCTGTATTACTTCCCTGCTTCTCATTTTTGTATTAATGTGCTTGTCTGTTTTTTTTATTAATTTGTGATTTCATATTCTTGTATGGTTCTTTCACTAGTTACAGATTCTTTGAACATATTTAAAAAATATATTTTCTCTGGCTTTTCAAACTGTTCTCAATGGAAGGTTGTTTCAAAACAAGCTAGTCTTTCCTTGCTAACACAGGTTCAAACTTAATTTTAATGTGTACTTTAAACTAAAACCCTCTCATTTAAAACTACTCCCAAACACCTCTGTTATATACCAAACACTTAATATACAGAGAACACCAGCATGTTTATTTTTGCTACTTGACTAATTAAAAAGAAACAGAACTTGAAATCTTCTGCTTCCATTTTTAAAATATATTTGTATTTCTTATATTGTGTTTTGATAACAATTGCAAATTTTGTATCTCTTCCCTGGGCCTTTAAAAATTTAATCTTCACTTGTTCAGTCACTAAATATTTTACAAGTAGGTTTAGTACTAGCGGCCAGGCATAGCACTAATTAATTGCCAGTCAAGGCTCAGACACATGGAAAGTGTATAGTCTGCTGTTTGTAATTGTAAGGTGATAACACAGCTCACAACTCATATTTGATAATATTGTGTACAAGGTTTTTGCCATTTGAAGTTCTTTCAGGAGCTGCTTATCTGCCTTACCTGTATGATAAATAATACAAATTATAGTTAGGTATTGTAGCAATATTGTTAAATATTGCTTTAACTTTGAAACAAAACTGTCTACCTTGCTTTCAAGTGTAATATAGTTTAATTGAAGACTCTGGACATTGCAGCACAAGTTTTTTAAAAACTTATATCATTTGTAGTTCTTAAGTGGATGGACAAAGCAGAATTCTTACTGAGTGGACAGAATTATATGAAGACATTTTTTGTGTGCTAAAGCTGAATGAGACTCATTTGTAACTCTACTTTCAAATATTTCTGTTCATTAGTACTGTCTCATTGCTCTCATTGGCTGACTGTATAACAAGTATAACTTTGAACTTCTAAAATGTTTACTCATCAAATGCTGCTTCTCTGTTTTATATATTTTCTAGGTTTGTGTAAGTTTAATTGGGAAAAAACCTTTTACTAAATAAAATCAGAAACCAATTACTATAAGCAGAGGAACACGAATTTTAGGTAAGTAGGCTTTGCCTAAGTTGTACTAATTGTACCCATCCTTGGTTTTTATCCAGCCTAAGTCTTGCTGCTTATCAAAACTGATTTCATTAAAGATTGCCCATAAGCTGGGGCTGAAGATTGGGCCATCAGCCTTTAATAGTAAATAATTAGAGCACACTCTTGGTTGTTAATTTGACACTTGCTTGCAGAACTGAATTACCTTGGATTCTTCGATAAGGAAGAATTTGAATTCCCATTTCTTAAGTTTTCCTTTGTTTTTTATTTGGCTGCATGGAAGTCAGAAAATGTAACAGTGAAGTAAGATTTTTAAAATGCTGTACAAATACATAGGTTAACTCCATGTTTCTTAGTTGTGTCTTAGAGTTGTGCTTACTTTTTTGTTTCCCAGTTTTTATAGACTGTGTTTTATATATACTTGAATTCTAATTAATTTGTGGCTAATCAAACTCCCAAGATATCATTTACTTGAAATTAAGTATTTATGAGTTAAATATAATTAATAACTTCGAATTCTCTTCTGGCATTCAGTTTAGCCATTGTCTTCCCTGTCAGTGCTCGAATTTAATGCTGTGTATAATAGCTAAAGCTAATATTGTTTCCAACACTTTATAAATGTCCTAGGATCTTCACAAATATTCTGTGTTTTATGATCATTTTAGGGACTGGGTTATAGTGACATTTTCTTAGTGAACTAAAAATCAATCCAGAAGAAAAGGTGAGATGATACTTTTATTTATTTAGTTAGTCAATATGTTTTGAATGGAGAGGAGTCCTCACCTTTTTTTTTTTGCTATCATCAATGTACAATTACATGAACAACATAATGGTTACTAGACTCCCCCCATTATCAAGTCCCCACCACATACCCCATTACAGTCACTGTCCATCAGCATAGTAAGATATTATAGAACCACTACTTGTTTTCTCTGTTATACTGCCTTCCCCATGTCCCCCTCCCCCACATTATACGTTCTAATCATAATGACCCTTTTCCCCCTTATCCCTTCCTTCCCCTCATCCTCCCCAATTCCTTTCCCTTTGGTAACTGTTAGTCCATTCTTGGGTTCTGTGAGTCTTGTGCTGTTTTGTTCCTTCAGTTATTCCTTTGTTTTTATATGCCACAGATGAGTGAAATCATTTGATACTTGTCTTTCTCCAACTGGCTTATTTCACTGAGCATAATACCCTCTAGCTCCATCCATGTTGTTGCAAATGGTAGGATTTGTTTTCTTCTTATGGCTGAATAATATATCATTGTGTATATGTACCACATTTTCTTTATCCATTCATCTACTGATGGACACTTAGGTTGCTTCCATTTCTTGGCTATTGTAAATAGTGCTGCAATAAACATAGGGGTGCATCTGTCCTTTTCAAATTGGGCTGCTGCATTCTTAGGGTAAATTCCTAGGAGTGGAATTCCTGGGTCAAATGGTATTTCTATTTTGAGTTTTTTGAGGAACCTCCATACTGCTTTCCACAATGGTTGAACTAATTTGCAGTCCCACCAGCAGTGTAGGAGGGTTCCCTTTTCTCCACATCCTCGCCAACATTTGTTGTTGTTTGTGTTTTGGATGTTGGCCATCCTCACTGGTGTGAGGTGATATCTCATTGTGGTTTTAATCTGCATTTCTCTGATGATTAGCGATGTGGAGCATCTTTTCATGTGCCTGTTGGCCATCTGAATTTCTTCTTTGGAGAAGTGTCTATTCATGTCCTCTGCCCATTTTTTAATTGGATTATTTGCTTTCTGTTTGTTAAGGTACATGAATTCTTTATATATTTTGGATGTCAACCCTTTATCAGATACGTTTTTTATGAATATATTCTCCCATACTGTAGGATGTCTTTTTGTTCTACTGATGGTGTCCTTTGCTGTACAGAAGCTTTATAGTTTGATATAGTCCCACTTGTTCACTTTTGCTTTTGTGTCCATTGCCTGGAGAGTTATGTTCATGAAGAAGTTGCTCATGTTTATGTCCAAGAGATTTGTGCCTATGTTTTTTTCTAAGGGTTTTATGGTTTCATGACTTTAATTCAGGTTTTGTCCATTTTGAGTTTATTTTTGTGTATGGGGTTAGACAATAATCCAGTTTCATTCTCTTATGCGTAGCTGTCCAGTTTTGCCAACACCAGCTGTTGAAGAGGCTGTCATTTCCCCATTGTATATCCATGGCCCCTTTATCGTATATTAATTGACCATATATGCTTGGGTTTATATCTTGGCTCTCTAGTCTGTTCCATTGGTCTATGGATCAGTTCTTGTGACAGTACCAAATTGTTTTGATTACTGTGGCATTGTAGTAGAGCTTGAAGTCGGGGAGCCTAATTCCCCCTGTTTTATTCTTCCTTCTGAGGATAGCTTTGGCTATTCGGGGTCTTTTGTGGTTCCATATGAATTTTAGAATTATTTGCTCTAGTTCATTGATGAATGCTATTGGTATTTTGATAGGGATTGCATTGAATCTGCAGATTGCTTTAGGCAGGATGGCCATTTTGACAATATTAATTCTTCCTATCCATGAGCAGGTGATGTGTTTCCATTTATTGGTTTCTTCTTTAATTTCTCTCATGAGTATCTTGTAGATTTCAGAGCATAGGTCTTTCACTTCCTTCGTTAGGTTTATTCCTAGGTATTTTATTCTTTTTGATGCAATTGTGAATGGAATTGTTTTCCTTATTTCTCTTTCTGCTAGTTCATTGTTAGTGTATAGGAAAGGAACAGATTTATGTGTGTTAATTTTGTATCCTGCAACTTTGCTGAATTCAGATATTAGTTCTAGTAGTTTTGGAGTGGAGTCTTTTATGTACAATATCATGTCATCTGCAAATAGGGACAATTTGACTTCTTCTTTACCAATCTGGATGCCTTGTATGTCTTTGTTTTGTCTGATTGCTGTGGCTAGGACCTCCAGTACTATGTTGAATAAAAGTGGGGAGAGTGGGCATCCTTGTCTTGTTCCTGATCTTAAAGGAAAAACTTTCAGTTTCTTGCTGTTAAATATGTTAGCTGTGGGTTTGTCATATATGGCCTTTATTATGCTGAGGTACTTACCCTCTGTACCCATTTTGTAGAGACTTTTTATCATGAATGGATGTTGAATTTTTTTGTCAAATGCTATTTCAGCATCTATGGAGATGATCATGTGGTTTTTGTCTTTCTTTTTGTTGATGTAGTGGATGATGTTGATGGATTTTCAAATGTACCATCCTTGCATCCCTGGGTTGAACCCCACTTGATCATGATGGATGATCTTTTCGATGTATTTTTGAATTTGGTTTGCTAATATTTTGTTGAGTATTTTTTCAACTATGTTCATCAGGGATATTGGTCGGTAATTTTCTTTTTTGTGGTGTCTTTGCCTGGTTTTGGTATTAGAGTAATGTTGGTCTCGTAGAATGAGTTTGGGAGTATTCCCTCCTCTTCTACTTTTTGGAAATCTTTAATGAGGATGGGTATTAGGTCTTCACTAAATGTTTGATAAAATTCAGCAGTGAAACCATCTGGTCCAGGTGTTTTGTTCTTAGGTACTTTTTGATTACCAATTCAATTTCTTTGCTGGTAATTGGTCTATTCAGATTTTATGTTTCTTCGTGGGTCAGCCTTAAAAGGTTGTATTTTTCTAGAAAGTTGTCCATTTCTTCTAGGTTATCCAGTTTGTTGTCATATAATTTTTCATAGTATTCTCTCATAATTCTTTGTATTTTGTGGTGTCCATAATGATTTTTCCTTTCTCATTTCTAATTCTGTTTATGTGTGTAGACTCTCTTTTGTCTTGTTAAGTCAGGCTAAGGGTTTATCTATTTTGTTTATTTTCTTGAAGAACCAGCTCCTGCTTTCATTGATTCTTTCTATTGTTTTATTCTTCTCGATTTTGTTTATTTCTGCTTTAATCTTTATTATGTCCCTCCTTCTACTGACTTTGGGCCTCATTTGTTCTTCCTTTTCTAGTTTCATTAATTGTGAGTTTAGACTGTTCATTTGGGATTGTTCTTCTTTCCTGAGGTAGGCCTATATTGCAGTGTATTTCCCTCTAAGTATGGCCTTCACTGCGTCCAAGAGAATTTGTGGTGTTGAATTATTGTTGTCATTTGTCTCCATATATTGGTTGATCGCTCTTTTTTTTAATATAATTTATTTTATTATCATTAATCTGCAATTACATGTGCAATATTATAGTTATTGAACTACCCCTTCATCAGGTCCCCCCCACCAACCCCATTACAGTCACTGTCCATCAGCATAGTGAGATGCTATAGAATCACTACTTGTCTTCTCTGAGTTGTACAGCCCTCCCCGTGCCCCACCCCCAACATTACATCTGCTAATCGTAATGCCCCTTTTTCCCTCTTATCCCTCCCTTCCCACCTATTTTCCCCAGTCCCTTTCCCTTTGGTAACTATTAGTCCGTTCTTGGGTTCTGTGAGTCTGCTGCTGTTTTGTTCCTTCAGTTTTTTTCTTTGTTCTTATACTCCACATATGAGTGAAATCATTTGATACTTGTCTTTTTCGGCTTGGCTTATTTCACTGAGCATAATACCCTCTAGCTCCATCCATGTTGTTGCAAATGGTAGGATTTGTTTTCTTCTTATGGCTGAATAATATTCCATTGTGTATAGGTACCACATCTTTTTTATCCATTCATCTACTGATGGACACTTAGGTTGCTTCCATTTCTTGGCTTTTGTAAATAGTGCTGCAATAAACATAGGGTTGCATCTGTCTTGTTCAAATTGGGCTGCTGCATTCTTAGGGTAAATTCCTAGGAGTGGAATTCCTGGGTCAAATGGTATTTCTATTTTGAGTTTTTTGAGGAACCTCCATACTGCTTTCCACAATGGTTGAACTAATCTGCAGTCCCACCAGCAGTGTAGGAGGGTTCCCTTTTCTCCACATCCTTGCCAACATTTGTTGTTGTTTGTGTTTTGGATGTTGGCCATCCTCACTGGTGTGAGATGATATCTCATGTGCCTGTTGGCCATCTGAATTTCTTCTTTAGAGAAGTGTCTATTAATGTCCTCTGCCCATTTCTTAATTGGATTATTTGCTTTCTGTTTGTTAAGGTGCATGAATTCTTTATATATTTTGGATGTCAACCCTTTATCAGATACGTTTTTTATGAATATATTCTCCCATACTGTAGGATGTGTTTTTGTTCTGCTGATGGTGTCCTTTGCTGTACAGAAGCTTTTCAGCTTCATCCAGTCCCACTTGTTCATTTTTGCTTTTGTTTCCCTTGCCCAGGGAGATATGTTCATGAAGAAGTTGCTCCTGTTTATGTCCAAGAGATTTTTGCCTATGTTTTTTTTTTAAGAGTTTTATGGTTTCATGACTTACATTCAGGTCTTTGATCCACCTTGAGTTTACCTTTGTATATGGGGCGAGACAGTAGTCCAGTTTCATTCTCTTACATGTAGCTGTCCAGTTTTTCAAACACCAGCTGCTGAAGAGGCTGTCATCTCCCCATTGTATATCCAAGGCTCCTTTATCAAATATTAATTGACTGTATATGTTTGGGTTAATGTTTGGATTTTCTATTCTGTTCCACTGGTCCGTGGGTCTGTTTTTGTGCCAATGCCAAATTGTCTTGATTACTGTCTGTAGCTTTGTACTAGAGCTTGAAGTCAGGGAGCTTAATTCCCCCTGTTTTATTCCTCCTTCTCAGGATTGCTTTGGCTATTCGGGGTGTTTTGTGGTTCCATATGAATTTTAGAATTATTTGTTCGAGTTCATTGAAGAAAGCTGTTGGTAGTTTGATAGGGATTGCATTGAATCTGTAGATTGCTTTAGGTAGTATAGCCATTTTGACAATATTGATTCTTCCTAGCCAAGAGCATGGGATGCATTTCCATTTGTTAGTGTCCTCTTTAATTTCTCTCAGGAGTGTCTTGTGGTTTTCAGGGTATAGGTCTTTACTTCCTTTGTTAGGTTTATTCCTAGGTATTTTATTCTTTTTGATGCAATTGTGAATGGAATTGTTTTTCTGATTTCTCTTTCTGTTAGTTCATCATTAGTGTATAGGAAAGCAACAGATTTCTGTGTGTTAATTTTGTATCCTGCAACTTTGCTGAATTCAGATATTAGTTCTAGTAGTTTTGGAGTGGAGTCTTTAGGCCTTTTTTATGTACAGTATCATGTCATCTGCAAATAGTGGCAATTTGACTTCTTTACCAATCTGGATGCCTTGTATGACTTTGTTTTGTCTGATTGCTGTGGCTAGGACCTCCAGTACTATGTTGAATAACAGTGGAGAGAGTGGGCATCCCTTTCTTGTTCCCGATCTTAGATGAAAAGCTTTCAGCGTCTCGCCGTTAAGTATGATGTTAGCTGTGGGTTTGTCATATATAGCCTTTATGATGTTGAGGTACTTGCCCTCTATACCCATTTTGTTGAGAGTTTTAATCAGGAATGGATGCTGAATTTTGTCAAATGCTTTTTCAGCATCTATGGAGATGATCATGTTGTTTTTGTTCTTCTTTTTGTTGATGTGGTGGATGATGTTGATGGATTTTCGAATGTTGTACCATCCTTGCATCCCTGGGATGAATCCCACTTGATCATGGTGTATGATCCTCTTGATGTATTTTTGAATTCGGTTTGCTAATATTTTGTTGAGTATTTTTGCATCTACGTTCATCAGGGATATTGGTCTGTAATTTTCTTTTTTGGTGAGGTCTTTGCCCGGTTTTGGTATTAGAGTGATGCTGGCTTCATAGAATGAGTTTGGAAGTATTCCCTCCTCTTCTATTTTTTGGAAAACTTTAAGGAGAATCGGTGTTATTTCTTCTCTATATGTCTGGTAGAATTCAGAGGTGAATCCATCAGGCCCAGGGGTTTTGTTCTTGGGTAGTTTTTTGATTACCAATTCGATTTCGTCACTGGTGATTGGTCTGTTTAGTTTTTCTGTTTCTTGCTTGGTCAGTCTTGGAAGGTTGTATTTTTCTAAGAAGTTGTCCATTTCTTCTATGTTTTCCAGCTTGTTAGCATATAGATTCTCATAATATTCTCTTATGATTCTTTGTATTTCTGTGGGGTCCATCGTGATTTTTCCTTTCTCATTTCTGATTGTGTTTATGTGTGTAGATTCTCTTTTTCTCTTAATGAGTCTGGCTAGGGGTTCATCTATTTTGTTTATTTTTTCAAACAACCAGCTCTTGGTTTCATTGATTTTTTTCTATTGTTTTTTTCTTCTCAATTTTATTTATTTCTTCTCTAATCTTTATTATGTCCCTCTTCTGGTGACTTTGGGCCTCATTTGTTCTTCTTTTTCAATTTCAGTAATTGTGTCTTTAGACTATTCATTTGGGGCTGTTCTTCCTTCTTTAAATAGGCCTGGATTGCAATATACTTTCCTCTTAGAACTGCGTTTGCTGCGTCCCACAGAAGTTGTGGCTTTGTGTTGTTGTTGACTTTAGTCTCCATATATTCTTTGATTTCTGTTTTGATTTGGTCGTTAACCCATTGATTAATTAGGAGAGTGTTGTTAAGTCTCCGTTTATTTGTGAGCCGTTTTGATTTCTTTCTAAAATTTATTTCTAGTTTTATACCTTGGTGATCTGAGAAGTTGGTTGGTAGGATTTCAATATTTTTGAAATTACTGAGGTTCTTTTTGTGGCCTAGTATGTGGTCTATTCTGGAAAATGTTCCATGTGCACTTGAGAAGAATGTGTATCCTGTTGCTTTTGGGTGTAGAGTTCTGTAAATGTCTGTTAGGTCCATCTGTTCTAGTGTGTTGTTCAGTGCCTCTGTGTCTTTACTTATTTTCTGTCTGGTTGATCTGTCCTCTGGAGTGAGTGGTGTGTTGAAGTCTCCTAAGATGAATGCATTGCTGTCTATTTCCTCCTTTAGTTCTGTTAGTATTTGTCTCACATATGCTGGCGCTCCTGTGTTGGGTGCATATATATTTATAATGGTTATATCTTCTTGTTGGACTGACCCCTTTATCATTATGTAATGTCCTTCTTTATCTTTTGCTACTTTCTTCGTTTTGAAGTCTATTTTGTCTGATACAAGTACTGCAACACCTGCTTTTTTCTCTTTGTTGTTTGCATGAAATATCTTTTTCCATCCCTTCACTTTTAGTCTGTGTATATCTTTGGATTTGAGGTGAGTTTCTTGTAGGCAGCATATAGATGGGTCTTGCTTTTTTATCCATTCTGTTACTCTGTGTCTTTTGATTGGTGCATTCAGTCCATTTACATTTAGGGTGATTATTTATAGATATGTACTTATTGCCGTTGCTGGCTTAGATTCATGGTTACCAAGGGTTCAAGGGTTGCTTCTTTACTATCTAACAATCTAACTTAACTTTCTTGTTAAGTTATTGTAAACACTGTCTGATGTTTCTTTATTTCTCTCCCTTCTTATTCCTCCTCCTCCATTCTTTCTATACTATTCTTTGCCTTTAGTTAGTATTTGGATGGTCTTCTTTCTTTGCTATGATTTTATTTTCTCTGGTGACATGTTTTTAGCCTTAGGGGTGCTTCCATCTAGAGCAGTCCATTTAAGATCTCCTGTAGTGGTGGTTTATGAGAGGCAAATTCTCTCAACTTTCGTTTGTCTGGAAATTGTTTAATCCCTCCATCATATTTAAATGATAATCATGCTGGATACAATATTCTTTGTTCGAGGCCCTTCTGTTTCATAACATTAAATATATCATGCCATTCTCTTCTGGCCTGTAAGGTTTCTGTTGAGAAGTCTGATGATAGTCTGATGGGTTTTCCTTTGTAGGTGATCTTTTTTCTCTCTCTAGCTGCCTTTAATACCCTGTCTTTATCTTTGATCTTTGCCATCTTAATTATTATGTGTCTTGGTGTTGTCTTCCTTGGGTCCCTTGTGTTGGGAGATCTATGAGCTTCGGTGGACTGCGAGACTACTTCCTTCCCCAGCGAGGGAAAGTTTTCAGCAATTATTTCTTCAAAGACACTTTCTATCCCTTTTTCTCTCTCTTCTTCCTCTGGTACTCCTATAATGCGAATATTGTTCCGTTTGGATTGGTCACACAGTTCTCTTAATATTCTTTCATTCCTAGAAATCCTTTTATCTCTCTCTGCCTCAGCTGCTCTGTATTCCTGTTCTCTGATTTCTATTCCATTAACAGTCTCTTGCATCTCATCCATTCTGCTGTTAAGCCTGTCGATCGCTTGTCTGATTTCTGCATTGTCTTTCCTCACTTCCCTCACTTCCTCCCTCAGCTCTTGCACATTTCTCTGTAGGTCCATCAGCATGGTTATGACTTTTATTCTGAATTCTTTTTCAGGAAGACTGTGCATTTCCATCCCTTCAGACTCCCTCTCTGGGGTTGTCTGGTTGATTTTGGTCTGAACCATATTCCTCTGTCTTTTCATGGCTATAGAATTGGTCACTGGTAGTTTCCACGTATGTCATCTGGGCTCTTTAAGACCGCCTCTTGGGGTGCCGAGTCCTCTCGGGTGTAGCTGCATGTTGTGCACTTTCCTGTGTATTCTGGTCTCTCTTTTAGGAATAGATGTATTTGCTGTGTTTTCGTAGATAAATATAGTGTTTGGAGGAGATTTCTGCCGCCCTGTTTACGCCGCCATCTTCCCAGAAGTCTCGATCGCTCTTTTTATTTGGTCATTGATCCATTGATTATTTAGGGGCATGTTATTAAGCCTCCATGTGTTTGTGGGCTTTTTGTTTTCTTTGTGTAATTTATTTCTAGTTTCATACCTTTTTGATGTGAGAAGCTGGTTGGTACAATTTCAATCTTTTTGAATTTACTGAGGTTCTTTCTGTGGCCTAGTATATGATCTATTCTTGAAAATGTTCCATGTGCACTTGAGAAGAATGTGTATCCTGTTGCTTTTGGATGGAGTGTTCTGTAGATATCCATTAGGACCATCTGTTCTAATACGTTCTTGAGTGCCTCTGTCTCTTTATTTATTTTCTGTCTGGTTGATCTGTCCTTTGGAGTGAGTGGTGTGTTGAAGTCTCCTAAAATGAATGCATTGCATTCTATTTCCCCCTTTAATTCTGTTATTTTTGTTTCACATATGTAGGTGATCCTGCATTGGGTGCATAGATATTTATAACAGTTATATCCTCTTGTTGGACTGACCCCTTTATCATTATGTAATGTCCTTCTTTGTCTCTTGTGACTGTCTTTGTTTTGAAGTCTATTTTGTCTGATACAAGTACTGCAACTCCTGCTTTTTTCTCCCTATTAGTTGCATGAAATATCTTTTTCAATGCCTTTACTTTCAGTCTGTGTACATCTTTGGGCTTGAAGTGAGTCTCTTGTAGGCAGTGTATAGATGGGTCTTGTTTTTTATCCATTCAGTGACTCTATGTCTTTTGATTGGTGCATTTAGTCCATTTACATTTATTGGTATGTACTTATTGCCATTGCAGGCTTTAGATTCGTGGTTACCAAAGGTTCAAGGGCAATTCCCTTACTATGTAACAGTCAAATTTAACTCACTTCCTGTGTTATTACAAACACAACCTAAAGGTTCTTTTTTTTTTCCTCCTTTTTCTTTTTCTTCCTCCTTCATTCTTTGTATGTTATGAATCATATTCTGTACTCTTTGTCTATCCCTTGGGTGACATCTATTTAGCCTTAGGAATACTTCCATCTATCAAAGTCCCTCCAAAATGCACTGTAGAGGTGGTTTGTGGGAGGTAAATTCTCTCAGCTTTTGCTTATCTGAAAATTGTTTAATCCCTCCTTCAAATTTAAATAATAACCTTGCTGGGTAGAGTATTCTTGGTTGAAGGCCTTTCTGCTTCATTGCATTAAGTATATCATGCCACTCCCTTCTAGCCTGTAAGGTTTCTGTTGAGAAATCTGATGATAGCCTGATGGGTTTTCCTTTGTATGTGATCTTTTTTCTCTCTCTAGCTGCTTTTAAAAGTCTGTCTTTATCCTTGATCTTTGCCATTTTAATTATTATATGTCTTGCTGTTGTCTTCCTTGGGTCCCTTGTGTTGGGAGATCTGTACACCTCCATGGCCTGAGAGACTATCTCCTTCCCCAGATTGGTGAAGTTTTCAGCAATCACCTCCTCAAAGACACTTTCTATCCCTGTTTCTCTCTCTTCTTCTTCTGGTACCCCTATAATGCGACTATTGTAGCGTTTGGATTGGTCACACAGTTCTCTCAATATTCTTTCATTCTTAGAGATTCTTTTTTCTCTCTGTGCCTCAGCTTCTTTGTATTCCTCTTCTCTAATTTCTATTCCATTTACCATCTCTTCTATTATATCTAATCTGCTGTTGAATCCCTCCATTGTATGTTTCATTTCAGATACGGAATTTCTTAATGATTGAATCTCTCTCTTAAATTTGTTCCTGAGTTCTTGAATATTTTTCTGTACCTCCATAAGCATGTTTATGATTTTTTTTTTGAACTCTCTTTCAGGAAGATTGTTGAGTTCAGTTTCATTTGGCCCTTTTTATGGGGTTTGTGAGATATTGCTCTGAACCAGGTTCTTTTGATGTTTCATATTTCTATGTGGTGCCCTCTACAGCCCAGAAGCTCCAGTCTGTGGAGCAGCTCAGCCCCTAAAGTGAGGTTGGGGGTTGTTGGGGAGCGGAGCTGGTGTCTGGGGGAGGAAAGATCTGTTTCCTGATTCCATCTGCAGTGCCTGTCTCCAGTATCACAGCCAGTGGGCCGAGCACAGTAGGTGTAAGCCTCTCTGCTCGCATCCCTAGCTGATGTAGGCAGGGCCTCCCTCTGGCTGACCTGATGCCAGTGCAGTGACTGCCGGTTTGCGAGCTGGTGCTGTCAGGCCAGGAGGAAGGCTCGGCAGGCTGTGTGTCATAGTGGAGGGCCTCGGAACTGAGCAGCCAGCCAGGGTTATGGAGTGCCTGAAGCTCCTCATAGTTTCCAACCCGCTGGGCAGAGCGCACTCATACAACCTTGTCCAACTCTCCCTTCTCCCATGCAGCAAGCTCCGTTCAAATCCCACCCTTTCAGCAGCCCTCTCCCTGCTAGGAAGCCCCTCAGACCGCCTGCCTTTCCTCCATCACAGAGTGGCCGAATGTGGATCCTGTCCTCCACAAAGGGCTGGAATGTCAGTCTCTCAGGCACTCCGCCTGCCCCAGCTCCCCAACCTCCAGAGCACCACACAGAGTCGGTTACTGCTCACAAAGCAGATCTCCAGGGCTAGGTGTTTAGTAGTCACAGACTTCCACCTCCTCCCCGCTCTTGTTTCTCTTTCTCCCGTTGGTAAGCTGGTGTGGGGGAAGGGCTTGGGTCCCACTGGATCAAGGCTTTCATACGTTACCCTGTTTCATGAGGTCTGTTCTTTTCATGATATCTGTATGCAGTCTGATTCAGCCTTCTTTCCTGTTGCTGTTTTAGGGTTAGTTGTATTAATTAACTACATTTTCGTACTATTTGTGGTTTTGGGAGGAGTTCTCTGTCTCACCTCTCATGCCGCCATCTTGAATCCCCGCTGAGGAGTTCTCACTTTTTAAGTGAGAATGTTTTATTTAAGAAAATGAATTTTGAACTTTTGGTTACACATGGAGGTTGGAATATATGTTTATTTCTTCTCCCTTACTAAAGCCACTAAGATGACAGTCAAAGTAATATTGGCATAAATGAAGAAAAGAGAAGAGGCAACATAATACTCGATTAGAGAAGTGAGATTTTAGAAATATTAGAAAGCAGGTAGGTAAATTGTAACCAATTTAGCAGAGCTGAGCAGTTTTGATGGAACATATAGTTGGATAGTTGGTCATAAAGTTGAGCTACAGTTTATTTAATCACCCCCTTAATGTTGAATTGTGTATATATATATGTGTGTGTGTGTGTGTGTGTGTGTGTGTGTGTGTATACAGTTTTTAGTGAGTATATAATGATTTGTCATAGTTATTTAACCATTCTTCCATTAATGGCCATTTGGGTTCTTCAGGTCTTCAGTGTTATAAATAGCATTCTGAACATTCATTCCTAAAAAAATTCTTAAATTTCCTTCTGAGAATTGATTTCCCAAAATTACTGAATCAAAGTTTATGCCTTATGGATATTGTCCCATTTGCCAGATTGCTTTCTAAAGGCCATTTTCATTAGTACCACCAATATGTGGACTCTCCCATTTCACTACATCCTAGCCACCATTGTATTTACTTTAAGGTGTCCAGTCCTCTGCCATCTGGGACTCTTGCTACAACAGAAATTAGGCATGTAACAGCTGGCCAAGTGCTGGAGAGAGCTGCACTCCTTGGCACCTAGCACTAGAGCAGGTTTGTCTCAATCTCGGCACTACTGGCCTTTAGTGCTAGAGAATTCTTGGTTGCAGGGGGCTTCCCTGTGCACTGCAGGGTGTTCATCAGTGCCCTGGCCACCACTCACTAGATGCCAGCATCGCCTTCTCCCACCCCCAGTTGTGGCAGTGGAAACTATTTCCAGATATTGCCTTCTGTGTTCTGGGGACAATTTGTCCCCTGTTGGAAGTCAATGCACTAGAGAAACCGCACAACCTGAGCAGCATAGGGGGAAAAAAGTCAAGGGCTCCAGAAACCCACAGAGAGAATACATTGAAACCAGGAAAGAAAACACCTTTTTCCTGTGTGTCTGTCCAGCACCCTCTTCTGACAAAGCTTAGCATCATGTCAGCTGGCAGAAGAAAAATATTTAAAGGCCCAGGTGCATTTTTTTCAGAGAAGGTAGTGAATAAGTATGAACTTGGAGTTGAAGCAGTAAATTGATAACTGGCACAAGACAGAAAACACTTCAGAAGTGGTTAGAGAATAAAACATTAGCAAAGCTATAGGAGCAGAAAAGCATGAGGACACTGAGGAAATGCAAGGACAGGCAGACCAGAGTGCAAGGTCAGTGTGCAGTGGGAAGAGGAGAAAGGCCCTAAGGGGACTTCGAATCTGGACTCTGGAGGGCTCTGTGTGAGTGGAGGATAGGTGAAGAGGAGGATGCAAAGGCCACTGAAAGTTTGAGACATAGTCCTGTTGATAGATGCAGGGAAGGTGGGGGCAGAGGTGGAGGAGTGATATGAATAATTTGGGACTACCTTTTCGCACATAATTAGATCATTCAGGAATTGTTCATAATCTTATCTCATATCCTGTTTTTTCCACCTACTCAGTACATAATGTAATAATGTAGAGCTTTAATTATGCATAAGATGCACTGCAGAATTTGGGGAGAGAGGATGAATAGAGAAGAACACTGAGAGGCCATAGAGTACAAGGGCAAGCCTCAACCTGGTTGTTTTTCACCAGGTAAATGGGCCTGGGTGGGGTGGGGAGGGGGGCAGAGGAGGAGTCTCACTGATAAAGCACAGAGCTCTTAAGAGAATTCCAGCAGAGGGAACACAGAAGCTATCTGTAATTATTGTCACTTAAGACTGGAGAGGAGAGTTGTGGGAAAGGCTTATCTGATTCTGATTCACACCCACCTGTAGTCTTATTTCTCAAGAGACATATCTCCCTGTTACTGCCTTCTCTTCTGGTTAAAAAAATTTTTTTTCATAATCCTATAATCCAGAATAGCTGAATGTCATGTCTATAATCTCCTTTTTTCATTTACTTCTATATGTATTTAAATTTGCCTTTTTATTCTTGAATATTGTCTTTGGCTCAAGATTTTACATTTTAGTGCATCTTCATACTGTTTTTCTCCCCTTATTTAGAAATGGACTCTGAAATCAAGGAAAAAATTCCTGTGCATGAGGAATTCATTCTATGTTGTGGAGTTGAAACCCAGGTTCTAAAATGTGGGCCCTGGACTGACCTCCTTAATGACCAAAGTGGCAATAGACCTAAGCTGCTTATTTTTATTATTACTGGTAAGTTTAAAAATCCCTTTGAGGAGACTTTTTATGGATACTTACAACTATTTCTGATTTTAAAGGAAATTGGTATATACAAAAACCTTATGGGAGAAAATAAAATCACTCAAACCATGGATAAATAACAACCACTCTTAATACTTTGGTGGCTGGGCTTTTTTTTTTCTTCTGTGCATTTATATTATATATGTTATGTTGTCTATCGTATATGTATGTATATATTTTAATCACAGTTGGGAGTATACCTACCATACAGAGAGTTTTATAATCTGCCTTTTAAATTTCTTAACAATATTTTGAATAATTAGAACTTCATCAAATAATTTTTGATAGTTTTCTAAATAATTTATTCTGTCTCATTTCAAGATGATTTTAAGTTTATTATAGAATATTTATTCTGGGATTTGGCAACTGGGTCATTTGTGACTTTTGCTAAATCCCTGTCAACAGAATGTTAGGGATAGATGCCTGACAGAAGATATTTGAAGCACTCTAATTATAAGTGAGTTTCAACATAGCCTCAAAGAGTAAAAATAAAACTATAAATATGTATCCCATATATGGCTGAGCCAATGGGATATTATGATTGCATTTCTTTTCTTATACATTTTTATATTATCCATGGGTTGATTGTCTCTTTTATTTGCTAGTTTTCTATGTTTAATCACAAATTTATCCTAAAATTATTCCCTAAAAGTGGAAAAAAATCCTCTGAATGCATTTGAGTAATCAGGTTTTTTTGTTTTTGTTTTTTCTTGGTGATATCCCTCCCAGAACTGTTTTTCTGCTCCAATCTGGCCTGATCGCTTTCTAGCCTGCTGTCCCAGGCCAGCCTGGAGATCCCTCTCACTTTTCTCTTAGGTTAGATTCCCTGTTTCCTGGATCCTGTATTTTCCTCTTTCTTGATTTATCAGTTGAGCACATCCTCTAGTAGCTTCCCTAGAAGAGGTGCATGAGAAGTAATCTTTTAAAGATCTAACGTATCTAAAAGTGTCATAGACTTTTAGGTTGGACATAATTTTTCCTTAAAATTTGGAAGGTGTTTTCCTTGTTTCCCAGGGTTCAGAGGTGCTTTTTAAAATTTTTGATAACATTCTGATTTTTTGGGTTTTTTTGTATGCAAAAGTCCCCCCAAAGAAAAACATTTTAGATTGTTTCTTTATTGTAAGATTCTAAAATTTTACAGTGAAGCACCTTGGTATGGGTGCTTTTTCATACGTTGTATTTGGGTTGTAGTGGACCCATTTAGACCAGATGCTCATACACCGCAATTCTAAGAGTTCTTTCTCTTTTCTTTTTTTATAGTCTCCTGTTTCATGGGTGCATTACAGTGTTCTCTGGCTTCTTGCATTTTTAGAGTTTTTATTGTTTCCCTTCTTCTGTTTGCATTAATGTTTGTTTTTCCTCAAATGTTTGGTAATCCTTGACTACCCCTTTCAGTTTTAAGAAGGTGACACAAAAAACTAATTGGGAGTTTTGTGCTCAGGGGTGGGGCTTGTCCACAGGTGAGCCTAGAGTCACTAGCCATCCTGCTCTGGGGTTCACCAGGACATGTGACTTTGGTACTAAAACCACAACAGTCCTGGGCAAAACAGGATGGCTGGTCATCCTCGTAATCTTCCCCTTAGGCTGGTTGGATAGGAACCCAGCGCTTCAGAGTGTCCTGTTTCAGGAGTGGAAGCCTGTCTGCTAATATTCAGAGCTGAACAAGGGAAAAGAGGTTGGTGGTTTCAGTGTTTAGTAACAATCTAACCTCTTCTAGGTGTAGTGCTTCTGTTCTCAGCTGGGCTAAGATTCCTGATGCAAAATCTCTTCTTTAGTTTAACTTTTCTGGAAGTAAACTTCCAGTCTTCTGCCACAGTGTAACAGTCTTTTTGGAAAACAGCCTGTATTAATTAAAATTAAAAATACATATGCTCTGTCAGTAGTGAGAAAGAGTTTGAAATTATAGGCATGGCAAGTGCCATTTGATGGAGCTGAGATTTGTAGGCCATGGAAAAGTAAAGGGTTGAGAAAATAAGTAGAAACATTATCTTGGAGTGGAGAAGGGATTTGTTCCTCAGACTAGAATGAAGGAGGTGAAGTTGGTTACTGAATGGAGAAGAGTAAAGATATGTCAGAGGGAGTAAAGTAGTTTCTGCCTACAACCTGTTTTCTCTGTTAATTGAGAGTTAAGGTGATCTTCTGAGAGTGAGGATGGTGGGGAGGTGGATGGGGGCTTTGAGGAAAGTGATCAGTGTTGAGAATAGTAAATATGCAGGATAAAAGGAAGTATCAACCAAAAGTAAGTAGGTAGATTTCGAGCAGCCCTGTAATCAAATAGCAGGTGTATTGGGAGTGAGGTCTACAGGGCAGAAGATTGAGCTGGAGAAGAACTATGAGAGGTAGGATACTTTGAATGTTAACCATTTCTGGATAATAAAAAGATCTAGACCTGTGATTCTTAAAGCTGGTGTCAGGACCAGCAGTGTCATCTGAAAACTTGTTAGAAATGCAAATTCTTGGGCCCCATCACAGATCCTCTGAACCAGAAACTCTAAGAATGGGCAATCTGTGTTTTAACAGGCCTGTCAGGAGAATGTTATGCACACACATCACACTAATCTTGTGTGTGGCAGTAAAAATTAGTTGCTAACTTTAATTTACATGAACTTCTTTGAATTTGATCAAGGTGATGAATTATAGGAAAGGTGTTGGCTCAGACAGTCCACCCAGATTTCAAAATTACCTGGTCAGGGAATGACAAGTGAAGTTGTCATTTAAGGGTCAAGGTTTTTCGGGGAACATGTGAGAACAGCTAAAATGTTGATAGAAGTAGATAGCTTCAGTCTTAGAGGAGGAAAGGTGGTTATAGTAAGGTGAGCTAGGAAGTGGAGCAGAAAGTTCAGTCGGCTTCCCCACTTAGAAGTGTTGGTTCTCACTCAGTTGTACTAGGTGTTGGGAATACTGTGTTGCAAAACTCTTTGCTTTCATTGAAGGGTGGGAGGTCTCTACTGCAGAGGCTTGCAAGGAAGAGCCCATCATAGGGGAGAGCCAGGTTGAAGAGATGCTGAGGAGATTGAGGGAGCATTCAGTGAAGACACTGAAGAGAAAAGGAAGCTTAAAACATTTGTTGTTGTATATAGTCTTATTGTTTTTTAGTGATTTGACATTTTGAGACCATGTTCAGTCTCCTGGTGTTCTTTTGTGTTTGTCTGTCTGTTCTTACTGCTGCCTTTGGCCCTTTTCCTTGGAGGTCATGTAAGCTATAGGCTGGTGCTGCTCATTAATTTGTGGGGTTCAGAATGGTATTTCATTTTGGAACTAGTCTGTTTATACCATGGGGGAAATTAAGATGGCAGTATTTCAAGGATCATTAAGCCAACTCTGATAGACTGACATAACATTTCATTTAAATCATTTTGCTTTTGCAGGTAGCAAAATTAATTAATCACTTCTAAGTTAGTAATGGTAATGAGGACTGATTTATTGGAATTCACAGATTAAGGAACTTTTAAATTAGTTTCATGGTATCTCTAGTGAACCTTCATTGTAGAATTTCTGTTAAGTAACAGTTTCCTTGGACTTTCTTTAATAGTGAAGTGAGCAAAGGGAGGCAATTTGAGAACTCACTATAGAACATATTCAATGATTTTAATTCTCAAATGGCCACATAGGGATAATAGAATCATGTGATTTGTCTTGTATTGTGGGTGCAGTGAATGGAGATGGAGCAAACAAGGCTCAGTGGACTAACCCAAAGTTCTCTCCACCTGGCAGCCTTCTATATAGATGCTATGCTATATTAACTTGATAAATGGAAGGTTTTGTCCCCTACAGGATTAACTGGAAAGCATAAGCCTGCAATTGCAATATTGAATAGTTTATTGGCAATTGATGTGTAGAGATGGTCACCACAGCCTCTTATACACTGTTCAGGCACATTTGACTATGTGTATGTTACATATTTATCACACATTTTGCTATCGTTTGATAAAATGTTTTACTTGGCATATCTGTATTGGAATGTTTTCCAACATCCCTACACCTGGATGCACACACACACACACACACACACATATACATATATCTGATTTTAGTTGCATAAACAAGGCCCTTTTCATTTTCCTTGTGGTTTCCTAACCAGGAAGTTTAATTCATGGTTCATAAAATGTAACATAAGCCATAACATTTAAGTGGTGAAGTATGCAATGACATTTAAATGAATTGCATTACATTTTCCACTTCTATCTCTAAGTTGGATCCTCATGTTACTGGCCATTATAGACTCCTCTGTTTCTTCAGGAGCCAAGCTCTTTATTGCTTGCGGGCCTTTGCAACTATTCTTCTCCCGTTCGAGTATTCTCTTCCCTCAAATTTTTACAAGGTGGATTTCTTCTCATCTTTTGGGTCTTAGCTAGCCTCAGACATTATTCTCAGGCTACCCTAATCTCTTCCCTTCTCTATCACATGATCCTATTTATCCTTCATAGAAGTTAAGACTCTCTTGAATTATTTATTTAGTTCCGTATATATTCTCCCACTAGAGTATAAATTACAAAAAAGCCCTGATCTGTCTTGTGCCTAAGTCAATGACTTCTTTATAGTAAGTGGTCAATAAATAATTGATAACAAAAAGAATATAAAAAAGAAGCTATGGTGCTTAATAGAATCAATGAAAATGAAGTAGTTGGCATTATCATTTACTTGATGACAAAATAGTGAATCAGAAAATTTCAGGGGGTTGCTTAAGATATTATAGTCATTGAGGGAAAGAACTCAGACCTAAATCCAGAGATGGGAGAAAAATTTGTTAGAGCAGTTAGTTACATTACTTAGTATTCATTGATTTTACGTATCCTGTCATTGTAACCACTGCATCCAAATCATGTAGTTATTATCTTTGGATTCTCCTTAGTGTTAGGCCAGTTTTAACCTGCTGTATACCTTAAACTTACAGAATATTATGTGTCAAATTTATTCACTAAAAAAATTAAAAATACATAATAGTAAGTATGGTAATAATAGCTACCATTTACTCAGCACCTACTGCGTGCCATGTACTGTGCAACTAGCTCTCCATTCATTATCCATAATGATAATGTCAACTACTTGTAGAGCCATTATAAGATTAAAACAAGGTATGCAAAAGATCCTAGACCAGGTGATTATGTGTGTGTGGTTTTTTAAAATTCGGTATTATTACTTCCTTTTGTCACCTTTCAGTCATCAAATACTTATTGAGAACTTACCAACTATGTGACCTTGGGCAGTTTATTCAACCTCTCTGTACCTGTTTCCTCATCTCTAAAAGAGAAATAATAATAGTACATAATAGTACTACTTCATATGAGGACTAATGAGTTAATAAATGTAAAGCACTTAATTACTACCTGGCATGTATTAAGTTATAGCACTGAAAAATATTGACTATTACTATTTTCTAGCCATATGAAGAAAACTATAGAACTTTGCTGAGGGACATAAAACACTTGAATATGAGATTAAACACATTCCTAGAAGGTTATACTCAGTGTCATATCTTTCTAAATTAGTATATAAATGAGATGAAATTTCAATCAAAATTCTGAAGAGTTTTTTAATAATTGAAACTGGTGAAAATAATTCTGAAGGGTATAAGGTCAGCCTTGAAAATTTAGGAAAAAAAAATAAAAAGAAGGGATTTGCCCTGCCAGTTACTGAAACAATGAAAAAACACGTAGTAATCAAGACAGTATGGTGCTGGCAGAGGAGAAAAGGAAAAAATACGTGGAATTATTTGGAATCAGAATTAGCAAGCCAATGTTAGAAGTCAGTATTGGATCAGAAGACATTTCAAATCAATGCAGAGAGAATGGATTATGTAATAAATGGTCTTGGGACACTTGGCTAATCACTTGGAAAGAAATTGGATGGTTACTTTGTACTTTATACTAAAAAATATTCCAAACTTATTGAATACTGAAATACAAAATACGAACCCATACCATCAACATCCACCATAGACGTCACAGCCCCTGTGCTGGTACACACCTCCTTGTTTCTTCTCCTGTGGCTGCACAGGGACCAGTTAGCTGGCCAAAGAGCATATTACAACCTTTGAGGAAGTTTCCACTCTATTTAGCAAAGATGGCACAAGCACCATCACAGAAAGGAATTTGGAGCTTTGGTCCCTAGGTCAAAATGCAACAGAAGCAAATTAACTATATGGATAATAAGGCCATCATATACAACTGTCATGGCTAGACACCGATGACAAGTTGGAATAGCTAACATTTATACAGCACTTGTGTACTGAGCAGTATCTAAGTATTTTATGTATATGAATTCACTTAGTTCTCACATGAGGTAGTATGATTATTTTTCTCATTTTTTGGACAAGGAAACCAAATCCCAGAGAGGTTACAAAACTTGCCCAACATCACACACTTGATAAGTGGCAAAGCCAGAATTCCAACCCAGGCAGTCTGGTTCAAGAGTTAGTTCCCTTAACCACTTTGCCACACTGCCTGTCTAAGAAACTTAGATACAGACAATGAAGAAGAAATCAGTGATGTTTGACAAGAATGGCAAAAGTTACATCAATGCAGCAAAACTATGTCATGCAATTGCAAAGAGGAGAAAACCTTGGCATGAGGAAGTGGATAAATTGGTTGGAGAAATACATATTTATGGAAAGGGACCAGTATAAAGACATTATGCAGGTGATGATTACAAAGATGAAAACCCCATTTCACTGTCTTTTCCTCCTAAAAATATGTCAGATTGACTCTTTTTTAAAAAGTACTTTCCTTCTGTTTCTCTACAGCAAACTCTGTCGAGATACCTTCTGTACATACACAAGACAAAATCCACATGTATTAGTTGTCTTTTCCCAAAAGATCAAACTATACATCTGTTTACAATATTAAGTACTTACAATAAATGGCAAGGAAACAGTAGGCTCCTTAAATTCTTTTGTGAATGATTTGTACATTGACTTGCAGCTTGGTAACTGAACATAGTAAAACCTCAAACCTTGAAGGGCCTTATAGGCAGTATTAATGATTTAGACTCTCCAGATGACAAGGAAAAGGCACTGAAACTGCCATCATTTGATTGGAGATTTGAAGATTTCTCTCTGTGTACTCTGAAGTTTTCAAGGGGATAAGAGTAGAGAGAAGACCTATTAGGAGGATGTTGCAGGAAACCCAGTGGGAGGTGATACTACTAACAGAAAGAGGTGGAGAAAGCTGAGGTGTATTTTGGAAGCAAAGTTAACAGGACTTGTTGGCTAATTGGATGTAAAGAACAAAGAGAAACCAAGAACAGCTCCTGGTGTTAGGACTTGAGTATTTGGTTTATGATTGGTGGCTCCATCTACTGAGTGAGGAATAGGGAGGAAGAATTTATTTGAAACAGTTGGGAGAACAAAACAAGAGCAGAGAATTTGTAAGTGATCATTCCCAAACTTAAGGTAAAAGATATTAAAATTGAGGTATATGTGTAAATGTTACCAGATTTATAGAGGAAAGTGTTAAGAAAAATAGATCCTTTCTTCTAGTCTGTACATCAACTTGGTTGAGTTTATTGCTTTGGTTAATCTAAGGTCTGTGTTTCTTTTCTTAGGTAACCCAGGATTTTCTGCCTTTTATGTGCCATTTGCAAAGGCTTTGTACTCATCAATAAACAGACGCTTTCCAATTTGGGTAATCAGTCATGCTGGGCATGCCTTGGCCCCCAAAGACAAGAGGATACTTACAAGCTTGGATGGTATGTCTTTATTAACATCTACTTTCCTTTATAGTGAGTTGCGTGCTAATGTTTCTGGAAAGTCTGATAAGATTAAGAATTACACCAAATGGAAAGAAACCTCTGCTTGTGGCATCAGACCCCTAATACCACATTTTGGTAATTTTAGGATTTTGAGAGTCATTTTAACTCTTATGTAGGTAATCTTCTATAAAACTTGGGCAGATCAGACAGTTTGTCTGGAACCTGTCTTCTCTATTTACCAACTAGTTATCAACTATTTATTGATCAGGCACTATATTTTCAGGGTTGTGCTAAGAGGAATGGTGGAGAAAAAATATTATAGGCCATGGTCCTTATTCTAAAGAAGCTCTCATTCTAACACTTAAGTAAGTGATAAGCTCTCATCTGATCATGTGAATACTTCAGGAGTAAACAAAGGAGAGAACACAATGTGGGTTTGTATAGACTTTGTAGAGTAGATGAGTTTTGACAGTTGAGTAGAATTTGGATTTGAGGGGTGGAGGTGGGTTCATAGGTATAAGAGGCAAAAGGAGTAGCCCAGCAGGGAGAGAGATGCAGGAGGTGTGTTAGTGCCAGCAGGGCCAGACTGGGAGGAACCCACCTGGGAGACAACAAGGACTCTCATATTCCACATGTGGTAGGCTGCTGGAAGCCTTTCCATGGAAGGAGTAGTATCATAGAGATGCAAATTACCTGCCTTATTTATGAGAATTCTAATATGTTCACTCTTCTAAAAAATGAAAAATGAGAGGAAAAAAGAAATACAAAACTTTTCTGTAGGCATTCCATTCAAGGGCCATTGTCTTCTGTTATGAGCATCTTCTTGTACTTACTGAGCATCTAATAATAGGGAAACCATGTGTGGGTAGGGAGAGGAAAAGGAGCAGGTGATATGGGACCTCTGTATACTAATCTATTCTCATTTTCTATAAATCTAAAGCAATACTAAAAAATAAAATCTGTTAATAAAAAAGTGTTGGAATTAAAAAATACTACATTTTACATTTTATCATTATACTAGTCAGCCTGGACTGCCATTAAAAAAAAACACAGACTAGAAAGCTCAAATAACAGGAACTTATTTTCTCACAGCCCAAAGCTGAAAGTCCAAGATCATGGTTTCATCATGGTTGGGCTCTGGTGAGAGCCTTCTTCCTGGCTTGCCTTTGGCTGCCTTCCTTTTGTGTCTTCATGACAGATAAGAGAGTGGGAGAGGGAGAGCATCAACAAGCTCCCTGGTATCTCTTCTTACAAGGACATTAATCTCACCATGGGGGCCCCACTCTCATGACATCCTCTACCCCACTTTATCTCCCAAAGGCCCCACTTCAGAATACCATCACACTGGGGATTACAGCATCATCATAAGAATTTTAAGGGACAAAAGCACTCAGTCCGTAACAGTCATGAATGGGAATGTTATGTTTTGGCATTGTAAATCTGATCACAGGTATAGGTCAGCATATGCAGATGACATTGCACCTGAGCATACAGTTTACCCCTTAAAACATTTTTTACTAAATATTCAAGTTTTAGTAGCAGCCTTTGGTCCATCCTCAGAAGTATTAACCAACAGTTTTTAGGAGGTGGTCCTTTGAAGCCTTGATCCTATTGAATAGTGAAGGAAAAGTTTCTCTTCCAAGTGAAATTTCTTTCCACATAAACATATGCAGGTGTGTTAAATTTATAAGAATTCCTTTCTTTGAAAAAGTAAGTGACCATTAAGAGGTGATTCCTATTTTTACCCATATCCTATTTTTGGCTGTTAACTGGACCATATGGCGAAGACATGAGAGTTATTGGAGAATTTAGGAAACAAAATTCCCCTCATGAACCAGAGAAGGTACTCTTTCGTTCCGAAGTTAGTATTGAATTTGGTTCTCCTTTCCCTTCTGAAGCCAGAGCTCAAACTCTTCATGTGTCATCTCACAAGAACATCTCAACTCCCTGGCTCTTGACCTCTCCTCTTAATTCGCAAATGCAGTAGTGTAGCTCAGCTTCCTGAAATGTTAGTTCTGGTTCCAGAATCCTGTGTTAATTTTAAATTGACTTTAACATCAGATGCCAACTCTTGAGAATGGAATTTAAGCTTCTTATTTTCCTTAATTCTGCTCTCTCAATTTAATCATTTTCAAAAGTACCTGCTGGGAATTTGCCTCTTTGGTAGTAGCATTTAGGGAAAAATAACACCTGTTCTTAAACAAATCTTTTACACTTACATTGTTTACTGTTAGGTAAGGTCACCACCCATACTTCCTGTGTCTTTCTTTTTAAGTCATCACACATAAGATTACCTTTGTTTTGGCAAACAGTCTACTCTCTGCTAAAACAGTTTCCACTCTTAGTGTCCAAGCTTTTGGTAAGCAGAGTCATCCAGACATTGTTTCAGTACTTCAATCACTTAGATTTCTTCTACTACCACCTCTGTCTACTTTATCTTTTTTACTTCCCTAATTATCTTCTGTTTAGCATGATAGATCTACAAAGTCAGTGCAGTCCTTATTATAATTTCATTTAGAATATAGCTGTACAGATTCAGTGCAATTCTTATATAAATTCCTACCAAAATTCCAGTAATGTTTTTCACAGAAATAGAAAAAAAATCCTAAAATTCATGTGGAACCACAAAAGGCACCAAATAGCCAAAATAATCTTGAGAAAGAAGAGTAAGAAAGCTTCATACTTCCTGATTTCAAACTATGTTACAACGGTAGTAATCAAGCAATATGGTACTGGCATAAAAAAACGAACAGAGCAGAGCAGAGAGCCCAGAAATAAACCCACACATATAGGGTCAGCTAATCTTTAACAGGGATGTTAAGAATGCACAATATGGAAAGGATAGTGTCTTCAATAAATGGCACTGGGACAACTGGCTATCCACATGCAAAAGAATGAAATTGAAACCTTATCTTATACCACACACAAAAACTAACTTGGAATGTATTAAATACTTAAATTTAAGACCTGAAACCGTAAAACTCCTAGAAGAAAGCATAGGGAAAAAGCTCCTTGACTTTGGTCTTGGCAGTGATTTTTTTGGATATGACACCAAAAGTACAGGTAACAAAAGCAAAAATAAACAAGTGGGATTATATCAAACTAAAGTGTCTATACAGTAAAGGAAACAACAAAATCAAAAAGCCTGAAGAGTAAGAGAAAATATTTGCAAACTATATATTTGATAAGGGAATAATTTCCAAAATATATAAGGAACTCATGTAACTCAATTGCAAAAAACTAGTAGCTTGATTTTAAAATGGGCAAATTTTTCCATAGAAGTCATAAATGGCCAACAGGGATGTGAAAAGAAGCTCACATCACTATCATCAGGGAAATGGAAATCAAAACCACAGTGAAGTTCACCTCACTTCTATTAGGATAGCTGTTATCAAAAAGAAAAAAGAAAAAGCATTGGCAAGGGTGTGGAGAAAAGGGAGCCCTTGTGCACTGTTAGTATGAATGTAAATTGGTGCACCCACTATGGAAACAGCATGGAGGCTCCTCAGAAATTAAAAATAGAAGTAATCATATGATCTAGCAATCCCACTTCTGTGTATATATCCAAAGGAAATGAAATCTGTACTCCCATGTTCACTGCAACATTACTTGTGATATATGGATAATTCCAAGATATGAAACAAGTGTGTGTTGATGGATGAATGGATAAAGAAAAT
Organism: Smutsia gigantea; assembly: GCA_032199065.1. NCBI lineage: Eukaryota > Metazoa > Chordata > Mammalia > Pholidota > Manidae > Smutsia > Smutsia gigantea. Next base: position 459,431 of record JAVSCE010017767.1, on the reverse strand, counting down.
GTACACACACATATAATGAGATATTATTCAGCCATTTAAAAAGAAGGAAATCTTGCCATTTGTAACAACATGGCTGAACCTGGAGGATATTATGCTAAGTGAAATAATCCAGACACAGAAAGGTAAATACTATATGATGTCACTTATAATGTGGAATCTAAAAAGTCAAACTCTTGAACCAGAGAGTAGAACGGTGGTTGCCAGGAACTGAGGGATGGGAGAAACAGGGAGATGTTGGTCAAAGGATAACAACTTTTCAGTTGTAGGATGAGTAAGCTCTGGGATGTAATATACAGCATGGTGATTATAGTTAATAATAATGTATTGTGTAATTGAAATGTGCTGAGAGAGTAGATCTTAAGTGTTCTCATTATAGCAAAAAGGAAAAAGGTAACTGTTCACTCAGTTCCCAACCTTTTGGTGGTAGCTCCCTCAGTTAGGAATGCCTGCATGCTCCCCCAGGCACACATCACCAGTAAGGAGCTCCACAGATGTTTCCCTCACTGATGCCCTATTTATGGCTGGGCTGGCTCTTGTGGTTATTTATGATCACAGGATACACTTCAGCAAGAAACTATCAGGGAACTTTGAGGAGTAAGATTATTACTCACAGTTCCTGGAGGGTACATTTGGGGGTGGGGCGGGCACAGACCTGGGGCTCTGCCTTTATCAGGGTCCCAGGGTGGGATGTCTAGGGTTTGGCGGGTTTGATGTTTATTGGCTGATTTAAAGCATAAGAACTGGAATTAGGGAGTGGGCAGGGAGAAGCGAGCCACACTAGCAGTCAGCTCTCTGGGGTACCCAAGACTTTCTGGGGACCTTTACGGGTGGAGGCAGCCTACTTCTTAGCTGGTGGTTTTTCTAATAGCTGTGCAGTACACCTGGCTGTGTGTTTATTCAACATGGTGTCTTTTGAAGTAGATGCCTAGTCAATCAAAAGCTTAATGTCAGGCATTTAACCCTGTACTGTGTGAGGTGATGGGTGTGTTAATCCACTTGATTGTGGTGATCAGTATATGCTTCTATAAAAACAATCATGTTGTACAACCTAAATATATACAATTTCTATAGTCAATCATACTTAAGTAAAGCTGGGAAGAATTATAAAAAATGGTGATGGGAAAAGATGGTGGCGTGAGACATGAGACAGAGGCTTCCTCCTAAAACTTCATATAATACGAAAATAAAGCTACTACAACTACTCTTGAAAGAGCAATGGGAAAGAGGATGGGAACAAACTGCATACACCTGGAGACAAGAGCAGCCCTCACAGAAAAGGGTAACATACTAAAGCTGTGGTCCTGTGGGATCCAAGCCCTTCCCCCACCCCAGCTCACCAGCAGGAGGAACAGGAATGGAGCAGGGAGGGAGTGGAGATGTGGGACTGCTGAATACCTAACTCTGGAGATCTGCTCTGGGAGCACAAACCTACAATTCATGGTGCTTGCATGATACTCTTGTAATTCGGGGGTTGGAAAGCTAAGACAGGCAGAATTCCTGGAGAGACTAAGATTCCAGCTGCTTGTGAAAGCAGGGATGCATACCCAGCTGCTCGGGGACAAAAGGAAGGCGGAGAGTCTGAGAGACTTCCTAACAGAGAAGCCCTTAGCAAGAGGGCTGCTAAAGGGGCAAGGATTGCACAGAGCTTACTGCTCAGGAGAAAGGACAGGCAGACAAAATTGTCCGGGTGCACTCTGCCCAGCAGGTTGGGAGCTTTCACGATCTTCAGGTGCTCCAGCTCCCTGGCTGCCTACACAGCTCCAAGAACCCCTTCTGTGACAGGCAGACTAGTGCGCCTTTCTTCTGGCCAGCCCCACCGGGCTTGCAAACTGGGAAATCCTTCCCTGGTGTTAGGCCAGCCAGAGGGAAGATCTGTCTACAGCAACTAAAAACGCAAAGCACAGAGGCTTATACCTGTGTGCTCAGCCCACTGGTTCAGGCAGTGGAGACAGGCATAGCAGCCAGGAACCAGGGAACAGCCCTTTCCTCCCCAGAGGCACCAACACCACTCCCCTACAATCCCCTCATTGCTTCTGGGGCTGAGCAGCTCCAGAGAGTAGAGCTTCTGGGCACTAGAGGGCGCCATACAAAAATATGAAACACCAAAGGAACCTGGTCCAGAGTAAAATTATGAATACAACTCCTGAGAAGGATTTAAATGATATGGACCTTATGACTCCCTGAAAGGGAGTTCAAAATAAAAATCATTAACATGCTCATGGAGGTACAGAAAGATATTCATGAACTCGGGAATGAATTCAGGTCAGAGATCCAATCATTGAAGAACACAATGGACGGTATTAAAAGCAGATTGGATATGGTGGAGGAGATGATAAATGAAATAGAAAATAGAGAAGAGGAATACAAAGAAGCTGAGGCACTGAGAGAAAAAAGGATCTCTAAGAATGAAAGAATATTGAGAGAACTGTGTGACCAATCCAAAAGGAACAATATTCTCATTATAGGGGTACCAGAAGAAGAAGAAGAGAGAAAAAGGGATAGAAAGTGTCTTTGAGGAGATGATTGCTGAAAACTTCCCCAATCTGGGGAAAGAGATAGTCTCTCAGGCCATGGAGGTGTGCAGATCTCCCAACACAAGGGACCCAAGGAAGACAACAGCAAGACATATAGTAATTAAAATGGCAAACATCAAGGATAAGGACAGACTATTAAAAGCAGCCAGAGAAATAAGATCACATACAAAGGAAAACCCATCAGGCTATCATCAGACTTCTCAGCAGAAACCTTACAGGCCAGAAGGGAGTGGCATGATGTATTTAATGCAATGAAGCAGAAGGGCCTTGAACCAAGATTACTTTATCCGTCAAGATTATCATTTAAATTTGAAGGAGGGATTAAACAATTCCCAGATAAGCAAAAGCTGAGAGAATTTGCCTCCCACAAACCATCTCTACAGTGTATTTTGGAGGGACTGCTATAGATGGAAGTGTTCCTACGGCTTAATAGCTGTCACCAGAGGTAATAAAACCACAATAAAGAAAAAAGAAAAGCTAATTACTAAGCAAATGCCAAATTAAATTAACTATCTCCAAAGTCAATCAAGGGATAGACAAACAGTACAGAATATGATACCTAATATATAAAGAATGGAGTAGAAAGAAAAAGGAGGAAGGAAACAAACAAAAAAAGAACCTTTAGATTGTGTTTGTAGTAGCATATTAAGTTAGTTGTTAGACTTTTAGATAGTAGGGAAGTTAACCTTGAACCTTTGGTAACCACGAATCTGAAGCCTGCAATGCCAATAAGTACATACCTATCCATAATCACCCTAAATGTAAATGGACTGAATGCACCAGTCAAAAGACATAGAATCACTGAAGGGATAAAAAAACAAGACCCATCTATATATGCTGCCTTCAAGACACTCACTTTAACCCCAAAGACATACACAGACTAGAAGTGAAGGGATGGAAAAAGATATTTCATGCAACCAACAAGGAGAAAAAAGCAGGTGTTGCAGTACTAGTATCAGACAAAATAGACTTCAAAACGAAGAAAGTAGCAAGAGATAAAGAAGGACATTACATAATGATAAAAGGGTCAGTCCAACAAGAAGATATAACCATTATAAATATATATGCACCCAACACAGGAGTGCCAGCATATGTAAAACAAATACTAACAAAATTAAAGGAGGAAGCAGACAGCAATGCATTTATTTTAGGAGACTTCAACACACCACTCACTCCAAAGGACAGATCAACCAGACAGAGAATAAGTAAAGACACAGAGGCACTGAACAACACACTAGAACAGATGGACCTAACAAACATCTACAGAACTCTGCACCCAAAAGCAGCAGGATACACATTCTTCTCAAGTGCACATGGAACATTTTCCAGAATGGACCACATACTAGGCCACAAAAAGAACCTCGGTGAATTCAAATATATTGAAATCCTACCAACCAACTTCTCAGATCACAAAGTTATAAAACTAGAAATAAATTTTAGAAAGAAATCAAAAAGGCTCACAAATACATGGAGACTTAACAACATTCTCCTAATCAATGGGTTAACAACCAAATCAAAACAGAAGTCAAAGAATATATGGAGACTAATGACAACAACAACACAAAGCCACAACTTCTGTGGGACGCAGCAAACGCAGTTCTAAGAGGAAAGTATATTGCAATCCAGGCCTATTTAAAGAAGGAAGAACATTTCCAAATGAATAGTCTAAAGACACAATTACTGAAATTGGAAAAAGAAGAACAAATGAGGCCCAAAGTCACCAGAAGGAGGAACATAATAAAGATCAGAGAAGAAATAAATAAAATTGAGAAGAATAAAACAATAGAAAAAATCAATGAAACCAAGAGCTGGTTCTTTGAAAAAATAAACAAAATAGATAAACCCCTAGCCAGACTCATTAAGAGAAAAAGAGAATCTACACACATAAACACAATCAGAAATGAGAAAGGAAAAATCACGACGGACCCCACGAAATACAAAGAATCATAAGAGAATATTATGAGAATCTATATGCTAACAAGCTGGAAAACATAGAAGAAATGGACAACTTCTTAGAAAAATATAACCTTCCAAGACTGACCAAGCAAGAAACAGAAAAACTAAACAGACCAATCACCAGCAACGAAATTGAATCAGTAATCAAAAAACTACCCAAGAACAAAACCCCCGGACCAGATGGATTCACCTCTGAATTCTACCAGACATATAGAGAAGAAATAACACCCATTCTCCTTAAAGTTTTTCAAAAAATAGAAGAGGAGGGCATACTTCCAAACTCATTCTATAAAGCCAGCATCACTCTAATACCAGGCAAAGACCCCACCAAAAAAAAAAATGACAGACCAATATCCCTGATGAACGTAGATGCAAAAATACTCAACAAAATATTAGCAAACAGAATTCAAAAATACATCATGATCAAGTGGGATTCATCCCAGGGATGCAAGGATGGTACAACATTCGAAAATCCATCAACATCATCCACCATATCAACAAAAAGAAGAACAAAAACCACACGATCATCTCCATAGATGCTGAAAAAGCATTTGACAAAATTCAGCATCCATTCCTGATTAAAACTCAACAAAATGGGTATGGACGGCAAGTACCTCAACATCATAAAGGCCATCTATGACAAACCCACAGCTAACATCATACTTAACAGCGAGAAGCTGAAAGTTTTTCATCTAAGATGGGGAACAAGACAGGGTTGCCCACTCTCTCCACTGTTACTCAACATAGTACTGGAGGTCCTAGCCACGGCAATCAGACAAAACAAAGACATACAAGGCATCCAAATTGGTAAAGAAGAAGTCAAACTGTCACTATTTGCAAATGACATGATATTGTACATTAAAAACCCTAAAGACTCCACTCCAAAACTACTAGAACTAATATCTGAATTCAGCAAAGTTGCAGGATACAAAATTAACAAACAGAAATCTGTTGCTTTCTTATACACTAACGATGAACTAACAGAAAGAGAAATCAGAAAAACAATTCAATTCACAATTGCATCAAAAAGAATAAAATACCTAGGAATAAACCTAAGGAAGGAAGTGAAAGACCTGTACTCTGAAAACTACAAGACACTCCTAAGAGAAATTAAAGAGGACACTAACAAATGGAAATGCATCCCATGCTCTTGGCTAGAAAGAATTAATATTGTCAAAATGGCTGTACTACCTAAAGCAATCTAAAGATTCAGCGCAATCCCTATCAAACTACCAACAGCTTTCTTCAATGAACTGGAACAAATAATTCTAAAATTCATATGGAACCACAAAACACCCCGAATAGCCAAAGCAATCCTGAGAAGGAGGAATAAAACAGGGGGAATTACGCTCCCTGACTTCAAGCTCTAGTACAAAGCTACAGTAATCAAGACAATTTGGCATTGGCACAAAAACAGACCCACAGACCAGTGGAACAGAATAGAAAATCCAAACATTAACCCAAACATATATAGTCAATTAATATTTGATAAAGGAGCCTTGGATATACAATGGGGAGATGACAGCCTCTTCAGCAGCTGGTGTTGGAAAAACTGGACAGCTACATGTAAGAGAATGAAACTACTGTCTAACCCCATACACAAAGGTAAACTCAAGGTGGATCAAATACCTGAATGTAAGTCATGAAACCATAAAACTCTTAGAAAAAAACATAGGCAAAAATCTCTTGGACCTAAACATGAGCGACTTCTTCATGAACCTATCTCCCTGGGCAAGGAAAACAAAAGCAAAAGTGAACAAGTGGGACTATATCAAGCTGAAAAGCTTCTGTACAGCAAAGGACACCATCAGTAGAACAAAAAGACATCCAACAGTATGGGAGAATATATTCATAAATGACGTATGTGATAAGGGGTTGACATCCAAAATATATAAAGAACTCACACACCTCAACAAACAAAAAGCAAATAATCCAATTAAGAAATGGGCAGAGGACATGAATAGACACTTCTCTAAAGAAGAAATTCAGATGGCCAACAGGCACAGGAAAAGATGCTCCACATCACTAATCATCAGAGAAATGCAGATTAAAACCACAATGAGATATCACCTCACACCAGTGAGGATGGCCAACATCCAAAACACAAACAACAACAAATGTTGGCGAGAATGTGGAGAAAAGGGAACCCTCCTACACTGCTGGTGGGAATGCAAATTAGTTCAACCATTGTGGAAAGCAGTATGGAGGTTCCTCAAAAAACTCAAAATAGAAATACCATTTGACCCAGGAATTCCACTCCTAGGAATTTACCCTAAGAATGCAGCAGCCCAATTTGAAAAAGACAGATGCACCCCTATGTTTATGGCAGCACTATTTACAATAGCCAAGAAATGGAAGCAACCTAAGTGTCCATCAGTAGATGAATGGATAAAGAAGAGGTGGTACGTATACACAATGGAATATTATTCAGCCATAAGAAGAAAACAAATCCTACCATTTACAACAACATGGATGGAGCTAGAGGGTATTATGCTCAGTGAAATAAGCCAAGCCGAAAAAGACAAGTATCAAATGATTTCACTCATATGTGGAGTATAAGAACAAAGAAAAGCACTGAAGGAACAAAACAGCAGCAGACTCACAGAACCCAAGAACAGTCTAATAGTTACCAAAGGGAAAGGGACTGGGGAAGGTGAATGGGAAGTGAGGGATGGGAAAAAGGGGCATTACGATTAGCAGATGTAATGTTAGGGGGGCACGGGGAGGGCTGTACAAGTCAGAGAAGACAAGTAGTGATTCTATAGTATCTCACTACGCTGATGGACAGACTGTAATGGGGTTGGTGGGGGGGACCTGATGAAGGGGGTAGTTTAATAACCATAATATTGCACATGTAATTGTAGATTAATGATACCAAAATAAATTATTTTTAAAAAATGGATAATGGTACATATGGCTTATTATATACTATTTTGTGTACTTTTACATATATTTGAAAGTTTCCACTATTGAAAAAAAAAGTTTTAAAGAAAGAAGAAGAGCTACAGAATCTTAGAGCTAGAAGGATCTACATCAAATCCCACCTTGGACCTTTATTTTTTAAGAAAGGAAAGTAAGGTGCAAGAGGGCTAAATGGCCATCTGCTAATGAGTAACAGAATCTAGACGAGAAGCCAGCTCTTTTGATACTGAGTTCAGTGGTTCTTGTCCTGTTGGTAGGTCACCTCAGGTGGCTAGTACAGAGTGCTGATGAGACCAAGTTTTCAGGTTTAGTGACCCTTTGAGCTGATTCTCAGATCAGACCTTCCTTGGCCACAGGTTACCCTGGTGTGTGACTCTTTTCCTGCTGTGACTTGTAAAGGGGCAGGGTAAGTGGAGTATTGATGAAACAGTGCAACTGATGGCAAATGCTTGTATAAACACCTCAAAGCGCCTCTCTTCATAGTGTCTTTTTCTGTTTACGTGTGTGTGTATCCCTCCATTAAGGCAATTTACTTGAGAGCCTTTTACACCTTGCTTAAAGACTAGGGTATGCTTTAAAAGGTAAGTAAATATTGATTATCTAGCAGTAAAGGATTTTAAGAGCACTAGTGTGAAACTGAATATACAGATTTTATTTCCTTGATTAAAAACATCTATTTCAGCACCACTGCATTGAAATGTGACTGAAAGTAAGTAAATCATATGGCAGATATTTGCTCTGCTGTGAAATATTTTAAAAGATACATCTTTGTTGTTTTAAGTTATTTAAGAGATTTTTGGACTCAATGCTGGAGTTTTTTCTGCTTAAAATGTGCTTTTCCTATCTTATGTTGTGTTTGGAAAACAGAGGTGTTAAAAGAATTCTTAGAAAACAGACTTGTTTAACAAGCTAAACTTTCCAGAGCTGCCAGCTTCACTGTCCTGTTACCTTAACCCTGGCAAGAAAAGAGATAATCCAGACAGAGGGCACTGGGCAACAGTGGACATACCCCAGGCTACCCAGTGAAGGATAATAACATTGTTGCTGGTGCTCAGACTTCATGGTTAGCTAACATGTCCCATCCCCACATTCTTGCCTTGGGGAGAAAGGCCATCCCTAAACAGAGAGAAACTAGGTATTGAATTATTTAATGAGAGCAACATCCAACTCAGTTACCACATAAGCCCTTAAGTCACACTGAGGACAAAAGCAAACATTTGAACAGACCGTGAATAGCAACTTTGAAAGCTGAAAACAGATTCTAAGGGTGACCCTAGGTGAGGGGGTTCTCAAACTTTGGCATGCATCAGAGTCACCTGGAAGATTCATTAACACAGAATACCAGGAGCTACCCGAGTTGCTGATTCAGTAGATGTGGGGTGGGCCCTGAGAATTTGCATTTTTAACAAATCCCAGGTAATGCTGCTGGTGGTCCTGGGACCACATTTTCAGAACCACTGCCATTGATCTTCACTAGTAACGAACACTGGAGAGAGAAACAATTAGAAAGTATCTATTATGTGTTTGAATTTCTTGGAATGTCTTTGGTTCTTGTTCTAAATTGACTTCTTATTATTTGTAACTTTATTTTGACTATCCTTTTTGCTTAGGCTGCTTGTGTACTGTTGAATTAATAACCTACTAATTAAAGGCTGGTTCCTTTGCTACCTAATGAGAACAGTGCCATCTAGAGGCATTAGCCCAAAGGGCCACCACAGGGCCAAAGGAAGCTGTCGTTTCTAGGGAGCTTGGAAAGGTAACTCATCATTATTGAGGATTTATTGACATTGGCAACCTACTGGGTTATTATGTGTGGTACTTCGGAGGTATACAAAGAAACAAATTCCAGTCTCTGCCTTGTAGGTTAGGGGCGCTCCATCTATGTTCTGAGTAGCCCAAAAGTTCTGTGAAGGGCAAGTGAGGCTCTGGGCCCCACTAGGACTCCCATTGAACCAGAACAGTTCTGCTTTCATTGTTTCCCATATTGGAGGTTATGTTTGCAAATGCATGCCCTAATAGATTGCTTTGGATAAGCAGGACAGATATATTATTCGTCATTCAAGATTATTGTTCTAAGTAGAGGTTTTCTGACATGCAAAATATGTGTGAAAAATGTGTAATCATTGAAGGAAAGGACATAAACTATAACCACACATCAAATGTTGAAAGTATGTTTTCCTTCATATTAGCACATGTTAAAATTATGAACAGTTGGAAATAATATTCTAGTTGCACCACATTATCACAGTCATAAATTGAGTATAATTGGGCGAACAGATGTTCACCAATGTCAGGAAAGGGTAATTCCAGGGAAAAAAAAGCGTGAAAAGAAAATTTGAGGAATTAGAAGTATAAACTCTTTCTGGCTTTAATTTAATGTAGAGTCAGCTTACTTGATGGCAGATTCATTATCAACTATTTTAAGTAATTCGTTCAAAAAGTGTAACATAAAAGCTAGAAATCTTAGTGGTTTAGTTTCAGCTGATAAAACATTACCTAAAAAAGTTACACAATCTTTCAAATAATGATGAATTTGGGTCATCCTTATCCAGAGAAACAATACACCACTCCCATTGCAGCCCTCAAACAGAAAGAAAGAGAAAAACCAGTAGGGCTTTCTCTTTTGCCAGGATGTGATTGGCAGAGGACAGTGGAGGTAAAGTGGAAAGACTAGATGAGCCCAAGGCAGGAACAGTCAGTCAGTCAAATCTTGGGGCTCATAGTTCCTAGAAATAAACAAAATGTTTCTGTAAACAGGTGGGAAGAATCAAAAAACCAAAGGGCAGAACAAGAAGAGGAGTTAAGAATCAAGCATATCATTAGAGTCTCGGAGAAGACCAAGTAGGAAAGTAGGGAGAGTGGCCTTGCAGGTGGCATCTCTACACAGACCAGTCAGCACCCCTCCCCTTTCAATCTTTAGATACCTTCTCCCTGCTCACACTGGGGAGTCCCGACTCCTTGGCCATGTTCCCTGTCATCCTCAATCTAGTTTCAACCTTCCTTTCCAACCTTATTTTTTCCAACTCCCCCTGTAACCACTGTGTCCAGTATTACACTTCACTCTTCTATGCCACTTGCTTTATTTGCTAAGTAACGTTACGTTCTCCTTGCTGAAGCAATCAGTCTCTCTCCCTCCCCTCCCACCCCATATTTTCCCCATGCAGATACTTAGCAGATCATTGGTTTGGGTCAAGTAGAGAAAGCCTAATTGATAGATCCTAGTTTTCACCACCAAAATTATTATTTTGAGAATAATTAAAAATTATAAGACATATTTGGGGTTTACGAAGTTTTTTGTTTGTTTTTTTTAAGGTAGTTTTAAATAGTGTGCCTGCCTACCATCCCCTCACCTTGAAGGCTAACAAAGTCGTACCAATGTTTAGACACAGGGAACTTACAAAATACTTACGGAGCTGGGAAGTTGAGGCCTAAACTCTGAGACTGTACTTTCACATCAGCTTAGTAAACTCAGGGGATAGTCATGAAAGGAAAGCCTTTGGGTTGGTGAATTAAGTAAGCATAAAGAATTAGGGACATTTCTCATCCCCTGTTTGGCTGATGTTTAACCTAAATCTAGATAAAGTCCTTTGGCCTTTTGTATTCTACTGGGAGTAATAAAGAAGTGAATGGTGGTTTCCCTATAAAATTGAAGTGTAGCTAGGAACAGCATTACCAAAGCACTCTTAATTAAAATTTCTTATATTTTGAGAAATTTTTTTGGAAAACATTGAGAAGTACAAACAATTGTATAAGAGTCCAAGATTCTGTTCCTCGGTACTCTTGTTGATAGTTAACACTAATTGCTTCAGTATTTTTTGTTAATAAAATAAATGAAATAAAACAATGCATAAAAAGTTCCTTTTTTGTATCCTATCTCCAGTTCTACTATCATGAATTTAGAGTAAAGTTACATATATGTAATGATGAACAACATGATACTGTTTTGAGTTTTAAAAATTTTGCCTAAAGAATAAACTGTATATTCATCTTACACAGAGCATTCTTTAAAATATGAAGTACTACGTTTAGCCTTTTAATCTCCACTTGCATATTTTAAAATAAAGGTAGTGTTAAGATACAGCTTTGGAGTAATGATGGGCAGGATGGAAGAGCTTCCTAGCTCAGAAAATTCTGGTGTGAGGTTGAGAGTTACTGCGTGCAGACTCAGTCCTAGCAAAAGGCTCAGTAACGCTAATCTACAGCCTTGTGAGTTCTGTGGTCATAGATCACTTGTAAATACTGCTTCTGTGACAGTATATAGTAAAACTTATGCATTTTTATTTAATATGTACCTGGATATACATAGACATACATGTTAAATGTATGTTATATAAATGCAGATGTTAAATTTAGAGTGTTATGATTACTTTCAAATATGTAAAGTCACACATTTATAATAATGTGCATGTGGTAAGAATATTTTCTAGTTGTTCATCCTAGGTTACTTGGAGAAGGGCACAGTACTTTTTATGAATCCAGAGGGGCATTACCTTTCATTTTTGATCAATGAAAACCTGTTCTCTTCTCAAAGAAATGCTTCAGTCATATTACTTCAGTGTTTTGTGATTGCATTTTTATTTATTTCTGTTTTACCATGGGCCTGTTAATCACTGTTTTCTGTCAGAATAGTTAGTTTAGTTCATGTGAAATGGAAGGAAATTATAGTTGTCATACTTAGCTGTATTGTGAAGCTATAAAGGATGAATAATATTTCAATTCAAAATTGACAGAATTTTACTAACTGGATTGATTAATCAGTTTGACTAACCAGATGAAAAGGAAATGTGAGGTGCTAATACTACTTAATTTCTCTATGAACTACTTAGGACAGATTATATGTACCTTTTGAAATAAACCTTTTGAATCAATAAAGTAGCTATAAAGTGAATTTCAAAGGAATGGGTCTAAGAAATAGGGTCAGATACTGAAAACGAAATTACCAGTATCATATTCAGGACCACACAGTGACAAAGATATAGCAAATTGGAATAACATCTATCAATTCAAGCAGTTCTAAATTTGGAAACAGATTGTATTCTAAATGTATTTAGTTGATTATAAATTGGAGTACATTTTCCCTATAGAGTGGTATAAATCGTTTCCCTATTATTATTATTCTGATTTTGATATAATTCATTGTAATTTTTTTACTGAATTTTATGGAGAGTAAGTTAAAGATTCCTAGCATTTTTTTCAGAGTACATTAAAATAATAATAGGCATGAAAATATATAGTTATGTAGGTAGATAGTCTTTTAACCTTTACTTTTTGCTTGTAAAATAATGTCCTGGTAGCATATTTAAAATTTCTATCATAGATTATTAACAGAAAGTACTTTCCCCATTCTTCACATTATTTCAGCAAACACTACCAAGTAATATTTTTCTCTTGGAAATCTGAGCAGTTCCCAGAGGTAAAGCCAGATTTGCCTCTAAAATATTCATTTGAATTATAATGTTCATTAAAGTTCATCTGAAATATACTATTTTAGGACCTTATTTCTGATGTCAGTGAAGTTTTAAAGTGTTTATTGCATTTATATCAGTTCCGTTCTCTTTGCTTTAACCATGTAGATGTTCTTGGTATATTTGTGGCAGGAGTTAAATGACAGGAATTGCGATAATAACAATCACAACTTTTCATTTCTCAGTTTACGTCAGACACTTTGTGCTAAGCTCTTTAAAGTGTTGTGCAAAAAAATTCCTAAGAGGCTAGAATTATTATCTGTTACATATGAGGAGACCAAAGCTAGGTTAAAGGATTTGCCGACTCACACAGTCAGCAGGGTGCTCATCTGGGATTTAGGTCCAGATTATCATGTTTCCAATCTCCATGATCTTTGTGCTACCCCACACAGTCCCAGTGAAGTGAAGACTTCAACATTTTCAAATGCTGTGTTTTTCAAAAAATAAAGTAAAATAAAGAACTTGGGTTGAAAATATAAGCGTTTGTTTTTTAGTATCAGTGAACAATATAATCACTTCTGGGTAGAGTTATCAGAGAAGATAAGAGTGGGGAAGTATAAGCAACTCAAACTTAAATATAATATTAAATAAAAATTTGGATTCAGAGCCATCAGAAGCCCAGCCAAAGTCAGATGTCCAGATTCCCTCTCTTCCCAATTATGTTTTATGCTGAACTTCCTTCTTAAATAGAATATAAATTCTAGGTTGACCTGGGAAGGAAGATTAGGTGAGAGCATGTCTTCCCTGGGAAATCAGTGGTACCACAGAAATAGGGAACTAAGCCTCATTGATTCAATAAAAAGTGCTTCAATAACTCTGCCAGACATTGGTGAATAGAGGTTAGCAAAACATGAACTGTAAAGTAAGAGTAAATGAGGAGTAGTGTGGTGAGGTAAACATGGGATGTTGTGGGAACAGAAAGGAAGGCTGCTTTACTCGTTACCTACTGAGTCATGGGAAGGCTTCTCAGAGATCACACTTGCTGAGAGTTTGAAGGATGAAGAGGAGGTAGCCAGACTGACAGGAAAAGCTGAGCACTGAAAGAAGTGAAAGCAGCATGTCCAGATAAAAAGCAAGAGCAGTGCTTCATAATGAATTTTGGGTACCTTTTGAATGAGCCACATTGTAGCTCATTATAATTTGCATCTGTATCTTGCAGGAGTCATAAAGGCAAGAAATTTAGTAGTCCCATGATTCAAATTTTAGGAAGCAATTTACTACTTTGTGACATTTTGAATTTTACATCCTGTTATTGCATTTGTGTATATATGTTTGTGTGTATATCTATATTCCTATTCATTGGAATATATATATATATTCATAGGAAAATACCTATTCAAGTTTTCTATATTTACAGAATATTAGAGTTGGCAGGATCCTCGGAGGTTGTCTAGTCAGTTCATATTTTCAGTCAACAGTAATACCTGGATTTGAATCTTGCCTCTCCCTCTTAATAGGTATGTGACTGTCCGTCTATCACCTAATGGCTATGAACTTTGTCATTTTCATCTATAAAATGAAGATGCTTCCTTTACAGGTTGTTGTGAGGATTGGTTGGTATAATTTAAATAAAAGTAGGTAGTACGTTGTAGGCTTTAATTAATTGGTAACTACTACTGTTGTTACTGTTATTTTTTAAGATGTATTTCCCAGTGAATTTGTTACTTTCACCTACTGAATGAAAAACATGCTCATATTTTTGCTTTTAGATCCAAATGCTCAAGAAATTAAGGACATCTATGGACTCCAGGGTCAAGTAGAACACAAACTAGCTTTCCTGAGAACTTATGTGCCAAGGAAAATGAAACTTGTGGTCATTGGTCATTCAATAGGCTGCTATATTTCCCTTCAGATTCTGAAGCGCGCCCCCGAGCTCTCAGTAAGTACACCTCAGGAGTGCTTGTAGGTGCTTGGTTATGCACTCACACAAATCCCCCTCAGCTTTCCTTGCCTCTTTTGTCTCTTGTTTAATTGATAAATAGAAGAGAGAGGGATACTTGGTAGCTTCCTTTACCCATATCTCCATATTACTGTGGGCCTGTGTGAATGTATGTTCATGCAGTTTCTGTAATATTTCAAAAAATAATACTGAAGGAGGAAGGAATTTCCAAATGAATACTTTTTAATCCAGGGTTTTCTGGCAATCTTAAGTTACATATAACTTGTCTTTATGAAGGAATATTTAAGAGTATTCCTCAGCTAAGACCTAGACAAGAATCTGTCTATTGGGAGAGTGTTTTGCAAATGCTCATGCCTCCTTTCAAAAGGAAGAAAATTTTATCGTCATCATCATCGATAGGCAGTCATCCTTATGGAACACTGAATATTTACTTGTAAGTGTGCATATTTAGCTGTTCTGTAGCTTGGCAGCCTTTTTTGAGACACTCTTTCATTCATTCCCTCATATCTAGTGGGTGCCACTGTGCGCCAGATACTAAGTGAGACTTTGGAAACACAAAGACCTACTTAATGTGCCCAGGAAAGCCAGTGTACTACAGGAGACTTCAAAACAAAACAAAAACTTGTCCTTTCACTAACATATACCATTGAAATGACCCAATGAATGGATGCAGTTCACAACACAAAGTATTTCTTCATCCAACAAACAAATAAAGTTCTTGCCATGTGTCAGGCCCTGTGCTGTATTTTGAAGACATCCCAGTGAATATGACAGTATTTGACATACTAGAGTCTGACATCTAATAGAGGAGACAATCTAACCAATAGGTGTGTAACTACTGTCTTGTGTAAGTACAGGGTGTGTGGGAGTATGAAGGAATGCTCTTCAACCTGGTCGCCTGAATACATGATAGGAAGTAATTCTTTCATGAAACCTCTCTATCCTAGGATTTTGAGTTTTCTCACTTAATGTGATAAAATATCTCTAGTGGAGTCTCGGAGCTCACTAGGAATTTGCTCCTCTTCCTACCAGCTTGACACACTTACTTCTTACTCACCATTACCCTTAGGAAAAGTACAACTGTGTCCTCCCTGGTTGTGGTTTTTAATACCAAATGGAGGTTGTTAATTTTCTCTTACTGGGTATAAAAAAATGGATTTTTTTCATTTCTAAGTGTGACTTCAAATTCAAGATTGAACTCCACTTACTTTTGCTTTTTTTTCCCCCTAGATAAAGCATCTTAATCAGAAAGCAGACTTTGTTTTTAGCACTTTGCATGGCTTCTAATCTCTTCTGTGCTTTCTGAATCTCCTCTGTACCATGTTACCAGTCATCATCTTTACAGGGTACCTAATGAGCCCTGCCACTCCGGGGTTGCACAGTTGCTGTGGCGAGCCCCGGCTCTAGAGCCAAGGCACCTAGGTTCAGACACTTGTTGTCAAGCATGTGTGACCACAGACAAGTCACTAACCCTCTCTGTACGTCTGGTTTTCCTCATCTGTAAAATGGGGATAATAACATGTTCTTCAAAGGATTTTTGTGAGGAATTACATAAAGAATTAAGAATGGTGTCTAGAATTTAAAATTTCCCTGTAAGTATTAGCTATTATTATGATGATGGAAATGATGGTGGAATCACTGTCTCAGTCATTAGGTTAACTACTGCATTATTATCTACAGCTGTATAACAAATTGCTCCAAAGCTTGACAGTGTAAAACAATACACATTATTTTTCTCACAGTTTCTGTGGGCCTAGGATCTAGCCAGACATTGGGGCTCCGCATTCCCGGGCCTTCAGACACCAAGGCTTACACCAGTCATAGCCTCAGATTGGGAAATATAACATCAGCTCCCCTGGTCCTCAGGCCTCTGAACTTGGACTGAGTTATACCACCAACTTTCTTCGTTCCCAGCTTGCGATTCGCATTTGTGGGACTTCTTGGCCTCCATAATCATATGAGCTAATTCCTATAATAAATCTCATATAGATATGTAGATATATCTACATATATCTGTATATATTCTATTGGTTCTGTTTCTCTGGAGAACCCTGATGAATACACTATTCTATAAACATAGGGAAGAAAAGACGCATTTCTGAGTCCTTCACAGTTTATTAATTTAATCACAAATCTGTCATTTTGGTTTTTGTTTGTTTGCTCTACATCCATCCTTTATGTAATAGATAGTTTCTCTTGCACATATTTGAAACACATTTGTTTTGAACCCATCTCTCTTTCTTGGCTTGCGGTCACAATGTCTATTGGGAAAGAAGGACAATGCCTATTAAGGTTAATGTAGCTTCTTAGAGCTTCTTCAGCTTTATAACTTTCTAATTAATACTCTACTTTGCAGTGTTCTTGCCCTTACAAGAATAGTTGTGCAAAGGGAAAAGGAGGATGAAACATGAGCTTAACCTAGTCAGTTTGTGGAGACATAACTCATACTGTGATTATAGAATTTTCAGAAAGACATGTGAAACTGTGTTTTCCTAAAAGTGTGTATTCTAGAAAATAATGCATGCAATAAATTGTCCATAAAGATTACCCGGGAGGAAGGTAAACATCTGTATGATTTTTTTTTAATTATTCAAAAGCTTTTTCTGGTTTCAATTAACTACATTTTTGAAGTCCCCTCAGCCCTCTTTAAACACCTGGCCCAGTTAATATTGGTGGTATGATCCTTGCTGAAGTGTTGAAATTTCAGTGTCTCTGGGCTACTCTAAGACGGCAGAGTGCCTGCATGCCTGAAGTTAGCATGACACGCTCCATTTAAGATTCATTTGACAATCAAATAAGTTTGTGTAAGCCAGAGTGTTGCAACCCCTAATCATTTTGCCAAAAATAAGTTAGCTGTTATGTTTTATAACATATGAAGTGTGATAATAAGAAACTTGTGTTTCCATCTTTTCTGTTATTTTTACTGGAATATTTGACTCCCATAGATTTTGAGGACATATGTATGGTTTAGTAGCTGGTTTATTTGGTTTTATTTTGTTTCAGTTCTTTACAATATTTTTGTAACTAATTATAAAAAACTTCACTTTTAAAATCATTTTAAGAGACTCATTGTATATTTTAAACATACTGTCTGACCTATATTTTAATACTAAAAAGTCATTCTTTTAAAAATCTGGTATTAAATTTTTTTGTTTCTTTAAGCAAATTTGGTATGTAGAATTATAGAATTTCTTCATATATTTTGACAATAATGTCCAGAATAAATTTGAAAAGAAGCCTGAAAAGATAGGTAGTTGGAAGACTTTTAAATAGTAGCTGTCATGACTTAAAATAATAAACGTAGTTTAAGACTCATAGGATCTTAGAACTGAAGTGGGCTTTAGAGACAGTCTAGTCCCATCTTTCATCTTATGGGTGGAAACTGAGAGAAAAGTGTCTTGCCAGGACTCAGCCACAGCTTTGTCTGAATCCAGGGGTCGGGTACAGTTCATATTCACTGTGGGTACACATAGAGTCTGAGAAGGTATTTGGTGGCTCTTTCACCCTTTGAGTGATAGCAGGGCCTGTAGATAGTATGGAGTGTTCCTGGAGTGTACACAGCTAGCTTCATGCCACTTGTTAGGTTGTAGCACAGAAGGATAGGAGACCCCGTGAACACTGCTCCAGCAATTTGAGCTGGGAGGAGGAAATGACATGGGACGAAAAAGTAGTAGTCTTATCCCCACTATCTGGATCTTCTTTCTCTTAACATCAATACTCCGTATGTTAAAAGATGCCATCTGATTTTGTCAGTAAATTGTTTGCATAAAGTTCAAGGTTGAGAGTTGAAGACCTTTCATTCTTAACTGTGCTCTGTATTTGGTCATAAGGTGAACTTCAAGTAATTTAACTTTTATTTTCCTCTAAGAATTTATATAGCATTTGATGATAACACTTCCTCCCCTTCCAGGGATAGCAGATCCTTGAAAAAGTTAATTTCTTATATTATTTGGCCTTCCTTGGGAAAAAGGCACAATAACATAGAGCTGTCTGGTTGGCAAAAATATCTCCTCTGTAAATAAAATTTCCAGATTACTGACACTCATTCCTGTAAGCACTAGATTATTTTATCCAGCTGGATAAAAAATTGTCTAAAATATATTATTTACTTACCTCCCTTTTTCAGCAGTTCATATTGATGAGGGTGGAATTAGTGATTTAAGAACTCATTTTGATAGTGTAAGACTACAGTAAAATACTGTCAAAGGAATTTTGCCTATGTCCTGAAATTTCTTAGATAATAGTGCCTTTTTTAAAAAAAAGAGTTTTCTTGTCTGTTAATTTCATAGTTTTTCTATCTCCTCCCTCAGTGTTAGGTGCCACTTCTCTTCCCTATTTATAATTTGTTACTACTAATTTGCTGCAGGTAGAGAAAACAGATAATCTTGTTAGAATTTTGTCTCAAGTAAGAATGAACAGATCTTAAATGAAGACACAAGAGTAAAATTGATGAAATTGAGGGTTTTTTTAATTGCTCAGAGCCTTTTTTTCTTTTGTTTCTTTTGAGATCCCCAGTAGCATTTTAGATACTCAAAATTTGAGAGACTCAAAGCATACCACAAGTATAGCTGAGAAACTTGAAGAACTTTACTGAAAGAAAATAGCATATTAGATCATGGATGTATTGATTCAGGTATACATCTCATCTGCGTTAGGGAAAAAAATAAATATTCTGTGAACAATGAAATTATTGAGACTGTTTGTGGTATACTTACATGATTCTGATGAACCCTCATGTCTTCAGACAAAGTTAGACTTGGCTTGTGAGAAACGTTCACATAACACCGCTGAGTGGTGGTCACTAGTGGGGATAATCTGGAGGAAGTGGGAAGAAGAGAGAGAAGTTGTTTGTCAGAGTCCTGTCCCTAGATTAAGCACTAAGAAGTGGAAGGCAAAATGAGGAAGTACTGGAAGGCTCTGAATGTTTGAAGAGAGAGGTGGCTTCTAACTGGAAAGATCAGAAAATGCTTAATGGAATAGCTGGTATTTGAACAGGGGAAGGGTAAATAAGTGCTTAGAACTATTTAGAAGTAGAGAATTTTTATGATTTGGTTGTAGGGGGTTGCTGTGCATTCTAAGCAGTGGGAACAGAGCCCCGTGGAAAGAGAGAAATTTTTTTTATCACTGGGCACATGCAGAGAGCTGTGAATGCAGCACAGTGTATGAAGGGAGCGGTGGGCTAGGAGAACCTTGGCTGACAGGAGTGGAGGAATCTGTAAGCACGGACAAAGGAGTCTGGACAGCAAGGAGCCACTGAAGGACCTGTGATGATAGTAGTCCTGTATCAGGTAAGTTAATCTCTCAGTGAAAAGGAGAATGGAATGGAGCACATAGAATAAAAAGCAAACAACCATGTGATAAGCAGGTTGACTAGATCAGATGAGAGAGAATGAAGGCAGTGTATGGGATTTGCCAAGGGAAATTGTTAAGAGGGAAAAGAAAGAGGTCACAGGTGTATATTAGGGAAATGACTTCATTTGATGGAAAGGAGGATGAGGAAGAGAAAGAGGCAAAAGAGGCATAATAATTTCCCACACTGCTGGCTGCAATCCATTAATGGATCCTGAAATCACTTCAGTGGTTTGCAGCCAGTGGCTCTGTCAAGATAGTAGACTATGCTATAGTAACAGTGTGTTCGTGGCTTTTGACAACAAAGACTTGTTTATTGCTCATGATATAAGTCTTCTGACGGTAGGCTGCCCCCCTGTAGTTCTCTTCATGCAGCCTTACTCCAGAATCCAGATTGATGGAGTAGCTTTTGTCTGGGATATTCCAGTCTCTGCTCTGACAGAGGATAGAAGGGAAATAGTGAACCACACTTTAAATTTTAAAACTACTGTCTGGAAGTGACATTTGTCACTTCTCATACTATGTTGTACAAAGAGCGAGTTACGTGACCGAGTCTGCCATCAATGAGTCTGTGAAGTAAAATCCCCTTCAGAGAAGGGAAACATATGCTTGTGAACAAAAAACAGCACTTGTAAAAATATATACAATAAAAAGTTTAAAAAATAGAAAATATTAGAATGTATTGTATTATAATAAAGGTATGTATTGTGAAACCTTTGTTTCACTTCATATGGTTGTGTGTTGATTCTTAGATTACAATAGAATGTGTATCTTACTGTGGGTCAAGGTAAAAAATTAAAGCCATTAACCTAGACTAGAGTATACCACAGACACTAAGAGAGAAAGGACAGTGTCAAGAAAGGTATAGATATGTGGTGGATTAAAGATGACAGATTCTTTGCCTTTCCTCTCTCAAGAGGTGAAGGCACTTTCCCTTCCCCTTTGACTTTGGGCTGGGCATGTGACCTTGGAATACAGTAGAAGCAATATTCTGATACTTCCAAGCCTGAGCCTTAAGGGGACTGAGAGCCTCTATTTCCTCCCTCTTGGAAGCCAGCTGCCATATAAGAAGTCCACCTGCCTGGGACCACCATGTTGCCAGAAAGCCCAAGCTGGCTACATAGGAGCCATGAGACACCAGATGTGAGTGGAACGTTCTTGGACCTTCTAGTCTATCCCATCTTTTACTGAATGCAGCCGAGGGAACGACCCCAGCCAATGCCATATGCAGCAGAAGTCTAGCTGTGTCCTGTTTGAATTCCTGATCCTATGGAATCAGAAAGAATAATCATTGTGGTTTTAAACCCTAAGTTAGGGGATGGTATGTTAGTAGCAGTTGATAACTGAAGGTAACAGGATTGAGTTCACAAAGGTGGGAGAGAAGGAGAACTTAAGGCTTCTGGTAGTAGTAATTGGAAGGTCATTAATGATTTTGAGAACATTTTTAGTGAAATAATGGGAGGAGGTTGCAGGAAGTTAGGTGATAGATAGTGATCTAGGAATTGGCCAGGGAGAAGGGGAGAAGACAAGATGATAACTTAAGGAAAAAGCTGGTCAAAAGAACATTTTTCTCCTGTAAGTGAGAGATTTAACATGCAGAGGGGAGTAGCCCATGCAAAGAGAGATGTTGAAAATGAACGAGAAACAGGAACATTTGTTGGAGCAGGTTTCCTTCTGTTTGTCTTACAGCCTCTAGTCACATGAAAATGAGGCAGGGTGCATTTTTCTTAATCTTTCACTGCATCCTTGCAAAAGTGTTTTTGTGATTTCATTTGGCTCTTCATTTGAGTTTAGAAGCCTGACAGTTTTTAAAATTAATGTATTGTCATTGCTAACAACTAAATGTACCCAACATTCATTTGAAATTTAGAAAACATGTTCAAATGTAACAAGGTCATTTAATGACCTAATTTTTCCCATCTTACAGATAAGGAGACTGAAGTTCCAAGGAGTTGTGTATCTAACCCATGTTATTTAGCTAGTAAGTGGCAGAACCAGGACACTGTATGCTGTTTTCTAACTTTCCCATTATCTGTTTCAAAGCAGTTAGTTAAGTAATTAGGAAGGTCATGATTATAGGTGGTTAGAGTAAATTACTTTGACAAACCACCAAAACCTATTTGACCTAAATGTGAGATTTCTGCTGTTGTTTCTTTAATACTTGAGTTCTTCATACACGTAAGGGTTTTACTGGGAAGCAGGTAAATGCTTTGGGGGGAAGCTCAGAGATAATTGGGAGAAACAAACTGAGAAGATAAAGGGAGTTGGTGTGGAGGGTTGGGCCATGGACAGAAATTGAACTCAGAAGAAGGCAGTGACTCAGAATCCTAGAACTGAGCTGGGGGCAGAGTGTGAAGGGACCTGGAGGATTCTACAAACACAGTGCATAGTAGTTCCACAGTTGTGTCCAACCCTTAGTAAGCGCTGGTTTGTGAAATCCACAAGGGTCAGGCAGTCAGCCACTAACTATGGTTTGTGAAAGACTCCATTTCAGAAAACAATATCCTCTACTGTGAGGAGAGTTTGTATTATGGTGAAATGCTACTTTTCCAATCACTTATGCATTTATTTAAATGTATATATTTATCTGTTTATGTCTGTGCACTCACATTATCTTTTCTGAATAACCTAGGAGACTACCTTGCTGAAAATTAAACACATGGAAAGTTTCAACTTTTCAACTTCAGCCATTTTTTAGTCATCTGCATATTTAAAAAATCCCGAAATTGCTTTCAAAGTGGAAAAATTGTGTGGGCTTTTTTCATCTTTTCATAACTCAAAAACTATTTAATATATTTTTCTCAAACTTTGCAAAAAAAAATCACCTTTGGGCTGAAACCAAGCATGGAAAATTTCACCACAAAGGGCTAATTTTTTGGAAGGCTGCAAGAAAGTGAAAACAGGGGTTTATAATAGAACATTCTTCATGCATGTTAATACTTAGTACTTTATCTAATGCATTTCATCTGAGAATTTCTGAGCACTTTTCAGCTTTAAATATTGAACCATTTTAATATTTGTGTATCCATGATACTTTCAGATATGGAAAATTTCCTACATCCTCTCTATGGTCCAGTATACTGGAAGTTAGTGTGGTATGTTAAAGGGACAGGTAGGACAAATGAAGTGAAGTAACTACTAGCCAGAGAAAACCTTACACTTAACTGCCAAAACACATTTTGTCACTATCTCTTCCTGGCCTGGAAGTAGTTGTGAGAGACTATAATAGATCACACGAAGCACTCATTCATATAACTAAGCCAATAATTCTCAAAGCATCAGCATCCCCTGGGATCTTGTTAGAAATGCAGATTATCAGGCCTCACCCAGACCTGCTGAATCCAGCATTTCAGGGCTGGGACCCAACAATCTGTGTTTTAACAAGTGCTGCAGGTGATTCTGATGCATACTTAGGTGTGCAAACCACCAACCTAAGTTTTCCAAAAGTTTGAAACGTAAACTTTTGGAAAATTGTTTGGACAATTATCTGCCCTTGGATATGTCAGCTCTGTGTTCTTGTTTCATCCCTTGGAAGCAGGAGGAATGCTAATCAAGTTCCCTAATGGAAGAGAACTTGTTTTCTGTGTTTCATGTATTCTAGCTCTTTCCACCTATGACCTTATCCTCAAGCACGGCAACCCCCGTGAATAAAGGTGCTGACAAGGAAACAGCACTAGGTGTTTTTCCTCATTTCCTTGAGTTATCAGGGCCAAACCTGGGATGGTACCAAATATTTCATTCTCATTTCTTTGAAGTATCAAGTGGCAGGGTAGCAGAGGTCTGTCAGTGGAAGCTGATTTAAGCCCTGCTCTTTTATGTGCAAATTTTCAATCTACATTTTGCAGTAGCCCTTTGCACTCCCACAAAGGGCAATGTCTATGTTAATGTCTTTAGGCACTGAAGTAGTTGCCTAGGTAGCCTTGTAACAAATTGTGAGAATATTCTCTTGATGACAGAAGTTACTACTCTGTTGTACGTTGGCCCTTAACTAATTACTGGGGCCCCAGCTTGTTAAGGATGGGAAACAGGCACAGCCTTTGAGGGGTGGTTAAGCAATTTAAAGGGATTTTCAGTTGCAACCCATCTCTGTGAAGCGTGAATATAACTGTCTAAGCCAATATAGATGGAAAGGAAAAAGAGACACCTTCTTTTTTAGTTGATCATTTAAAATTTTTATTGTGAAAAATTCCAAACAGGAAAATAAAAATAAGTGTATAATGAATCTCCAGATACCATTATCAAAGTTAATATAGCTATTAATATTTAAACTTTACCTCATTTTTTTTCCTTAAATACTTTCAGGTAAATTATAGCCCTCATGATATTTCATCCTTAAATACTTAACTGTACATCTTTTTAAAAGGGCCTTTTCTTGTATTATCCACATAATAAAATTAATGGTCATTCTTTGGTACATCTAATACAGTCCATATTCTGATTTTCTTTGTCCCCAAAATGCCTTTTTACAGTTACTTTGTAAGATCTTTCTTTAAATTAAAGATTTGTCTTTCCAATTACCGAAGTTAATCTATTTATAAATTTTAGGAAGGAGGAAAAAAAAGTAAAAAAGTAAATGTGCCTGTGAAGATTGGTGTAGGTCCAGAGAGACTTAATGTACCACATACTAAATGCACCGCAAGTTACTTTTATAACTCAACAAGGAGCTTCTTAAAACAGAATGTGAACTTGTTTACAGAAAGGTATGGATAAATCTAATAATCTGTTTTAGAGAAACTTAGCACAAGAGTTGACTTTATATAGATCATTTTAAAACTACTTAGCTTGCCCCTTGAGTTTCCATGATTAGACCAGAGAGGATAATGCAGAACCTCCAGCTCTCAATTTTGTTTTTATTTACTAAAGAAAAAAAGAAAATTTCAGCCGTTTTTGCATTATTTCTGAGGATATAAAAATTTGTTTAAGACACCCAATTCTCTTGTAGATATTTAGAGTAATTTAAGATTAAATTTTAACTATTTTTACTATGATTACATGACTATAACTTATGGATGTAATTTAATCCTCCCAACAACTCTTTGAGGGAGTTTTGCATTAGGAATCTCAGAATA
Source organism: Smutsia gigantea (assembly GCA_032199065.1). Lineage (NCBI taxonomy): Eukaryota > Metazoa > Chordata > Mammalia > Pholidota > Manidae > Smutsia > Smutsia gigantea. The sequence continues at coordinate 434,236 of JAVSCE010017767.1, read as the reverse complement.
GGACAAAAGTAACTTGCTCAGCGTTAGACAGATAGTGCCTGTGCTAGGATTTGAACCCATGTGTGTTTGACACCAAAGTCCATGTTCTTAGTTACTAGGCTATAAAGGGTAACTTCATATTACAAAGAATTTGTAGAAAGCAGTAAAAGCATAGCAACCCCTGAGATAAAGGTACAAAGGACATGAACAAGAAATTCACTGAAGAGAAACTAGGTAATAAAAATCTATCAAAAATGTGTACCTAGCAAATGTGTGACACAGTGCTTTATAAATTAATATATGGCAATGCTTAGACATGCCTGTTTATTGAGTATAGTAGTACTTACTAATGTTTGATGAACACAGCTCAACAGTTACCAAAATGAGTCACTACTGTTGCAGATTCAAAAGTTCAGTGTTGTGTGTATGTATACTTCTATATAGATTTTTAGAAAGTCTGAACAGGTAAATACCAGGTGGCTGACAGTGGTGATCTCTGGAGGTTAGGGGTAAGGGTGTACTGCAGGTGGAGACTCTATTGTTTCTACTTAAGAGATAGCAATGATTGTGTGAATTAAAACTAATTCCTATAAAAAAGTGTTCTTACCCTATGAACCTACAGATTCTTTTCTTTGGGATCTATATAGTAAGAAATAGTCTCAAGACAGAACACTCATACACAAAAATATTATTTGCTGTAGCAACAAACTGGAAATACCGTAATGTCTGACTCTGAAGGAAAGGTTAAGTAGAGCATGGAATGTGCAGCTATTAAAATTATATTTTCAAAAGACTTTGTAATACATAAAAGCTAATTACAGACTATTAAGAAGGATGTTAAAATTTATAGAGCATATAATACAACTAAATCAGAAGAAAACATACATAAAAAAGCTTGGAAATAAAATAACCTAAATGAGTATAGTGTTGTGTTTAAGTGGTGAATTTTGGGGTGATATTTTTTCTATTTATTTTTTGTTTTTAAATTTTCTTTTAATGGTATGTATTTCTTCACTATAATAACCTCTTAATGATTGTGCATTTTCTTTTTTTACAAAGCAATTTGAATGACTTCATAACAAAAAGTTGGTTCAGGAGACATAAAAAGTATTGGGTAATTTGTTACAGATCAGTAGTTAATAAATACCTGGGGAAAGTGGGAAGGTAGTGTCAGCCTCGTGGTTTCCGTGCAGGAAGACGCATGCCTTGACCAGTAGCGATGGGAAGTCCATAGCCGCGTCTTTGGCAGTAGCAGCTTTCCTAGCCTCTGACCCTACATTACCTGCCTAATTACCTTACCTTAAAACTCACAAGACTTTTGGGCTTCCCTGTGATTTTTTTTTTTATTAACCGTACCTCCCCCCGTCCCTCAAAATAATTTGGGTTGCTGATAGGTATACCTTTTGATGGCCTGCTCCGTGACTTGTTACTTCAGTGTGAAAAAAAAAATTGCAGGTTGGGATTAGCATCATCATTCATCCTGCTGCTGGAGTGAAGCAGACCTTATTCAAGAATGTACAGCCATATTCAAATTTCGTCTGACCACGAGGTTTACAGTGGCTAGGACTTGAGAGGCTCTGGGTTATGCATGAGTGACCCTTGCTAAGGCAGAGGTGTTGTCTGTGTGAATACCCTTGCAACTGGGTGGATACAGGTCGGAGAAATACATCTTCTACCTTGCTACATTTAGACATTGATGCCAATGAACTGGATGTTCATAGGAAAGCAAATTCATAGAGCATCAGTGGATGGAGCATAGCAGTCAGAGAAGAGGTAATACAGAAGAGAGTAGAAACAGATAAAATTCTGTGAAAAAAAAATTTTTGTGGCCATTGTTTATTCCATCCAGAAGATTCTTTTCAAGTCTATCAGTTGGCAGAGATGAGAATTATGAATGTGATCTTTAAGGTAGGAAAAGTCTAATATGGTTACTCAGTGTGCATGAGGCCATTTTTCTCCTTTCTTGCTCATAATGGAAAATCTGTGAACAATATACCATGTAGGCCACAAAAAATTCCCTGACATGGAAAAAAGCCTAGCAGGCACTAAAGGAAAGGTGCTGCAGGGGAATGAAATGTGGCTGCTTTGAGATCTTGCGTTCCAAGCCAGTTCAGACTAATTGTGTTTGGTTGGAAGAAGACACATTATCAAGTATCAAGGAGATGCATTGATGAAAGGATAAAGACTGAAGCCAGCATCATTTCTGACCTGTCCCCAGGAAGCCAGACAGTAAATCACTTCCTAGGAAAAGACACTCAGAAACCAGAAGGCACACACATGAATGAAGTCTGCAGACAGTCCAGAAACTCCATTTCAACAAGTTATCTCCTCACCAATGTAGTTATGGGAGCTTCTATAGTAAACCAAATTCAGTGTTAGAGATTCTGTCTTTTCCTCTTGCATGAACTATTACCCTCAGGAAAATGCTGAGTAGCTCCTTGTTGCCTACTGCAGAGAAGAAAGGCTCTGAGGCCATCAGGAATATTCTGTGCCTGTTGATTGACACTGATTCAGAAGTGATTTCATAAAAACTTAGGGATAGATTCTGACTATCTGGGTGCCAGGGAATTCTCTTCAAGGTCCTCTGAGGGAGATGGCCTCAACTTACCTCCTTTGGTCATAGTCCCTGCACCTGTCCTATACATATCTAATGCTCCCTTATAATTATTACTATTTCTGCTTGTCTGCCTCCTTTCTGCTTTTTCCTATCACCACCTAACACATGCCTTCTCTCCATCTTCTAAAATCATCTCAAATGTAAACTACATGAACTCTTCCCTGATTGTTCCCAGTCATTTTTATTCTCTTTCCTTTGTAACCTTTTTCTCATAATTCTTACATATTCCACCTTGTATTGTAGGCATTACATATTAATTTGACTCTCCCTATTAGAGTTTTTAACTTTTCTTTTTTTTAATTGAGATATAATTTATACAATAACTGTTTTCTCTCTGTGCTTCAATCTGGATATTTTCTGACATATATTTCAGTTCACTAATTCTCAGTTCAGTTATGTATACATTCCTTTTAAATCGATTTGTTGCATTCTCATTTTCAGTTATTAGATTTTTTGCTTATAGAATTTCCATTTTATTATTTTTATAGTTACCAATTCCTGAAATTCTATATCTTGTCATTTAATTTCTTGATCATATTAATCACATTTTAAAGTCCATGTCTGACTTTATTCTCCTCTGTACTGTCATTAGTTTTTTTTTTATTACAATTACTTTTATGCTTAAAAAGTAAAAATTTGGAGATGACATAGTTGAAATAAAAATAAAGATTGTGTCTGATAACTCCAGTATCCAAGTCTTATGTAGTTGCATTTCTTTTCTGCTTTTTCCTTCATTTTTTTCATGTTCCTTTGTGCCTCAGCATGTTTGTGTACTCGTCACAGTTCCCCAAAGAAACAGAACCAAAAGGATGTGTGTGTATATATAGAAGGAGATTAACTATAAGGAATTGGCTAACATAATTATGAAGGCTGACAAGTTCTGAGATCTGTAGTCAGTCTACTGGAGACCAAGGAGAGCTAATCGTGTAAGTTCTAGTCTAAAAGCAGTCAAACTTGAGACCCAAGAAGACTCAATGTTTCATTTTGAGTCCAAAGGCAGAAAAAAACAATGTTCCAGCTCAAAAGCAGTAAGCAGAAGGAATTCTGTTTCTCAGCCTTTGTTTTCCTCAAGCCTTTGACTGATTGGATGAAGCCCACTAGCTTGCGGAGGCCAATCTGCTTTACTCAGTCTACCAATTCAGATGTTAAATCTCATCCAAAACATCCTCTCAGACATACCCAGAATGTTTGACCAAATATCTGATCATCCCATGGTCATGGAAAATTAATCATTACAGCTTGATAAGGTTATTGGTTATTTTTTAATTGAATACCTATCATTATGTATGAAAAATTGTTATGACCAAATGAGGCTCCTATCTTCTTCCAGAGAGGATTTACTTTTGTTTGTGACTAGCAGTTGTAGAACTGTCTGATTTTAATGCCATCAGGATTTGGGCTGAATCAGAGCTATCTTTGTGAGGGTTGGTCTATTTCCAGTTCATCACTACTTCGACGGGGTAGCCCTGAGTAGTTCCCACTGAGAGCCTAGGGTGCCTTCTCTTTAATGGGCATCAAATGCCTAAATTTTAACCCCAGAGCCACAGAAGATTTCCAGAAACTCTCTTCAGCTTCATGGCCTTTTAGCCACTGCTCATAAATTGGTTAAATAACTAAGAAAAGCTGTTTCAGCACACCTCTCTGAGTTTCCTTTTTCTCTAGAATTTTGGCCCATCAAATCTCCTCTGCCCTTTGATGCCTTCAAAGGCACTTAAAATACTTTTTCCAGCTTTTCTGATTGATCTTGTCATGAAGACTGCTTTGCAATAAGCTCGTCTGCCATCCCCACTCCCCATCTCCACCATTACCAGCTGTTGCCTAGCTTCAAGTTCTTTGAATTTTGCCATTGAGAAGTATGCATTTGAGGTTTTGATTCTTTATGTGACCTGTTTTTTCTCTAAAAAGTTTTAGAATCTTTATTTTATCCCCATTATTATATTTTATGATGATATTCCTTGGACTGTTTATTATTTTTGTAAGGAACTTGCATCCTTACATACTAAAAATTTCTCTTGTATTTTTTTTTCCTTTTCTCATCCTTCATATATTAAACCTCTTTTCCATTGTTCATGTCTCCCTCCCTCTCTTTTGTTTTGTTTTGTTTTTTAATTCTATATGATGAGCAATATGGGATATTTTCCCAACTTTACCTTGGAACTCATCTAATTAAACTTTTGATTTCAGCCTTCATGCAAATCATTTCTGAGATAATTTATTTTCTTTCATTCCTGTTTTGTAATGTCCTTTTTATTTCATGGCTCACTGTTTCTTCAAGGAAAGCAAATTTTGGGGAGTTTTGTGTACTCTTGCACTGGCTCTACTCATTCTGAATTCCCTTTTTTCATGTTTAATGTTTATCTGCCTACTATAATTGAAACTTTCCTCAAATATCTGACATTACTTTTTTTTATCTATTCACATTTAAGAATGAATAACTGAAAATCCTGGGAGGTTTTATGTGGGTGTGGGCTTTGTCTGCTCTCAGCAGGGTGATTGGACAGGTGTCCAGACATTTTGGGGGGATATCCCCCAATGTCACTATCTGTATGTTTTTCCCTCTAGACACATTCAGTTTCTCAAAAAAAAAAAAAAAACTTCAAGTCTCCTGCCTGAGGGCAGCATCATCTCAGCAAAACAGCACAAGAGGCTGGCGTTTGCATGTGAGCGTGTCAGCATTTCGGTGTTTGGGTGTTCACTTAATTCCCATTAACTGGGTGGCCCATTTCCCCTGCCTCTCATATGCCCAGTGTGCCCCAGTCTGAAAACTCTCTCCTTCATTTCTGTACAGAGGAAACCTCTAGTGCCTAGCCAGGGGAGGAAGAGGCTACTGGATGAGGCCAGTCCCGGGGGACGCACTGCCCCTCAGCGAAGCTTTGATTCAGTCAGTCTCTTGTGTGCCATGCACCATCACTGAGCACCTGTCACAGACTTAAAGACACCTGTGAACAAAACAGAAAAGCTCCGCCTTTCCAGAAGTCACAGTCTGCTAAAGGGAGATGGTTAAAACGTTAAAATGTGTGTAAATTCATATGTTCAGGGGTGATACTACCTGGATAAAGAGTGAAACAAGATAAAGGGGATGGGAAGTGCCATGGCTGGGGGATAGAGGGCAGTGGTGGACTATATTTTTTAACATTTTATTTGGAAATAATTTCAAACTTGCAGAAGAGTGGGAAGAGTAAGAATAGTACATAGAACACCACACACACTTTACCCAGATGTACTGTTGCTGAAATTTTTATCTCATTTGCTTTATTTGCTCTCCTTCTCTATCCCTCACCCCCTCTGTCTCTGTCTCTGTGTATATACACATATATGAGAGAGAGTAAGGAAAGCAAATGTGTGTGTATACATATAAATATTTAATTGCTGACTAAAATTTGAACTGGTAACAGACTGTATAACTCTAGCATTTTCAGATACCATGGAGCATTTTTAACTGGTATGTGTGACCTATCATATTTGTATGCCATGCGCTCTTAAGTTGGCAAAGGTATTTAACTGGCTATCAGGAATGCAGACCAGTCCTGTTAGGGAAGGTAAGAGCCTTCCTAGAGGCACTTGTCCCCTCCCCAAGCTTTGTAGAAGCTGAGGCTGCAGAAGTTCAGGGAGTCAGTGGTAGGACTCAGAAACTAACTTGGGTTTTTGCTAGCTTAGGAGAGATGGTACCGCCAGGAGGGATGGCCCTTGGGAAGCTGGTGTGTCTTGGGTGTCAGTGGAAGGAGGAACACCGGCTTCAGAGACCTACCTGTGAGGGAGAGGATGTGTTAAGATACATCTTTGATACACTTAATTTTTTTCCTGAACTGAAAGGAGGACAGATCTTATCTGTTTTATTACCAAAGCTGCTATTGGGATTTATACACATCCTTCAGTTATTTGGGTCTAACCTTTTGCCATGAGCTAACTGCTTGTTTTCCCAAGTTTTAATCTTTATCTCATGGGATCTTAGCTGCCCTAACTGCTGGATTTGCTTTTTGCCAGATAAAACATAACAAGAAAGCCATACTTTGCACCTTCCTTTTGACTTTGGAGAAGCTGGGGGTGTTACTAGGACAGCTCCTGTGGCAGAAGCCCCTTATCTCGTGCTTGACATTGTACCCCATCTGCCTCTGGCCATGAACAATGGCCCCTTGCCATTGTATTACTCTCCCTTTGTCTGAAAACCTGTACGTTATCTAGTACAGATACAAAACTGGTATTTTAGTATGTGGAACTGACGTGTACATGTTTTGCAGTGTCTTTCAGCAAAGTCAAATGGGAAGAATCTTTTTACTAGTTTCCCTGAATAATCCTAAGCTCTGTCATCAGCACTTTGCTTATGTAGGTGCTCAGTGAATGTCAATTTTTTCTTTCCAAGGCCTTTTTCAGAGATTCCTAGGCCATGATGAGTAAGAGGATTCTAGTACCTATTTTCTTTGTTTCTGTTGCACTGCTTATTTCCCATAGTGCAGTACCCATCATGCATTTTTATAAATTCCTCTCCCACTAGAGTTTAAGTTCTCTAAAAGCAGAGACTTTTTGTCTTGGTCACCATTTTGTCCCCAGCACTCACTGCAGCATCTGGTGTATCATAGGTGCCAGTGTATCTTGAATGAATGAGTGAATGAATGAATGAAGGAAGGAAGGAGTGAATGAATGGACCAGGAAGCAGCAAGTAGACCTAACAAGTGACTCGTCCCTCTCAGTCATTCCTGGCTTAAGCTTTTAAAGACTGAAGTTTTCTAACTTAGGAAAGTACCAACCCTGTTGTGAAAGCAGTGGGGCTTTTTACTTCCTGACCCTCATGGAGTGCTCCAGATCCAAGTTTAGGGAATTGACAAATAAGTTTTTGGTCAGCAAAGCTATCCTTTCAGATTCTGTGTAGCTTTGCCTTTGGAAACCCAGGGAAAGCTGCAACTGCCCACAGTTGTAGTAGTTGCATGAAGATGTAGCTGCAGACATGAAGATGGGCTTGCTTCTGTCATCATTCACTGAGTTCTGAGGAGGCCGAGAGAACACTGTGCAATTCCAAATGACAGGTGCTCTATACGACAGAGCAGCTTATAAAGAATGTTCTACGTTGGACCTGTGAGCATCATTATTTTCTGTTTGAGTTCTTAGTGATTCTGAATCTGAAAGACTCAAAAGGAAGTGAACTAAGGGCTCTCTTGTCCCCTCCTGGCGTGAGCCAGGAGCTCTGTCCTTTCACTTTATCTCTAAATAAAAGCCTGTACCTTGCTCTCCTAAAAAAAAAAGACGTGAACTCTAAGAGATTTTTAAGCTGAGGAGATTTGCATTCAAAATAAAATGTGTACAAAAATAAATAAATAAATAAAATGTGTGTGTAAAATGGCAAAAGCTTCAGAAGGATGGGCTATAGAAAGATTTTGAGCCTATGTTTCAAATTAAGTGTAATTATAAATTACATAAATATCTCTGCAAATATGCAAGCATTCCTTGTAATTAGCAGCCCTAACATGTAGTTTAAATGCATGAAATGGCTTTAAAAAAAAATATTTGGGTAATTAAGGTGTAGGAAAAAAATCTCTGCCCCAGGAAATTTCAGTATAATTTGCATGAATGACAAGTGTTAAAAGTGGTCAGTTTCATGAGTGTCATCTATCTTAAGCAAAACATATTGAAGTAGTATAATTTTTTTTCCAGTAACCAATATTTAAAGGATCTCATGCTTTACTTCTTAGGATATGGGGTTAGTTATTTGAAACACTTTGATTCAAAACACTTGTAAATATTAGCCCATCTCTAGCAATAATGGTAGTGATTGGTTCAACCATAGGAAATTATATCACCAAACGATTGCTAAGAAATTCTTTTGTATGCAAGTATTTACTGTGTATAGTGGTTAATGGCATGGGCTCTGAAGTTACCCTGCTTGGGTCCATGCTCCTCTTTGTCACTTTGTACCTAGACCTCAGTTTTCTCATCTATGGAATGAAGAAACTTACTTGCTAAAGGTGTTAGGAGTATTAAATGAGATAATGTATATAAAGTGCATTAGTGTAGTTCCCGGGAGATAGTAAGCCATAACTACTACTGTTATTCTAAGCACTTCTCTACTGTGAGACATAGTCCTGTCTTACCGATGTATGAAATTGTTAAAACAGAATATGAGATCTCAAAAAGCAAGTTCTTGATTATTAAAATAGAATGGCATTTGCAGTTTATAAACTGCGTGCATATGATTAAATAAGCTGAATAGTCTTATCCTAAGGAGAGGAAAACATGGCCTTCTGGGGGAGAAGAGATAAACTTAACCAGGATTATTTCTTGGTCTATGCTTTGACTGTTAACAGCTTTATCTTGGAAGGCTGTCTGGTTTATATTGCATATTCTCTAACATGTCTTAATGTTGGCAGTCATATAAAAGGAAAAACTGTGTGCTATGTTTTCTTGTTTTCAACTTGTGTGCAGTGGGAAGCACCCTGCCCTTACTGCAGCAGGTGGTCTCAGCTCATAACCAGATAGGAAAAGTAGCAGGGATGCTGTTCTTTTGAAGATGTTGAAGTACCTTTTATCATGGCTTCAGTTAGTCATAACACTGGAAATCATTGCTGCACCCCAGAAAAATGAATACATCTGTAATAAGCTATCTGAACAGTAATGTTTATTGATATTGATGATTTTCAGATTTCACATTTTGTTTGAAAAAAATGCCTATTTAGTGAAACAGCTTGCACGTAAACCGCACCTAAACATCATTCTCCTTACCTTATGCCTGTACTTCAGATTGCTTCCTAACTTTCTTTCAGAAAAATGATTAATAATAATAATACATCAAGAAAAATAAACATCAGAATACTATGTCTAATCCCCCAAAATGCACCTTGTAAAAAAGTCCCTGTGTGTGTACTCTCCTGTACTATTGGAAGAGACGTGTTTGTGCTCCATTATCAAAAGTTGACTCCAGTAGATTTAAATGAGAATGTGAAATATATGAAAATGTTTCCTTAGAGTAGAATGAGTTGGCCAGCCTAGAAGTTCTTTCTTTAATGAGACAGTAACATAAGAAAATGTTTTGTCATCTACACAGATTTGGAAACCTTCTCTGCACAGCTGTGTTATAAAATTGGGCATACTTCCTTGACCTCAGTGATTTTTTTGCCAATAGGTTTCTATATGTATAAAAGAAACTTTTATTACTATGACTTATCCTATCAAAATGTGGGCTATAAATTTCATTGAAATTATCATTACGGTATCTAGAAAAAGTGTAAGTTTCATCTAACAGGGAATAACTGTTGTTCTTCATAGGCCAGAGAGGAAAACCAGTCTCATCAACTAAGTATTAATTATGATAAACAATCTTTGGTCTTTTTATATTTTAGAGAGGCAATGATGCATTCAGAGTACACATTAGAACTTCCTTATTGTTTTAGTACATTCCCATGATTTCTGAATGCACTTTAATTCTCAATTTGTTATTGATATAGATCAGCCAAATGTAACCCTGTAGTTGCTCATGTATTTTCAGTTTCCCTTGCATGCAGTTTTGTTTAATATGGGTCACAGTAATGGATCATTTATACAAAGTAATGGATTACTTCCTCTTTCTGCCAGCTGATTTGATCAGTCTGAAGTTCCTTATATACTGTGGGTTACATAACTTGTATGGAATCTGTATGGTGCATTTTTTAGTATGACAGTAACTGTATTAACCATTTATATCCCTGAGATCTTTGAGGATATTTTAATTAACACGAGGAAGTCCTTATTTTGAAGTGAATAAACTTGAAAATAAAATGAGCAGTGTGGAGTTACCATAAAGGACTAAATTATCAGACTTCTTGGAAAAAACAGCACATTTTCATTAGTTGATTGTTCTGGTTAACTGGATTGGCCAGGGGGGAAAAAGCAAAACGTTTATTTCTGATTTTCCCATTTAAAATGTTTGTAATGTGTTTTAGCATATTTTTCTGCTTTCATAAACAGAGTACAATAGAACATAATTTAGTTTTATTTTCCTAATGAAGAATTTGTAGCACCTGAACATCCTAGTTCTGAATATTTTCTCTTACCATCTGTGGGGCTGTTATAAATGCAGAAGTTTTAGGGGATTAGGATTAAATGAACTGACCTCACATTATTCCCTGGAATTATTTTTTTAACCAAATCCCTCATAGTAGTTGGTTTGGTTATTTACTAATATGGTCAAAAGTTGTCTGGAGGAGAAAGTAAGATAGAGTCGAGTTGTTAAATTCTGACTAGTGGAGATTACATTATTCAGTGACATCTACTTTTCCAGGTTTCACTTATATGACATAGTTGAGGAACCTCAAAATAAGCAAAATTGCCTTGGTGCTTCAGAATAAAAAGCCCGAAGAACATATGAACCCAAGACTTAGAATGTCTCATTTGAAGCTTGTCAACTCCCTTTTATTCACAATCCCAACCAGCTGGTTTAGAAGAAACAACAGAATTTGGACATCCCCATTGTCAACACGTACAAATCTACCTAATGTTTCATTGTAGCATAGTGTTCCATTGTGTGGATACATCATAATTTATGCAACCACTCCTAATCATAGACACTCATCTCCAGTCTTTGTTTTTCTGAATAATTCTGTTTTCAACTTTTCCCAACTGCACTTATTGAACAACTCTTTTTTTCTCCACTGATACCTTTATCATACATTTAATTCCCATATGTATTCAGGTCTGTTTCTAGGCTTTTTTGTTGTTGCTGTTACATTGAGCTACATGATCTTTTTCTAATATGTCACTGTTTTAACTATTGTAGTTTCATAATATGTGTAATGTTTACTAGAGCACATCTCCCCTCTTTCTATTCCTTTTCAGAATTCCTAGGTTATGAGTGTATCCCATTTTCCAGACGAACATTAATTCATCAAACTTCAAAATAAGGATCATTTTTTAGTATTTTAATTGGGATTAAATGCATTGAATTGATAAGTTAATTTAGTGGGAGAATATTCTTTTGCAATAGAAGAACAAAGAAATGTCCCTTTGGGTCTTAAAGTTTTCTTTAGATGTGCTGTACTTTTAATATTTGTTTTTAGCTATTATTTATATGAACGAGATCTTTTTAAATGTAAGCCATAAATAATAGTAATTTTGCCTCTCCAGTATTGTATCTTGTCTAATTTCACTGATTTAGTACTTCTGGGACAGTATTAACAATACCACACCTAGAATAATCCTATTAAAAGCGAAGTCAGGCGTGTCAACTCCTGTTTTCAAAACCCTTCAAAGGCCTCTCAGCTATTCAGTAAAAACCAAAGTCCTCTTAAAGCCCACATCCTCCATCCCCCCTGTGGCCCCCTGTGATCACCACTTGAGCTACTCTTCTTTCACACACTCTGCTCCAGCAATACTGTTCTCTTTCTTTTACTCAAACACACCAAATTAGGTTCTATCTAATGGCCTTTGCATTTAACCTTCCCTCTCCCAGAAAAACCCTTTTTCCAGATACCTTCCAGCTCACTCCACAACTGCCTTTGCACAAGTGTCCCATTTCATTGACCCCTTTACAACCACCACTTCTAGCAATTCCTAGATTTCCTTCATTATTTTATTTCTTCCCTACCTCACCATGGACTTGAGACTTACTAACAATATACCTATTTTATTCAGTTATTATTTTGTTTTTTCCTTAAATTGTCATATAGTTATTTTTAAATTATTAATCATTTTTGTGACTTACTAATATACATGTTTTATTCATTTTTATATCATTTACTCAATCATTTCTTTAATATTTACTGTCAATTATATTTTTATTATTTATACCTTTCCCATGCAAAGAAGTGGTGAGGGTATACAAAAAAATTAAAATCTCAAAATATGATTTTTATATTTACATTTTAGATTTAGCTCCAAATATTAGGAATTATTTAAATAAAAATGTAGTACATGTACTCGTCATATTATTTAGAAGACAAAGATTGCTGTATTAAATAGAGGAAAAGAAAATCCAAGTATATTCTCTAAATATAAAGCTATTTAAAGGCAGAAAGTAAAAGAGTGGGAAAGTTATATCTTGCAAATTCTCCCAAAAGAAAACTGGTATAGCTGTTAATATTAAAATAAGCCCTAAGGGAAAAGCATTCCTAGTGATGAAGAAAGTTCCTTCATAATTATAAAAGATTTACTTTGTCAGGTACAAATAGTCAATATCAGGAATGAAAGAGGTAATATTACTAGTGGTGGTCTGGAGATTGAAATATAATAGCAAGATATTATAAATAACTTTATACCAATAAATGTAGAATTTTAAATGAAATGGAAAAATCCTTAGAAAAAGGTAATGTCAAAACAGATTCAAGAATAGAAAGCCTGAATCGTCCTAAGCCATTAATGAAGTTGCATTAATCAATAGTCAAAACTTTCTAAAAATAAAACTCCAGATTTCACTGGTGAGTTCTATGCAATATTCAGAGAATAAATCATTCCATTGTTTACACAATTTTGTCATATAAAATTTTACAAAATCCTCTAAATAATGAAGACGATATTCTCCAACTCGGTTTTCTCAGCTAGCAAACCTTTATATCCAAACCTGGGAAAAAAGAAGAAAGTTACAGGCCAGCTTCACTCACTAACATGCAAAATTCTACACAAAATATTTGGAGACCAAATGTAGTAACATATAAAAAGGATGTATTCTGACCAAGGTGCTTTATCCCAAAAATGGAAAGTTAATTTGACATTAGAAAATCAATTGATAATTTACCACATTAATAAATGAAAGGAGGAAAATCACATAGCCATCTCAATAGGTACAGTATGTGATAATATTGAGCATCCATTTATGATTTTAAAAAGTAATTGGCAAACTAGGAATAGAGGAACTTTTTTTTTGTATCCTTAATATACAATAACTTGAACAACATTGTCATTACTAGACCCCCTATTATCAAGTCCCCCACACATACCCCACTAGTGTCACTGTACATCAGTGTAGTAAGATGCTATAGAATCATTACTTGTCTTCTCTATAAATACTGCCTTTCCCATGTTGCCCATCACTGCATGACGTGTGCTAATCGTAATGCCCCTTTTCCCCCCTTATCCCTCCCTTCCCACCCATCCTCCCCAGTCCCTTTCCCTTCCGTAACTCTTAGTCCGTTCTTTGGTTCTATGAGTCTGCTGCTGTTTTGTTCCTTCAGTTTTTCCTTGCTTCTTATACTCCACAGATGAGTGAAATCATTTGATACTTGTCTTTCTCTGTCTGGCTTATTTCACTGAGCATAATACCCTCTAGCTCCATCCATGTTGTTGCAAATGGTAGGATTTGTTTCCTTCCTTTGGCTGACCATTGTGTATATGTACCACATCTTCTTTATCCATTCATCCACTGATGGACATTTAAGTTGCTTCCATTTCTTGGCTATTGTGAACAGTGCTGCAATAAACATAGGGGTGCATATGTCATTTTCAAACTGGGCTGCTGCATTCTTAGGGTAAATTCCTAGGGGTGGAATTCCTGGGTCAAATGGTATTTCTATTTTGAGTTTTTTGAGGAACCACTATACTGCTTTCCCCAATGGTTGTACTATTTTACATTACCACCAGCAGTGTAGGAGGGTTCCCCTTTCTCCACATCCTCACCAACATTTGTTGTTGTTTGCCTTTTGGTTGTTGGCCATCCTCACTGGTGTGAGGTGATATCTCATTGTGGTTTTAATTTGCATTTCTCTGATGACTAGTGATGTGGAGCATCTTTTCATGTGCCTGTTGGCCATCTGAATTTCTTCTTTGGAGAAGTGTCTGTTCAGCAATTCTGCCCATTTTTCAATTGGCTTATTTGCTTTTTGTTCGTTGAGGTGCATCAGCTCTTTATATAATTTGGATGTCAACCCCTTATCGGATATGTCATTTATGAATATATTCTCCCATACTATAGGATGTCTTTTTGTTCTACTGATGGTATCCTTTACTATACAGAAGCATTTTAGTTTGATACAGCCCCATTTGTTCATTTTTGCTTTTGTTTCCCTTGCCCGGGGAGATATGTTCATGAAGATGTTGCTCATGTTTTTGTCCATGTTTTTTTCTAAGAGTTTTATGGTTTCATGACTTACATTCAGGTCTTTGATCCATTTTTAGTTTACTTTTGTGTATGGGGTTAGACAGTAATCCAGTTTCATTCTCTTACATGTAGCTGTCCAGTTTTGCCAACACCAGCTGTTGAAAAGGCTGTCATTTTTCCATTGTATATCCATGGCTCCTTTATCGTATATTAATTGACCATATATGCTTGTGTTAATATCTGGGCTCTCTATTCTGTTCCACTGGTCTGTGGGCCTGTTCTTGTGCCAGTACGAAATTGTCTTGATTACTGTAGCTTTGTAGTAGAGCTTGAAGTCAGGGAGCATAATTCCCTGTTTTATTCTTCCTTCTCAGGATTGCTTTGGCTATTCAGGGTCTTTTGTGGTTCCATATGAATTTTAGAACTATTTTTTCTAGTTCATTGAAGTATGCGGTAGGTATTTTGACAGGGATTGCATTGAATCTGTAGATTGCTTTAGGCCATTTTGACAGTATTAATTCTTCCTAGCTAAGAGCATGGGATGAATTTCCATTTATTGGTGTCCTCTTTAATATCTCTTAAGAGTGTCTTGTAGTTTTCAGGGTATAGGTCTTTCACTTCCTTGGTTAGGTTTATTCCTAGGTATTTTATTCTTTTGCATGTAATTGTGAATGGAATTGTTTTCCTGATTTCTCTTGCTGCTAGTTCATCGTTAGTATATAGGAATGCAACAGATTTCTGTGTACTATTTTCTATCCCACAACTTTGCTGAATTCAGATATTAGATCTAATAGTTTTGGAGTGGATTCTTTAGGATTTTTTATGTACAATATCATGTCATCTGCAAACAGGGACAGTTTGACTTCTTCCTTACCAATCTGGATGCCTTGTATTTCTTTGTGTTGTCTGATTGCTGTGGCTAGGACCTCCAGAACTATGTTGAATAAAAGTGGGGAGAGTGGGCATCCTTGTCTTGTTCCCGATCTTAAAGGAAAAGCTTTCAGATTCTCTCTGTTAAGTATAATGTTGGCTGTGGGTTTGTCATATATGGCCTTTATTATGTTGAGGCACTTGCCCTCTATACCCATTTGTTGAGAGTTTTTATCATGAATGAATGTTGAATTTTGTCAAATGCTTTTTCAGCATCTATGGAGATGTTCATGTGGTTTTTATCCTTTTTTTTGATGTAGTGGATGATGTTGATGGATTTTTGGATATTGTACCATCCTTGCATCCCTGGGATGAATCCAACTTGATCATGATGAATGATATTTTTGAATTTGGTTTGCTAATATTTTGTCGAGTATTTTTGCATCTATGTTCATCAGGGATATTGATCTGTAATTTTCTTTTTTTGTGGTGTCTTTGCCTGGTTTTGGTATTAGAGTAATGTTGGCCTCATAGAATGAGTTTGGGAGTATTCCCTCCTCTTCTACTTTTTGGAAAACTTTAAGGAGGCTGGGTATTAGGTCTTCACTAAATGTTTGATAAAATTCAGCTCGGAAACCATCTGGTTCAGGCGTTTTGTTCTTGGGTAGTTTTTTAATTACCAATTCAACTTCTTTGCTGGTAATTGGTCTATTCAGATTTTCTGTTTCTTCCTGGGTCAGCCTTGGAAGGTTGTATTTTTCTAAAAAGTCCATTTCTTATAGGTTATCCAGTTTGTTACTATATAATTTTTCATAGTATTCTCTCAATTCTTTGTATTTCTGTGGTGTCCCTAGTGATTTTTCCTTTCTCATTTCTGATTCTGTTTATGTGGGTAGACTCTCTTTTTTTCTTGATATGTCTGGCTAGGGGTTTATCTATTTTGTTTATTTTCTCAAAGAACCAGTTCCTGCTTTCTTGATTCTTTCTATTGTTTTATTCTTCTCAATTTTATTTATTTCTGCCTTAATCTTTATTATGTCCCTCCTTCTACGGACTTTGGGCCTCATTTGTTCTTCCTTTTCTAGTTTTATTAATTGTGAGTTCAGACTGTTCATTTGGGATTGTTCTTCTTTCCTGATGTAGGCCTGTATTGCAACGTATTTCCCTCTTAGCACAGCCTTCGCTGCATCCAACAGATTTTGTGGTGTTGAATTATTGTTGTCATTTGTCTCCATATATTGGTTGATCTCTCTTTTTTGTTTGGACATTGATCTATTGATTATTTAGGAGCATATTATTAAGCCTCCATGTGTTTGTGGGCTTTTTCATTTTCTTTGTGTAATATATTTCTAGTTTCATACCTTTGTGATCTGAGAAGCTGGTTGGTACAATTTCAATCTTTTTGAATTTACTGAGGTTCTTTTTGTGGCCTAGTATATGATCTATTCTTGAAAATTTTCCATGTGCACTTGAAAAGAGCGTGTATCCTCTTCTTTTGGATGGAGTGTTCTGCAGATGTCCATTAGGTCCATCTGTTCTAATACATTGTTCAGTGCCTCTTCTTTTGGATGGAGTGTTCTGCAGATGTCCATTAGGTCCATCTGTTCTAATACATTGTTCAGTGCCTCTGTCTCTTTACTTATTTTCTCTGGTTGATCTGTCTTTTGGAGTGAGTGGTGTGTTGAAGTCTCCTAAAATGAATGCATTGCATTCTATTTCCCCCTTTAATTCTGTTAGTATTTATTTCACGTATGTAGGTGATCCTGCATTGGGTGCATAGATATTTATAATACTTATATCCTCTTGTTGGACTGATCCTTTTATCATTATGTAATGTCCTTCTTTGTCTCTTGTGACTGTCTTTGTTTTGAAGTCTATTTTGTCTGATACAAGTACTGCAACTCCTGCTTTTTTCTCCCTATTAGTTGCATGAAATATCTTTTTCCATGCCTTTACTTTCAGTCTGTGTATGTCTTTGGGCTTGAAGTGAGTCTCTTGTAGGCAGCATAGAGGTGGGTCTTGTTTTTTATCCATTCAGTAATTCAGACCATTTACATTTAGGGTGATTATCGATAGGTATGTACTTATTGCCATTGCAGACTTTATATTCGTGGTTACCAAAGTTTCAAAGGCAATTCCCTTACTATCTAACAGTCAAATTTAACTTACTTCATATACTATTACAAACATTACCTAAAGGTTTTTTTTTCTTTCTCCTTTTTCTTCCTCCTCCATTCTTTGTATGTTATGAATCATATTCTGTACTCTTTGTCTTCCCTTGGATGACATCTATGTAGCCTTAGGAATACTTCCATCTATAGGAGGCCCTCCAAAGTGCACTGTAGAAGTGGTTTGTGGGAGGTAAATTCTCTCAGCGTTTGCTTATCTGAAATTTAACTTACTTTGTTTAATCCCTCCTTCAAATTTAAATGATAACATTGCCAGGTGGAGTATTCTTGGTTCAAGTCCCTTCTGCTTCATTGCATTAAATATATCATGCCACTCCCTTCTAGCCTGTAAGGTTTCTGTTGAGAAGTCTGATGATAGCCTGATGAGTTTTCCTTTCTTTGTGATCTTTTTTCTTTCTCTTGCTGCTTTTAAAAGTCTGTCTTTATCCTTGATCTTTGCCATTTTAATTATCATATGTCTTGATGTTGTCTTCTTTGGGTCCCTTGTATTGGGAGATCTGTGCACGTCCATGGCTTGAGAGACTATCTCCTTCCCCAGATTGGGGAAGTTTTCAGCAATTACCTCCTCAACAACACTTTCTAACCCTTTTTTCTCTCTCTCTTCTTCTGGTACCCCTGTAATGTGAATATTGTTCCTTTTCAATTGGTCACACAGTTCTCTCAATATTCTTTCATGCACAGAGATTCTTTTTTCTCCTGTGTCTCAGCTTCTTTGTATTCCTCTTGTCTAATTTCTATTCCATTTACCATCTCTTCTACTACATCTCATCTGCTTTTAAATCCCTCCATTATATGTTTCATTTCAGATATGGAATTTCTTAATGTTTGAATCTCTGACTTAAATTCATTCCTGAGTTCTTGAATATTTTTCTGTACCTCCGTAAGAGTGTTTATAATTTTTATTTTGAACTCTCTTTCAGGAAGATTGGTGAGTTCAGTTTCATTTGGTCCTTTTTCTGGGGTTTGTGAGATTTTGGTCTGAACCATGTTCTTTTGACGTTTCATGTTTTTCTGTCGTGCCCACTAGTGCGCAGAAACTCCAGTCTCTGGAGCTTTTCAGCCCCTAGAGTGTGGTTGGCGGTTGATTGGGGGTTGTAGGGGAGAGGTGCTGGTGCCTGGGGGGGAGGAAAGATCTGTTTCCTGATTCCCGTCTACGGTGCCTGTCTCCAGTGTCAGAGCCAATGGGCCAAGCACACGCGGGTAAGCTTCTGTGCTTTGTGTCTCTAGCTGTTGTAGGCAGGGCCTCCCTCTGGCTGGCCTGTCGCCTACGCAGTGACTGCTGGTTTGTGGGCCGGTGTTGTCAGGACAGTAGGAAGGCTCGACAGGCTGTGTGTCAAGTGGGGTGCCTCGGAGCTGAGTAGGCAGCCAGGGGGATGGAGCACGTGGAGCTCCTCAAAGTTCCCAACCAGCTGGGCAGAGCGCACCCAGACAACCTTGTCCAGCTCTCCCTTCTCCCATGCAGCAAGCTCTGTACAAACGCCGCCCCTTCAGGAGCCCTCTCACTGCTAGGAAGCCTGTCAGACCGCCCACCCTTCCTCTGACACAGAGCGGCCGTGTGTGGATCCCGTCCTCCACAAACGGCCGGGATGTCAGTCTCCCAGGCCCTCTGCCCGTCCGAGCTCCCCAATACCCAGAGCACCACACAATATAGGCTTCTGCCCACAGAGCAGATCTCCAGGTCTAGGTTTTCAGCAGTCCCAGGCTTCCACCCTCTCCCTGCTCCATTTCTCTTCCTCCCACTGGTGAGCTGAGGTGGGGGAAGGACTTGGGTCCCGCCAGATCAAGGCTTTCATACGTTACCATTTTGTGAGGTCTGCTCTATTCATGAGGTCTGTATGCAGTCTCGTTCAGCCTTCTTTCTTGTTGCTGTTTTAGGGTTAGTTGTATTAATTAACTATATTTTTGTACTATTTGTGGATTTGGGAGGAGTTCGTGTCACCTCTCATGCCGCCATCTTGAATCCCCTAGAGGAACTTTTTTAACTTGATGAAGCATTTCTGTAGAAAACCTTCAGTATACATCATGCTTTATGGTGATTATATTGAAATTTGTCCTTTTGAGTTCAAGAGCAAGAATTATTTCTGTTTAGCATTGTTAGTAGGGTTTTGGCCAACTCAATAAGTTAAGAAAAAGAAATAAAGGATGCAAGAATTTGAAAGAAGCAAACATAGTCTTGATTTGTGCATGATATGAATAAGTACTTAGAAAATCTAAATGAATTTACAGACAAGTTATTAGAACCAATGAGGAACTTTAGTAAAATTTTCTAGACACAAAATCAACATGCAAATATCATTTATATATATAAGCAACAACCATTTAGAAAATTAAAAATTAAAAATATCTATTTATAATAGCACAAAAAATAACAAGTACCTAATAATCTGATAAAAGTTATGCAAGATGAATACATGTGGTATGTGTAAAATATTTTTAAAGACACTAAAAATTTGTAATAAAAGGAAAACTATCCCACATTCATGGATGAGAAAACTCAATATTGTGAAGATAGTACTTCTCCTCAAATTATGTATGAATTTAGTACTATCTCAATCAAAATATCAACAAGAAGTTTGTGGAGCTTGAATAGCCAATGCCAAAATATTTAATGGAAATGCAAAGAGCCAAAAGTACCCAAGGCATTTTTGAAGAACAAGAAGAGGGGATTTAACTTATCCTACCAAATATCAAAATATAAAGCTTTCATAAATAAGACATTGTGCTCTTGGTGCAGAGTTAGAAAAGTAGGCCAGTTGGACAGATTAGAGAGCTCTGAAAAGGACCCATTCACATACACACAAGATTTACAACAGATGTGTCAGTGTAGAAAAGCAAGGAAAGGGCAGTTGTTTCATTTAATAGTGCCAGGACAATTGGGTTTCCATATGGAAAAAAAATTTAATTAGATAAGTATTTCACCCCACTCATAAAACTCAGTTCCAGGTAGATTTTGAACCTAAATGTGAAAGCCTAGACCATAGAGATTTTAGAGATATTATTGAAGACTTTTGGTTGCCAGAGAATCTACCTTGACTGTGAACTGTGGCCAGCCTGGCTTCCTTACCATATTATGTTCCTGTAGCTCCAGGTGGGACTGACAAACGAGAGCCCAGCTGACGCTGAGAAGTCAGTTTCTTCATCATTGTCTTTGCTGCCACCACAGCTGCTAGCCAGAAACCTGTTCTTCAGCCTGTGGAGTGAAGGTAGCTCCTTCTTAGCCCTTCAGCTAGGAGGCCCTCAGCAGGACAGTGAGAAACCCAACCTCTCTAAATACCAAAGATTGCTTTATGTAAACCCCCCATTTTAAATATCTCAACCCTTGTTAAATCCAGTAGAACATTGGTACCAGTTACAAGAATAAAGGATTCATGATACTAGAATTACCCATAAGAGCGGGGAAGAATTGGGGAGTATTCAAGATGGTGGCGGGAGAGGTGAGACAAAGAATTCCTCCGAAAACCACATATAGTGTGAAAATATAGTTAATACAACTAGCCCTAAAACAGCAATAGGAAAGAAGGCTGTACCAGACTGCATACAAACCTCACGAACAGAGCAGACCTCATGAAACAGGGTAACATACGAAAGCCTTGATCCAGCAGGACACAAGCCCTTCCTCCATCCCAGCTCCCCAGCAGGAGGAAGAGAAACGGAGCAGGGAGGGGGTGGAAGCCTAGAACTGCTGAACACCCAGCCCTGGAGGTCTGCTTTGGACCACAGACCTCCATTGTGTGGTGCTCTCGAGGTTGCTGGGGTTGGGGAGCTGGGACAGGCGAGTGCTTGAAAGAGTGAGATTCCAGCCGTTCGTGGAAGACAGGGATCCACATCCGGCCTTTCTGGGGTGAAGGAAAGGCAGACGGTCTGAGAGGCTTCCTAGCAGCAAGAGGGCTGCTAAAGGGGCGGGGTTTGCATAGAGCTTGCTACAGGGGAGAAGGGATAGGTAAACAAGGTTGTCTGAGCGCACTCTGCTCACCAGGTTGGGAACTTTAAGGAGCTTCGGGCGTCCCATCCCCCTGGTGCCTACTCAGCTCTGAGGCCTCACACTGTGACACGCAGCCTGCTGCACCTTCCTCCTGGCCTGGTGGCACCTACTCACAAACCTTCAGTAACTGCACTGGTGTCAGGCCAGTTAGAGGACCCGCCTACAGCAGCTAGAGAAGCAGAGCACAGAGGCTTACACCTGTGTGCTTGGTCCACTGGCTCTGACACTGGAGACAGGCACTGCATCCAGGAATCAGGAAACAGCACTTTCCTGCCCCAAGGCACCAGTGCCACTCCCCTATAACACCCAACCTCACTCTAGGGGTTGAGCAGCTCCAGAGACTGGAGCTTCTGGGCATTAGCGGGCACCACATAGAATTATGAAATGCCAAGGAACCTGGTTCAGACCAAAATATCACAAACCCCAGAAAAAGGACCAAATGAAACTGAACTCACCAATTTTCCTGAGAGTTTAAAATAAAAATCATAAACATGCTCATGGAGGTACAGAAAAATATTCAAGAGCTCAGGGAAGAATTTAAGACGGAGATTCAATCACTAAGAAATTCCGTATCTGAAATGAAACATACAATGGAGGGATTTAAAAGCATATGAGATGTAGTAGTAGAGACGGTAAATGGAATAGAAATTAGAGAAGAGGAATACAAAGAGGCTGAGGCACAGAGAGAAAAAAGGATCTCTAAGAATGAAAGAATATTGAGAGAACTGTGACCAATCGAAAAGGAACAATATTCGCATTATAAGGGTACCAGAAGAAGAAGAGAGAGAAAAAGGGATAGAAAGTGTCACTGAGGAGGTAATTGCTGAAAACTTCTGCAATCTGGGGAAGGAGATAGTCTCTCAAGCCATGGAGGTGCACAAATCTCCCAACACAAGGCACCCAAGGAAGACAACATCAAGACATATAATAATTAAAATGGCAAAGATCAAGGGTAAAGACAGACTTTTAAAAGCAGTTAGAGAAAAAGATGACATACAAAGGGAAATCCATCAGGCTATCACCAGATTTCTCAACAGAAACCTTACAGGCGAGAAGGGAGTGGAATGATATATTTAATGCAGTGAAGCAGAAGGGCCTCGGACCAACAATACTCTATCTGGCAAGGATATCATTTAAATTTGAAGGAGGGATTAAACAATTTTCAGATAAGCAAAAGCTGAGTGAATTTACCTCCCACAAACCACCTCTACAGTGCATTTTGAAGGAACAGCTATAGATGGAAGTATTCCTAAGGATAAATAGATGTCACCAGGGAAATAAAAGTTCAGCAAATTAGAACAATTGATTACTAAGCAGATGCAAAATCAAGTCAATTTTCCCCAAAGTCAATGAAGGGATAGGCAAAGAGTATAGAATATGATACCTAACATATAAAGAATGTAGGAGTAAGAAAAAGGAGGGGAAAAAAAAGAACCTTTAGGTTGTGTTTGTAATAGCATATCAAGTGAGTTAAATTAGACTGTTAGATAGTAAGGGAATTACCCTTGAACCTTTGGTAACCATGAATCCAAAGCCTGCAATGGCAATAAGTACATATGTATCGATAATCACCCTAAATATAAATGGGCTGAATACACCCATTATAAAGACACAGAGTTACTGAATGGATAAAAAACAAGACCCACCCTAATGCTGCCTACAAGAGACTCACTTCAAGCCTAAAGACATACACAGACTAAAAGTGAAGGGATGGAAAAAGATATTTCATGCAACTAATAGGGAGAAAAAAGCAGGAGTTGCAGTACTTGTATCAGACAAAATAGACTTCAAAACAAAGAAAGTAACAAGAGACAAAGAAGGACATTACATAATGATAAAGGGGTCAGTCCAACAAGAGGATATAACTTATAAATATCTATGCACCCAACACACTACATATGTGAAACAAATACTAACAGAATTAAAGGGGAAAATAGAATGCAATGCATTCATTTTAGGAGACTTCAACACACCACTCACTCCAAAGGACAGATCAACCAGAGAAAATAAGTAAAGAGACAGAGGCACTGAACAACTTATTAGAACAGATGGACCTAAGAGACATCTACAGAACACTTCATTCAAAAGCAAGAGGATACACACTCTTTTCAAGTGCACATGGAACATTTTCAAGAATAGATCATATAGTAGGCCACAAAAAGAACCTTACTAAATTTAAAAAGATTGTAATTATACCAACCAGCTTCTCAGATCACAAAGGTATGAAACTACAAATATATTACACAAAGAAAATGAAAAGCCCACAAACACATGGAGGCTTAATAACATGTTCCTAAATAATCAATGGATCAATGACCAAACAAAAAGAGCAATCAACCAATATATGGAGACAAATGACAACAATAATTCAACACCGCAAAATCTGTGGGATGCAGCAAAGGCAGTGCTAAGAGGGAAATATATTGCAATACAGGCCTACGTCAGGAAAGAAGAACAATCCACAAATGAACAGCCTAAACTCACAATTAATGAAACTAGAAAAGGAAGAACAAATGAGGCCCAAAGTCAGTAGAAAGAGGGACATAATAAAGATTAGAGCAGAAATAAATAAAATTGAGAAGAATAAAAAAATAGAATCAATGAAAGCAAGGGCTGGTTCTTTGAGAAAATAAACAAAACAGATAAACCCCTAACCAGACTTATCAAGAAAAAAAGAGAGTCTACCCACATAAACAGAATCAGAAATGAGAAAGGAAAAATCACTACAGACACCACAGTAATACAAAGAATTATGAAAGAATACTATGAAAAATTGTATGATAACAAACTGGAAAACCTAGAGGAAATTGACAACTTTCTAGAAAAATACAACCTTCCAAGGCTGACCCAGGAAGAAACAGAAAATCTGAATAGACCAATTACCAGCAAAGAAGTTGAATTGGTAATCAACAAAACTACCTAAGAACAAAACGCCTGAACCAGATGGTTTCAGAGCTGAATTTTATCAAACATTTAGTGAAGACCTAATACCCATCCTCCTTAAAGATTTCCAAAAAGTAGAAGAGGAGGGAATACTCCCAAACTCATTCTACGAGGCCAACATCACTCTAATACCAAAACCAGGCAAAGACACCCCAAAAAAAAGAAAATTACAGACCAATATCCCTGATAAACATAGTTGCAAAAATACTCAACAAAATATTCGCCAACCAAATTCAAAAATATATCAAAAAGATCATCATGATCAAGTGGGATTCATCCCAGGGATGCAAGGATGGTAGAACATTAAAAAATCCATCAACATCACCCACCACATCAACAAAAAGAAGGACAGAAACCACATGATTATCTCCATAGATGCTGAAAAAGCATTTGACAAAATTTAACATCCATTCATGATAAAAACTCTTAACAAAATAGGTATAGAAGGCAAGAACCTCAATATAATAAACCCCATATATGACAGACCCACAACCAACATTATACTTAACCTCGAGAAGCTGAAAGCTTTTCCTTTAAGATCGGGAACAAGACAAGAATGCCTACTCTCCCCACTTTTATTCAACATAGTTCTGGAGGTCCTAGCCCCAGCAATCAGACAACACAAAGAAATAAAAGGCATCGAGATTTGTGAGGAAAAAGTCAAACTGTCCCTATTTGCAGATGACATGATATTGTATATAAAAATCCCTAAAGAATCCACTTCAAAACTACTAGATCTAATGTCTGAATTCAGTAAAGTTGCAGGATACAAAATTAATACACAGAAATCTGTTGCATTCCTATACACTAATGATGAAGTAGCAGATAGAAAAATCAGGAAAACTATTCCGTTTACAATTGCATCAAAAAGAATAAAATACCTAGGAATAAAACTAACCAAGGAAGTGAAAGACCTATACTCTGAAAACTACAAGACACTCATAAGATAAATTAAAGAAAGTACCAATAAATGGAAACACGGCCCATGCTCTTGGATAGGAAGAATTAATGTTGTCAAAATGGCCATCCTGCCTAAAGCAATCTACAGATTCAGTGCAATCCCTATCAAAATACCTACAGCATTCTTCAATGAACTAGAGCAAATAGTTCTTAAAATTCATATGGAACCACAAAAGACCCTGAATAGCCAGAGCAATCCTGAGAAGGAAGAACAGAGTGGGGGGAATTACGATCCCTGACTTCATGCTCTTCTACAAAGCCACAGTAATCAAGACAATTTGGTACTGTCACAAGAACAGACCCATAGACCAATAGAACAGACTATAGAGGCCAGATGTAAACCCACGCATATATGGTCAATTAATATATGATAAAGGAGCCATGGATATACAATGGGGAAATGACAGCCTCTTCAACAGCTGGTGTTGGAAAAACTGGACATCTACATGTAAGAGAATGAAGCTAGATTACTGTCTAACCCCACACACAAAAGTAAACTCAAAATGGATCAAAGACCTGAATGTAAGTCATGAAACCATAAAACTCTTAGAAAAAGCGTAGGCAAAAATCTCCTTGACATAAACATGAGCAACTTCTTCATGAACATATCTCCCTGGGCAAGGGAAACAAAAGCAAAAATCAACAAGTGGACTGTATCAAACTAAAAAGCTTCTGTACAGCAAAGGACATCATCAGTAGAACAACAAGACATCCTATAGTATGGGAGAATATATTCATAAATGACATATCCAATAAGGGGTTGACATCCAAAATACATAAAGAGCTCACACACCTCAACAAACAAAAAGCAAATAAGCCAATTAAAAAATGGGCAGAGGAGCTGAACAGACACTTCTCCAAAGAAGAAATTCAGATGGCCAACAGGCATGTGAAAAGATGCTCCACATCCCTAATCATCAGAGAAATGCAAATTAAAACCACAATGAGATATCACCTCACACCAGTTAGGATGACCAACAACCAAAAGGCAAACAGCAACAAATGTTGGCGAGGATGTGGAGAAAAGGGAACCCTCCTACACTGCTGGTGGTAATGTAAAATAGTACAACCATTGGGGAAAGCAGTATAGTGGTTCCTCAAAAAACTCAAAATAGAAATACCATTTGACCCAGGAATTCCACTTCTAGGAATTTACCCTAAGAATGCTGGAGCCCAGTTTGAAAAAGACATGTGCACGCCTATGTTTATCACAGCACTATTTACAATAGCCAAGAAATGGAAGCAACCTAAGTGTCCATCAATAGATGAATGGATAAAGATGATGTGGTACGTATACACAATGGAATATTATTCAGCCATAAGAAGAAAACAAATTCTACCATTTGCAATGACATGGATGGAACTAGAGGGTATTATGTTCAGTGAAATAAGCCATGTAGAGAAAGACAAGTATCAAGTGTTTTCACTCATCTGTGGAGTATAAGAACAAAACAAAAACTGAAGGAACAAAACAGCAGCAGACTCACAGAACCCAAGAATGGACTAACAGTTACCAAAGGGAAAGGGATTGGGGAGGATAGGTGGGAAGGGAGGGATAAGGGGGAAAATGAGGCATCACGATTAGCACGTATAATGTAGCGGGGGGGGTACACAGGGAAGGCAGTATAACAGAGAGAAGACAAGTAGTGACTCTATAGCATCTTACTGTGCTGATGGACAGTGACTGTAATGGTGTATGTGGTGGGGACTTGATAATAGCGGTGTCTAGTAACCATAATGTTCATGTAATTGTACATTAATGATAGCAATATATATTATAAATATATAGCTATATATGTATACAGGAAAAGAAAACAGGGGGAAAGATTCTGAATTTGAAGGTGTAAAATCAGTAGTTAACTATAGCACCACTACAGTACTGAAAGATTTTTTCATCATTTTTACCTCTCAGTCTCTTAAAGCATGTTGCTTAGTGTCCACATGCAATGCCAGGTCCTTGAATTAAGCAGCTAACTTCAGACAGTATGGTAAATTTTTACTTTCTGTGTGAGCTCCAGGCACCCACTGCAGTGATTGTGCTTTCAAAACAGAGGAAGAAAGTCTAATAATTAATGCCGTATTGTTTAAGAGTTACTGTTTGAGAATTAAAGTAGGAAATAGACAGCAATGCATTCATCTTAGGAGACTTCAACACACCACTCACTCCAGAGGACAGATCAACCAGACAGAAAATAAGTAAACACACAGAGGCACTGAACAACACACTAGAACACATGGACCTAACAGACATCTACAGAACTCTACACCCAAAAGCAACAGGATACACATTCTTCTCAAGTGCACATGGAACATTTTCCAGAATAGACCACATACTAGGCCACAAAAAGAACCTTAGTAATTTCAAAAATATTGAAATCCTACCAACCAACTTCTCAGATCACCAAGGTATAAAACTAGAAATAAATTTTAGAAAGAAATCAAAAAGGCTCACAAATACATGGAGACATAACAACAGTCTCCTAATTAATCAATGGGTTAACGACCAAATCAAAACAGAAATCAAAGAATATATGGAGACTAATGACAACAACAACACAAGCCACAACTTCTGTGGGACGCAGCAAAGGCAGTTCTAAGAGGAAAGTATATTGCAATCCAGGCCTATTTAAAGAAGGAAGAACATTCCCAAATGAATAGTCTAAAGACACAATTACTGAAATTGGAAAAAGAAGAACAAATGAGGCCCAAAGTCACCAGAAGGAGGGACATAATAAAGATTAGAGAAGAAATAAATAAAATTGAGAAGAATAAAACAATAGAAAAATCAATAAAACCAAGAGCTGGTTCTTTGAAAAAATAAACAAAATAGATAAACCCCTAGCCAGACTCATTAAGAGAAAAAGAGAATCTACACACATAAACACAATCAGAAATGAGAAAGGAAAAATCACGACGGACCCCACAGAAATACAAAGAATCATAAGAGAATATTATGAGAATCTATATGCTAACAAGCTGGAAAACATAGAAGAAATGGACAACTTCTTAGAAAAATACAACCTTCCAAGACTGACCAAGCAAGAAACAGAAAACTAAACAGACCAATCACCAGTGACGAAATCGAATTGGTAATCAAAAAACTACCCAAGAACAAAACCCCTGGGCCTGATGGATTCACCTCTGAATTCTACCAGACATATAGAGAAGAAATAACACCGATTCTCCTTAAAGTTTTCCAAAAAATAGAAGAGGAGGGAATACTTCCAAACTCATTCTATGAAGCCAGCATCACTCTAATACCAAAACCGGGCAAAGACCTCACCAAAAAAGAAAATTACAGACCAATATCCCTGATGAACGTAGATGCA
The DNA here is from genome assembly GCA_032199065.1 of Smutsia gigantea. Lineage (NCBI taxonomy): Eukaryota > Metazoa > Chordata > Mammalia > Pholidota > Manidae > Smutsia > Smutsia gigantea. The sequence goes on along the minus strand of JAVSCE010017767.1, from coordinate 405,375 downwards.
AAAATACTCAACAAAATATTAGCAAACGGAATTCAAAAATACATCAAGAGGATCATACACCATGATCAAGTGGGATTCATCCCAGGGATGCAAGGATGGTACAACATTCGAAAATCCATCAACATCATCCACCACATCAACAAAAAGAAGAACAATAAAACCACATGATCATCTCCATAGATGCTGAAAAAGCATTTGACAAAATTTACCATCCATTCCTGATTAAAACTCTCAACAAAATGGGTATAGACGGCAAGTACCTCAACATCATAAAGGCTATATATGACAAACCCACAGCTAACATCATACTTAACGGAGAGACGCTGAAAGCTTTTCATCTAAGATCAGGAACAAGACAGGGATTCCCACTCTCTCCACTGTTATTCAACATAATACTGGAGGTCCTAGCCACAGCAATCAGACAAAACAAAGACATACAAGGCATCCAGATTGGTAAAGAAGAAGTCAAACTGTCACTATTTACAGATGACATGATACTGTACATAAAAAACCCTAAAGATTCCATTCCAAAACTACTAGAACTAATATCTGAATTCAGCAAAGTTGCAGGATACAAAATTAACACACAGAAATCTGTTGCTTTCCTGTACACTAATGATGAACTAACAGAAAGAGAAATCAGAAAAACAATTCCATTCAGAATTGCATCAAAAAGAATAAAATACCTAGGAATAAACCTAACGAAGGAAGTGAAAGACCTGTACTCTGAAAACTACAAGACACTCCTAAGAGAAATTAAAGAGGACACTAACAAATGGAAATGCATCCCATGCTCTTGGCTAGGAAGAATAAATATTGTCAAAATGGCTATACTACCTAAAGCAATCTACAGATTCAATGCAATCCCTATCAAACTACCAACAGCTTTCTTCAATGAACTGGAACAAATAATTCTAAAATTCATATGGAACCACAAAAGACCCCGAATAGCCAAAGCAATCCTGAGAAGGAGGAATAAAACAGGGGGAATTACACTCCCTGACTTCAAGCTCTACTACAAAGCCACAGTAATCAAGACAATTTGGTATTGGCACAAAAACAGACCCACAGACCAGTGGAACAGAATAGAAAATCCAAACATTAACCCAAACATATACAGTCAATTAATATTTGATAAAAGTGCCTTGGATATACAATGGGGAGATGACAGCCTCTTCAGCAGCTGGTGTTGGAAAAACTGGACAGCTACATGTAAGAGAATGAAACTTGACTACTGTCTAGCCCCATACACAAAGGCAAACTCAAGGTGGATCAAAGACCTGAATGTAAGTCATGAAACCATAAAACTCTTAGAAAAAAACATAGGCAAAAATCTCTTGGACATAAACATGAGCAACTTCTTCATGAACATATCTCCCCGGGCAAGGGAAACAAAAGCAAAAATGAACAAGTGGGACTATATCAAGCTGAAAAGCTTCTGTACAGCAAAGGACACCATCAGTAGAACAAAAAGACATCCTACAGTATGGGAGAATATATTCATAAAAAACGTATCTGATAAAGGGTTGACATCCAAAATATATAAAGAACTCATGCACCTTAACAAACAGAAAGCAAATAATCCAATTAAGAAATGGGCAGAGGACATGAATAGACACTTCTCCAAAGAAGAAATTCAGATGGCCAACAGGCACATGAAAAGATGCTCCACATCGCTAATCATCAGAGAAATGCAGATTAAAACCACAATGAGATATCACCTCACACCAGTGAGGATGGCCAACATCCAAAACACAAACAACAACAAATGTTGGCGAGGATGTGGAGAAAAGGGAACCCTCCTACACTGCTGGTGGGACTGCAAATTAGTTCAACCATTGTGGAAAGCAGTATGGAGGTTCCTCAAAAAACTCAAAATAGAAATACCATTTGACCCAGGAATTCCACTCCTAGGAATTTACCCTAAGAATGCAGCAGCCCAATTTGAAAAGGACAGATGCACCCCTATGTTTATTGCAGCACTATTTACAATAGCCAAGAAATGGAAGCAACCTAAGTGTCCATCAGTAGATGAATGGATAAAGAAGAGGTGGTACATATACACAATGGAATATTATTCAGCCATAAGAAGAAAACAAATCTACCATTTGCAACAACATGGATGGAGCTAGAGGGTATTATGCTCAGTGAAATAAGCCAAGCCGAAAAAGACAAGTATCAAATGATTTCACTCATATGTGGAGTATAAGAACAAAGAAAAAATACTGAAGGAACAAAACAGCAGCAGACTCACAGAACCCAAGAACGGACTAATAGTTACCAAAGGGAAAGGGACTGGGGAAAATGGGTGGGAAGGGAGGGATAAGAGGGAAAAAGGGGCATTACGATTAGCAGATGTTATGTTGGAGGGGCACGGGGAGGGCAGTACAACTCAGAGAAGACAAGTAGTGATTCTATAGCATCTCACTACGCTGATGGACTGTGACTGTAATGGGGTTGGTGGGAGGGACCTGATGAAGGGGTAGTTTAATAATCGTAATATTGCACATGTAATTGTAAATTAATGATAAAATAAATTATATTAAAAAAATAAAAATAAAAATAGTTATTTAATGCATACTGTGTATGTCATGTGTATTATAATGTATTCTTTTAGTAAAGTAAGAGAGAAGAAAATATTTTTCAAATTGTTGAAAATCTCCAAAAAATTTTCTAATATGCTTATTGAAAAAGATCCACATGTAAGTGGACCCTCACAGTTCAAACCTGTGTTGTTCCATGCCTGACTTTACAGTCCTACTGTGTGGTCCTGCTTTTCTCCTCGGGACACTGTGGGTCTTGCATCCTCATTATACCCCAGTGCTCAGCACACAGGCTGGCACACAGTAGGTGCCATGTGGGTGTGGAGTAATTGAGAGCACGTATTCTGGGTTTCAGTCCGTGCCCCACCATTCCCTCAGTGTGTGACCCTGGCAACTTGTTAACCTCTCTAGGCCGCAGTTGCCTTATCTGGACAGTGGATGATTCCATTGACTACCCAAAGTTATCATGAGGGTTAAATGAGTTTGGAACAGAGCTTAGCCTTAGTAGATGCTCAAAGAAAATGGCAGTTGTTACCATTAGGTGCTGAATAAATGAATGAACAAATTGATGAAGCATACCCATGCCCTTTCCCATTCATCCCTGTAACTCCCACTATCCTCGATATAAACAGTGGGTGCCTCGTACGTAGTAGATGCTCCATAAATTTGGGTGGAGTGAAGGAAGGAGACCTCAAAGATGCACTTTATTTTCTACTGGGAAGAGACACTGGGAAAATAGTTAAATTTGGTCTAAATTTAACTAGAAAAACAAAAGCAAAAAGCTAACCACTCCTCAGTTCAATTGAGCAGTGCATGAATTTTTGCTGGGCTTAAATCACTGCTTTGGATCCATCCATCCTCCTAAACATAAAGTTCATATCCATGTTTAAGGTCTAGCAATTAGAGCATTCACTGTACCTATTGGTTTATGTGTTAAAGTAGTTCTTCCTCTCCTCTCCTTTACTGTACATTCCCCTCCCTCCCATCTTTCACTCTCCTTCTGTCCTTTCTTCCTCTCTCCCTTCCCTTTCATCTAGCCAGGGAATCTTTAAATATTCTCCTCAAAAAAAAAAACCTAACCTTAATGGGATGTCTAGCACCTAAATGGATAAAAAGTTAAAATGCTTGGAGAATCATATCCGTTTGGTCTTTTCTTCAACCTCACCCCCTGGGTGACATCTAAGCTGTCCTCAGGATCCTAGGGTGGCCAGTTGTAGATGTAATAAAAATATAGGACACACAGTTTTTACATTTGTGTCTGGCAATTCTCCTGGGACTCTGAACACTGGGTCCAGCTTCATGGGGTGAAATTATACAGTTGGACAGGTCCTTGAGCTAGAAGGGCAGGCACTTTGTGCTCTGCTCTCACCATCTTTTAATTCTTAGTAATTTTTGAACAAGGAGCCCTGCATTTTTGTTTTGCACCGGGCCCCAGATTATGTAACTTGTCCTGCCCAGGGCATAATTTGGGACCCCAATGCCATAAATACTGCCACGTTGAGTAACTTCATCACCCTCTGTGGTACAAACCTGAGTGGGGCCATCCTTCCTGGCTTGTCCTTGCTCTGTAATGGATGACATCTGGTGGCTTTTCCTTAGACTTTGTTTTCTAATTGGCTCTAAGTGTTACTGCCTTGGCAGGAGACGTTACTTGTTAGACTTTTTAAATTCAAGTTTCACTGTACCTGGTATGAATCAGTGAAATACCTAATGTGTAGAAATGCTAGACACTTCATAGATGTCTTGAAAGTGCATTTGACCTAAAAAGTACTTTTACTGATGTTACATAAGCAGGGTTGCCTGATACACATGATATTCATTAAAAATGCATGTTTATGATGTCATTATTCCACACAATTACTTAGACTCATAGTTTGCAAATGTTGGTTGTAGATTAACTGGATTCCTCTTGTAGATGGGATCTTTTTTAAAAGACAACTACAATGCTGTTCTGATCGCGCAGTCACCTAGTGGTGTCTCCAGAAAGGGGCTCCTAGGCAGGGGCACTGAGACTCAATCACTGGGAATTAATTAAGTATACAGAAGAAGATAAAAGAGTTTTCATATTTAGAACCAGGTTACTATGCAAATAGCCACAAAAACACCACCAGCACAGAGACAGTCACCTAGAAAGAAAGAACATCATAACATCACAAATTATCTTAAGAAAATCTGGTGTAAGTATTCAAAACACCAGACTTAGATAAGGATGTAATTTTTTGTGTTGCAAAAAATAGTATCTCACTTTACAAAATGGCCTGCCAATGGGTTCGTTTTTAAATAATGAAATCTCCACTACAAGTAAAACATTCAATGTGTAAAACTTTAATCAAATCACCTGGTTTTGATAATCACTATTGCAATCATTTTGGGGGGAATCTGAGGACTAGACAAAACCCCTCTGTACTATTTTAAATTTTCAGCTTTCTGTGGGTTGTTACCTTCAAAATAAAACTCATTTATTTTACCAGCAAAGTGGGTTTATTAGGGAATAGCAGAGAATTACAACTTGGGACAAGCAAGCTATGGCAGAACCCCAAGCAATTCCAGGGAACAAAGAAGGGGAGGCTCTTTTATAGAGGAAGGGGGGGGGGTGGAGAGTTGGGGACTGTTCTAAGCAAAAAGTCCATTGGAGGAAACTGGGAATCCCATGTGTCATGGGTTCTCATTGGCTGAGTTGTAACAGTCTCTCATTGGCTGGGCTGTTGCGGGGGTGGCAGAAACTCTTCTTTCCTCCTACTGGGGGGTAAAGCAGCCAAAATGGTATGAGTTGTAAGGTGTCTGTCTCTTCCTTGCTTTGGAGTTTGCAATTGACCAAGAGTGGTGGGCAGGGAGTGCTTTCCCTGCAGACCTGCTGATGCCATGTCAGGGAGGTGTCTGTTACCCTTTTCACAGGGTCTATAATTATTTTTAAATATGAAGTTGTAAAATGTATATGTGTGTATACATATGTGTGTTTGTGTGTGTATATGTATATATATGTTATGTATATGTAAATATGTATATGTGTGTGTATAAAACATAGCATATTATATTATATTGTGTTCAGGAGCATAGCCCTGAGGTGGGAAAAGCATGTATGCCCAGTCAGGGTGCCGACTGACCTGTCTTTACCTCTTTCTGATCATTTATCAAAGTATTGGATTCAGAAACTGTAATGCCTAAATCCCATGGTAGCCGATAGCTTCAATTATTTAATCTTTCACCAAGGGAACATCAACGGCAGAAAACAGATTCATTTTTAAAATCTTGTTTTCTTAGTCTCATGACCTAGAAAAGGAGCGAAGATGCCAAAAGCAAAGAGCGAAATGGAGAGAAAAAGGAGTAAAGATCCAAAATGAATAGTCTGCTTTTGTGGTATTAGCCATGGCCCAATTTATCTCACTTTTCTCTTAAATTTAGCCCCTGAACTGGATTATTGTGCCTTTCTAATTTTAATTCTGAATGGAATTAAAATTGAGAAGGTGAACGTAATGAGAAAAGTTAAAGAAAATTATTAAGGAATTGAACAGATTGGATTAGATATTGAAAACAGGAAGGGGCCTTATTTATTCATTCACTCATCCAAGTAAGATTCCTCAATATCCAACTCTGTGCATATGTTGTTTGATGCACACGAATGAACAAACTCTCACATGCTGGCACTTATTTCCAGGCAGTAGAAAGACAAGAACCCTAAACAAGTTATGGTCTCTAGCATCAGGTAGCAATAAGTGCTATGAAGAAAAATAAAGAAAGGTAAAGATATGGAGGGGTGGGAATCAGAAAAGCAATTTTTAATGCTTGAAATGATGTTGCTCTTGTAACAAGAGGGAGACAGAATTACAGCCATTATAAAGTTTGTAGGTAAGCAAAATCAAAAAATGTAAATGTTAATCCTAGTGATGTGTCTGTGAAACTGAACTCGACTGCAGTATAATTTTAATTTTAATTGTAGTTAAAGGTAATTTGAATTTCTAATTCCTTTTTTGCATAGCTGAAAACGTTTTGATTTTCACACTTATTTTGTGTAATGGCAGCCATGAAAGTGTTCATGCCCTTTGACCCATAAATACTGTGATTCTTAAACTTAGTGGACCTAATGGTCTCTTTTTTATACAAAATGTATTTTAATACCCCCTTTACTATCCTGAAATGAAATCATGGATAATTCAACTTACCTGGAGACATAATTTCAAGAATTTAAGACTATACTTCAAAGTAACAAAAGGAAAGTAATTTACAATGAATGTCACAACATAATATGATGTAACAATGCCTGCATCTATATGTAAGCCTCCACTGCAGACTGAAACCCAGGACTGTGGACCAGTCACAACTGGAAACGTCATGCTTGCTTGCATGTCGTTGGCCACCTCTACCTTCAAGGGGGCAAGGGAGTGTAGTCCTTCCATATGCATGGGACAGGGAGAACCTGAAAGCTATGGTCTAACTGGGTTAGGCATGTCAATTGGCTGCATATGTTGGACCACATGGTATTCAACAGGACACCGGCTATGGCACCATCCTCTGTTGGCTGAGACTGCCCCATGCATTGTACACTCAGCTCTGCCCACCACTGCCAGTAAAGCTCCCCCAGGCAAATATGCCTTGACAAGTCTCTAGCACTCCTCTTATGGGCAGAGGAGAACCTTTACATCAGTTGAGCTCATGGAATTTATTCTTAGGGAATGACCAGAGAAAAGGGCAATGTTGTTTGTCGGAATAGTGTTATCAAGGTTATATTAATGACAGTATGAAATTGGCAACAGCCTAAATATCTGAGTTGAAATGTTTAATTAGCTATGATTTTTCTAAATAAAAAATATACAGCCATTAAACAGGAAAGTGTCTAAAACAGCAATGTGAACCAAAAATATCACAAAATATATTATTGATTGAAAGCATATATAACATTTAATATAATTGCTATAAAAATATGAACGTATATGAAACAAAGAAGGAGACATTCTAAAGTTGGTTTTGTATGAGATCAAATCAGCTATTCATTGCTGTGTGACAAACCACCCCAACGTTTAGTCCCCTAAAAGAACACAGGATTGTTAGTGCTTGGTCCTGTGGGTTGGCAGTTTGGGCTGGGCTCGCGGGGCGTGATTCTTCTCCGGGCCTTTCTGGGCACATGTGCGGCAGTCAGCTAGAGGCGCAGTGGGCAGGTTGGTCCAAGCTGGCCTGACTGCCTTGTTTAGCAATTGCTGCTAACTGTCAGCTGGGCCTCTTTCTGCAGCAGGCTAGCCATGGACATCTACTTTTAACAAACCTGGAATGTCACGTAACATTTTAGGCCCAAATTATCACTTTAAAGCTACTGAGGGAGGACACTAATGGAGAGTGTTTTATGTGTACACTTTAAAGACCTGATCAACCACAGAATATCAGGGGCAAAAAGAAAACAGACCAGCCATCTGTCTGGTCCAAGGAGGGCAACTAGGTTTTATCTTAAGTGTCATCTAAAATAGTTGGTCCTGGGCCTGGCATTAGAGGCTGATGTCTCAAGGTGGGGAGAGAGTAGTGACTAGTTAGCTAGTTAGTCAAGTTGGCCATGGGGGAGGGATTCAGAGTGGTAGGGTAAGTTTCACACATTCGTCATGGGAAATGGAGGCCTGTGGAAGGGCGGGGTCTTATAGTTGATTCCTTCCAAGCAGTGTTCTAGAAGCAGCTAGACCTTATCTGGCTGCAGCTTTTAAAGACATTGGCATATTTTACATCTTTGACCATGACTAACAGATGATGAACTCTGTGCACAGGGTGTTGTGTGGGAACTGCTGGCTCAGTAGACCAAACAATGTGAATAAAGACCACTCTTCAGTCTCCTCCGAAACTGGGCTGAGTCTGCGTGTGACAAGCTGAGAACCAGGTATGTGACTGCTTGGGATGCCACCCTCTTTGACCCTCAGTGTCTGATCATTGAGTCTGAATGCATAGAGCCTTGTCATGAAACAACTCACTCTTGTGTAAATTTTAAATATTTGATCTATACAAAAAATACATGAATATAAGGAAACGTCAATCGTCATGCACCCACTCCCCGTCTAAAGAAGCAGAATGTTGTTGATTCTGTTTTTTCTACTTGTGTTCCTTCTTCATGGCATGTTCACTGTTTTAAGCACTTTATAGGTTTTAATCCTAAAAACTTCATGAGGTAGGTTATTATTTCCATTTCACAAATGAGGAAACTGAGGCACGGAGGTTGTGTTTTGCCTGAGGTGACATGTTAATGAGTGACAGAGATAGAATTTGAACCCAGATAGTCTGGCTTCCGGATCCATGCTTTTGGTTGTTTTATTTATTTTTTAATATTGTCTTTAAGCTTGATAAAGAAGGAATAATGGTATTCTGTGGCTTCCTATTTTCACTCAATGTTTTGTTTCTGAGATTCATCAGAGCTGTTATATGTATCTTTGCTCATAATATTTCATCATGTGTATATATCACAATTTATCCATTCTAATTTCCAATATCAGTGGATGTTTGGGTTATGTTTTTGATATTTTGTGCAAAGTGTTGTGAAAAATCTTGTACACGTCTTCTGGGGAATGTGTGCAAGAGTTTCTACAGGGTTTTCAAATTTAGTTGCCATGATTCAGAGTGAGAAGTGGCTTTTACATCGCTACTGACACATACAAGTCCATAGAGCCCTCCCACCAACAGACACAACTGAAGCAAACATTTCATGAAACTGTTTATTTATCCTATTACTCATCATACTCTGTGATATTTTTTTAATTTTATTTTTTTAAATACTTATCTCTAGCCTTCAAGCAGATTTCCTGACCCCCAGTGATTTGCAATCTGTTGTTTGAAAAACACTCCTCAATGTTATGTATATATTACCTGGAAGTGAAATTGTTGTGTTGTGGGGTACATCAATGTCCCACTTTACTAGTTAGTGCCAAATTATTTTTTCCAAGTGATTGTACGAATACAATCAGCAGTATGTGTCCTGTGGAACCATATCTTCACTAGTACCTGGTATTAATTTTACGTACCAGATTTAATTTTTTTCAGTATGCTAAAAAAAGGTCTCTCACTGTGATTTTAAATTGCATTTTTCTTTTGCCATTAAGGTTAAGCATGCTTTCACATATCTATTTGCCATGTATATTTCTTTTATGTGAAATGCCTGTTCATGTGTTTTGCCAATTTTTCTTTTTTTTTAATTGGTTTTTAGGGGTTCATTAGCTTTTGTCATTATAGATGTTACAGCTATCTTCTCCAAGTTTGTAGCTTGTGTTATATTTTCTTTATGGTGTCTTTTGATTAACATAAATTCTTAAATTAAATTGAATTTATCAATCTTTTCTATTCCATGCTTTTTGCATCTTGTTTATTTTGAAATCATAAAATATATATTAAAGTTTGAGAGTTTTACCTTTCATATTTAATTCTTGAATCCATTGGAATTTTTTGTCTGTAGTTTGAGGAAGGGATCTAATTTCATTTTTTTCTCACCCTTAAGGGTTGTCAGCTGTTCCAGCACCATTTACTACATTGACTCTACTTTCCTAGTGGTCTGCAGCACATTTATTAAATTTCTGTATATGTGGGAGTCCATTTGGGGACTCTTTTTTGTCCTAGCCTGTTTTTATATCCTAACCCAATGATATACTATTGCCATTTTGCCAGATTTGTAATAACATGATATTATTATGTAATACATATTATACATATTATATCTAAAATATAATTAGAACTGTGTTGAATATTCTGAGTATTTTCCACTTTCATAAGTTTTAGAGTTTGTTAAGTAAGTTCTTAAAAAAAACAACAACCTGCAGACACAAAAGGAAAATATTCTATGATGGCACTTACATGAGGTATTCAATGGAGTCAGATTCATAGAGACAGGAAGTAGAATAGTGGTCACCAGGGCTAGGAGGAGGAGGGAATGGGGAATTTTGTTTAGTGGATACAGAATTTCCATTTAGAATTATGAAAAAGTTCTGGAGATAGATGGTGGTGGTGGTTGTGAGATAATATGAATGTACTTAATGCCGCTGAACTCTACTTTTAAAGATGGTTAAAATGGCAGATTTTATGTTATGTATATTTTTAAAATTCTGCTGTTCATTGAAAGTGTGTTAAACCTATAGATTTGCAGAAAAATTGACATATTTATAAAACAAATCTTCATCTCAAAGATTTTAATCTTCTCTCTTCCAGAGATATATAATTCTCTCCAGACATCATATATCCTTTCATAGATTTATTACTAGGTACCATATAATTTTGTTGTTATAAAAGGAATATTTTTAAAATTATGTTTTTTGTTGTGGCTGGTTTATTATAAATGCAGTTGACCTTTTTATATAAACCTGACCATAAAAAAAATTTCTAAATGTGTCTGTAGATCCTTGGGAGTTTATTTTCATAGACAATCTGTAAATGATGATTTTTTTTTTCATTTCTTCCTTTCCTGTTGTTATTCCTTTTATTCTTTTTTTATGTAGGTGTTCTTTGGCCTTATTCATGATTTTTAAAAGAGTTAGTTTAACCTTTCACTATCAAGAATGTTTGCTAAAGTTTTTGATAGATGCAAAGATGCTCCATTTATTGTTATTTTAACATATTTTTTCCATTACTAGATGATGAATTTTATTGATTTTACTGCAAAGGATTTTTTGTATCTATTGACATGATCCTATGATATTTCTTCTTCAGTCTTTTAATTTGATAAATAGCCCTTGTAAAACTTTTAATTTGATACTAACCTTGCATGCCCGAGAAACATTCAATTTGGTTATCTTATATTATCATTTTAGCATTTTCCTGGGTTTTGGCTTGCTAGTATTTTTTTGGAGGGTTTTGTTTACTTACTGACTTAATGGTTTTCCTTGCTTGTAGTTCCCTGATTGAGATTTATATCAAGTTTTACTGGTCTCATAAAGTTATTTTGTGAGTAGTTTCTTATTCTGTGGAAGAATGATAATTTATTTGGAAACTGTCTGGGCCCAGAGGGAATATTTCAACTACTAATTCAGTTAGTTGAGTTGTTTTAAGACCATTTAGGCTTTCTGTTCTTATGTCAGTTTAGTAAATGGTATTTTTCTAGGAATTTATCCATTTGGTTTTGAATTTATCAGTATAAGGTTTTTTGGACTATTCCCTAGTTATCTTTTTATCTTTGCTATATCTGTCATTGTCCTATTTGTCATTCCTAAAATTATTTCTGATGGTCTTTCTCTTCTTTATTATTGTTTAATCTCACCAGATGTTTGTCTATTTTTCTTTTTTTTCCAAACATCCAACTTTTCCCTTTGTTGACCCTCTTTGGTACCCTTGTTTTCTACTTCATTGTTATATACCATAAATGTATTGTCTCCTCTATGTCACTTTTGAGTTTATTGTGCTTTGTTTTCTTTTGTGGATTTTGAAAATTATTTTTATTTGGAGGCAGATTATCCGTCTCTATAACCCAAATGTATTGAACTCGTTAGTATCCAAGATACTACCCATTAGAAAATATAATCTTACAATCCTCATTAAAATATAGGGAACAAATAAACAATTATGTGGGACGTTTCATGTCTTTTGGGATGAAATGAAGTTAAGAAATCTTAAGAAGTCTGAAGAAGTCTGTAATCTGTCCTTTTTTCTTTCTTTCTTTCTTTTTTACTACTGCTCTGGGTCCTGTTTATTCAAACTGTAGTTCATCTTAAAGTTTGAAAACAACACCTCCCATACCCTAGGACTGTTACACTTGAGTCTCTCTTCACTTTAATGTCTCCATCTGCCCTTACACACTCTGCAACATCCATGCCATTTTTTTGTATTTCTAGCCCCAAATGGGCATTTTATAGTACTGACAGCTTAACCTCCAGGTTATTCATTTGCAAACACTCCAACATCTAAGGAGTTGAAAGAACAGTACAATTTCTTTCAGAATCAGTTCCATCCATTAGGAAACTTGCCCCCAAACTGGCCACAAATCATCTGCCCTCTCATTTCTTTTCCAGATAGCAGAGCAGGGCTTGTTTCCATCATTTTGAAAGCATAACAGACTCTCACCCATATGCAAATCTATATTCCTTGCAAATTTTCCAGAATAGACTTGAGATGTGCCAAAGGCAGTATTCCAATTGTAAATATTTGGAAAGTTGCTGTTCATTTATTTTTGTCTCAGTTATTAACCTCCAAAACAGTACACATCTCTCTCCCACACATCCAGGTTTTACTGATTCAATCTGTCTGTGTTTATCTACTTAAGTCCCCAAACCCTTACTTACTCTGATTTTTAATGTGTGTTCTTTGTCACTCAACACATTTTCAGTGCACACCATGTCGTGGGCCCCTCTCTAGGCACTGGGGTACAGCAGTGACTGTGGGTCACTGTGGAGCTTACACTGGTGTAGAACAGTCGATGGCAGTCATCTTGACAACTAGCAAGAGATGTACCTATGAGCAAGTGGGGACATGAGGAATGATGGGCTGAGAGCTTCCTGGTGCCCTGAAATCCCCCAACTAGGCAGCTATTTGTGTGGGTACCCAGACGCCACCCCTCACTGGAACTGTGAGAGAAGTCAGTCATGGTACTGGAGAGGCTCCAAGAGACTAGGTGAGGAGGGCAGGGCTTGGTTCTGAGAAAGGCTGGTCATGGTTATGCAAATAACTCCATTCAGCCCTTCTTGTGCCAGTGAGTACTGGATCCCTCACCACTACTCATCAGCCCATGGATTCCTAAGAGGCTGCAGGGGTTGAGAAAAGTTAAGATGCTGCATTGTACTTAAGTGTTTTGCCATATTATATTATGAACATTTTCAAATATTCAGCAAAAGTGAGTAAATTTTAGTGAATATAAATACACCTACCCTCTAGATTCCATTATTAACATGTTACTGTGCTTAGTATACCATATATATATGCCCATATATCAATCCCTCAGCCCATCCATCAGTTTTTTTTTTTTTGGTGCATTTCAAAGTAAACTGCAGACATTGACATGCTTCTAAAAAATTCAACGTGGTGGAGGATATGAACAGACACTTCTCCAAAGAAGAAATTCAGATGGCCAACAGGCACATGAAAAGATGCTCCACATCGCTAATTATCAGGGAAATGCAAATTAAAACCACCATGAAATATTACCTCACACCAGTTAGGATGGCCAACATCCATAAGACAAGAAACAACAAATGCTGGTGAGGATGTGGAGAAAGGGGAACCCTCCTACACTGCTGGTGGGAATGTAAATTAGTCAATCATTGTGGAAAGCCATATGGAGGTTTCTCAAAAAACTAAAAATAGAAATACCATTTGACCCAGGAATGCCACTCCTAGGAATTTACCCAAAGAAAACAAGATCACAGATTCAAAAAGACATACACACCCCTATGTTTATTGCAGCACTATTTACAGTAGCCAAGATATGGAAGCAATCTAAGTGTCCATTAGTAGATGAATGGATAAAGAAGAGGTGGTACATATACACAATGGAATATTATTTGACCATAAAAAGAAAATAAATCCTACCATTTGCAACAACATGGATGGAGCTAGAGGGTATTATGCTCAGTGAAACAAGCCAGGCAGAGAAAGACAAGTACCAATACTCATTTGTGGAGTATAATGATGAAACAAAACTGAAGGAACAAAACAGCAGCAGACTCACAGACTCCAAGAAGGGACTAGCGGTTACCAAAGGGAAGGGGTAAGGGAGGGCGGGTGGGGAGGGAGGGAAAGGGGATTAAGGGGCATTATGATTAGCACATATAATATAAGGGGGTCACGGGGAAGGCAGTACAGCATGAAGACAAGTGGTAACTCTATAGCATCTTACTACGCTGATAAGACAGTGACTGCAATGGGGTGTCATGGGGGACTCAGTAATATGGGTGAATGTAGTAACCACAGTGTTGCTCATGTGAAACCTTCATAAGATTGTATATCAATGATACTTTAATAAAAAAATTCAGAATGAACATCATTAGCTAGAGTAAATACAATATTCTGTTATAGCTTTTTCTTCCTATGTAGAGTTTACATACAATGAAATTACAATCTTAAGTGTGTATTCACTGAGTTTTGACAAATGCAACTCTTACTAAGTTTTGGCCATTAGCATTATTCCAGAAAGTTCTCTTACATCCCTTTTCAGTTAACCCCTGTGACTACTACCCCAGATGCAGCTATTACTATTCTGTGGTATTTTCTACTGCAGATTAGTTTTTGGTCTAGATTTTCATATAAGTGGAACCATACAGTGTTTACTCCTTTGTAGCTGGCTTATTAACTTGACATAATGCTTTTTGAGGTTAATTCATATTGTCATGTGCATTAGTTCGTTCGTTTTTATTGCTGAGTAGAATTCCATTTTATGGCTGTACTAGGGTTTGTTTTCCGTTCTCTTATTGATGGATAGGCATCTGGGATGTTGCCAGTTTTACACTTCTCTAAGTAGAACTGCTGCGAACATTTGTACACAAGCTTTTTTGTGAATATATGTTTTAATTTTCCTAAGGCAAATAGTAGGGGTAGATTTTCTGGGTTGTAGGGTCTGTGTCTGTCTGGTTTTATGAGAAACCATGAGAAGTTTTTCCAAAGTGGTTTTGCTACTTTATACTCCATGAACAAGTATGAGAGTTCTGGTGGCTCAATATACTTGTCAACATTTGATGTTGTCAGTATACTTAATTTTAGTCATTCTGGTGGATGTAAAATACTACCTCCTTGTGGTTTTCCTTATTATTTCTTTGATGACTAATGATGTACATTTGAATTTAATTTAAATTTATAAGGTCATTTTGACCTTCTTGTATACTATAGGGGGGTTGCTTTTAGTGATATTCCTATTATTAAGTTTGCTGGGTGAGTTCCTAGAGCTCCATGGCTCGCTTGTGCTAGGTATGTAGCTCAGAGTAGATGGAGGGATGAGATTCACTTCCTGTAGCACATGCAGCTCACCACCTCCGGTGGACAGTGCTCTACAATAAACATCCCAAGTAAATCGTTTCTAATAACAACAATCACAGTGTCTAGGTTTCTTAACAGTCCCTGGAATGACCAAAACATACTTTTCAATAAAATATGAATGTTCTTTACACCTATTATTAAATTAAATAGACTGACACAGAAACTCAGCCTTCTAAAGACCAGACTCAGAATAAGTCTTGATATAATTTAAATTTCTTGGCCATTGTCATTTAAATAACCCCCATCTTTCCTGTCTAAATGGAGGGTGATTATTAATGCCATGCTTGGCACTCTTGAAAGCACTGTCTCAGCTGCTTCTTAATGTTTCTCTAGTGGCTTCAGATTAAGCAACTGCAACAGCTACTTGTGGGTTTTAATTTTAATTAATGAGAATCTTAGTTATTTGGGTCTTCTAATAACTTATTTCCCAGGGATACAGGGGAAAGGGGTGGCTGAGCTATGGGAAAACCTAACTGTGCCCTGACCCCTTAGCTGTCCACTAAGTTCTATAATAGAAGTTTCACGGTGGGGATGCACATTAGCGCAAAGGCAGGGTTGCATGATGAAAGCCCCATAGGGTTTTGAGGGAGACCTGGGTGTTTGAGTCTGTTTGTGCCTGAGTCTCCAACTCCTCTGGGCCTCAGTTTCCTTATCGGCCAGATGGAGAAGAAGGAAATGACGTGCTGAATCTTTGTGACACACTCCCCTGTGCCTGTCCACACCCTCCTCACTGCCCTCAGGGGCTCCTCTTCCCTTCAGGGCAGGTGTCCGTTGCGACGGTACCCAAGCCTGAGTGTGCTCTGCCTGTGTGACCTTGAGCAGGTTGCTGACTCTTGCCGAGCTTCCGTTTCTCTCACTGTAGATCGGATAATCATAGTATCCACATCATAGAATTATTGAGATTATTGAATAATTAATTTGCACCAGTAATTAGCACAGTTCCTGAAACATTCCTGACACATATGTATTTAAGCAATATTATTCACTGACAAATACTTTGTGACAGATATACTTGATTACTATTATTCATTTATAATCGTTATTATCACAATGCCCAACAATGGTTACATAAATTATAAACCCATTTGATGGAAATTATGTAGCTGTCATTAAAGACTATATAAAATATTGAACACCACTTATAATAGTAAGTGGAAAAAAACAAGAAATTAAACTATCTTTACACCACAAGGACAACCACATCGCCTGAGCTAGAGCTAAGCATTCACCAAAAAAATACTGAAAGAAGCATAAATCCAGCAAGTGACAGGCTTATGATTATGTGTACTTACACTGTTTTTCTATTGGAAGAAAATCCATTTTGAAAAAACAAACCCTATCTATTTCTTTCAAATGAAATTCTTTGGTGAGGACAAAATAATAATGATGGTCACTGTGTTTTTCCTTCAGTTTCCTGGCATTAAACATGGACATGGTCGGTAATCTTGCCTTTCTGTTGAGAGCAGTGAATTTTTGTGAAAGGGTTCTTCAGCGGGGTTTGGTGGCCAGAATTTATTATAAGGTAAAGATACACTGTGTTGTGTTTTTCCTGTTAACATGTGTTTAAGGCATATTCTTACTGGTGTGCTCTCTGCTAAATGTAGTAGAGGATGAGTCACTGTAATTACAAGCTTCTGGAAATGGCTAAAATTCCTACAGGCCATTTTGCATGACAGCCTTGCTTGCTTTGGAGGTCTGGATGCTACCATTTAACCCTTTTGTGTCGCCTTTTAGAACTAACCTGCAAGTATCATTTGGCTGCCATGGGAGTTGATGAGTGGGACAGTTTTTAATGGAATTAAAAAATCATTGTCTATATGTATAATGAATGCATTGTTCTCTGGGTGGGGGAGGGAGTGCATCAGGCATATGTAAAGATTAGCCACTGGATCACCCTGAGATGCACTCTGTCTCCTTGCAAAAACATAAAACCTTGTGTCAGCGTTGGTAAAAGTCTAGAGGGTATTTCCGCCAGGGACAGTGCCAGTGGGCTTGATTTAAAGAAACACTCCCCACTCCAGCAATATATGTTTCCTCTTCTGATACCAACATGGAGTAAACAGCAAGACCCCACCCAGGAGAAGGCTCCCCTTGCCCCACTTTCTGTCCAGGCTTGGGGCTCAGGGCTACTGTAATCTGAAACCAGACCACTGCTTCCCCTCCATGGGAATTAGGTTCCAAGAAGGCCAGAATCGCGTCCCACAAAACTCTCCTCTTTCAGTTCATCTCTTTTTATATTGATTCCAAGATCACATTTCCCAGTACAACACAGAGCAGGTAGAAGAGGATGAATGGCACATATGGATGGGTATTCTCTTAGGAAATGCTCTGGGGCAGAAGAGCCCTGGGAGCAGAAAGTGGTCACGATTCACCTGGTGGAACAGAGCCAGACTTTGGAGCCTGAGATCTAGTTAGGTGATCTAGTTAAACCAATTCATTTACAGACAGGTAACCTGAGGATCAGGAAGGTTA
This sequence comes from Smutsia gigantea, assembly GCA_032199065.1. NCBI lineage: Eukaryota > Metazoa > Chordata > Mammalia > Pholidota > Manidae > Smutsia > Smutsia gigantea. Next base: position 387,454 of record JAVSCE010017767.1, on the reverse strand, counting down.
GTAGTTCCTTCAAGGTAACACAATTACCAAGAGCAAAAAAGAGACTGATTATGAAAATATCCTATTTTTCCTTAGTGTCACTCACTATTTTTAGTATCCATCTGTGGATCTTCCTGGAACCAATGAATACCATGGTATTTGCCTAGTGGAGATTTTCTATTCCCTCATTCCTACATTTGTTAATTAGAAGTAAGAGCTACCTCTTCTTCTCCAATTATGTATTCAAGTTATTGATATTAATATTAGTGTAGATTCATAGATACTTACTCTGTATCTGGGCTACAATCCAACGATATCATTATTTTCTTGCTCAAATTATTCCAGCTTTGGCCACTGAGAGCTCCTTCAGTTTAGCCCCATGCCCCTTCGATCCATCCTTATCCCCCCCTTTTTTAAAGCACTTCCTTGTTTTCTGGTACCACAGAATATTCCAGGCTTATCTCATATTTTCCTTGTCAGACTTGTAATCAACCATTTCTTCAAGAAACCCTGGTTCCTTTTATTGGAGAATGGTATTTAAGAACCAAGATCTCATTTCTGGGTGTGCTAATTGCTCCTGGGGTATCACTGATTCTAGGCCTTTTCCGAGCTGAGAAATATATGTATGTAAGTCACACATTCCCACACAGAGCTGTATGTATATATATCAGAAACCATGAGTTTGTACTGGTAGCTCTGAATCCAGTCCAAAGCCACAAGGTTAATTCTAACCCTCCCTCTCCCATTTGTAACTTCTTTCTCTGAGAAGTAAGAAACTAGCTTTCATTGTCTACTCTGTGTTTACTTATTTGATTTTTCCTAGTATATACATTAAGTAGTTTCAGAATTGCTAACCCACACCTCTGGAGAAACACATTTATTAACCAGAATACAGTATTATTCTTTGTGAATCTAGCTTACAGTATCTAATCAAAACAGAACTTCCAAAGTTACATTGATTAGTTTTTCCCTTCTTCACATGCTTCAGTGAGGTTACATTATTCTTTTGCAACACAGTTAGGTTCATTTATTTTTATGTGTATTCTACTTTGGGATCGCCCTAAATACTGGTTGATTTTAGTCCATTCGTGTATTGGCTATGTGAAACATTACTAAGTTTCTAGAACTCAAAGCTGTACAAAAAGGTATACTCAGAGAAGTTACTTCTTCCTCATCCCTACATCCCCATCTCTATTCCTTTGCTTTTTTTCTACACACTTCCTATAGGTGTCCAATATTTTTAGTTTTTGGCTTATCTTTCCTTTATTTCTCTCACACAAATAAGCAAAAATGTGTGTTTCCTTCCATTGTTTCTCTCTTACACAAAGGGATAGCAAACTATTTTTTTTCCCACTTAACAGTATGTCCTGCAAATCAATCTATATCCGTTCATAGAAATTTACCTCTTTTCCTTCTTAAACTTTTTAAAATTCAACTGGTTGTTTAAAGCAAAAGTAATTATAATTATTTAGGGTTTATAATGTACACAGAAGTAAAATATATGGCAACAATAGCACAAAAGATGGGATGTAGCATACATGGAATTATAATATTTTAAAGGTTTTACATTATACACGAAATGTTATTAATTAAAGGCAGACTGCCTAGTCTGTGGCTAACAGTATATATTATAATAGAGAGATAGACTGAGACAAAAAGAAAAATCTGTAATTATTCAGAAGAAGGAATGGAAAGAGGAACAAAAATTAAAGACATAAGGAGACAGACTACAAGTAGTAGTATAGTAGTAGACTTGTACCCATCACTATCAATAATTACAGCAAATGTAAATGAACTGAACATTCCAATTAAAAGGCAGACATTGTTATAGAGGGTTAAAAATAAGCAAATCCCATCCGTGTGCTTTTAAGGTAAAGACACAGGCAAGAAAAAGATATGGCATGTGACTAGAACATGAGAACCTATGTTAATATCAGATAAAACAAACTTTAAGACAAGGAGTATTACCAAAGATAGAGAGGGTCATTTCATTGTGATTCAAAGGTCACTTCCTTAAGAAGAGAGAATAATCTAAAATAGGTATGCAACACAGCAAACATTTAAAATACATGAAGCAGAAATTGAAAGAACCAAAGGGAGAAGCGCACAAATCCAGTAATTAATGGAACAAGTAGACAGAAATTCAGTATGGCTGTGAAAATATGAACTGTCATGCAACTCAACCTATTTAACGTTATAGACATTTATTGAAAACTACAGCCAGAACTACTGTCCATAAGACAAACCTCAATAGCATTGGTCAATAAAGCTATTAAAAGATTAAAGTAATACAGAATATATTCTCTATGAACAATTACCGATCAGTTGCAAAAATATGTCAGGAAAATCTGCAAAATATATGAATATGAAGCAACATGTTTCTAAATAATCTGTGAATCAAAGAAGGAATCACAAGGGGAATTAGAAAATACCTCAAACTGGTAATGAAAATGCAACATACAAATTTTGTGGGGTATAGTGAAAGGGACACTGTGAGGGAAATTTATAGGTTGAAATGCTTAGAAAATAGAAAATGTCTTAATAAATGATGTAAGTTTCCACATTGAAAAGCTAGCAAAAGGAGAGCAAAATAAGTAGAACAAAGGCAACAATAAAGACTAGAGAGAAACCAGTAAAGTAGAAAATAAATAATAGACAAAAACCAATAAACCTAAAAGTCTGCTTTTTGAAATGATGAATAACTGATCCCTAGCAAGATTGATCCAGAAAAAAAGAGATAAAGCACTAAATAACAATATCAAGAATGAAAGAGGGCATCATGTCATACAGGATAGACATTAAAAATACAAAAAGGGAATATTATGAACAACTTAATGCAAATAAATTCAAGGAGTTAGAACAAATTCCCAGAGAAATGCAACTTTTTAAAAGTGATAAAAAATATGTAAGATATCAAATGAATTTAATTTGTAATGGAAATATTCCACAAAGAAAGCTCCAGGTCAGGATGGTTTTTCTGTTGAATCCTATCAAGCATTTAAAGACAAAATAATACCAGTCTTATACAAAACTCTCAAAAACCAGTATAAGACTGATGCTAAGAAGTAAAATATGTTACAAAGACATATAAGTCAATATTCTTCATGAATATAAGTAGAAATGTATAATAAAATATGAATAATTGACTCCACCAATATATAGAAAAAGAAAATGCATCACCAATATCAGTGTTTATTCCAGGAATGCAAGGTTGACTTAACATTCAAATGCCAGTCAATGAAATTTACAGTATTGACAGAATCGAGGAGAAAAATTACATTATTATATAATGCAGAAAAAAAAGTTGACAACATTAAGCACCAGTTCATGGTTAAAAAGTCTTAGCAAACTAGGAGTAGAAAGTAATTTCTTCAGTTTTGAAAGAGTATGTGTACAATAAGCCTATAGTTAACAGCATATCTAATATAGAAATATTGCATGTTTTCTTCCTTAAGATAGAGAACAAGGCAAGAATGTCCATTTTCACCACTTCTATTTGACATTACCTTGGAAGTCCTAGCTGTGCAACAAGACAGGAAAAGAGAAATAAATGACATAAAGATTGTAAGGAAGAAATAAGGCTGTCTTAATTTGTAAGTGAAATAATTGTTTACATAGAAAACATGAAAGAATTTACCAAAAAAACCCAAAACCCAAACACTACCAAAACTAATAAATCAATACAGGGTTATGGGATACAAACTTAATATCCAAAATAAAATTTATTTTTATATACTATAAATAAACAGTTGAAAAATAAAATGTAAAATTAAATTAAATTTACAATATTAAAATACATGAGGTTCTTAGAAATACATTTAGCAATACAAATTCAAACAATGTAAGATCCATACACTGAAAACTATAAAATATTGCAGGAAGCAATTAAAAAAAGCCTAAGTAAATGGGAAGTATATACCATGTTCATGGAAAGACTGAATAGTGCTATAATGTCCATTCTTCTCAAATTGGCCTATAGAAGCAACATCATCTCAATCAAAATCTCAGCAGAAATTTTTGTAGAAATTCACAAGCTAATTTGACAATTCATGTGGAAAGGCAAATGGCCTAAAATAGCCGAAACAACTATGAAGAATGTTGAAGAACCATGGAGTCTTTGCACTACCTGATTTCAGGGTTTATGCTAATGTTCCAATAGTCCAGACAGTATGGGATTGGCATAAGGATAGATAAACAAATCAATGGAGCACTTTAGAGTCCAGAAATTGACCCACACATATATATTTATTTGATTTTTGGCAAAGATACAAAGGAAATTAAATGATGGAAAGATACTTTTCTCAATAAATTGTGCAGGAAAAGAGATTCCTGAATGGAAAAAAAAGTGAATGTATAATACACAAAGATTAATTTGAGATTGATCATAGACATAAAATGAAAGTCAAAACTATAAAACTTTCAGAAGGAACAGAATATCTCTGTGGAGTTGGGGTAAACTAAGGTTTCTTAGAAAGGAAATAAAAGCACTAACCATTAAATTAAATATTGATTGGTTGGATTTTTTTCAAAATTAAGAAAAAAATTGTTCTACAAAGACACATGTAAGAAAACAAAAAAGCAAATTATAACCTTGGAGAAGTTATTTGCGGTACATGTGTCTGAGAAAAGACTTTTATCCAGACTATATAAAGAACTGCTACAATAAATAATAAAAAGACACAATCCAAGAGCGGTTTCACAAAAGACTTGAAAAGACACTTCACAAAAGAAGATAAAAGAATATTAATGAGTGTATGAAACTTTCCCCAATCTTATTAGTCATCAGGAAAATAGAAATGAAAACCACAATGAAATACCACTACACCCCCACTAAACTAAAAGGATTGATGACATTCAATCCTGGTGACAATATGGAGTAGCAAGGACTTTCATAACTGCTGTTGGTGGTGTAAAATGGTAATAATCATTATGGAAAACAGTTTCACAGTTCCTTTTAAGATTAAATATATACCTACCCTATGACCAGCAACCAAGAGAAGTGAAGACATGCTCACAAAAAGACTCATACAAGAATGTTTATAGCAGCTTCATTATTAATATCCCCAAACAGGAAACAACCCAAATGTTCACCAACATGAGATTGGATAAACCAGTTGTGGTAGATTCGTACAATGGAATTTTACTCAACAATGCAAAGGGGTAAGCTACTGTTACATGCAGTGACATAAATGAATTTTACAGACGTTATGTTTGGTGCAAGAAGCCTGACACAAGAGTATATATGATGCCATTTATATGACAATCATTCAAGGAGAGGAAAAATTAGTTGATGGTGATTTGAGGATCATAAAGTGGGAAACTATGCTATTAACTGGCAGGGAGTACAAAATGGGGTACAGGAAATTTGTGTATCTTGATCTGGGTGGTTACATGGGTATATACAAATGTAAAAAAATCATCAAAGCTGTAAACTCAAGATTTATGTATATTACACATCTGAATATATGCATTTTATACCTCAGTCAAAACATTTAAGGATATAATTTAAATAGTGCCTCACAGTATTTAGACAGGTTGATTGCTTACATCACAGGTGCTTCATCATCTTTTCCTATATGAAATTGGAAACAGAAAGTCTCCAACAGGAGGCCTCAGTTGCTGAATCATGATATACTAATTGGGGGAAGGAAGAACTGGCTAATGACAACATTTACCAAGGGTCAGTCCTGTAGTAGACCCTTTTCAGTGTCATACCAAAGCACAGTGGTGGCTGCCCAGGCCAGCCAGCAGCATGGACTCCAGAGAGAATGATGACAGGTGACAGGTGGTGGTTTAGGCCAAGATCACAAGAGCCTGGCAAGAGGTGAGCTGTTGAGGGCTGGCCCAAAAGGCAGGCAGATAAGACCCTAGAATTCTGAACATCCTGTTCAGAGATTTTGACATCCTGGAGGCTGGATCACAGGAAGCAGGGCCCTGGCCAAGGTGGTGAGGACAATTGGGCAAGTCATCTAGAAAGGATAAGGGGACAAGACAGAGCATAGTTTCAGAAACAGGCAAATCTATAGGGACATGTGCCAAACTGGGATCATGATTAAAAAGCATACCACAGACACAACATTTTTGTAGTTTATAATACACTAATTACTAGTGCTTTTGACTTGGTATAAGTGGCTGAATACTGAGCAATAGGCTCTCTCTTCCTTTCTTCCTTCCTTCTCTCCCTCTCTCCTTCTTTCCTTCCTCCCTTCCTCCCACCCTCCTTTTTTCCTTCCTCCCTCCTTCCCTTTCTTCCTTTCATCTCTCCTGTTTTTTAATTCCACTTTTACTGGGATGTACTTGACATATAACATCGTGTAAGTTTAAGGTCACAATATATAAGTTTATATATTGTGCATATATATATATTTGTAACATATATATAGCAAATTGATTACCATAATAGTGTTAGTTAATATTTCCATCATCTCACATAATTACCTTTTTTGGTGGTGGGGGTGAGACACTCAAGATCCACTCTCTTAGCAACTTTCAAGTATATAATATAGTATTGTTAGCTAAAGTCACTATGCTGTGTATTAGATCCCCAGGACTTACTCATCTTATAATTGGCAGTCTGTACCCATTAACCATCTTCACTCATCTCTGCCATCCTCAGTCCCTGGCAGCGACCATCTACTCTGTTTCTGTGACTGGCTTTTTTAGATTCCACATAAATGAGAATTCACAGTATTTGTCTATGTCTGATTTACGTTACTTAGCATAATGCCCTCAAGGACATTATTATCGAAAATGGCATGATATTATTCTTTTTTATGGCTGAATAATATTTGTGTGTATGTGTGTGTGTGTGTGTGTGTGTGTGTGTGTGTGTGTGTGTGTGTGTGTGTGTGTGTGTGCTTGTCTTCTTTATCATATCACCTATAGATGGACTTCAGTTTCTTCCATATCTTGGCTAATCTGAAAAGTGTTGCAAGGAACCTAGGAGTGAAGATTATCTCTTCAAAATGGTGATTTAATTTTCTTTCAATAAATACCCAGAAGTGGAATTTCTGGCTCATATGGTACTTCTGTTTATAATTTGTTGAGGACCCTCCATACTGTTTTCCCTACTGATCACACCAACTTATTTCCCACCAACCGTGTACCAGGGCCCCTTTTTCTCCATGTCCTTGTAAATATTTCTTATCCCTGTCTCTTTGGTAATAGCCATTCTGACAGGTGTGAGGTGATATGTCATTGTGATTTTGATTTGCATTTTCCTGATGATCAGTGATGTTGAATGTCTTTTCATGTACCTTTTTTGGCCATTTGTCTTCTTTGGAAAAATGTCTATTCAGGTCCTCCACCCATTTTTTAAATTGGATTATTTGTTTTTTTCACTATTGAGTTGTATGAGTTCCTTATATATTTTACATATTAACCCTTTATCACATAGTTTGTAAACATTTTCTACCATTCCATAAGTTGCCTGTTCATTTTGTTGATTGTTTCTGTCGATGTGCAGAAGCTTTTCAGTTTGATGTCCCACTTGTTTATTTTTGCTTTTGTTGCTTGTGCTTTTGTTGTCATATCCAAAATATTATTACAAAGACCAATGTCAGATTTTTGCCTCTATTTTCTTCTAGGAGTTTTATGGTTTCATGCCTTATATTTAAGTCTTTAATCCATTTTGAGTTAATTTTTCTGAATGGTGTAAAATAGGGGCACAATTTCATTCTTTTGCATGTGATTATTTACTTTCTCCAGCACCATTTAATGATGAGACTACGCTTTCTGCACTGAATAATCGTGCTCCCTTATCAAATATATATGCAAGGGTTTATTTCTGGGATCTTGATTCTTTTCCACTGGTGTATCTGTTCTTGTCTATGCTAGGACTATACTGTTTTTATTACCACAGGTTTGTAACATTGTTTGAAATCGAAAGTGTAATATCTTTAGCTTTGTTTTTTTCAGGATTGCCTTGGCTATTCTGGGTCTTCTCTGGTCCCACATGAATTTTGGGATTCTTTTTTCTGTTTATAGAGAAAATGTCATTGGAATTTTGATAGGCATGCATTGAATCTATAAATTGATTTGGGTAGTATGGACATTTTAACAATATTCTTCTTATTCATGAATATGGGATATCTTTCCATTTATTTGTGTCTTTTTCAATTTCTTTCATTGTTTTCTTGTTTTTCAGTGTACAGATCTTTCATCTCCTTGGTTAAATTTATTCCCAAGTATTTTATTGTTTTCTGATGCTATTGTAAATTGGATTGTTTGTATTTCTTTTACAGATGTTTAGTTGTTAGTGAATAAAAATACAACTGACTTCCACATGTTGATTTTGCCTCCTATAATTTTTTTTATTTTGCTATTATTAATGTACAATTACATGAGAAATGTTATGGTTACAAGACTCACCCTATTATCTAGTCCCCACCACATACTCCATTACAGTCACTGTCCATCAGTGTAGTAAGATGCTATAGAATCATTATTTCTCTTCTCTATGTTATATTTCCTTTCCCATATCACCCCCCACTGCTATATTATGTGTGCTAATCATAATACCGCTTTTTCCCCCTTATCCCTCCCTTCCCACCCATCTTCTCCAGTTCCTTTCCCTTTGGTAACTGTTAGTCCATTCTTGGGTTCTGTGAGTCTGCTGCTGTTTTGTTCCTTCACTTATTCTTTGTTCTTATACTGCACAGATGAGTGAAATCATTTTGATACTTGTCTTTCTCTGCCTGGCTTATTTCACCGAGCATAATACCCTCTAGCTCCATCCATGTTGTTGCAAATGGTAGGGTTTGTTTTCTTCTTATGGCTGAATAATATTCCATTGTGTATATGTACCACATCTTCTTTATCCATTCATCTACTGATGAACACTTAGGTTGCTTCCATTTCTTGGCTATTGTAAATAGTGCTGCAATAAACATAGGGGTGCATCTGTCTTTTTCAAACTGGGCTGCTGCGTTCTTAGGTAAATTCCTAGGAGTGGGATTCCTGGGTCAAATGGTATTTCTATTTTGAGTTTTTTGAGGAACCTCCATACTGCTTTCCACAATGGTTGAACTAATTTACATTCCCACCAGCAGCGTAGGAGGGTTCCCCTTTCTCCACATCTTCACCAACATTTGTTGTTGTTTGTCTTTTGGATGCTGGCCATCCTAACTGGTGTGAAGGGATATCTCATTGTGGTTTTAATTTGCATTTGTCTGATGATTAGTGATGTGGAGCATCTTTCCATGTGCCTGTTGGTCGTCAGAATTTCTTCTTTGGAGAAGTGTCTATTCAGCTCCTCTGCCCATTTTTTAATTGGCTTTTTTGCCTTTCCTTTGTTGAGGTGTGTTAGCTCTTTATATAATTTGGATGTCACCCCTTATCAGATATGTCATTTATGAATATATTCTCCCATACTGTAGGATGTCTTTTTGTTCTACTGATGGTGTCCTTTGCTGTACAGAAGGTTTTAGTTTGATATACTCCCACTTTTTCATTTTTGCTTTTGTTTCCCTTGCCCGGGGAGATAGGTTCATGAAGAAGATGTTCATATTTATGTCCAAGAGATTTTTGCCTATGTTTTTTCTAAGAGTTTTATGGTTTCATGACTTACATTCAGGTCTTTGATCCATTTTGAGTTTACTTTTGTGTATGGGGTTAGAAAATAATCTGGTTTCACTCTCTTACATGTAGCTGTCCAGTTTTGCCAACACCAGCTGTTGAAGAGGCTGTCATTTCCTCATTGTATATACATGGCTCCTTTATTGTATAGTAATTGACCATATATGCTTGGGTTTATATCTGGGCTCTCTAGTCTGTTCCATTGGTCTATGGGTCTTTTCTTGTGCCAGTACCAAATTGTCTTGGTTACTGTGGCTTTGTAGTAAAGCTGGAAGTCAGGGAGAATAATTCTCCCCACTTTATTCTTCCTTCTCAGGATTGCTTTGGCTATTCGGGGTCTTTTGTGGTTCCATATGAATTTTAGAACTATTTGCTCTAGTTCATTGAAGAATGCTGTTGGTATTTTTGATAGGGATTGCATTGAATCTGTAGATTGCTTTAGGCAGGATGGCCATTTTGACAATATTAATTCTTCCTAGCCAAGAGCATGGGATGAATTTCCATTTATTAGTGTCTCTTTAATTTCTCTTAAGACTGTCTTGTTGGGACTTCCAGGAAGATGGCGGTGTGAGCAGGGCAGCAGAAATCTCCTCCCAACACTATATTTATCTACGAAAACACAGCAAATATATCTATTCCTAAAAGAGAGACCAAAATACACAGGAAAGTGCACAGCGTGCAGCTACACCCGAGAGGACTTGGCACCCCAAGAGGCGGGTAAGATACGGAGCCGCGACCTGGCGGGACCCGAGCACTCCCCCACCCCAGCGCACCGGCGGGAGGAGAGAATTCAGAGCCGGGAGGGAGTGGAAGTGCACCCTGCGAAGTAGCCAGCCGTGGTGATCCGCGTGGGGAGCGCTAACCCACATCACGCAGTGCAGCAGAGATTGGAGAGACAGAGGGGCAGGACCTGAGCGGGGAACGCGCCACGGTGCTTGCAGCCGGCTCCCGGGAAGGAAAAAAAAAAGCGCACGCTTTCTTCAGCGGTCTTAAAGAGACAGTAGCCCACTGGAGGAGCCGGATCCCGCCAGCACACTCAGCCCAGCAGGCTGGGAGTCCTGGGGAGTTTCAGATGCCTTAGCTGGCAACTGGGGAAGTGTAGCCATACTTACATTTCTCACTGAGATCAACAGCCTCCTATTAATTCCCACCCCTGCCAGAGTGATAAAGGGCCCTGCGGAGCGGCGCAGCCATGGCTGCGAAATAGTGGGGCAATAGCGCCACCTACAGCATTCCCACAGAATCTACTCACGGTGGGCGTTTTTTTTTCTTTTTTTTCTTTCTGTCTTTCTTCTTTTCTTTTTCTCTTTTTAAAGTCTTAAAGAGCCCAGCTGACATACGTGGCAACTACCAGTGACTAATTCTATAGCCATGAAAAGACAGAGGAATATGGTTCAGACCAAAATCAACCAGACAACCCCAGAGAGTGAGCCTGAAGGGATGGAAATGCACAGTCTGCCTGAAAAAAGATTCAGAATAAAAGTCATAACCATGCTGATGGACCTACAGAGAAATGTGCAAGAGCTGAGGGAGGAAGTGAGGGAAGTGAGGAAAGACAATGCAGAAATCAGACAAGCGATCGACGGGCTTAACAGCAGAATGGATGAGATGCAAGAGACTGTTAATGGAATGCAAATCAGAGAACAGGAATACAGAGAAGCTGAGGCAGAGAGAGATAAAAGGATTTCTAGGAATGAAAGAATATTAAGAGAACTGTGTGACCAATCCAAATGGAAAAATATTCGCATTATAGGAGTACCAAAGGAAGAAGAGAGAGAAAAAGGGATAGAAAGTGTCTTTGAAGAAATAATTGCTGAAAACTTTCCCTCGCTGGGGAAGGAAATAGTCTCGCAGTCCACCGAAGCCCATAGATCTCCCAACACAAGGGACCCAAGGAAGACAACACCAAGACACATAATAATTAAGATGGCAAAGATCAAAGATAAAGACAGGGTATTAAAGGCAGCTAGAGAGAGAAAAAAGATCACCTACAAAGGAAAACCCATCAGACTATCATCAGATTCTCAACAGAAACCTTACAGGCCAGAAGAGAATGGCATGATGTATTTAACGTTATGAAACAGAAGGGCCTTGAACCAAGAATATTGTATCCAGCATAATTATCACTTAAATATGATGAAGGGATTAAACTATTTCCAGACAAACGAAAGTTGAGAGTTTACCTCTCATAAACCACCACAACAGGATATCTTAAATGGACTGCTCTAGATGGAAGCACACCTAAGGCTAAAAAGATGTCACCAGAGAAAAAAAAATCATAGCAAAGAAAGCAGACCATCCAAATACTAACTAAAGGCAAAGAATAAAACACCTAGTATAGAAAGAATGGAGGAGGAGGAATAAGAAGGGAGAGAAATAAAGAAACATCAGACAGTGTTTACAATAACTTAACAAGAAAGTTAAATTAGATTGTTAAACAGTAAAGAAGCAACCCTTGAACCCTTGGTAACCACGAATCTAAAGCCAGCAATGGCAATAAGTACATATCTATCAATAATCACCCTAAATGTAAATGGACTGAATGCACCAATCAAAAGACACAGAGTAACAGAATGGATAAAAAAGCAAGACCCATCTATATGCTGCCTACAAGAAACTCACCTCAAATCCAAAGATATACACAGACTAAAAGTGAAGGGATGGAAAAAGATCTTTCATGCAAACAACAAAGAGAAAAAAGCAGGTGTTGCAGTACTTGTATCAGACAAAATAGACTTCAAAACGAAGAAAGTAGCAAGAGATAAAGAAGGACATTACATAATGATAAAGGGGTCAGTCCAACAACAAGATATAACCATTATAAATATATATGCACCCAACACAGGAGCGCCAGCATATGTGAGACAAATACTAACAGAATTAAAGGAGGAAATAGACAGCAATGCATTCATTTTAGGAGACTTCAACACACCACTCACTCCAGAGGACAGATCAACCAGAAAGAAAATAAGTAAAGACACAGAGGCACTGAACAACGCACTAGAACAGATGGACCTAACAGACATCTACAGAACTCTACACCCAAAAGCAACAAGATACACATTCTTCTCAAGTGCACATGGAACATTTTCCAGAATAGACCACATACTAGGCCACAAAAAGAACCTCAGTAATTTCAAAAATATTGAAATCCTACCAACCAACTTCTCAGATCACCAAGGTATAAAACTAGAAATAAATTTTAGAAAGAAATCAAAAAGGCTCACAAATACATGGAGACTTAACAACATTCTCCTAATTAATCAATGGGTTAACGACCAAATCAAAACAGAAATCAAAGAATATATGGAGACTAATGACAACAACAACACAAAGCCACAACTCCTGTGGGACGCAGCAAAGGCAGTTCTAAGAGGAAAGTATATTGCAATCCAGGCCTATTTAAAGAAGGAAGAACATTCCCAAATGAATAGTCTAAAGACACAATTACTGAAATTGGAAAAAGAAGAACAAATGAGGCCCAAAGTCACCAGAAGGAGGGACATCATAAAGATTAGAGAAGAAATAAATAAAATTGAGAAGAATAAAACAATAGAAAAATCAATGAAACCAAGAACTGGTTCTTTGAAAAAATAAACAAAATAGAGAAACCCCTAGCCAGACTCATTAAGAGAAAAAGAGAATCTACACACATAAACACAATCAGAAATGAGAAAGGAAAAATCACGACGGACCCCACAGAAATACAAAGAATCATAAGAGAATATTATGAGAATCTATATGCTAACAAGCTGGAAAACATAGAAGAAATGGACAACTTCTTAGAAAAATACAACCTTCCAAGACTGACCAAGCAAGAAACAGAAAAACTAAACAGACCAATCACCAGCAAAGAAATCGAATTGGTAATCAAAAAACTACCCAAGAACAAAACCCCTGGGCCTGATGGATTCACCTCTGAATTCTACCAGACATATAGAGAAGAAATAACACCGATTCTCCTTAAAGTTTTCCAAAAAATAGAAGAGGAGGGAATACTTCCAAACTCATTCTATGAAGCCAGCATCACTCTAGTACCAAAACCGGGCAAAGACCTCACCAAAAAAGAAAATTACAGACCAATATCCCTGATGAACGTAGATGCAAAAATACTCAACAAAATATTAGCAAACCGAATTCAAAAATACATCAAGAGGATCATACACCATGATCAAGTGGGATTCATCCCAGGGATGCAAGGATGGTACAACATTCGAAAATCCATCAACATCATCCACCACATCAACAAAAAGAAGAACAAAACCACATGATCATCTCCATAGATGCTGAAAAAGCATTTGACAAAATTCAGCATCCATTCCTGATTAAAACTCTCAACAAAATGGGTATAGATGGCAAATACTTCAACATCATAAAAGCTATATATGACAAACCCACAGCTAACATCATACTTAACGGCGAGACGCTGAAAGCTTTTCATCTAAGATCGGGAACAAGACAGGGATGCCCACTCTCTCCACTGCTATTCCACATAGTACTGGAGGTCCTAGCCACAGCAGTCAGCAAAACAAAGACATACAAGGCATCCAGATTGGTAAAGAAGAAGTCAAATTGTCACTATTTGCAGATGACATGATACTGTACATAAAAAACCCCAAAGACTCCACTCCAAAACTACTAGAATTAATGTCTGAATTCAGCAAAGTTGCAGGATACAAAATTAACACACACAAATCTGTTGCTTTCCTATACACTAATGATGAACTAACAGAAAGAGAAATCAGAAAAACAATTCCATTCACAATTGCATCAAAAAGAATAAAATACCTAGGAATAAACCTAACGAAGGAAGTGAAAGACCTGTACTCTGAAAACTACAAGACACTCCTAAGAGAAATTAAAGAGGACACTAACAAATGGAAATGCATCCCATGCTCTTGGCTAGGAAGAATAAATATTGTCAAAATGGCTATACTACCTAAAGCAATCTACAAATTCAATGCAATCCCTATCAAACTACCAACAGCTTGCTTCAATGAACTGGAACAAATAATTCTAAAATTCATATGGAACCACAAAAGACCCCGAATAGCCAAAGCAATCCTGAGAACGAGGAATAAAACGGGGAATTACACTCCCTGACTTCAAGCTCTACTACAAAGCCACAGTAATCAAGACAATTTGGTACTGGCACAAAAACAGACCCACAGACCAGTGGAACAGATTAGAAAATCCAAACATTAACCGAAACATACACAGCCAATTAATATTTGACAAAGGAGCCTTGGATATACAATGGGGAGATGACAGCCTTTTCAGCAGCTGGTGTTGGAAAAACTGGACAGCTGCATGTAAGAGAATGAAACTGGACTACTGTCTAGCCCCATACAGAAAGGTAAACTCAAGGTGGATCAAAGACCTGAATGTAAGTCATGAAACCATAAAACTCTTAGAAAAAAACATAGGCAAAAATCTCTTGGACATAAACATGAGCGACTTCTTCATGAACATATCTCCCCGGGCAAGGGAAGCAAAAGCAAAAATGAACAAGTGGGACTATATCAAGCTGCAAAGCTTCTGTACAGCAAAGGACACCATCAGTAGAACAAAAAGACATCCTACAGTATGGGAGAATATATTCATAAAAAATGTATCTGATAAAGGGTTGACATCCAAAAAATATAAAGAATTCATGCACCTTCAAAAACATCAAGCAAATAATCCAATTAAGTAATGGGCAGAGGACATGAATAGACACTTCTCTAAAGAAGAAATTCAGATGGCCAACAGGCACATGAAAAGATGCTCCACATCACTAATCATCAGAGAAATGCAGATTAAAACCACAATGAGATATCATCTCACACCTGTGAGGATGGCCAACATCCAAAACACAAACAACAACAAATGTTGGCGAGGATGTGGAGAAAAGGGAACCCTCCTACACTGCTGGTGGGACTGCAAATTAGTTCAACCATTGTGGAAAGCAGTATGGAGGTTCCTCAAAAAACTCAAAATAGAAATACCATTTGACCCAGGAATTCCACTCCTAGGAATTTACCCTAAGAATGCAGCAGCCCAATTTGAAAAGGACAGATGCACCCCTGTGTTTATTGCAGCACTATTTACAATAGCCAAGAAATGGAAGCAACCTAAGTGTCCATGAGTAGATGAATGGATAAAGAAGATGTGGTACATATACACAATGGAATATCATTCAGCTATGAGAAGAAAACAAATCCTACCATTTGCAACAACATGGATGGAGCTAGAGGGTATTATGCTCAGTGAAATAAGCCAAGCCGAAAAAGACAAGTATCAAATGATTTCACTCATATGTGGAGTATAAGAACAAAGAAAAAATACTGAAGGAACAAAACAGCAGCAGACTCACAGAACCCAAGAACGGACTAATAGTTACCAAAGGGAAAGGGACTGGGGAAAATGGGTGGGAAGGGAGTAATAAGAGGGAAAAAGGGGCATTACAATTAGCAGATGTAATGTTGGGGGGGCATGGGGAGGGCTGTACAACTCAGAGAGGACAAGTAGAGATTCTATAGCATCTCACTACGCTGATGGACAGTGACTGTAATGGGGTTAGTGTTGGGGACCTGATGAAGGGGTAGTTTAATAACCATAATATTGCACATGTAATTGTAGATTAATTATAATAAAATAAATTGTATTTTTAAAAAAGACTGTCTTGTAGTTTTCAGGGTATAGGTCTTTCACTTCCTTGGTTAGGGTTATTCCTAGGTATTTTATTCTTTTGGATGTAATTGTGAATGGAATTGTTTACCTGATTTCTTCTAGTTCACTGTTAGTGTATAGGAATGCAACAGATTTCTGTGTATTAATTTTGTATCCTGCAACTTTGCTGAATTCAGATATTAGATGTAGTAGTTTTGGAGTGGATTCTTTAGGGTTTTTATATACAATATCATGCCATCTGCAAACAGAACAGTTTGACTTCTTCCTTGCCAATCTGGATGCCTTTTATTTCTTTGTGTTGTCTGATTGCCATGGTTCGGACCTCTAGAACTATGTTGAATAAACGTTGGGAGAGTGGGCATCCTTGTCTTGTTCCCGATCTTAAAGGAAAAGCTTTCAGCTTCTCACTGTTAAGTATAATGTTGTTGGCTGTGGGTTTGTCATATATGGCCATTATTATGTTGAGGTACTTGCCCTCTATACCCATTTTGTTGAGAGTTTTGATCATGAATCGACGTTGAATTTTGTCAAATGCTCTTTCAGCATCTATGGAAATGATCGTCTGGTTTTTGTCCTTCTTTTTCTTGATGTGGTTGATGGTGTTGATGGATTTTCAAATGTTGTACCATCCTTGCATCCCTGGGATGTATCCCACTTGATTATGATGATCTTTTTGATGTATTTTTGAATTCGGTTTGCTAATATTTTGTTGAGTATTTTTGCATCTATGTTCATCAGGGATATTGGTCTGTAATTTTCTTTTTTGTGGTGTCTTTGCCTGGTTTTGGTATTAGAGTGATATTGGCCTTATAGAATGAGTTTGGAAGTATTCCCTCCTCTTCTACTTTTTGGAAAACTTTAAGGAGGATGGATATTAGGTCTTCACTAAATGTTTGATAAAATTCAGCAGGGAAACCATCTGGTCCAGGTGTTTTGTTTTTAGGTAGTTTTTTTTTTACCAATTCAATTTCTTTGCTGGTACTTCGTCTATTCAGATTTTTTGTTTCTTCCTGGGTCAGCCTTCATCATTGCATTTTTCTAGAAAGTTGTCCATTTCTTTTGGTTATCCAGTTTGTTATAATATGACTTTTCATAGTATTCTCTCATAACTCTTTGTATTTCTGTGGTGTCCGTAGTGATTTTTCCTTTCTCATTTCTGATTATGTTTATGTGTGTAGACTCTTTTTTCCTTGGTAAGTCTGGCTAGGGGTTTATCCATTTTGTTTATTTTCTTGAAGAACCAGCTCCTGCTTTCATTGATTCTTTCTGTTGTTTTATTCTTCTCAATTTTATTTCTGCTTTAATCTTTATTATGTCCCTCCTTCTACTGACTTTGGTCCTCATTTGTTCTTCCTTTTCTAGTTTCGTTAATTGTGAATTTAGACTGTTCATTTGGGATTGTTCTTCTTTCCTGAGGTAGACCTGTATTGCAATATATTTCCCTCTTAGCACGGCCTTCGCTGCATCCCACAGATTTTGCAGTGTTGAATTATTGTTGTCATTTGTCTCCATATATTATTTGATCTCTGTTTTTTTTGGTCATTGATCCATTGATTATTTAGGAGCATGTTATTAAGCCTCCATGTGTTTGTGGGCTTTGTAATTTTCTTTGTGTAATTTATTTCTAGTTTCATACCTTTGTGATCTGAGAAACTGGTTTGTACAATTTCAATCTTTTTGAATTTACTGAGGCTCTTTTTGTGACTTAGTGTATGATCTATTCTTGAAAATGTTCCATGTGCATTTGAGAAGAGTATGTATCCTGTTGCTTTTGCATGGAGTGTTCTGTAGATGTCCGTTAGGTCCATCTGTTCTAATATGTTGTTCGGTGCCTCTGTCTCTCTATTTTTTTTCTGTCTGGTTGATCTGTCCTTTGGAGTGAGTGGTGTGTTGAAGTCCTCCAAAATGAATGCATTGCATTCTATTTCTCTCTTTAATTCTGTTAGTATTTTTTTTCACATATGTAGGTGATCCTGTGTTGGGTGCATAGATATTTATAATCGTTATATCCTCTTGTTGGACTGACCCTTTTATCATTATGTAATGTCCTTTGTCTCTTGTGACTTTCTTTGTTTTGAAGTCTATTTTGTCTGATACAAGTACTGCAACTCCTGCTTTTTTCTCCCTATTAGTTGCATGAAATATCTTTTTCCATCCCTTTACTTTCAGTCTGTGTATGTCTTTAGGTTTGAGGTGAGTCTCTTTTAGGCAGCATATAGTTGGGTCTTATGTTTTTATCCATTCAGTGACTCTACGTCTTTTGATTGGTGCATTTAGACTATTTAGATTTAGGGTGATTATCTATAGGTATGTATTTATTGCCATTGCAGGTCTTAGACTTGTGGCTACCAAAAGTTCAAGGGTAATTCCCTTACTATTTAACCGCCTAATTTAACTCACTTCATATGCTATTACAAACACAACCTAAAGATTCTTTTTTTTTCCTCCTTTTTCTTCCTCCTCCATTCTTTGTATGTTATGAATCATATACTGTACTCTTTGTCTACCCCTTGGGTGATATCTATTTAGTCTTAGGAATACTTCCATCTTTAAGAGTCCCTCCAAAATGCACTGTTGAGATGGTTTGTGGTAGGTAAATTCTCTCAGCTTTTGCTTATCTGAAAATTGTTTAATCACTCCTTTAAATTTAAATGATAACCTTGCCCTGTAGGGTATTCTTGGTTTGAGGCCCTTCTGCTTCATTGCATTAAATATATCATGCCACTCCCTTCTGTCCTGTACAGTTTCTGTTGAGAAATCTGTTGATAGCCTGATTGGTTTTACTTTGTATGTGATCTTTTTTTCTTTTTCTAGCTGCTTTTAATAGTCTGTCTTTATCCTTGATTTTTGCCATTTTAATTATTATAAGTCTTGATGTTATCTTCCTTGGGTCCCTTGTCTTGGGAGATCTGTGCATTTTGATGGCTTGAGAGACTATCTCCTTCCCCAGATTGGGGACGTTTTCAGCAATTACCTCCTCAATGACACTTTTACCCCTTTTCTCTCTCTTCTTCTTCTGGTACCCCTATTATGTGACTATTGTTCCATTTGAATTGGTCACACAGTTCTCTCAATATTCTTTCATTCTTAGAGATTCTTTTTTCTCTCTGTGCCTCAGCTTCTTTGTATTCCTCTTCTCTAATTTCTATTCCATTTACTGTCTCTTCTACTATATCTAATCTGCTTTTAAATCCCTCCATTTATGTTTCATTTCAGATATGGAATTTCTTAATGATTGAATGTCCATCTTAAATTCATTCCTGAGTTCTTGAATATTTTTCTGTACCTCCGTAAGCATGTTTATGATTTTTATTTTGAACTCTCTTTCAGGAAGATTGGTAAGTTCAATTTCATTTGGTCCTTTTTCTAGGGTTTGTGAGATTTTCTTCTGAACCATGTTCTTTTGACGTTTCGTATTTCTGTGTGGTGTCCTCTATTGCCCAGAAGCTCCAGTCTCTGCAGCTGCTCCGTCCCTAGGGTGAGGTTGGGGGTCATAGGGAAGCAGAGCTGGTGCCTGGGGGGAGGAAAGATCTATTTCCTGATTCCCATCTGCCCTGCCTGTCTCCCGTATCAGAGCCAGTGGGCCGAGTGCACAAGTGTAATCCTCTGTGCTTGGCTTCTCTAGCTGTTGTAGGTGGGGCCTCCCTCTGGCTTGCCTGACGCCAGAGCAGTGACTGCAGGTTTGCAAGCAAGTGCTCTCAGGCCAGGAGGAAGGCTCAGCAGGCTGCGTATCACATTGGGGGGCCTCGGAGCTGAGTAGCCAGCCAGGGGGATGGAGCCCCTGAAGCTCCCCAAAGTTCCCAATCTGCTAGGCAGAGCTTGCCCAGACAGCCTTGTCCCCCTATCCCTTCTTGGGCACAGCAAGCTCCGTGCAAACCCCGCCCCTTCAGCAGCCCTCTCGCTGCTAGGAAGTCTCGCAGACCGCCTGCCTTTCCCTTGTCCCAGAGCGGCTGGGAGTGGATCCCGTCCTCCACAAATGGCCAGAATCTGTCTCTCAAGCACTCTGCCTGTCCCAGCTCCCCATCCTCCAGAGCACCACACAATATAGGATTCTGCTCACAAAGCAGATCTCCAGGGCTAGGTATTCAGCATTCCCAGGCTTCCACCCCCTCCCCGCGCTCTGTTTCTTTTCCTCCCGCCCATGAGCTGGGATGAGGGAAGGGCTTGGGTCCCGCCGGATCAAGGCTTTGGTATGTTACCCTGTTTCGTGAGGTCTGCTCTGTTCGTGAGGTTTGTATGCAATCTGGTCCAGCCTTCTTTCCCGTTGCTGTTTTAGGGTTAGGTGTATTAACTATATTTTCACACTCTCTGTGGTTTTGGGAGGAGTTCTCTGTCTCACCTCTCATGCCGCCATCTTGTACATTCTCCAGTTTTACTGAATACATTTATGAGGGCTAACTTTAATGTTTAGTGGGAGCCTTCAGAATGTTCTCTATATGAGGTCACATTCTCTACAAATAAAAAGATTTTACTTCTTCCTTTCTAGTTTGGATGTCTTTTATATCTTTTTCTTGCTTCATTCTGGGTAGGACTTCCAGTATTATGTTGAATAGAAGTGGTAAAAATGGGCACTCTTGTCTTGTTCCAGACCTTAGAGGAAAAGCTTTCAACTTTCCACTGTTGAGTATGTTGTTGTGTGTGGGCTTGAATGACAGTTCCTTGAAGTTCTATATGATTATGGGGCAGGTCCATCCTGGGGCTTGGTCCTACTGGAAACTATAGTATTGGGTTAAACAGGAATGAGTCTATTACTCTATTTCATTCTGATCTTCTACAAGACCAGAGGGAAGAACCCCATGGTCAGCTGGAATCAAGGACATTTGTTACGTCCCCGCTGTAATGAGGCCCAGGGGCCCCGTGCTTTGCCATATAGCCAACAACCTGATTGGAGGACTAAGAAAAGGGAAAGCACAAAGTTTTCTGTCCAGCAGGATGAAGCATGTGGGACCAAGCTTAAAGACATAGCATTAAGCAAAGGAGAGAGTCAGACATGTCTCTGTAAAGGGCTTAACACCCTTGGCCTGGCCTCTGTGCTGAGGCAGTGCCAGTTCCAGCCCATCCTCCTCCCGGCGTAGTGGTTTGGTGGTGGGGATGGACAGCCACTTACTGGTCTGGGATTTCACGGCGCAGTTCTTGGTGACCTGCTGCTCTTCCTACCCTGCTCGTTGGCCCCTGAGGCTGTGGAATAGGCTGTTTTGTTGTCGCTGTTTGCCAACACCCAGTGTTAATTTACTCACAAGTATCTCAAACCCTTCTCCAAGCTGAGCACACGGAAGCTTGCACAGAGGTTGTCTGACATTCTGAAATGGGTGAATTTCAGAACTCCTAAAAGGTTAGTCAAAAATATAGCCCTCTTGATGACAGTGATAAAGATGCTTGTTGGAGCTCCAGATATATATTTAAATAAACAATTAAGAAAAAGAAAGTTCCTTGTTTGAAAGATGTCACTCCCTAGCCACAGAGGGCCCAGTCATTGTGTGACTTCTGGGGCAGCACAGGTGACTAAGACACAATGGCTGTGCCCCACCAGCTCTCTGGCTGGGACAGATGGCTGGCACCGATGCGGGTCAAGGGGAGAGGGCAGGGAGAGGGGTCTGAAACAGCTGAAGGGCTGCCCCACTCTGTAGGCCAGGGTGGCACATGGAATGGAGAATCTCTGAGCTGAGTCGTGCATGCAAGCAGCAGCAGAGCGTGCCATTTCACTCCATCCCCAAGCCGAAGTGGCAGGACGTTTGAGGCGAGGCCTGGGGTGTGAATGAGCCATTGGCACGTTCAGGCTGAGCATCAAGTGAGCCGACATCCTGGTCCTGGGACCGAGAGGCTGGTGTGAGTGTGACCTGGGGGGGCTGACTGGCGTGAGCCTTGTAAATCCTGTGTGCAGCCTAAGAACCTTCCACTTCCCCTGCAGTGACAGGGCCATGGCTGAGCATGTTGGTGCCAGGAGGATCATTCTGGAGTCAGTGCCGAGAGGGTGGCCCTTTAGAAGGCTCCAGTAACCATCACCGTGGAAGACTTATGATCCAGCCGGGGCTGTGGGGTGGTGGCAGAGAATGTGTATGGCGTCAGTGAAACCCGAGATAGTTTTATTGGGAGAAAACTGGAGGTGGAGTCAAGGATGACCCCAGGGCTCCAGTTTGTGCACTGGGAAGATCGGATGCCAGGAGTGTTGATGGCCACGCAGAGCCCTGAGGAGTTCCAGTTGCAGTTGGCTCTGTGATCCTCCATCCCAAATGCCTGTTTTCATTGCTGGATTCCCTCCAAATCCCCTTTGGGGTGGGTATTCTGTGTGCTGTCCCCCTTGCCTTTCACTCACAGCTCAAGAATGCCTCCTCCAGCTGTCTCGTGGGTCAAGCACCAGCTGAACTGCTGCAGAGATTCAGGAAACAAAAGATCTTGAGGCCTAATTTCTTTTACATATTAAATGCACGTTTTTCTGCCTTATGTCAGCTTTAAGCAGTCACTGAGGGCAATCAGGTTCCATAATGTAGTCTTCAGCTAAATGCAAAGATCATATTATTGAAACAAGATCTTTCTAGCTGACTGTACTCCAAATGTGGGCTTTAGTGC
The DNA here is from genome assembly GCA_032199065.1 of Smutsia gigantea. NCBI lineage: Eukaryota > Metazoa > Chordata > Mammalia > Pholidota > Manidae > Smutsia > Smutsia gigantea. Next base: position 364,660 of record JAVSCE010017767.1, on the reverse strand, counting down.
CTGTAAAATCTATTTAAGGCCTCCTGATTTCCCTCTTTCTATTCCTCCATCGACCAGAACAATTAGAAGCAACTTTTAAAATGAGCAAGCTGTTAAGAAATGGAGAAGGTATTAAACATTTGTTTATTTATGTGACCATTGTTAAAAATGGTCAAGATCAATTTCAGGAGCATAGAGTTCAAATGGATGCTAAACGGCCAAAGAGAACGCCTCATTCAACAATCATTTTCTATTCTGAAAGGCCAAGTAATGAAAAGCAGACTCTTAATTTGACAGAAGGGGAAAAGGAGGAGAAATTAGGAAGTAATATATTCAATTATAGGAGCCCTTTGCCAAGACCGTATTGATTTCATGTTCCGACAATTTCAGTTAAGCCTGAGCAGGGAAAAGATTCAGAAACAGGTCACATCAAACGTGTGGCGTCCCATGTCTGGAACTCTTGTGTGTGCAACAAATTAGTCAGGCTTGCGCTAGGCAGGGACTCTATCTTTGGAGTCTGTTTGCATTGCCAGGACCCGGGCCAGAGCCTGGAGGACAGTCAAAGGAGAAGAGGCTGCAGAGACCCTGGAAGACCCCAGAAGATCTGGCAGACCCTGCAACTGCTGTGCAGTGAGAGGCTGACCAGGAGCCCACATACCCTCTTTGCATTTATCCCTCTCGACTGAGTTCCTTCTTGCTATTTCTCCAGTTTCTTCTCCACCCACTTCCCACGTGTTCGCGTCTACAGTCACCACCCCTCTGCATGCAGGGGTTGCTGTACTGGGCACAGTCCCGCCCTGGTCAGAGCAGCGCTTGCACTGTGGCATGGCTAGGGCTTCCATGGATGGTGTGCCTGCCTGGAGGAAGCCCAGAAGGGGAGACCTCTGCTACACAGGGGAGAGAGTGGCTGTTGGGAGGCTTCCCGAAACCAGGAGGAGGCAGCTGGGTGGAGGAGGTGGAGGGCAGGTGGAGAGAGCTGCATGTCTAGCATCTGAAGCCAGAGGGGTTGTGATCTGGACTGGACACACGTGTGCACACTCATGCGTGGCTTTGAATGCACATTCAAACAGAACCTGCACCCAGCCTGCACCATTGGGGACGATGACACCTCTACAGCTATGGCCCAGGCTGTCTGCAGGGGAGGCTCCTGGGTGAACGACGAGGCCTGGACGGAGCGGCCTCTGTGCTGCTGCAGCCATGCTGGGCAAGCTCGGCCGGGGACTGGGGGTGAGAAGGGCCAGCAGGAGCTGCCTGGCAGGTCATGCCCTCTGGGGCCAGACACATCTGTGTCCAGTGTGTGACCAGGGGACGGTTACTGGATTTTCCTGAGACTCACTGTGTAGTCAGAATGTCATCCTTACACAGGGTCCGGTCAGGTGCTGGAAGGCACATGGATGGGTCAGGAAGCCCCGCTTACTGGAGCCTTCATACTAAAACGCTATCCATCAGGATGTCATGTTCCTCTAGGAAAACGTGCTGTGAGTCCCAGCCTTGCATCCTGCGGACTCAGCTCCCCTGACAAGGGCTGTTCTGCCCACTCCACCTGCAGTGCCACCACCTGCCACATTATGAGGGAAGGGGACATTCTGGGCCAGTGGGGCCTAGTGCAGAGCCGGGCATAGGCAACGGTCTGGGGAGGGGCAGGCACAGAAGACAGAGGGCCCTGGGCTTAAACACACCCAGGCTCTAAGACCAGACATGAATCCCACAGCCGGCCCCTCCCTTCAGGCCCCCAAAGCCAGGACACTGCCCTGTCTGGGCCACTTTGAGCATATTTACTTTTCCTCCTGGAAAAGAGGCTGGAACAGTAGACCTAAAGGTGTCTTCTGTGTCCCTTCTCCCCGGAGGTATCAAGATGCTGAATGAGATTTGTTCTCTGACTGTCCTATAACTGCAGCTCAAAGGACAAAGGTGGAGAGAATACCATATTCTCTGTTCAGAAAGCCACCAGTGAGCTACCACCACCCGCCCCCGGTGCAGGTAGAGGGAGGTGGCTTTTGGAGAGGACCATTCAGGAAGAGAGGCTGCTGGTGGGGAGGAGAGGGGTCCTCTTACTAAAGCCAAGCAGAGGAAACCAAGTTCAACTGGAAAAAAACACCTAAAGAGAAAAGGGAGAAATAATTTGGTGAGCAAACACAGAAGAGTGAAAGAGGAAGCAGTTGATCAGCTCAGGAAAAAGGACAGAGCAGAAATAAAAATATGAAAGGACAGAAAAATAAGTTAAAAAAACCAACCCCCAAAAATAGAAAATATACAGAACAGCAGAAAGACACAGATATATTAAAAATATAGAAGAATGAAGAAGCAGTTGAGTAAGGTTAGAAGCAAAGAGAGACAGAAAGAACTCATCTAGACAGAGAGAGGGATATACAAAATTTTTTTAAAAAGATAGATATAAAAGTACAATGTATAAAAATGTGTAAGGACCCCACCCCCCACCCCCCACAATACACACACACACACACACACACACACACACACACACACACACACACACACACACAACAGCCAGTCAAACATGATGAGACAGGAAGGCAGATCTGTAGGCTGAACGGGTCGGGGTGGCCCCTTCCTGGCCCTGAGGAAGCAGACATAGGGAGGAGCTGGTGTGGATTCTGGAGAAAGATGGCACCATGCTCTGCCCATACCACAGCATGCGTGCCGGACCCAGAGAGACCCCTAGGCTCCCTGCCTCCCAGCCTGGGCTGAGTGGGAGCCCAGCCCAAGGGAGGTGAGGCCAGGTGAGCATCTGCCCAAGGGCTGCCAGCCTGGGGAAGCCAGGCCGCAGGCTCCGCCTACTACACAAAAGCAGGAAGATAAGGGAGGAGGAGAAAGAACTCTGCCTGGGATGGTTTGACTTGAACATTTCCATAACTTTACAAGTTGGTTACCTGCTGGGCAAGTGAAGGATTTATACCACTCTACAAGCCTAGGAGCTAGGAGAAGGGGTCCTGAGGGAGAAAGGCAGAGAGTAAGGAAAAGTCATTGTTCGACCTGCTTTTACTTCTCTATAAAGGTTGTACAGATAACTGCATGCTGTACTGTACTCTGTACTGGTGGCATAATTTAAGACACGCTGCACCTAAGACATGTCACAGGATGATATCCAAGCACAGCATGGTTCTTTCACCTGCTAGGCATGGGCGTGGCTGTGGGTCAGGGCTGAGCTCCTCTTCCCTTCCGATTCTCCCTCTGCCCACAGTGAGACTAGAAGGGAGAGGGCACACTTAAGCATGAGCACAGGAAATGGATTCAAAGGACATAGCAGATGGAGTTGGGGCTGAGCACCAAGGGAGGAGCTAATGCTTAAACGCTCCAAAGCCAGGCGTCCAGTGAGTACAGAAGGTGCTCTGGTTCCATGACTGCAGGGTCCCAGCTCTTGCTCTCCTTCCCTCCGCTCTGGGTACCGTGAAATGTGACCTTATCAGAAATAGGGTCTTTGCAGATATAATCAAGTTTAGATGACGTCATACCGGAGCAGGGAGCCCTAGTCCAGTATAACTGGTGTCCTTTTAAGAAGAGAGACACAGAGGAGAATGCTTTGTGAGGATGGCAGTAAACAGGAGGGATGCCCCAAAAGCCAAGGAATGCTAGAGATTGTTGGCCACCACCAGACACTGGAAGAGGCAAGGAAGGACCGTTCCCTAGAGCCTTTGGAAGGAGCATGGCTCTGCCAACACCTTGATTTTGAACTTCTAGCCTCTAGGGGAGGAGAGTTGTGTCCTCCTGTCACCAAGATTGTGGAAATTTTTACAGCAGCTCTTGGCAGCTCATTTAACACCTTAGTGCAGCTTTGACCTGTTCTTAGATTCATAAGACAGCTCTATTCCAAGCAGGACAAAGAGTGGAAACTCAAACATCCATTTACCCATGTATCCACCATGTGGTTTTAATCCTCCCCACCATTGCCCACACGCCAGCTAAGGCTTTCTTTTTTTTATCAGGAAAACAGTAGCTTTCCCAGACGCACGATCCTGTAGACATCTGCCTACTCTCATTGCCATGGGGGTTACATGTCTGACCCTAACTACAAGATAGGCTGGGGAGGTGAGCATTTTTCAAAAATCAGGTTTTATTGTATATATATTACACATACATATAATTTACACAAAGTTCCTTTGCAGTCAATCATGCCCCTTTGCAGTCAGTACCCTACCCCCGATCCTGACTCCTGTAAAACACTGATTTTTCTTTTGCTGTAGGGTGGCCTTATAGACTTTTGTTTCTGGCTCTGTCACTTGAAATGTTTTTGAGGTCCATGCACGTTGTTGCATGGGTTGATAGTTTATTCCTTTTCATTGTGGAGTAGTGTTCCTTTTTATGGGTGTGCTATAATTTGTCATCCTTTCACCAGTTGGTGGATATATGGTTTGATACCAGTTCTGGCTTTTATGAATAAAGCTCCTATGGACATTCTCACACAAGCCTTTGCATGGACCTGTTTTTGTTTTTCTTGTGTAGGTATGTAGGAATGGCTGAGTGGTATATGTTTAACTTCATAAGAAACCACCACAGGTCTCCCAAAGTGGCTGTACCATTTTGCATTACCACCAGCAGTGACTTCTAGTCACCCCGCATCCTCGCCAGTACTTGGTACTACCGGTCCTCCTTGTGTCAGCCGTTGTAGTGGATGTATAGTGTAATCTTATGGGCTGGTAATTTGCCTTTCTCAAGTCTTTTTCATGGTTTATTTGCCATTCATTTATCTTCTTTGGCAAAGTGCCCGTTCACCTTTTTTGTCCACTTGTAAACTGGATTTCGTTTTCTTACTGTTGACTTGTAACATGTCTTAATAAATCCTGTGTGGACATTCTTTATTCTATATGTGATTTGCACATATTTTCTCCTAATCTATTACCTGCCTTTTCATTTTCTTAACATTGTTTTTAAGGGACAGGATTTTAATTTTGATGTACTTCAACCCTGTTGTGTCTTACCTCATGAAATCTTTTCATAACCCAATGTCACTAGGATTTTCTACCATGGTTTCTTCTACAGGTTTTGTGGATTTAGCTCTGACATTTAGGCTTATGACCTCTTGTGAGTTAACTTTTGTATATGGTGTGAAGTAAGGGCTGAGGTTCATTTGTGTATTTGTTCATTTTTGCATACAGATGTTCAGTTCCTCTAGCAGCGTTTGCTAAAAAGACTGTATTTTCCCTGTTCAACTCCCTTGATATCTTCGTCAAAGATCAGTTGACAGTGCATGTGTGGCTCTATTTCTGGACTCTGTTTTTTTCCATTCACCTATGTTTCTATCCTTATCCCAGCACCACACTGTTGTGCTTACTATAGCTTAATAGTAAGTCTTGAATCAGTGTGATCCTCCAGGTTTTCTTTTTCTTGAAGTTGTTTTGAGTATTCTAGATCCTCTGTATATTCATATAAGTTTTACAGTTTGTCAATTTCTGCCAAAAGAAGTCTACTGAGATTTTGAGTGGCATTGTGTCACATCTCTAGATCAATGTGAGAAGCGCTATCTTAGCATCGAGTTTTCTGACCTATCAACACAGTACAGGTTTGGGATCTCCTTTTAGATTTCCTTCTGTGATGCTTTTAGTTTTCATGTACAAATATTGCATGTAGTTTGTAAAATATGTTTATGAGCATTGCATATTTTTGATGCTATTTCAATGGCATTTTAATTTCAAGTTCCAATTGTTTGTTGCTATAATATAGAAACAATTGAATATAGTATCAAAATCATGCATCTTGTGACTTTGCTTAATTTGCTCATTAGTTCTAATAGATTTATTATAAATATTCCTTAGGGAATTTACATAGAAAATCATGTCTTTTGGATGAATACAGTTTTATGTATTCCTCCCTGATCTCTACACCTTTAATTTCTTTATCATGCCCTCTTGCCCCAGTGGAACCTCCAGTACAGTGTGGAATGGAAGTGATGATAATGGACGTACGTCCTCGTCTTCTTCCTGATAACAGGAGCAAAGCGCTCAGTCTTTTATTATTAACTATGATATTAGCTGAGGTTTTTACGTAGATTCTCTATAGAGAGGTAAGTCTTTTTAACTGGCTGTAATACTGCCCAAAGCTATTTGGGTTTTTTTCTAGAAAAGAAGAAGAGGGAATGCATATGGGCATCTGCCACAGGGAGGCCAGCAGAGGTTGCTTCAGGAGTTCAGCTCTAGCTTAGCTGTATGATGACTTATTAGGAAATAGACATTTGTGCCGTTAGAGGCTTTAAGGGTGGGGTGTGGTTCACATTAAACATGACCGTGCGTGACAATGCATCTTCATAAACTGTGTATTTGGGAGGCACAGATTTTGCCGGGAACTAAGTCCCCATTAGTCCATGGGGAGGCAGTGTAGTCTGTAGTTAGGAACGTGGGCTCAGAAACCCATGTGCCCAGTCTGAACCCAGCTCTGCAACCTTGGGCAAGTTCCTCAACTTTTCTGTGTCACAGTTTTCCAGGTGCAAAGTAAAGATATCAAGATAATCAGTAACACCTACCTCCAGGGCTTCTGAAGACTAAAGGAGCAAATACAATAGAGGGCTTAAAACTGTCTGCTGTCTGGTGCATTTTAAGAAGGGTTCAGTCTGCATAAGGCTAATTGTTTATAAGTTTTCAGTAGCAGGTATACAGCTTGAAGGAAAGAGCAACCATACCATTTAAAAAGTTCTCTCTCCCAAAATGTGGTATTAAGGTTTTGTAAGGCAGAGGGCTAAGATATTTTATTTCTGTTGTTTTGCAAAGCCGTTTCTGCAATGAACACATGCTAAAGTCCCATACATTGCATGGGCAGCTATCAGCGGGATTTGTGGGCAGTGACACTATGGAGTAACAGCCTGCGCTTGCAGGCAGAACCAGACTTTGACTTTCTGATCTGCTCATTTTGACCACCAGACAGTGGGATGGAGTGTGACCCACACACCGCTCCTGGTCCACTACCCTGGATGCGTGGACCACTGTGCAGTCCCCAGTTGGCTTCAACCTATTATTTCCTGCCAGTTAACTCTGCTTTGAGGGAATAGAGGATTCTCAGTCAGTCATTTTCCTGGGCATCTGCCCTTGTAAAGGCTGCCTTTCTAGCCACATGTCCCAAGTTTTGGGTGCCCTCCTTCGGTGGTTGGGGGTGAGTCATGCCAGCCCTCTTGTCGGGAGGTATGGGGCCTGGGGACACCTGCCAGCAGGGACGAGGTCACACCAAGCCTGATGGAGCAAGTCCTGAAGCAAAGACAGTGACGTATCTTTGGAGTTTGCAGGCAAGCCTTCAAGGGGCCTGTCCCGTACCTTGCTTTTTCCTTTTGCTTTGGGCTTTTTGAGGGGTGTAGTCACAGCAAGTTTTGAATATGTCCCTCTGCAAGGCTTTCCTATCTGGAGCCCTTTCTTGAGGCTGTGTCTAAGTTGTCCAGACAGTTGTCTGTCCTTGTTTTTTCCTAGATCAGGCCATTGAAAGACTTACTCTACACATTGAGTTTAAAAAATGTTTAAAGTGCCCTAGAATCTACTTGGACATATCTGCCCACTATTTTGCTCTTCCCTTCTCCATGCAGTGGGGGACAGTTGATGCTTGTTTGGGAGAGCCTGTCCACCAGGCCCTGGGCTGGATTTTCCAGCATTTTCCTCTACAGTGTGCTGGGTAGAGTTTTGGGACCAAAGTATTTGGGCGACTCTGTCCTTGCCTGTGCCAGGGGTGTTCTGCAAGGTGCTGCTTCAGTGCTGCGTGTTGCTTACCACCACCACACCTTCTCAGCAGTTACTTGTGACACCAGTACAGAGAAATATTGATTCAGGGAATGAGACAGACATTATCCTCTCCCTTGATTGTCATGAGGTGCCCTGCTTAAGTGGGGGCTCTGCAGTGCCCGTGACATAGTCCTCCACACTGTGCCTGCTGCCCCAGGTAATCATGCTAAATTATACATGGGCAGAGCCTTTCTGCAGTGCTGTTTTTCCACTGGAGCACAAAGCGCTGTGTTGCAGGAGGGATTTTCCAAAGCATGTCTTCCCAGCACTGCAGGAACTGTGGAGCTGGGGGAGGCAGACTGCCTTCCAGCCATTGGGTCTCCGGGTGTGTATGTAAAACAAATGGGAAGCAGATACATAGAGCCTAACTTTCTACGTGAGGGTGGTTTCTTTGGGCAAAGAAAACTGCTAAAAACTTGAATATCAAGCTGTTAGATTTTTGAAAAAAAGAAAGGCAAGAGGTGCCAGATTTAACTGTCTTCTCCAGTCAGATAAGAATCTGCCTTTATTTAGCTCCACCTCAATGACTCTAATAACTGCCAGCTTCGTGATTTGGTGTCTTTCTCTTGTCCGTGTAGTTTTTTTTCACTCTTGTCTTATTCCAGTTATAATGCCTCCCTTCCCTCCAACTAAAAACCAAAAAAAAGCAAAAAAACTCCTTTCCCTGGTGTGATGGAGAGACCATCCCACATGGAGGAGACCCGCAAAACCTATTTGTTAGTTGAAGAAATGCCATAAACGTACCATGGGTCCAGTTTCCATGCTTATGTTAATTCCTCACACACATCATATGTGACACTACCAAATGCCCATCCTGGGAATGTCCCAGGAGTTCAGGAAACAATCTGAACACAAATGGAGGTACCCATCTGATTACCTGGGAAGGAAGGAGGGAGGGAAGTTAGGCTGGTTTTGTTGCAGATTAGACTTAAGTAGCTAGTTCTGGTATTTCGAACTCTTCAGGTAATCAGTGGCCCAGTTAAAACCGTCTCACTTTATCTGTGCATAGGCTTTCCTCTTCAAATGGTTTCTTGAACTCCTGTTCCATCTCAAGAATTGGCAGCTGACAGTGGCCATGTTTGATATATATGAGAAATTACCGTAAACGTGTAAACTGGGCTTACAGAATGTTCATGGCATTTCTTCATTGATCAAATAGCTTTTCCGGGTCAGAGGCGCCAGCCCTGTGACATACAATAAAGATGTACTGACCACATGCCTGTCTGCCCTCTGTCTTGCACTACGTTCGATACTGTCAGAAGATTATCAGTGTTTATTTTTCTTCTGTCAGTTTGACAGGTGGTGACCAAGAAGGAGGACTTTATCAGTGCCTGGAACACGTGTCTTCACCATGTCACCTCCGTGTCTCTGGCACACATCCACAGAGGTCAGTGGCTCTTGTAGAACATTCTTAATTGAGTGACTTGGAGGGCTGTAGGTTATGTGGGAATAAGACCCTGCTGAGAAAGGGTGGTCCCCACAGCAGTCTGAGCCTTTGGGTCAAAGTTAGGGCCCCAAATAACTGCCAGCTTGTTAGGAACACTCACCAGACAACACCCACGAACCCCAAGAACAGCGCACTTCACACAACCCGACGGTCACCAACAGCCCTCGCCAGGAGCCAGCTGACCAGTGGTGGGCGCCTCAGCAGGGCCCTCTGCCCACTGATGACTGCCATTCCCAGCTGAACAAATGGAGGATGCATGCCCGGATGGGGGACAGTGATTTAGCAGGATTACTGCCTGAAGAATTTCAAGTATCAGAACTAACTACTTAAACCTAATCACCAATTAGCAAGAACTGGTTCAGCCTTGAAAAGCTGCGGTTCTCCGCCAGAGGCGACTGTGCCCACCAGGGACATTAAGTGGTGTTTGGAGACACTTTTGCCGCAACTGAGTAGGGGTGCTAGTGGGTCCAGGCCAGGGATGTCGCTGACCATCATACAGTGCTCGGACAGCTCCCGCGATGAAGAGTTATCCCGCCCAGAGTGTCGGTAGTGCTGAGGGTGAGAAACCTTGAATGTTCATTTTGGCTCGATAGACCAACATCACAAGATGAAACGAAACATTGAAAACAGAGTAAGGTCCATGAAGATACGGCAGATTATTCTTGAAATTATCGTTTAACCTCAAGAATTAGTTGGTTCATCATGGTGCCCTTACACCATGGGAGGAAATTAACAGAGCAAGGGACTCACTACGCTTGTTGGCTGTGTGGCGGTGTCCATCCCGCTGGGCTCACCGCTGGCCCTGGGAAGGCAGGGCTGGGTTTGGCCACCACCACAGCCCTGGGCCCTGCTTCCCAGTCCTAGCGTGTCCCCAGCCGCCATCCTGTGGGGTGGAATTCCATGATGGGTTCTCTTCAAATTCAGGCCAGCAAGCCAGGAATGCCTGCGTCCCACCCACACTCCCAGCCAGCCCACCACTCTCCTTCCTCAAGCAGGTGGTTCCAGAAGAGCAATGGGCCACGTTATTGATGGCTGGGGGAAGGCCCAGGACCCTCCCTCTGCGCTGCCAAGGGCTGGATGGGAGAGAGACCCAGCCTGGCCTCTTCCTGTACTAGACGCAGCCCTGCACTTGGACCTTGGGGAGCTGCATGGCTTGGCTCAAGGGTCAGGACCGGAATGCCAATGCCCGGGTGGTGGCACCATGCGTACAGGCTCCTCTTGGGCTGGAGCCAGCTTGTTCACAGTGACAGAACCTGTCAGAACCATGGCCCAGGTTCTGACTGGTTTCCACCTCCCTGGAGCAGAGAAAGAGGAGCACGGAGGGCGTGAGGGGGCTGAGAAAGGGCAGGAGGTCCCTCCCCACAGGCCTGTAAGGGACAGGATTGGGGTCCCCTGTTGCAGATCCAGAAATTGTAATGTGTCCACATGCCCACCTCCTATGAGCCTCAGGGGAATTGATTCCCCTTAATTGAACTCAAAAGTGACAGATACGTAAGCCAGAATGCCGGTTTACTCATCACAGATCAACGCCCACCTGCTGAATCGTCCTCCGTGTGGGAAATCTCTGTGTGGAATTCACTTACCGGCAGTTGGGCTGTAGACAGCCCTCGGCAGGGGCTCTGAGCGTCCACGCTGGCCCGCCAGCCTGCTTCCTGGACTGTCTCAGTGCGCTCACACTGGCCTTAGCCCCTAAGGAATGTGCGTAAACCACCCCTCTTCTGTTGGTGGGTTATTTTTTCTGATTTGTTGATCAGGCTGAAGTGTATCTGGGATACCTTCTGGGCACCCTTCTGGAAGGTGATTGTGTCCACTCTGTGTAGACTTTCATGGCTCCAGTCTTAGGGGTGCAGGGTCCCCAGCACCAGGCTCCTCCCTCGGTGCCCTGTGTACTGACCACAGAGAGTGCCCTTCCCAGGACACGAGGAGGAACCATGTGGACCCAGGGTGAAAACTTCTGAATGTTCAGAGATGGGATTCACCTTGAAAGGGGGCATCAAACCATCACTGAAGTTGTGCCTTCACCTTAGAAACTCCGACCATTACAACCTGAGCCATTCATCCCCCAGCATAATTAATCTTAGTATGAGGGCTGCAAACTCCGGCTCCATAGTTAGCTTGTCTGAATTCAGAGTCTACATTTACCCCTACCAGCTGTGTGACTGTGAGTTAAGCAACCTCTCTGAGCTTTGCTCTCCTCTTCATTTGCAAAATGTAGGTGCGATATTTACTTTGTGGAGCTGTTGGAAAGACACTTGAAAGCCCTTACCTTAGTGTCTGACCTAGAGGGTTCAATAAAATATTTTATGACTGTTAATTATGACTCTACAAAAACCTTAGTCACCAAACTGGAAATTTAGACCCTTTTTCCTCAAGGGGAAGGAAAAGAGAAAGATTAAAGAGGTTAGGCTTCGATATATGAAGTCATAACACTAGGAAGAGATAGCAAGGATTTGATGTCACCACAGCATAAAAATGTACATCGATTCTGAACCTTTTATTGGCTAATAACCACAATAGTGAAAATGATTCATCTCAGGAACTTGGCCTCTGGTTCAGTGTCAGATGAAGAGGATTTGGCTGTATAAAGTAAAAGAAGAAAAATAGTAAGAATTAGTTCAATGACAGCATCGAGAAATCCTAGGAACGTTTGAAATAGAGAACTCCATCCGTACAGAGGAGGTGTGTGCAGATACGTCATGGGTCCTAATGGGAGGAGTCCCTGAGCACACGCCACGCAGGAGAAATTTAGTCAGCATATCATTACATTCAGATAGCATGCTGCCTCTGTGGCAGAGGTCTCCAGGGGGTGCGAGAAGAAATAGAGGGAGTCCATCTGTCTTCCGTGACTGAGCCCAGATGTTATCTTTAGAGACTTTCCAAGAAAGAGCACAGAGGGAAGAGAAGGATGAGTCTGTGAAGTCACAACCTTAACGTCACCCCACATGAAAATGAACTCAGCATCAGGCCATTTTTATTAGGAACAAATGGAAAAAGCCTTCTGGTATCAGTATCCGTGTGTCGCCTGAAGACTCAGGAAAAACCATGCTTGAAATGAAAATTTTAAGGAGCCTCTAGTGGCTTCTGGAGTGGGAAGTAACGTTACAGTGATAAATTGTTGTCTTTCTATGACACACGTTTTTATCTTGTCCTAGAAAAAGCAGTTCTGAGGCATGGTGCTGTCTGAACCCCTAAGGGTGTACCAATTCCTAAACAAAAGAGAAACTAGGCACTTTTATTAAATAAATTACACCCACTGTTCCCCAGCTCCGTGCAAAATTGTCTCTTGGTTTTCTCCTTCTAGTTATCATCATGCTACAGGAAGTCCCTTTTTCGGTTCTTAATAAAGGGACTAATAACTTAGAATGTTCACATTAAGAGCAGGTTGTAATTATAATGAGAATATATAAATAGTGTGGATTTCTGCTTATCAGAGGATTAATTTCAGACTCCTCTGAGGGATGTTTTGTTTCCAAATGAGACTTCCTTTGTTAATAAAAATGTGCTCACATGTGTTATTATAGCATTGTATTCTATCCATGAGTGCATGTTCCAGTATTCTTCTTAAGATCAGCATTTTCCTCCCCATGGTTAGTGGGCTATCCTGTAAGCAGATGGCATCCACCTTGACTCAGTTTTAGCTTTGGCATGCTTCTTCTAGGAAATACGGAAATATTCTTGCCACCTCCTTAAACATGTGCTGTGTCATGCAAGTTCAGAAAAATAAAATGCTCCAACTTCATCCACAAGTCCTGTGTGAGTTTAGGTGCTTGTCCCCTTACACTCAACCACAGGAGTCCCCCACAACCCTGAGCCCTACCAGCCTGAAGGGCAAACCTGACTTGCGGGGTCGAACCGGAAGTAGAAAGCCGACACATCTCTGGATAACAGGTTTCTGCAGTGTTCTGCTGGGGCTGGAAGTGGAGGTTCCGTGGCGGGGCAGGAACAGTGTGCACTGCGGGACTGTGGTGACACCTGTGCGCCTTCCCCTTCCCATTGGTCCCTCTGCTGGGTGGGATGGTCTTCAGAGCAGCCCCAACATGCCTGGAGTAGGTGGGCCGATGGAGGGAGGCGTTTGGGTACCGCTGCCCCTGCTGGCTACTCTCTTTGTCCAGCGCCCATTAAACAGCAGGTGGTAGAAGCCCCGGGGGGTGTCTAGAGAGCCAAGAACGGGCAGAGGCAGTTTGTCACCAGATCCGGCCGACAGCATACTGGACGTCCTGACTTCGAGGCTGAGAAGGAACTTCTCTGGCTGTTCCCTCTGTCCTGGCCACGTGGCTGAACCCCAGACCCAACCGTTCCTGGGAGCGAAAGGTACCCTGGTGGTTGGGGGGGTCTCCATTCCAGAGAGGACGGTGGCCAGAATTCTTCTGCACGTTGTGCAGGAGTCGCTGAGTCCCTGATGCCTGAGGTCTGGAGCACAAGGACGCGGCCACTTTGGCGAGAAAAGCCATTTGACTGAACTGAGAGCACTGCAGCACGTAAACCCGTGGCGGGGTGAGCGACTTTGCCACCGTGGAGTTGGATTTTGTGCCACACCAGCAAACAGATGCGGAGAAAGGGAGAATTCTAAAAGGCAGACCGCCTGACAGCATACCCCGCTCCCAGCCTTTGTCCTCCTGGGAAAGCGGGTGAGACAGTGTGGCTTCTGGGCTCCGGGGAGTCCATGTGTGTGTCTAGGGAAGGCCCCTTCTCCGAGGTGACGCCCCATCAGCCTCGTGCAGGGCTTCTCCCCGGAAGCCTTGCCTTCTCCCCAGGGCCACTTGGAGAACTGGAGGTCTGGGTCAGCCCCCAAGGGCTGTTTCCTCAGGAAGTGCTGGCAAGCTGCCCTCCCCAGAGGCCTGCACCCTGGGGACCCTAGCCACCCAGAACCATGGGAGAAAGCTGTCCTGGGAGAGCTCTGCTGACTCACTGTCCTGGGAAGGAGGTGACAATTTAGGAGAGAGTTTTATGGCAGATGACCTGAGGATTCTGTTATCCTGGGAAGGAAAAACAAATCTAGCTCATAGTGACATTCACTTTGTGGAGGACTGTTAGGAACAGAATTTAGCTGCTACGCTTGACCCAGATGCCAATAAAATGTCACTCAGCCTTTTTAACCTATTGTAGATCCCAAATGTCAGGTGGAAAAAGTGTATGGGCTAACTGCCAGGGTCACTGCAGTCTCCATCTAGTGAACATTTCCTGTCATTTCTCTGCTCTCCACAACAACCTCACAAGGCCCATTGGGGAAACTGAGGCTCAGAGCGGTGATCAGTTGCCTAGGATCACATACAAGTAAGTTATGGAGGTAGGACTTTGCCCCAGGGCTGGCTAACCCCAAAGCTTGGCTCAGAAAGGCTTTTTAGGCATCAGATTTTGAGGGAAACCCTCCCACCCGCAGCTCCCTAGGCTTTGTTCCTGCAGAGAGCACTGGAGAACAGGAATTCCAGCTTTTTAGAACTCTCAGAGGTTTTCCTTTGTGTATTTAACACATACTTTCCTATATTAAATTTGGCCTGTACTGCTGTTCACTACTCTTAACTATGTCTGTCTTCGAATCATGCTTCTTATTTTTTCCATTTCACAGACTTTCTGTGAGGATTAAATGAGAAAAGTGTACAAGCATGAGAGCCTCATAATCCTGAGAACTAACACATGGAGGGCTCAGCGCATCAAGCCCTGCGTCATGGAGGGAGCACCTGTCAATCCCCCACCAAGGCGATGAGGAAGGGACCGCTGTCTACCCGATTTCCATCTGAGTAAGCTTGGCACAGAGAGGGTAAATAAGTTGCGGAGGGTCACACAGCAGAGAGAGGATTCAAATCCTGGTAGACTGCTGCCCTCTGCCCACCTTGTGGGCCCTGTAAGTGCTTGTTGGACCTGAATCTGGTGGCCCAACATTACTAAAGAGGCAAAAAGGAATAAGCTCTCCCCGCTTTTTAAGTGTGTTTTTTTTAATTGTTTTGTTTCAACTGTGTGATTGAAAAATATCATGTACTGCATATAGCATGTACTATAAAAACTTGATCTATGATCCATGCTGACTTCACAGCTTCTGGCACCTTAGCAGGTGCCCAATAAGGTTAATCAGCATCCAAATTGGTAAGTGAAAGTAACACAAAAAGTAAGAAAGAAACTATTTGTACTATGTATACTCCTATACTGGGAGTTTTTCAATAGGAATATGGTTGAGAATCAGACCTGCTGATGGACAGTGACTGTAATGGGGTGGGTGGGGGGACCTGATGAAGGGGGTCGTTTAATCACCATAATATTGCACAGGTCATTGTAGATTAATGATACCAAAATTAATTAAAAAAAAAAAAGAATCAGACCTTCTAAAGTGTGGATAAAAGCAGAAGCATGGGAAATCTTGTATCAATTCTAGGTGTGATTTTATGTGAAAGTAGGAACCACATCCCATATTATAAAGTGAAGTATCTTTGCAATGCGCATGAACTTTTAAATTTAGGTTTTAAAGGACAACATGCTCTTGTCTCACAAAACATTTCACAAATAACCTTTGTGAGCCACCCACACACAGACCAAAATGAACTACAGAAAAAACATAGAAAAAGCAACTGTCTGTTGACAACTTGCTCCTCTTATAGCTGAGTTTTCTGTCTATAAATAATCTGTATGTTTCAAGTGTGACCTTTTTTTTCAAAAGGTGTCTCCTGGCATGTTCTCACTTAAATGTGTTTTAAAAATAAGAATTAAATGTGTAAATCATGGCAACTATTGAGGTTTTGGAGGGGAGATCTTTAATATACATGCTTTTTCAGTCCAGATGAAGCATTAGGATGATGTATTCTT
This sequence comes from Smutsia gigantea, assembly GCA_032199065.1. Taxonomy (NCBI): domain Eukaryota; kingdom Metazoa; phylum Chordata; class Mammalia; order Pholidota; family Manidae; genus Smutsia; species Smutsia gigantea. The sequence goes on along the minus strand of JAVSCE010017767.1, from coordinate 348,727 downwards.
TCTCCAGTACATCAGTTTATCTTTTATGCAGTCTGGAGTTTGATAAATCACCAGAGATAAAAACATCATTTTTAACCTATCGTAGGTCCCAAATGTCAGGAGGAAAAACAGTGCTGTATCTCCTCTTTGTGAATTTATCTCTCTTTGCTTATGAGTTATTGGATTTTATTTGCAGAGAAAACATAATGGCCTACAAACTTGAAAATGATGGCTTTTATTCAGAAATGTGAGAACTGAAAAGAAGAGAAAGTAGCATTCAATCCTCTGAGATATAATTCTTGAAAACGTTTTAATGCATGCCTAACGTGGCATAGAATGGTAGATGGGGAAATGACCACAGATACAGCGTCTTGATGCAGCGAGTATTAGAGTTCTGGGCCTTGCCCTCAGTTCATAGTTCTTCATTCCTGAGAAGTTGAAGACAAATTAAATTTTATGCAAACCCATTCTGGGCCATGCACAGGTGGTTGAGTCTTTCTGAAATTGCTACAAAAGTTTGTTCAGCAGCAGATTAAGGAGATAGTCAGGATTGTCCTAAGCCTCCCAGGTTCCTAGAGCCTGGGCTGCCCAGGACCAGTCACAGCCGTGAGCTCTGGCCTTCGGTTTGTTCTGGTCTCTCTTCTTGCAAGGAGCGTGCAGACCATGTTGGTCCTAAGGAACAGCATCGAGGTATTGCATCAGACCGTGGGGCCAAGGCGGCGGGTGTCCTGGGAAAGTGGAGGCCCATCTTGCCTCTCAAACTGTTTGCCCGTTGATGAACGAGCCTTTAAAATCTGCACCTACTGCACCTGAATCCAGCATCTTCGTCGACCTTCATAAACGATATGATGTAGGATATTCTTTGCTTGCTCCTTTATTCCCTCATCCTCACCCACCCAGCATGTGAGGAAGGCCTACTGTGTGCCAGGAACCGTGCTAGGTTCTGGGGATGAAAGATCCGGTCACAATGGCGCCTGCTCTCAAGGAGCGTTGGTCAGAGCTGGGATGAGCTACCATAGACTGGGGGCTCCGGGAGGACACGGGGAGGCGTAAGGCAGCCCCGGAGTGCCGGGTTCATGTGCTGCCCAGGGAGGCCCAGGCAAGGCGATCAGCATTTGGCATCTTGCCTTCTGAAGGATGGGTAAGATTTACCTGTATTATGAATGTGGAAAGAAGAGAGGAAGAGCAAAATAGGAGGCATGAAATTCATGATTTGGGAATGCACTTGTGGTCTGGTGTGCCCAGGGTGCAGGGCCAGTGTGGGGGCCGAGAGTCAGGGCCCCACAGGGCCTGCATGGGCTACATCTGGGGGCTCTCACTGCCCACCTCCACAGACAGTGCGGGCCTGGGAAAGATTGATGGGGGTGGGGGTGGGGGGTGCATGAGCAGACTGGGGCCCTGGGAAGATGTCTGCAGCTGCAGTGTGGAGGTGACCTGTGACGGGGGAGGGAGCGATGAGGGTAGGACTGAGAAGACAGACTGGCAGGATGGGAGCCAAGGGGCGAGACCTACAGGACCTTGCAAGTGACTGGATGTGGGGGTGAGGTAGGAGGGCACCCAGGGGGACCAGGGAAGGGCTGGCGCTGCACCAGCGTGGGGAGGAAGAACAGGGTCACCCTCAGCTGAGACATGTGGAGTGTGGGGACCTGGGCCAATCAGTCCGATGCCGTGAGGGGAGTGGCAGAGGCCTGAGGGACATAAGCACTATGTTAGACTGAGAGGTGGCTCCCTCAGGATGGAAAGGGGGCATCTAGGCCACACCCTGGGCACTGGCTCACAGCTGTCCTGTCCACTGTCCTCCTGATTTAAACACTGTATGTGGAGTCCACAGCCCTCGGTTTTCCAAACTTGGCTGACTCCTGTTCTCCTGATGGATCAGGGGGTGGGGTGGCCTCCAGCTGAGTGTCACCTGTCAGTCCCGGCAGGGGTGAGGGGATCCACAGGTGGGTGGGGCAGTCCCACAGGGAGGGCTCTGCTGAGGAGAAGATGTGGCAGGAGTGGCCACCACTGGTGGCCACCTCTCCCTCCGCCTCCTGGTCTGGAGCAGACCCCCAGAAGCGTTACTGGGCCGTGGTGGGCTGGGGTCACGTTGAATGAGTGAGAACGTCCCAGCCATCTGAGGGTGGGCAGTCAACGCACAGGAGAGGAGGCTGCAGTTCCAGGAAGGGGGAGACCGGACAAGCTGAACCCTCACCTCTTCAGTGACAGCGTGCCCCTCTTGTGACTCTGTGCCTACCCTGAGCCGGTAACCACTGCTGGCTCCTTGGTGACCTGCTTCATAGGAAGGAACTCTGAGAGGGAAGGCCAGGTGGGCGTGCAGCGCTGCGGCAGGTGGGAGGGAAGCCGCTCTCCTCCCAAGGCCCAGACACTGCAGACGGGGTGTGGGCCTCACAGGGCCCCCACACCTCCCTGTGGGAACTGCCCACATCTAGATCTCGGCAGCCAGTTATCCACATCTCACTTCCATGGCTCAGACTATGAACAAGGTTTCCAAGATACTAGTGAGACCCCACAACTGGTCCCATCCCAGGGCCTGCCAAACTGACACGGTGCCTGCCTCTGTAGTGCCGTCTCTGCAAGGCCACACCTTGCTTCCGTGGGTAGAGTTCTTACAGATTTGAAAGGAGTGGGGGAAAAACACTTGCTAGTTTGCTTGCTGACAAAGTTTTCAGTACCTCTTATTTGCAGGACTTGGGGCTGTGATTGTGTGGCAGTTTTTGGTGTATTTGAGAGAATAAGATGTAAACACAAGTGCCCTCACATGCGTGGGCTGTGCAGAGCCCACGAGAGGTACAGGGAGCTTGCAGATGGAGACTGCGTTAAAAACTGTCCCCGCAGCTGGGCGTGGAAGTATGAATAGGATCCCAAAATTGGAAGTGTGGCAGTGCATTCTGGGAGGAGGCTACGGTGTGGACAAAGGTGAAGGTGACCAAACAAAGGGCTTGTTTGGGGAATGGTGAGGCCTCTGTTCTACCAGAAGAGAAGTGTTTAGGGGGGAGGCCAGGAAACAACACTGAATATTGGGAGGGGGGCTGAGGAGGGTCACGGGGTGTGTGAACCCTGCATTACGGAGTCTTGCCTTTGCTGGGTAGACAGACAATAGGAAGCCTGTGAAGGGCCTGACCCTCCCACCCCGGCACCCTTGGGGAAATTACCTAGCCCCACGGGCACGATGCATCTGAGCAAGAGAACCAGGGCGGGAATGGGTTTGCAGCGTGGAGACTAGAGAAAGTGAGTGTGGCCAGCAAGAGAGAGGACCCAGATCTGCCCTGGGGTGGGGCTGCGGGGGCTTGAGAGGAGAAGGGGGAGTATGTGTTGGAGAAGCACAAGTCCCCACCCCTTCCTCAGGGCTGCCAGCTCTCTGGAGGTGCTGTGTCCTACAGCTCAGGCGGAAAAGGTACTGGGACTCAGTTATGGAGCCGGAGTGTGTGTGCCCAGAGACGCGTGGGTCTCTCTGAGCTCCTGTCATGCTCCCAGACGTGGCCATGCCCTGCCTGCTCTGGACCAAGTGAGGGGCGCGGGAGTACTGCAGGGCCAGTGGCCACACAGGGCAGGGGTGGGGGCGGGCTGGCAGCGCGGGGGTCCACTGCCTTTCACCACATCCCAGTGGGCAGGAGGTTGGAGCCACCCCGACTGCTGGTGGCCAAGAAGTTAAAAGCCCCCGTTCGCCCTCCATGTTGATTCTGAAAACAAAGCAAGAGATAGCTGTCTTTGAAAAGACCCAGCCCTTTTGTTTCTCTCTGTCAACATTTCCCTCTTATGTTGTGCAGAAGAGGTGGGTGGGGGACTTCAGAAGCCTGGAGTGACAGACAGTTCTGCAAAATGAGCTGAGGGCACCCGTGTCACATGCAGGTGAGAGGGGAGGGCTGAGAGACAGCCAGCACTGTGTTCCTTGTGCTACAGAGTAAGTGGAGGCCCCTGACCAGGAGCTGCCAGCGTGGGCACCAAGTGCGTCTGACCCTCAAGGCTCTCAGGGAGAGGCAGGCCTCAGCTAGGGGTGGGGACTCGCCACCCCTGATGCCAGAGAAGCCTCCGTGATGGGGAGGACACAGTCCCGGGAGCACAGACCACCCCCGGGGCTTGGCTGTCAGACTCCCTCCAGGGGGATCTTTCCCTTTAGGAGTAGGTATCAGACAAGGCTGGTTTCCGTATCTTCATTGCAGGTATGTGAGGTGAAAGCCTCCTTCTCCTGTCAGACTGAAGATTTGGCTGGGATGGCATCCTCTTTCCAGGGAGAGATGGAACAGCCTGGCTTGGCAGAGGCTTGGATGAGCCTGTATTTTAGCATCAGGCCATCATTCTCTAGCACGAGCCTGCCCTGTTGTGAGTGGGGTCCAGGGCAAGTATACAAAAAAAAATTACAAAGTGCTGAAGAAAACATACTCTATCCTCCAGCCTGGGCAAATGTAGCTGCATTCATCCAGAAAGCCAGGTTGGAATTTTGAAATCTCAGACTCCCGGCAGTTTTGTGATTTGTGCAGTGCAAGGAGCTGCACCTGCCAGCTGCTGCCCACTGTCCCCCCTGCAGCTCCATCCCACACGGGGTGGGTTCACCTGTTCTAGACACCCAGGGTCTGTCCACACACTTGCCAACAGCTGCACTTTGGCCACCCTGTGGGTCTAGGGACGCACGCACCGGGAGGAGCCCATTCCCAGGGGAGAGGCTCAAGCTATTTGGGCTGGGAAACCCAGCATCCTGGCCACCTGGAGAAGTTGGGTGCAAGCTGCTGGTGGACAGTCCCCTCTGCCCCGTGGAGAAGCTGCAGCCGGAGGAAAGCAGAGCAGGGCTTTTGAAAGCTTGGTGCCTGGAGCAGGACCCCTAATGCCCAGGGATAATGTCACGGGGATTGAGAGAGAAGCTGAAGGAACATTCTGAGACAGAATTTCTGAGCAGCCCCCTGGGTTACATGCTACCGTCACTAATGCCTGTTTGCTTAGTAACAGTTCCCAACCTTACCGGGTGTATTTCAGAGAGCAGGAGAGTATGACACAATGGCACATTTGACTTGTCTTTACTTCTCCCCTTATTTGCATGGCCATGTCATAATGAAAGCTGTTCTAGGCACAAGCATGTCCTTGAGTTTCAGGTGTCTCCCATGTTGCAAAGTCCTGCCTGCCTTCCAGAAATGGCTGCAGGGGTGAGGCCATTGTCCATCACGTCCACACCAGCCCACTGCAGCACCTTCTGAAGGGGAGACAGAAGAGCTACTGCTTTCTAGTTTCCCCTGGGTCCTTTTTCCTACGCTTCCCCTCACCTCCCTGCTCACCTCATAGCCGCTCATTGTCTAAAAATCTATTGTTCTCCCTGTGTGGTCAGGCCAACTGGTCCTTTTGTCACAGCAGGTGGAAAGGTTGAACCAAGGAGAACTTGACTACACACAGACAGGTGGAAGCCTTTGCATCCTCCACTGGAATAAGCAGCCCTAGGACACGCAGGGCAGTTGAAACAACCCATGTGGAATCAAGAAACTGAATTCCATCCAGAGTCTCCGAAGGAAGACCACGCCCCAGGGAGCCCTGTGCTTTTTTGGTGGTCGTCCTTCCGTAAACCTTTGTGGGCAGTCAGTCCCTTGAATCAGCAACAAAGATAGAGGGCAGAGGCCACAAATGCTTTTATTCTGAGTGTGGTTTTGGTGGCTTTTCTTATTTGAAAGTTGGGGAGAGAGGAGGGACTCCCTGGGAGGGACTCAGTGGCCTGGGAATGGCGCGCTGGGCAGTGTTTGTGCCTCTCCTTCCTCCTTCGGGACTTAGAAATCCCAGTGCGGTGAGCTGAGCCATACACACGCCCCTGGCGGCATGAGAGTGCAGCACGCGGACTTCAAAGGCGAGGGGAAACAATGGAGAAACCAGATGGTGCTCTTCCTCTAGAGCCTGACCTCCGGTTGTCCAGCGGGCCTCCGTCTGCATGGGGGCGGGGGTGCCCCGCCACAAACCTCAGCTGCCAGTAAAGGGGAGACTCCACTTGCGGGGCCCTGCAGTCCCACAAATGTGCATCAGTCCAGTTCCACGCAACAGGTGGTGAGTTGGGTGTGTTGGGCAGGATGGGAATGGCCATCTCAGTCCTGGGACGAGGAGACATATGGACCTCAAATCTGAAGAGCGGCTTATAAAGAAAAGCCCAGTGTGTGAAGTGTCACCCCAAGGCATCAAACGGGGAGGAAATCTTGCCCAGAAGGTTCTTCAGGGTGTGGGACAGGGTGGGCACCATGCCGGGCCCTGCTCTGTGGTGCCCGCCTCTCTCTGCCACTCATCCTCACCAACTCTGGGAAGTCAGCCCCTGTCTGCACAGGTGGCGGCGAGGAGACAGGCTCACTGACAGCACGTGGCTTGTCCAGGGCGGGCAGCCGAACGAAGGTGGTGGTCAAGATCCCGAGTCAGGCCTGTCTGACCTGCACCTGGGCTGGTGACCACTGGATGGGCAGCACTTGAGCACGTGGGGAGGGGACGGGGCACCAGGGCTGAGGACCAGCCGGGGTCAGTGAGAGTGCAGAGCCATCACAGCCTATGCTAAGTAAGATTTCAAGTTACGGCGTAAATATTTACCAGATCAAATAGCTACCTTCTAAAAGATTATCTAAAGGAAACCTAGCACCTGAATGTGTAGACTGTTCTCTACTCACCCTCAGATAATAATCAGAGTTCAGTATTTTGCCACATCAAATCATATCACAGCAAAAAGGCCCCCACACAGCTGATAGGAGTGTTGGAGGAGAGCGGCAGTTGCTTCTGAGGTCTTGCGGGGGCTGGCGTGTGCTGAGGCGAGGGCAGACGCACTCGTGGACGCTCATCGCAGCGTGGGCTCTCGTCCCACGCTGTGAGCTCTGCTCAGTCCCGGGTATGGGCAAAGTTCAGTTCTTAACTCTTTTAAATTTAAACAATTTTTTAAAATAAGATTCTTTGTCATTGATATTGGCCTTAGCCAGTGAATGACTGGCTAGACGTCATGTGCAAGCTGATGGCTCTATCGATCTCGCAGTCATGTTGACCGGAAGACAGCAAAAATTTAGACTTAGAAGAAATCATCAGCACAAGATACAACTGAGGACAGTTAAGACTGTGCAGAGTAATTTGGTCATACACGGGAACCGTCTGAAGAAAGGTTTTTTATAGGTAACATTGTAAACTACGAAGAACTTACCCAGACATTGTTTTGTGATGAAAATTTATCATTGCTGATATAATTCCCTTTAAAATATCTGCATTTGTAAACATGACATCCAGACGTCCTTGAGGACAGAACAGTGGAATCAGATGTCCCTCAAGTGGTGCAGCTCGGTGTAGCCTTTGTGGGCTCCACGGAGTTTGGGGTGGTCAGTGGCTTTAAGTGGTTGGATGGGCAGGCCTGGAGGGCTCCAGTGGAGGGGTGAGCTTGGCTCTGCTCAAAGGCATAAGGCGGGACACCCAGCAGATGGCGGTGAGGGGTTATGACAGGTGAAGAGCAAACGCAGCTTTGAGTCTGCAAATAAGAGGTGCGTCTAGGTGGGCTAAGTTAAAGCCTTAAGGTCTGTCCAAAGAAGTGGATTTAAATCTGAGGGTGGCTGGAACTCACAGGAGCATTTTTGAGCGTCAAACAATACAGTCAAAACAGTGTAGAGGGAAGGCAATGTGTGGTTAGGTGTTTACTGAGACCAAAATAAAAATGGGTGCTCACGGCCTGGCCTTTGATGAGAGCTGGGCCGCCGTTACAGAGAAAGGGAGTGTGACTTACGTAAACTGTCTAGATTGATATTCCTAAAGCTTCACAGCCCGTTTAAATGGACTGTTAAAGTATTTCCTGCAAGCCTTCCTGAGTTTCTCTTCGCCCTTCTGTTGGAGAGAGATGATTAGTGCAACATGACTCGAAATCTTTTGGGGAGTTTGAAGGGTTTGCTCAGGTTAATTCTGGGGAATGTATTATGTTCACACCAAGAGAAGACTTAACTCCACTGGCATCCTGAAGGAAGACTGAGATAGAAAATTGAGCACCGCCATATTGACAAAGGCAGGTGGAGATTCCAGGAAACAAGGGATGGAGTTCGGTCTTTGGGGGCCTGGTTCGTCTTTGGTGGCTGGTCCCAGGACCTCCCTGCGGTTCAGGATGGAACTTCCTCCTGACAATGGTGGTGTGCTCCGATGTAACCATCCCTGCTGATGATGGTGACCTCATGTGCGCTGGGCCCTCACCCACTCAGGGAACAGTGGGAGCTCTAGCATATCACCAGGGGAAGACCTACATGTGCGCCTGCATCTCTTAGAACCACAGCGACCTTCTCCATGCCAGAGGTGCTCAGGGTCTAAAGGGAGGCTACTCTCCCTTTCTATTTCTTCCCTTGCAGTGACTTTAGAGCAGTTCTCCCTGGCAGTGAGGACCAGGCTTTGCTAATGAAGGTAGGTTATCAGACAAAGTCCTGATTTCCTTAAAGGCTCACAGTATTTTTATTGTCCTGAGAAGAGTTTCATTTTTACAGGCAGGAGTAAATTTATCATCTCTGAGTTCTGTGCTCCGTGGGGATAAACTTGTCATCAGCGGGTAGGAGGGCTGCCGGTTAATGAACAGAACCACTGTCGGTGGAGTGCGGCAAAGTGACAGGGGAGTGGGTGTCAACTGCTGGCGCGGAGTCTGTTCAGTTCTCGGGAGAGCTCAGTTGGTTCTATTTAAGTTTATCTGACAGAGTCTTGATTCTTTTAGCAGATTTATGAGGCTTGGCCAAATTCCATGACTTGCAGTGTACTTTTTAATTAAGACAAAGGACCCCATACGCTCTGTGTCTGCCACATCCTCACTTCTGTCACCATGGGGAATGCTACACACGTGAGACTATTGGTATAGCCTTTGGAATGGGCATCTTATGTCATAAGTTCCTTATCCTGGAGTGGAAGACAAGCTTCTTTTTTCTCTTGATAACAACTGTCTTACTTCCACCTGAATGACAAAGGAGCACAGGGGTGGTGAGACTGACATTTAGGTTGTGCATCTACTTGGAGCCAAGTGTGGGGAAACTGGCCAGCAGCTTGCATTATATTTAATGAAAACTTTGTCTTTGGAGGGAGTAAGCAGCAGATACAGCAAATCACATCCAATGACCAAGACTCACGTTTTCGCCTAGAAACTATACTTAGAGTGACTTTGAGGCATAAGCATTTCCATGATGTCACTTCAATTCTGTACCATCAGGGAAACCACACGTTCCAGGAGTTGCATTTCATTACCTAACACCATAGCAGGTGTCCTCTGATTTTAGAGATGGGTGGAAAAAAGAGGGTGTCACTATAAGGGATTTTCAACTCATTTGTCTAAGATGTGATATTTTGGGTCTTTTTCAGTGGTGTTCATTTTGTAATGAAGTGTTGATACAAAATACTGGGTTCATCTGGGAGACCTGGTCCTGAGTATAATACACCAATTTTGAATGGCATATAGGCTTTTCTCAGAATTTTGAGGTTTTCCACATTTAGCTGTCAGTTCCCCATCCTGAGATCCATTCCCCAAGGTCCTTTCCTTCCAGGTACAAGCTGTGTTCCTGTGACCTTGAATCTGCTCTTGGGCCCCAGACACTCACCTCTTTACCCCCAGTCACTAGTCAAGGTGTTGGGGACACAGAGCCTTTGGCACTTTCTTCCTTGTCTGTCTGGTGTTTGCTCCCGAGGCAGAGAGAGAACCACTCCTTCTTGCTTCTTTGTTCTCCTACTGTCCGTCTCTCCCCATCTGCCCTTCTCCATGGGGCTCTGGGTGGCTGAACGCCTTTGCGCATGCTGCTTGTCCTTCTGGTGGCGCGGATGCCACGGTGACGCTGAGTTTCTCCCCGTCTACAGTGAGAGGGCAGAATGACATGCCACCAAAAGCCTCCTTCTCAGTTTCCCCCATCCTGCTGACTGTCACACCTTCCCAAGCTGGCTTCCCTGGGACATTTGGCTATAAAACTAACAGTTGTGGGGTGGGAGGAGGGTGGGAGAAGGTTAAGATAGTCTGATACGTCCTAGAATGTGTGTGATCTCCAGCGACGTCCAGTATTTTATGTCTCCCCTGGTGGTCTCTGCCCACTGCTGGCGACCAAGGACGGTGTCTGTGGGTATGTTCTCAGCATTTGCAGATATCTGAATGGGCCTCATCGACAAAGTGTCGCTGAACCAAATGTGTGCTCAGTTCCTACATACTGAAACTATTTTATGCTTTTTTTCCCTAGGAGATTAGGTTCTTTTAATGTCACATCAGAGCACCACGTATGTGTGACATTGGTGTGCAGGATTTTTTAAACGACATGGAAGAACTCGCTCAGGGTGACAATAGATTATTTTGACTACAATCAGCCTGCCATCCAGGATAGGTTTACTTGGGTGAGCTATTCACTTTGAAGATTATCTGCAACAAACATTAATATTTAACTCAGCCTCATTGGGTGAAAACTTGTTGGAGGCAAAAACTGCAGATCTGAACCAAATATGATGTTTTCTAAAATGATATTTTGCATGCATACTGTAGCATCTCTGTTTTGAGATCATTGAGGCCTGAGGACAAATATTTCCTTCAGATCTGCGAGGGTGCTCTGTACAGACTGCCCAGAAGATGCTAGAGCGGAATGTCTAGCTAGGTCAAGGTGAGGGACGGGTGGAGCCAAAGTCAGATACCCCTGGAGAGACACAACCAGTGGGAGGCCTTGGAGGTGACAGGCCAGAGCCTCTGACAGCCAAGAAGGGTGAGGGAGGGAGGCAGAGTAGTGACTGTCCATCGTGGTACTCCTAGTTAACTAGCAGGCGGTAGAACTGGGACCAGAACAAGGGTCACTGGACCCTCAGGCTGGGCTTCTTCCCGGGACCTCCGTCCAATGAGTAGAATCACAGAAAAATCTACCACCTCGCCCTGCCACCTCACCAGAGCCACATGGGAGGCAAGACTGTGATGAAACCACAAGCACACTGTTGTGGCTAGTTTGTGGACTCACCCTGCTGGCTTGTTAATCACACCGTTGGCTGATGGTACCGTCAGACAGGGGCAGCTGCCTTCTCCGTGACTCAGTTTTCCCATCTACCAAGTGAAAGTCAAGGCTGTTACCAACTTGTGATTTTTCTCCCAGTGCAGCCCTATTAAGGGGCTAGGAAAGGGGTGCCACAGCTGTCTTTAGGGACTGACTGCCTTAGAGGCGAGACAGCTGTCATTAGGGACTGCCCTTCAATGAGATGTCATTACATTTTGAATCATTGAGAAGACTTAGAATCTATGAATGGCTGATTTGACCCCACTGACTTTTCATCTCCATACTGACCTGTCTCTCCCCTTGTTCTTAGTTCTGCTGTTCTACTGGCCAGTTAATCTCTTCGGTCCCTTGTGATCACTGGCCTGGAGAGCCTGGTCAGCCCCACCCACCGCTGTGCTGTGGCTCCAGACCTGGGTGCCAGCCCCACAGCCAAGCATGCTCAGAGTTCTGAGACTTACCTGTCCCTGGCCTCCCTCCTCTGCCTCAGAACGTAGGACAGCAAAGGTCGCTCCCCTGCCACGGGGCAGCCACTCTGGATGCGGGGCAGTTACTCACCCTGTTGCAGCACCTCTCAGGATCTTCCCTGCCCCTCTGTCCCAGAACAGAGCACTTGGGCTTGCCTCCCCCCACCGACCCCCCAGGGGCAAGTCTGTCCCCACTGGGCCATGAATCAGGTGTGACCTTGGGCAGGTCACATTTATCTCTTTTAGTCCAGTGTCCTCTTCTGGTAAAAGAGGAAGTGAATTAGATTCCTCCAAAGACCCTTCCAGCATCCCCACTGTGTGAATCTCTGCCAGGACACTGCTGACAAGTCTGCGGTTCTAAACATGCTTGAGAATGAATCAACCCAGCCTTCTACTGCCTGTATCACTCCTTTGGAGTCAGCCAAACTAACCTTCTGGGAGCCCTACGTCCCATTTGTCACTCTCTGGATTCGTTTCCAGCCTTAACTCTCTCTTTCCTTTGCAATAGGGTGATCACAAATGTGTCATCCTAACCTGGACTTTTTTGAGAGGGAAAGGGAGCCCCATTAAAAATTAAGCTTGGATGACAGGTATAAACCATGATTGTCCTGTGTAAACCAGGGTATTTGGTAGCCTGGTTTGGAATCACGTCCAAAATCCCTCCCCCGATCAAGTGAACCCACCTTGGACCAGAAGGCTTCCCTCCCAGTGCGTGGTCCACATGCTTTCTGTCCCCACTATCCGCAGGATTGTCTCCTTTTAAGAAGTGTACCCTCTTCTCAGTGATAGAAACTGGCAGGAAGACAGCCCTCTCGGTGCCTATCTGTATTCGGACCTTCATTTTCTAAATCAAAGGCAAATGATCACACTTCCTCATTCTGATCTCCAGGGAGTTTCTTACACACCTGGCAGCAGCTGTTTTCAATTTGGGTGGGAGACAGCACCCAGCAAGGATCCTCCCTGGGACAAAAACTTCCTGAGGCCATCCCCTGCTAGGCCTCCCTGCCTCCCTTGGAAAAGCAAGTAGCGTGTTCCAGGGAAAGTGGCCCTTCCTGGTAAAAAAAAGGTCAGGAGACAAGAGCTAGCTGAAGGAGCTCGGGCTGATATGTTATAACTGGGGTATGACCGTAGAACCGAGCTGGCTCAGAGCAAGACTTTCCCATGCCAGTGTTGCCGAGCTGGTGCCCAGCACAGCCCCCAGTGCAGGCCTGCCTCAGCCACTCTGCCTAGGAGGGCTCTGCCTAAAGGCACCATGTGAACCTCAAGAGAGGTCCTTGGCTAGGTGCGATTTGATGTAATGCCACATATACTGGGGAAAACAGTAACAAGAATCCAGCTGCCTGCATGAAAATATGCAGCAACTTCTAGAATCTCTGTTCCCTGAACTGCAACCCCTCAGCAGGGCTGTCACGCGAGCCACAGCGGCCTACTCTTTGGGGAGTGCTGGCCAAGGGGCGGCTCTCTGCGGCAAGGGGATGATACCCTGGTCTGAGGGCACAAGCAGGGGAGTTTTATTATCTGCTGCCTGCCCAGCTGGCACACACAGGGCCATCAGAGTTGCCAGGTGCTGAGACCCAGGTGAGAAAACCTGCAGAGAGGATTCCCCAGGAGGACCAGAGGTGTGCAAGGCTGGGGTGTTGCCAGAAGCTTCCTTAGCATTTCTTACCAGCCCCCAAGTATTAATGCTGCCCTCCAATGCACAGAACAGCTCGGCAGGTATGGAAGGAGGGTGCCAAGCTTCCCTCCCACATGTCCTGTCACCATGGTGGTCTGGCCAGATCGGGCCTTGTCTGCCTAATGATGCTCTAGGAAATTAGACACACTTGAGTCCTTGAAACCAAAAGTCCCCTAGTGAATGACATGACCCAATTCCTCAGTCCTCCAGGTTTACCCAGTACTACTTCTTCCCAGAAACAGGCATGATCTCATAGCCTGATAGAATCCTGGCCTGTTAGGGTGAGGGTTTTCACACACACACAAAGACTACCTTTGCATGGCAATGGCTTGTGCATTGAGGAGAAAAAGAATTTTCCACATGAATGCTCCACTGATTCACCTCCCCTCAGAAGGTTTCAGAAACACCCAGCAAGCTGGTTATCTAGTGTTCCTTAGATTGTCATTGTCACAAAGATTCTTTCTGCTTCACTTCTCCCACAGCCCTCCTCCTGCTCACTTCCCTGCATGTACTTCAGCCCGAAGAGCATTCCGTTTTGGGAATGGCCCACACATCCTTGCAGGGTCTCTTTGCTTGTGTGCTTTAGAAAGGCCTCAGCTCCTTCAGCTCTGACAGGGTGCTCACCGCAGCAACTCCAGTGTCTGAGCACCTCGTTGCAGGGGACTGTCCCCACGTCACTGGCGGCATGCAGCGGCAGCTTGAGCCTGTCAAGTGGGCGAGGTCGGGTTTTTCCCTCTTTCCTGCATTCTAACTGCTCTTTCTTCCTTTTCTCAATGTGTGTAGGTGGTAACTAGTTTAAGCACCAACCCGGGCAGCCAATGGTTAGTTACAAGCACCTCCCACCAAATGCGAGATGCCCTTCTTTCGCAGGTGGCCCTGTTCATACCCACGGACCCCATTGTGGCTCCTTGCCTTTGAGTGTCCTGGGCCCCTGAGCAGACATCAGGGACAAACATCCTGTGTGTGCACCATGCATGCCCACAGCCACTGCACAGCCGTCTGGGGCCAGTCACGGGATCGGGCCTCCCACACGGAAGGAAAGAGTTCTCATTTGGGGCTGGGCTGCATTTCCAAACCCAGCCCAGGAAGAATAGCATCAGCCCTGTTTGCACAGAGCCTGCAGGGTGGCAGGGGTCTGCCGGGTTGAAACCCTGCCCATCAGCCCAGGTCTCTTCCTGCTACCTTCTCTGCTCCTTGCAAGCCAGAACCACACAGAAAGAAATGAGAGTGTGGCTGACAATGTTCCTACGATAAGTTGTTCCACAAATGTTTACTGGGTGCCTTTTATATGGCAGGTAATGTTTTTCTAGTACCTGGCTCACTTGAAGGATGTATTTCTATAGTTTTTAATTTAATAAGAGAAAAGAGCAGCTCATGTCACAGAAATCAAGTTTCAGACCTAGTCTTCCAGTAATAAATGACTTTCTCTCATTCCTCTGCCTCTGTACCACTGTGGCCCCCGAATGCCTTCCTCCCTTTGTGCCTGGTGCTTTGCCCCCAGGTTCCAAGCTGTGCTAAGGTTCTGCAAAGCTCATTTCATGCCCACCCAATAAGCTCTCAGTGACAGTTATCCCTCCAATGAAACTTTAATTTTGAAAAGGGGTCTTTGGTCTATAGGATTAACTTTTCACCTCAAAGGAATAAATGGCTAATGGTAGAATTCCAGGATCCATGATAGAAGGGTTATTTTGGTGACTGTCTGCACATATCTGTCATGGTCCTTCTTTGTAAACATTTATGAGTGCCTATTATATGCCAGGCACTGTGCTAGGCACTGGGAGTCCTAATAACAATAAGATTGACCCTCATCCCCAGATAGCTTCCTGACTAATAGGTGGGACAGACCCTTCACTGCATCCCATAAGCAAGCACACTGGAGTGGGCTAAGTGCTGAGAGGGAGGAGATTTGGCTTGCTCAGAGAGCCCTTAGCTGGGGTGCCCAGCTTAAGGTGGGTTTAGAGAAGACTGTTGCCAGAGAAGGTGACATTTGAGCTAAGTCTCTGTGCCTCTGCAGGAAATTAAATTTAACCAACCGTGTGGGTTCCACTGTGCTTACTGGTGGGGTCACTGTGAGAAGTTGTGTTCTGAGTTTTCCATTTATAGAGGTTTCAGGTGCACTGATGCATGTTTGAGAACTGGCTGCCAAAGTAGGGGTCCCAGACAGCTGTCTCTCCAGGATAGTGGTATCCAGAAGCTTCCATTCTTGTTGTGCATGTTTCTTCAATGTGCTATAGCTATCTTGAAATTACAGCATTCAATATTCTTTCCTTTGGCCTGGAAGACTTCCCTGACTTCCAAAGATTAATGTCAAAGTCAAGTGTCTCTACACAGCAGAAGCCACCATCAATTAATATTTGCTCTAGAATTACTCTGAGAGCATGGTGTCCAAGGTCAGGGGCCAGAGATAGAGGGTGAGATGGATGGTGCGGAATTAGGAATTAGGAGGAGAAAGGCAGATGGATTCTGTGTCCTGCCACAAGAGGACCTGCTCTGCCATCTGATGGTCTGCATTTCATCCATCTCCACAAAGTTCTTGTATCAGGGCAAATGGACCTCCGTCTTTCCAGACCAGGTGTCACCAGGTGCAAACACTACAAGTGCCTGATTACCTGAGGAGCATATACCATCACATGGATGGATGAAGCAGTACGTGAGAGCATTACACTCGTTGGCCCCTTGGCACTTCTTTGTCAAGCATCTAAACAAATATCTAAGTGGAGAACCAGGAGGAGAGCAGAAATTGCAGTGTTCAGGAAAGCAGTGAGCTTCCCTGAGAATGGAGAACACAACCCTGGGATTCCTGGCCCTCTGCCTCCGGTACAGGCCTTGTGGATGTGTTGTCCTTCCCTAAAAGGCTCTGCCCTCCATTTCCTCCATGCATGGCTCTAGGGGGACGATTTCATTTCAGGCTATTCTAGAAGACAATATGGAGGGCAGAAGAGGAAATCTCTTAAGACAAATTAGAAAATCAGAAGGATTTGGTGAAAGCCATCTGTGGGAAAATTAGAGCAAAATTGGGACCCAGGGGACCACAGTTAGTGGGAGGAGAGAACAAGTTCTGGCCTAAACTTTTATTTACATTTTACCGTGTAAATAAAGAGACCAAGATAATGAAGTGCTCAAGAGACTTTTCCTGAGTGACCTACCCAGAATATGGAGAAATTCCATCAGGGAGTTTCAGTGACATAAATTCAGGCTGTCAGACATTTACAGAATGGAGGGATGACAGATTCCCAGCACACAGTGAGGGGAACATTTGCACCACAGGTACGTGAGGAGTCACGCTGCATGGGGCTGGTGCAGGTGGCAAAGCTCAGCGCTCACACTCAGGCAGCTCCCCCGTCTGCAGCAGCCACATCTGTGCCCTGTTTGGAAACGGGCTATGTTGTAACACTTGAAGATTTCTGTTTCCTGCACTTTTCCAGCTCTTCCTCTTGCTCTTGCTAAATTTTAACCATTCTCGTTTTGGTCAGTTTTGCAGTATTCCCAAGTCTACTCAAACATACACACGCACACACACACACACAACCCATGGGTATCAACTTTGAGATGGGAAAATAAAAATATTGGTTAGATCTACTCACTCTCTCTTCTAGGGCCCAGAAGGATGTCTGGCACACAGTCAGCTCACAAGAGGTGAGGAGGCGAGTTTGGGAATAAATGCCGGGAAAACGGTCAGTGTGAAGGCACCAGTCAGCCAATTGCTGTTGCTTCTCGGGTTCTCCTAATGGTATTTTTTTCACCTTCAGGAAAATCTTTTCACCTTTTTACTCTTCTAGGACTATGAAAAGGACAGAATGGGACTGAGGCAACCTGATGCGTTCTTGAAACCCTTGCTTTATGGGAAGGGCAACTAGAAAACAGCCTACTGACAGTCATTTGATTAATATGTTATTTTTTTAAAGTACTTTCATAGAAAACACAACATTAAATGTCAGGCTTAAGACTAATTATATAAGTGAGATAAACCTACTATTAAAAGCAAGAGGCTCTCAGATTGGGTGAAAAACAAAACCCAATTACATCATGTATACAAAATGCAGACTTCTGCTTCCAGGAGGATGGAGTGCACATATCCATCCCCATTCTTTCTGTTAAGTTCAACTAAAAACACTGGACATTATTTTAAAAGAAGCCTAAGAAAACTGGAAGCCGGTTCACTAGGACCTGAAGACCAGAGGAGCAACATGGCAGGAGTTCCCTGCATTCTCTTCCTGCCTCCTATATCCCGGATATGGGGCTGAAGGGGCTGGCAACCTGGAAAGGGCTAACAAGAGATGAAACAAAACAAAAACCTGTTCTAGCCAAAAGCCAAAGGACCACGAAAATGTCAGCGTGGCAAGACAGAAACTTTTAGAGAACAACTGCTCTAATCCAGCCAAACACCGTAGAAAAATCTACAGCCCCATCTAAATCCATGCTGGGAAAGGTCATGTGGGAAGCATCAATTTCCATGCTCACTAGACCATAAGACAAGGCAGCCCCACCACTGCGGTTGTGTTAGATGAAGCCTAGTAGGGAGTTGGGGCTTTCATCTCCACTTGGCAATAAGGATGTCTCCCCCACCTCCAACCCACTACAGTGTCACTGGACACTGGACTTCCTCTTCACTGAGCAGTAGCAAATCACCCACCCCCCTCCATGCTGCAGTGGTGTTAGAGAAGGTCAAATGGAACTTCAGGACTTTCACCACCACCCAGTGGTAATGAACACACTTGTGTTGGTGGAAGCCATGTGGGGAGCAGAAAGGAGGAACTCCTGTCCTCCCAGCCAAGGTAATATCAAGGGAGGCCTAGCAGGGAGCCAGAACTCCCACCGCTACCCTGCAGTAATGAGGAACACTTCTCCCACTTGGTTGTCAACAGAGGCCGTAGGGCACCCCCTCTTCCTCTGACGGAGCAGTATCACAGAAAGCTACAACAAAGCTTAAATAAGATCCAGTCTTGTGAGGAGAGGAAGATGGCGGTGTGAGCCGGGCAGCGGAAATCTCTTCCCAAAACCATATATATTTATGAAAATACAACAAGTACAACTATTCCTAAAAAAGAGACCAGAAGATACAGGACAGCACATAGCCTGCAGCTACACCTGAGAGGACTCAGCACCCCGTGAGGCAGGTAAGATACGAAGCCGCAACCCGGCAGGACCCGAGCACTCCCCCACCCCAGCGCACCGGCGGGAGGAGAGGATTCAGAGCTGGGAGAGAGTGGAAGTACAGGCCCACAAAATAACCAGCCATGGTGATCTGCGCTGGGAGCACTGACACACATCGCACAGTGTAGCGGAGATTGGAGAGACAGAGGTGCAGGATCTTAGTGGGGAGCGCACCCAGGTCATTGCAGCCAGCTCCCAGGAAGAAAAAAAAAAAAGAAAACCACGCGCATTTTTCAGAGGTATTAAAGAGACAGGAGCCCAGTGGGGGAGCCGGATCGTCCCGGCACACTCAGCCCAGCAGGCTGGGAGTCCTGGGGAGTTTCGGACCCCTTAGCTAGTGACTGGAAAAGGGTGGCTTCCCTTAGACTTCCCACAAAGATCAACAGCCTCCCATTCGTTCCCACCCTGGCCAGAGCTATAAAAGGCCCTGCGGAGCGCACGGCCATGGCTGCAGAATAGTGGAGTAACAGTGCCACTTACAGCATCCCCACAGACTTTACTCCCCATGGGCATTCTGTTTTGTTTTGTTTTTTGTTTTCTCTTCTCTATCTTTCGTCTTCTTTTTTTTCTTTCTTTTCTTTTTTTTTTCTCTTTAAAGTCTTAAAGAGCCCAGCCGACATACGTGGCACCTACCAGCAACCACTTCTATAGCCATGAAAAGACAGAGAAATATGGACCAGACTAAGATCAACCAGACAACCCCAGAGAGGATAAACTACCACTACAGGATATCTTAAACGGACTTCTCGAGAGGGAACCACCCCTAGGCTAAAAAGATGTCACCAGAGAAAATAAAATCATAGCAAAGAAAGCAGACCATCCAAATACTAACTAAAGGCAAAGAATAAAACACCTAGTATATAAAGAATGGAGGAGGAAGAATAAGAAGGGAGAGAAATGAAGAAACATCAGACGGTGTTTACAGTAACTTAACAAGAAAGTTAAGTTAGATTGTTAGATAGTAAAGAAGAAACCCTTGAACCTTTGGTAACCACAAATCTAAAGCCAGCAATGGCAATAAGTACATATCTATCAATAATCACCCTAAATGTAAATGGACTGAATGCACCAATCAAAAGACACAGAGTAACACAATGGATAAAAAAGCAAGACCCATCTATATGCTGCTTACAAGAGACTCACCTCAAACCCAAAGATACACACAGACTAAAAGTGAAAGGATGGAAAAAAATATTTCATGCAAACAACAAAGAGAAAAAAGCAGGTGTCGCAGTACTTGTATCAGACAAAATAGACTTCAAAATTAAGAAAGTAGCAAGTAATAAAGAAGGACATTATATAATGATAAAGGGGTCAGTCCAACAAGAAGATATAACCATTATAAATATATATGCACCCAACACAGGAGCGCCAGCATATGTGAAACAAATACTAACAGAATGAAAGGAGGAAATAGACAGCAATGCATTCATTTTAGGAGACTTCAACACACCATTCACACCAAAGGACAGATCAACCTGACAGAGAATAAGTAAAGACACAGAGGCACTGAACAACACACTAGAACACATGGACCTAACAGACATCTACAGAACTCTGCACCGAAAAGCAGCAGGATACACATTCTTCTAAAGTGCACATGGAACATTTTCCAGAATAGACCACATACTAGGCCACAAAAAGAACCTCAGTAAATTCAAAAATACTGAAATCCTACCAACCAACTTCTCAGATCACAAAGGTATAAAAGTAGAAATAAATTTTAGAAAGAAATCAAAAAGGCTCACAAATACATGGAGACTCAACAACACTCTCCTAATTAATCAATGGGTTAATGACCAAATCAAAACAGAAATCAAAGAATATATGGAGACTAATGACAACAACACAGAGCCACAACTCCTGTGGGACGCAGCAAAGGCAGTTCTAAGAGGAAAGTATATTGCAGTCCAGGCCTATTTAAAGAAGGAAGAACATTCCCAAATGAATAGTCTAAAGACACAATTACTGAAATTGGAAAAAGAAGAACAAATGAGGCCCAAAGTTGCCAGAAGGAGGGACATAATAAAGATCAGAGAAGAAATAAATAAAATTGAGAAGAATAAACCAATAGAAAAAATCAATAAAACCAAGAGCTGGTTCTTTGAAAAAATAAACAAAATAGATAAACCCCTAGCCAGACTCATTAAGAGAAAAAAAGAATCTACACACATAAACATATTCAGAAATGAGAAAGGAAAAATCACAACGGACACCACAGAAATACAAAGAATTATAAGAGAATGTTATGAGAATCTATATGCTAACAAACTGGAAAATCTAGAAGAAATGGACAACTTCTTAGAAAAAGACAACTTTCCAAGACTGACCAAGCAAGAAACAGAAAAAGTAAACAGACCAATCACCAGCAACGAAATTGAATCGGTAATCAAAAAACTACCAAAGAACAAAACCCCTGGACCAGATGGATTCACCTCTGAATTCTACCAGACATATAGACAAGAAATAAAACCCATTCTCCTTAAAGTTTTCCAAAAAATAGAAGAGGAGGGAATACTTCTAAACTCATTCTATGAAGCCAGCATCACTCTAATACCAAAACCGGGCAAAGACCTCACCAAAAAAGAAAATTACAGACCAATATCCCCGATGAACGCAGATGCAAAAATACTAAACAAAATATTATCAAACCGAATTCAAAAATACATCAAGAGGATCATACACCATGATCAAATGGGATTCATCCCAGGGATGGAAGGATGGTACAACATTCGAAAACCCATCAACATCATCGACCACATCAACAAAAACCACATGATCATCTCCATGGGTGCTGAAAA
Source organism: Smutsia gigantea (assembly GCA_032199065.1). Lineage (NCBI taxonomy): Eukaryota > Metazoa > Chordata > Mammalia > Pholidota > Manidae > Smutsia > Smutsia gigantea. The sequence goes on along the minus strand of JAVSCE010017767.1, from coordinate 327,702 downwards.
AGCATTTGACAAAATTCAGCATCCATTCATGATTAAAACTCTCAACAAAATGGGTATAGAGGGCAAGTACCTCAACATCATAAAGGCCATATATGACAAACCCACAGCTAACATCATACTTAATGGCGAGAGGCTGAAAGCTTTTCATCTAAGATCGGGAACAAGACAGGGATGCCCACTCTCTCCACTGTTATTCAACATAGTACTGGAGGTCCTAGCCATGGCAATCAGACAAAACAAAGACATACAAGGCATCCAGATTGGTAAAGAAGAAGTCAAATTGTCACTATTTGCAGATGACATGATATTGTACATAAAAAACCCTAAAGACTCCACTCCAAAACTACTAGAACTAATATCTGAATTCAGCAAAGTTGCAGGATACAAAATTAACACACAGAAATCTGTTGCTTTCCTATACACTAATGATGAACTAACAGAAAGAGAAATCAGAAAAACAATTCCATTCACAATTGCATCAGAAAGAATAAAATACCTAGGAATAAACCTAACGAAGGAAGTGAAAGACCTATACCCTAAAAACTACAAGACACTCCTAAGAGAAATTAAAGAGGCCACTAACAAATGGAAATGCATCCCATGCTCTTGGCTAGGAAGAATAAATATTGTCAAAATGGCTATACTACCTAAAGCAATCTACAGATTCAACGCAATCCCTATCAAACTACCAACAGCTTTCTTCAATGAACTGGAACAAATAATTCTAAAATTCATATGGAACCACAAAAGACCCCGAATAGCCAAAGCAATCCTGAGAAGGAGGAATAAAACAGGGGGAATTACACTCCCTGACTTCAAGCTCTACTACAAAGCCACAGTAATCAAGACAATTTGGTATTGGCACAAAAACAGACCCACAGACCAGTGGAATAGAATAGAAAATCCAAACATCAACCCAAACATATACAGTCAATTAATATTTGATAAGGGAGCCTTGGATATACATTGGGGAGATGACAGCCTCTTCAGCAGCTGGTGTTGGAAAAACTGGACAACTACATGTAAGAGAATGAAACTGGACTACTGTCCAGCCCCATACACAAAGGTAAACTCAAGGTGGATCAAAGACCTGAATGTAAGTCATGAAACCATAAAACTCTTAGAAAAAAACATAGGTAAATATCTCTTGGACATAAACATGAACGATTTCTTCATGAACATATCTCCCCGGGCAAGGAAAACAAAAGCAAAAATGAACAAGTGGGACTATATCAAGCTGAAAAGCTTCTGTACAGCAAAGGACACCATCAGTAGAACAAAAAGAGTTCCTACAGTATGGGAGAATATATTCATAAATGACATATTCGATAAGGGGTTGACATCCAAAATATATAAAGAACTCATGCACCTTAACAAACAAAAAGCAAATAATCCAATTAAGAAATGGGCAGAGGACATGAATAGACACTTCTCCAAAGAAGAAATTCAGATGGCCAACAGGCACATGGAAAGATGCTCCACATCACTAATCATCAAAGAAATGCAGATTAAAACCACAATGAGATATCACCTCACACTAGTGAGGATGGCCAACATCCAAAACACAAACAACAACAAATGTTGGCGAGGATGTGGAGAAAAGGGAACCCTCCTACACTGCTGGTGGGAATGCAAATTAGTTCAACCATTGTGGAAAGCAGTATGGAGGTTCCTCAAAAAACTCAAAATAGAAATACCACTTGACCCAGGAATTCCACTCCTAGGAATTTACCCTAAGAATGCAGCAGCCCAATTTGAAAAAGACAGATGCACCCCTATGTTTATTGCAGCACTATTTACAATAGCCAAGAAATGGAAGCAACCTAAGTGTCCATCAGTAGATGAATGGATAAAGAAGATGTGGTACATATCCACAATGGAATATTATTCAGCCATAAGAAGAAAACAAATCCTACCATTTGCAACAACATGGATGGAGCTAGAGGGTATTATGCTCAGTGAAATAAGCCAAGCCGAAAAAGACAAGTATCAAATGATTTCACTCATATGTGGAGTATAAGAACAAAGAAAAAAACTGAGGGAACAAAACAGCAGCAGACTCACAGAACCCAAGAACGGACTAATAGTTACCAAAGGAAAGGGAGTAGGGAAGATGGGTGCGAAGGGAGGGCTAAGGGGGAAAAGGGGCATTAAAATTAGCATATATAATGTTGGGGGGCATGGGGAGGGCTGTACAACTCAGAGAAGACAAGTAGTGATTCTATAGCATCTCACTACATTGATGGACAGTGACTGTAATGGGATTAGTGGGGGGGACCTGATGAAGGGGGTGTTTAATAACCATAATATTGCACATGTATTTGTAGATTAATGATACCAAAATAAATTATTAAAAAAAAAAGATCCAGTCTTGTGATATAATACTTCAGAGGGCCAAGTTTCAATTAAAAAATCACTCTCAATACCAGGAATCAGGAGTATATCAGACTGCATGAAGGAAAACAGTCAACAGAGACCAACACTGATATATTGGTGATGTTTAAATTACCTGAAAATAGCTCTAAAGCAGATGTCATAAAAACACTTTAACAAGTCATTACTAACATGTTTAACAAATAAGACAGTAGAAGTCCTCATCAAATAGTCTCAGCAAAGAAATAGAAAATGTAAACAACCAAGTGGAAGTACTGGAACTGGAAAATACAATAACTGAGATAAAAATCTCCATAGATGAACTCACTAGCAGGGTGGAGGGGATGGAGGAAAGACTAAGGGAACTAGAAAATAGAAAAATAGAAATTACTGAATTTAAGCAACTGAGAGAACACAGATTTAAAAAAAGGAGGAGGACAAGAAGGAGGAGGAGGGGCGAAGAGCATCAGGGAGCTGTGGGACTAGAGCAGAAGGTAGCATTTGGGTCACTTGGGTCACTGAAGGAGAGAGGAAAGAGGTCAGGGCTGGAAAAGTACTGAAAGAAGTAATGGCCAAAAGTTTCCCTAATTTAGTAAAATACATAAATCTACACATTCAAGATGTTTAATGACAAGCAGGATAAGCCAAAAGAAATCCACACCAAGACACATCATAATTAAAATTCTGAAAATTAAAGACAAAGAAAAAATCTTGAAAGTGATGAGAGTGAAACAATACCTTTTCTGTAGGGGGAAGTCAATTCAAATGACAGAATATGTCTCATCAGAAAGCATAGATGTCAGAGGGAGGTGGCACATGTTTCAAGTGTTGAAAAAAGAACTGTCAACCACCAAAACTTCTATATACAGTAAAAATATTCTTCAGGAATTAAGGGGAAATCTAAGACATTCTTAGATCAAGGAAAACTAAGATTACTTGTCACCACAGGACTGACAAGAAAGGAGTGGCTGAAAGAAGTATTCTGAACAGAAAAGAAGCAATGGAAGAAGCAATGGTGGAATATCAAGAAGGAAGGAATAATAGAATAAGCAGAAATGGTAAAATTCACATGGCTTTCCTTCTCCTTTTGAGTTTTCTAAATTATATTCAACAATTTAGGAAAAGATTGTAACACTGTCACATGTTATAGAGAATACAGAGAAAATATTTAAAACAACTATATTGTAAACAGAAGAGGGTAAAGGGGCATAAACACTTCACTCAAACTGTTGACACAGTAGACTATGAGACTTTGATAAGATATGTATTTTTTTTATCTTTTTACCTTCTAGAAATAGTTGGACCATGTTTTTAATCCACTCTGCCAATCTCTGTCTTTAATTGTTGTGTTTAGACCATTAATGCATAATACACATTAAATGTGTACTGATATATATTTAATATAGTTACTGGTATAATAGAGCTTAAGAATATTATTTTATTTTTTATTTTCTGTTCTCTCCTTTTTCATTTATGGCTTCTCTTCCTTGCATTACTGTGCATTACCTGAGCATTTTGTATAATATAATTTTGATTTCTCTGTGGCATTTTGGAGTGTATCTCTCTGAATAGCCCTTTAAATTTTTCTAGTAATACCTAGGAAAAAAACATGAAAATTTTGATTTAAAAAAAGCAAAAGTGACTATATTAACATCAGATAAAGTAAACATCAGAACAAAAAAAATTATCAGAGACAGGGAGAGACAATACATAATGATAAAAGAGTCAATCCACCAAGAAGATATAGCAATATTAAATGTGTATGCAGCAAACAATAGAGCTGCAAAATATGTGAAGCAAAAACTGATAGAACTGAAAGTAAAAACAGATAAATGCACAAGCAAAATTGGAGATTTCAACACCTCTCTTTCAACAACTGATTGAACAATTATACAGAAAATAAGAGCATACAGAAAAACTCAATACCACTGATAAATAGGATCTAATAGATATGTATAGGGCACTCCACCCCAAGAACAGAGTATTTTATTTTCAAGTACCCAATGAACATTAACCAAGATAGACCATTTCTTGGAACAAAATAAACCTCAAAAATGTCTAAAATTTCAAAGGAAAAAAAATGCATTGAATGGATGATAATGAAAATACAACATATTAAATTTGTGCAACAGATAAAACAGTGCTGAAATGGGAATTCATAGTTTGCATTAAATAGAGGAAAAGACTCAAATCAATAACCTAAGCTACCACCTCAGGGTCCTAAATAGTAAAATGCAAAATAAACCCAAAGAAAGCAGAGGGAAGTGAATACGAAGACCAGAGCATGAATCAATGAAATTGAAAACAGGAAAAAATTAAGAAAACAATGAAACCAAGGGTTGGATCTTTAAAAATATCAATAAAATTGATAACCTTGTAAAGACTAAAAAAAGAGAAGACAAAAATTAATAATACTAGGAGTGAAACATATGATATCAGTACACACCCTGCAGACATCACAATGATAATAAGGGAATACCAAGAAAATCCTACACACATAAATTTGGCAACTTAGATAAAATGGACCAATTCTTCAAAAACACAAATTCCCATAATCAGTATGAACTGGATAATTTGAACAGCCTACAACTATTAAAGAAATTGAATTTGTAATTTTAGAATTCTAGAAGAAGAAAACTCCAACCTCAAGAATTCACTGGAGAATTCTACTAAACACTTAAAGAAAAATTAACAATTCTAGTCACTTCCAGAAAATGTGAGAGCAAGAGATACTATTCATTTTATGAAACTAGCATTCCCCTAATACCACACCAGACAGAGACAGAACCAAAAATGAAATTATAGACTAAAATCCTTTAGAAACATAAACATAAAAGTTTTCAGCAAAATATTAGGAAATAGAATTCAGCAATATATAAAAAGAATTATACACCATGACCAAGTGTGGTTTGTTCCAGGGATGCAAGACTTGTTCAATTTTCAAAAATCAATTATCAATATTAATAGACTAAAGTGAAAAAAATCACATGATCATATCAATTGATAAATAAAAAGCATTTGGCAAAACTCAATACCCATTCATGGTTAACAACTCTCAGACAAATAGAGTGGAACTTCTTCAACTTGATAAAGGGCAGCTACAAAAATCCTATAGCTAACAACATACATAGTGATGAAAGAATGGATGCTTCCCCCAGTATCAAGAATAAAGCAAGGAACTTTTGCCATTCTTATTCAATATAATACTGGAAGTTCTAGTCAGTGCAGTAAGGCAAGACATGGAAAGAGAAGGCATATCTTTTCATATCGGGAGTGAAGAAATAATACAGTATTTATTTATAGATTACATGATTGTCTATTTAGAAAATTCCAAGGAGTCTATAAAACAAAAACAAAACACTTTGGAACTAAATGAGTTCAGCAAGGTCACAGAATACAAGATCATCGTAACAGAACTAGATGCATTTTTATATACTAGCAATGAACACTGGACAAAAAAGAAATTTAAACCATACCCTGTACAATTTCTCAATAAGTAGTTATGCATACATCTAACAAAACATGCGTAGGACTTGGTATGCTTAAAATTACAAAGTACTAATCCTCAACAGAATATTAGCAAGCCCAGTTCAGCAGCCTATTAAAAGGATTATATACCATGACCAAGTTGGATTTATTCCTGGAATGCAAGGATGGTTCAGCAAATAAAAATCAATTAGTGTAATACACAACATTAACAAAACGAAAGGAAAAATACATAACCATCTCAACTGATGCAGAAAAAACCATTTGAAAAATATAACATTTTTTCATGATAAAAGACAGCACACTAGGAGTAGAAACAAACTACTGATATAATAAAAGCCATATATGAAAAACCCACAACTATCATCATACTCAATGATGAAAGGCTGAAAGTTTTTCCTATGTCAAGAACACTTTCACCTATTCTATTTCACCTCTTCTATAGTATTGGAAGTTCTAGCCAGGGTAATCAAGCAAAAAAAATAAAGGGCATCCAAATTTGAAAGAAAATATAATAAATTAATTCAGCTAAGTTTCAGGATATAAAAGTCAACATGCAGAAATTAGTTGCATTTCTATATACTTACAATAAATAATCCAAAAAGGAAATTAAGAAAACAATTCCATTTATGATAGCCTCAAAAGATTAAAATACTTAGGAATAAACTTAACCAAGAAAGTGAAAGACTTGTACACTGGAAACTATAAAATAATGCTGAAAGAATTTGAGAAAACATAAATAAATGGAAAAAAATTCTGTGTTCATGGATTGAATAACTTAATATTTTTAAAATGTCAGTATTACCTAATGTGATCTACAAATTTAATGCAATTTTTATCAAAATCCCAATGATTTTTTTGTAGAAATAGAAAAATCTATCTTAAAATTCACATGCCATCTCAAGAGACCCCAAACAGCCAAAACAATCCTGAAAAAGAAGAAGAAAGATGGAGGTCGTGTACTTCCTGATTTGAAAAGTTACTACAAAGCTATAATAATCAAAACAGTGTGGTATTGGCAGAAAGACACACACATAGATCAGTGGAATAGAATAAAAAGCCCAGAAATAAACTCTCAGATATTTGTTCAAATGATTTTTAATGCAGGTGCCAAGATCATTCAATGGGAAAAGGACAGTCTTTTCAACAAATGGTGCTGGGAAAACTGGATATCCAAATGTAAAAGAATGAAGTTGGGCCCTTACCTAACATGACATAGAAAACTTAACTCAAAATAGACCAAAAACCTAAATGTAGGAGCTAAAACTATAAAGCTTTCAGAAGAAAAACATAGAGAAATGCCTCACAATACTGGATTTAAAATGATTTCTTGAAATGACATCAAAGGCACAGGCAACAACAAAAAATTAGACACATTAAAATCCATTGAAATTTAAAACTTCTGCACATCAGATGACACTGTCAACAGAAAAAGGCAACCCACAGGAGAGAAAATATTTACAAGTCACTTACCTGATAAGAGATTAATATCCAGATTGATATAGAGAACTACTAAAATGCAACAGAAACAAAAAACCAGTTCAAAAATGGGCAAAGAACTTGAATAAACATTCCTCAAAGAAGATCTACAAATGGCCAATAAGCACATGAAAAGACGCTCAGCACCGCTGATCTTTAGGGAAATACAAGTCAAAGTCACAGTCAGATACCATTTCAAACATCTCAGGATGGCTGCTATCAAAAAAACAAAATAACAAGTGTTGGCAAGGATGTGGAGAAATTGGAACCCTGGTGCACTTTTGGAAGGAATATAAAATGGTACAGCTGCTACGGTAAACAGTACAGCAATTCCTCAAAAAATTAAAAAGAATTACCATGTGATTCATCAATTCCACTTCTGAGCATAAACCCAAAAGAAATGAAAGCAGTGACTTGAACAGTCATCCGTACACCCATGTTCATAGCAGCACTATTCACAGTAGCCGAAAGGTGGGCACAACCCAGGTGCCCATCAGTGGATGAATGGATATGCAAAATGTGGCATACACAAAATGTGGCATACACGTGCAATGGAATATTATTCACCCCTTAATATTAAAGGAAAGGATATTCTGACACATGCTACAACATGAACGAACCTTGAAGACATTATGCTAGGCGACATAAGGCAGGCACAAAGGGACGTGTACTGCATGAATCCATGTATATGAGGTCCCCAAAGTAGTCATATTCATCGACAGGAAGTAGAATGGTGGGCGCCAGGGACCAGGAGGAGGGGAGAACAAGGAGTTATTTAGTGGGTATAGAGTTTTAGTTTTGCAAGAAGAAATAAGTTCTGGAGACAGATGGTGGTGATAGTGGAAATAAGGATCAATGGTGAATTGGGAGTGGCAGGAAGTTGGGGTCAATTCTGTGTTAAAATAAGTCAGAGAGAAGAGCGTGTTTGAAGGCTCTTCTGCAAGTCACCTAACCTGTCTGCATAAAGTAGGGGTATGGTTCTGAGCCAGTCTACACAGTGGATGGTATAAGGAGCCCCAGGGGGAATAGCTGCATCTTTCCTCGAAAGCTGTGCTTTTGAAGTTTCCCACTCCCACCGAACCAGGTAAGGCCAGTGCACGCAACACCACAAAGTAGAGTGGGTTTGCTGGCATATGGCAATCACAGGAAAGCTTGGCTTCTGTATGACCCCTGAACAGAAGAAAAACCATTTCCCTATCAGTTTACCCTCAGAGTTCAGAGGCACCAGAGCTCTGGTCTCTCCACTTTCCAAGGGCAGGTATTCAGCTTGCTGGTAGAAAGATGTCTCAAGGTAACGTTCTCCAGAGCTGTCCCTTCTGTCTCCTTTTTGGCTTGTCGAGTTTTTGTTTCCTGCAGATGAATTTTCTGTTCTCATCCTTTCCAGCATCTGAAGAGGCCAGGAAATAGCTATGTTGAGGCTTTTCCAATGAGGCATCAAATAGGACATGCCTTGGGTCTAGCTGTCTGTGGCCCTACCCTGCCTTCTACCACCCTCTGCATCTGATCTGCTATGACACCAGCACATGACCCACCACTACTTCACTGTGATATTCAGCTCCCAGGAAGAGAAACTGGCTTCCCTGGCACAGAACGTGATGGTGAAGAGAGAGCCAATCTGAACTCTTCAGTGTCCAGAGACTCAGAAAGAGATCACTTTTGTCCTCAACCCCCTTCTCCCAGAGCACTCTGAGCTACCACAGTGTCCAGCTGCCACTGCCTGTCACCTTTCTCAAGAAGAGAGGCCTTTAAGACTCAAGAAATATTGACCTTGTTGGATTTAAAATTTTTTTAAATAAATTAACATCTTCAAGCAGTTTGGGAGAAAAAGAGACTTTGATCTTGAGCAACTTTCTTAGTGATCAAAGAAAAGACTAAATTTGACTCCTTCCCCTGTTTCCAGTTAAATATAAATAAGATTTCCTCACCTGTAGAAGCTGATGGGCTCACATCTGGAGCTCACTGCAAGGGAACTCCAAGAATTTGAGATGGTGATCATTCCACACTGGTCTGATTTTTAATCACTTTTCTGTTGCAAGGAATGCGCTTAGAGATTGGAAAACCAGTGCTTTTTACTAATGCTGGCGGCAATTCCTTAAGCTAAGAGATGGTACTACTGCCCATCAATTTTAAAGGCGATAATGCAGATCCCAAGGGGCTAAGGTCTGAGGCAGAAGGCAGAGCACTTCATCACAGTGAGAGAACTGGGTTGTTGCTGGGGGAAACTGTTCTGATATCACGCTGGTATTACCATGAATTAATAAGCTTTGTTCATCTTCTCTGACACTAAAGGTCCAATTCACCTTTTGCTTTGTCTTCTTTCTTTTTATGCAGCTCAGACCAAAGATATAGGCTGCCTACTTGTCATAAATGGCAGACAACTTACCTTCTTTGTGTTCTGGGTCCCAGTGGGCTTATGCTTCTGGAAACCAAGGCTCTCTAAACTCCTCAGTTCCACAAATGCATACCAAACCCTAATGCTGAGCTAGGCACTGCAGAAATTCCAAGAAGCATGAGCCCCAGTTCCTGCCTTCCTTATCACAGTGGGATCAGGGAGAAAGTCACGTGGGCAATAATTACACCAACAGACAGACTGTATAACACAGGGAAATACACACCACTGTGGGAATCCAGGAAGGGAAGGGGCAACTTTCAGTGGAAGATGAGGGAGGAGTCCCTGTGGACACGGTATCAACACGGGCAACCCGTAGACAGTATAGCCCTTTCAGCTTGGAGTTTGACATGGCAAAAGAGGAGGAGCCTGGACATAGGAAGATGGTACATTTTAATTGTTATACAGCAAAATGACCTTGTCAAAGGGTGTGCAGTTCTATCAATTTTAACTCATGTATGGAATTGTGTAAGTACCACCACAATCAGGATACTGAACAATTTATCCTAAAACAAAAATATATTTGAGGACAAATTTCAACTTTTTGTGAATTTTCTATTCATGTCTTTTTCTCATTTTTCTATCGGGTTTTTGGACTTTTGTCCCTTTGTTTTTAACTTAATTTACTTTTTATTGAGATATAACTGACATACAACATTATATGAGTTTCAGTTATACAACATAATGACTCAATGACTGTATGATTGCAAAATGACCACCACAATAAATCTAGGTAACATCCATCACCATACAGTTACAGAATTTTTTCTTCTTATGATGCGAACTTTCAAGAACTACTTCCTTAGTAACTTTCAAATATGCAATGCAGTATTATGAAGTATAGTTGCCAAGCTGTATGTACAACTCCATGACTTATTTATTTTATAACAGGAAGTTTATACCTTTTGATCCCCTTAACCCATTTCACCCACCTCCCATCTTTTACCTCTGGCAACCACCAATCTGTTCTCTGTATCTATAAGCTTGGTTTGTTTTGTTTTGTTTAGATTCCACATAAAAGTAGAATACATACAATATTTGTCTTTCTCTGTCTGCCTTATTTCACTTAGCGTCATGCTCTTGTCCATCCATGTTGTCATAAATGGAAAATTTTCATTATTTTTTATGGCTGAGTAATATTCCATGGTGTGTGTGTGTGTGTGTGTGTGTGTGTGTGTGTGTGTGTGTGTGTGTGTGTGTTTATATATACACCACATTTTCTTTATCCATTCATCCACCGATGGACACGTAGGTTGCTTTTATATCTTGGCTATTGTACATAACATTGTAGTGAACTTGGGGGTGCAGATATCTCTTTGAGTTGTTGTTTTCTTCATATGCATATCCAGAAATGGAACTACTGGATGATATGGTAGTTATATTTTTAATTTTTTGAGGAACCTTCATATTATGCGGCTGCACCAATTTACAATCTCACCAACAGTGCATGGGAATTCCCATTTCTCCACAACCTCACCAGCATTTGTTGTCTCTTGTCTTTTTGATGCTAGCGATTCTAAAAAGTGTGAGGTAATACACTGTTGTGGTTTTGACTGGCATTTCCCTGATGATTAGTTATGTTGAGCATCTTTTCATATACCTGTTGGCCATTTGCATGTCTTCTTTGGAATAAATGTCTATTCAGATCCTCTGCCCATTTTTTAATTGCTTTATTTGTTCTTTGATATTGAGTTTTATGAGTTCTTAATATATTCTGGATATTAACCTTTTATCAGACATATGATTTGCAAATATTTTCTCCCATTCAGTAGGTTACCTTCTCATTTTATTGATGGTTTCCTTTGCTATGCAGAGGCTTTATAGTTTGAGGTAGTCCCATGTATTTATTTTGCTTTTGCTGCCTTTGGTTTTGGTATAAAATCCCCCCCCCCAAAAAAAAACTTTGCCACAGCGATTCATTCTTGATTATAGAACTAGCTTTGTATTCTCAAATTAAGGCTCAATTGGTCATGGTGTATTATTCTTTTTATATATTTCTGGATTTAATTTCTTAATATTTTATAGGGGATTTTTACATCTATGTTAATGAGAAATATTGGTCTATTGTTTCCTTTCCTGTACTGTCTTTGGTTTGGGTATCACAGTAATGCTGGCCTCTTAAAATGAGTTGGGAAGTGTTCTCTCCTCTTCCTTTTTCTGGAAAAGATTGTGTAGAATTGGTGCTATTTCTTATTTGGATGCTGTGTATAATTTACCAGTGAAACAATCAAGGCCTAGAGATTTTTTTTTCACAAGGTTTTTAACTATTAACTCAATTTCTTTAATATTTATAAAACTATTCATGTTATATATTGCAACTTATATCATTCTTGGTAGCTTGTAGTATTCAAGGAATTAGTTCATTTAATTTGTGAAATGTATGTGAAGCTCATAGTTTTTCTTTCTTATTCTTTTATTTTTTCTATTTATTTATTTTTAATAATTTATTTTGGTATCATTAATCTACAATTAAATGTGCAATATTAGGGTTATTAAACTACCCCCTTCATCAGGTCCCCCCCACTAACCCCATTACAGTCACTGCGCATCAGCATAGGGAGATGCTGTAGAATCACTACTTGTCTTCTCTGAGTTGTACAGCCCTCCCCATGCCCCCCCAACATTACATCTGCTAATCGTAATGCCCCTTTTTCCCTCTTATCCCTCCCTTCCCGCCCATTTTCCCCAGTCCCTTTCCCTTTGGTAACTATTAGTCCGTTCTTGGGTTCTGTGAGTCTGCTGCTGTTTTGTTCCTTCAGTTTTTTTCTTTGTTCTTATACTCCACATATGAGTGAAATCATTTGATACTTGTCTTTTTCGGCTTGGCTTATTTCACTGAGCATAACACCCTCTAGCTCCATCCATGTTGTTGCAAATGGTAGGATTTGTTTTCTTCTTATGGCTGAATAATGTTCCATTGTGTATATATACCACATCTTCTTTATCCATTCATCTACTGATGGACACTTAGGTTGCTTCTGTTTCTTGGCTATTGTAAATAGTGCTGTGATAAACATAGGGGTGCATATGTCTTTTTCAAACTGGGTTGCTGGAGTCTTAGGATATATTCCTAAGAGTGGGATTCCTGGGTCAAGTGGTATTTCTATTTTTAGTTTTTTGAGGAACCTCCATACTGCTTTCCACAATGGTTGAACTAATTTGCATTCCCACCAGCATTGTAGGAGGGTTCCCTTTTCTCCACATCCTCGCCAGCATTTGTTGTTGTTTGTGTTTTGGATGTTGGCCATCCTCACTGGTGTGAGGTAATATCTCATTGTGGTTTTAATCTGCATTTCTCTGAGGATTAGCAATGTGGAACATCTTTCCATGTGCCTGTTGGCCATCTGAATTTCTTCTTTGGAGAAGTGTCTATTCATGTCCTCTGCCCATTTCTTAATTGAATTATTTGCTTTTTGTTTGTCGAGGTGCTTGAGTGCTTTATATATTTTGGATGTCAACCCCTTATTGGATATGTCATTTATGAATATATTCTCCCATACTGTAGTATGTCTTTTTGTTCTACTGATGGTGTCCTTTGCTGTATGCAGAAGCTTTTCAGTTTGATATAGTCCCACTTGTTCATTTTTGCTTTTGTTTCCCTTGCCCAGGGAGATATGTTCATGAAGAAGTCGCTCATGTTTATGTCCAAGAGATTTTTGCCTATGTTTTTTTCTAAGAGTTTTATGGTTTCATGACTTACATTTAGGTCTTTGATCCACCTTGAGTTTACCTTTGTGTATGGGGCTAGACAGTAGTCCAGTTTCATTCCCTTACATGTAGCTGTCCAGTTTTTCCAACACCAGCTGCTGAAGAGGCTGTCATCTCCCCATTGTATATCCAAGGCTCCCTTATCAAATATTAATTGACTGTATATGTTTCGGTTAATGTTTGGATTTTCTATTCTGTTCCACTGGTCTGTGGGTCTGTTTTTGTGCCAATACCAAATTGTTTTGATTACTGTGGCTTTGTAAGAGCTTGAAGTCTGGGAGCGTAATTCCCCCTGTTTTATTCCTCCTTCTCAGGATTGCTTTGGCTATTCAGGGTCTTTTGTGGTTCCATATGAATTTTAGAATTATTTGTTCCAGTTCATTGAAGAAAGCTGTTGGTAGTTTGTTAGGGATTGCATTGAATCTGTAGATTGCTTTAGGTAATATAGCCATTTTGACAATATTTATTCTTCCTAGCCAAGAGCATGGGATGCATTTCCATCTGTTAGTGTCCTCTTTAATTTCTCTTAGGAGTGTCTTGTAGTTTTCAGAGTACAGGTCTTTCACTTCCTTCGTTAGGTTTATTCCTAGGTATTTTATTCTTTTGATGCAATTGTGAATGGAATTGTTTTTCTGATTTCTCTTTCTGTTAGTTCATCATTAGTGTATAGGAAAGCAACAGATTTCTGTGTGTTAATTTTGTATCCTGCAACTTTGCTGAATTCAGATATTAGTTCTAGTAGTTTTGGAATGGAATCTTTAGGGTTTTTTATGTACAGTATCATGTCATCTGCAAATAGTGACAATTTGACTTCTTCTTTACCAATCTGGATGCCTTGTATGTCTTTGTTTTGTCTGATTGCTGTGGCTAGGACCTCCAGTACTATGTTGAATAACAGTGGAGAGAGTGGGCATCCTTGTCTTGTTCCCGATCTTAGATGAAAAGCTTTCAGCGTCTCGCCGTTAAGTATGATGCTAGCTGTGGGTTTGTCATATATAGCCTTTATGATGTTGAGGTACTTGCCCTCTATACCCATTTTGTTGAGAGTTTTAATCAGGAATGGATGCTGAATTTTGTCAAATGCTTTTTCAGCATCTATGGAGATGATCATGTGGTTTTTGTTCTTCTTTTTGTTGATGTGGTGGATGATGTTGATGGATTTTCGAATGTTGTACCATCCTTGCATCCCTGGGATGAATCCCACTTGATCATGGTGTATGATCCTCTTGATGTATTTTTGAATTCGGTTTGCTAATATTTTGTTGAGTATTTTGCATCTACGTTCATCAGGGATATTGGTCTGTAATTTTCTTTTTTGGTGAGGTCTTTGCCCGGTTTTGGTATTAGAGTGATGCTGGCTTCATAGAATGAGTTTGGAAGTATTCCCTCCTCTTCTATTTTTTGGAAAACTTTAAGGAGAATGGGTGTTATTTCTTCTCCATATGTCTGGTAGAATTCAGAGGTGAATCCATCAGGCCCAGGGGTTTTGTTCTTGGGTAGTTTTTTGATTACCAATTCGATTTCGTCACTGGTGATTGGTCTGTTTAGTTTTTCTGTTTCTTGCTTGGTCAGTCTTGGAAGGTTGTATTTTTCTAGGAAGTTGTCCATTTCTTCTATGTTTTCCAGCTTGTTAGCATATAGATTCTCATAATATTCTCTTATGATTCTTTGTATTTCTGTGGGGTCCGTCGTGATTTTTCCTTTCTCATTTCTGATTGTGTTTATGTGTGTAGATTCTCTTTTTCTCTTAATGAGTCTGGCTAGGGGTTTATCTATTTTGTTTATTTTTTCAAAGAACCAGCTCTTGGTTTTATTGATTTTTTTCTATTGTTTTATTCTTCTCAATTTTATTTATTTCTTCTCTAATCTTTATTATGTCCCTCCTTCTGGTGACTTTGGGCCTCATTTGTTCTTCTTTTTCCAATTTCAGTAATTGTGTCTTTAGACTATTCATTTGGGAATGTTCTTCCTTCTTTAAATAGGCCTGGATTGCAATATACTTTCCTCTTAGAACTGCCTTTGCTGCGTCCCACAGAGGTTGTGGCTTTGTGTTGTTGTTGTCATTAGTCTCCATATATTCTTTGATTTCTGTTTTGATTTGGTTGTTAACCCATTGATTAATTAGGAGAGTGTGGTTAAGTCTTCATGTATTTGTGAGCCTTTTTGATTTCTTTCTAAAATTTATTTCTAGTTTTATACCTTTGTGATCTGAGAAGTTGGTTGGTAGGATTTCAATATTTTTGAAATTACTGAGGTTCTTTTTGTGGCCTAGTATGTGGTCTATTCTGGAAAATGTTCCATGTGCACTTGAGAAGAATGTGTATCCTGTTGCTTTTGGGTGTAGACTTCTGTAGATATCTGTTAGGTCCATCTGTTCTAGTGTGTTGTTCAGTGCCTCTGTGTCTTTACTTATTTTCTGTCAGGTTGATCTGTCCTCTGCAGTGAGTGGTGTTTTGAAGTCTCCTAAGATGAATGCATTGCTGTCTATTTCGTCCTTTAATTCTGTTAGTATTTGTCTCACATATGCTGGCGCTCCTGTGTTGGGTGCATATATATTTATAATGGTTATATCTTCTTGTTGGACTGACCGCTTTATCATTATGTAATGTCCTTCTTTATCTGTTGCTACTTTCTTCTTTTTGAAGTCTATTTTGTGTGATACAAGTACTGCAACACCTGCTGTTTTCTCTTTGTTGTTTGCATGAAATATCTTTTTCCATCCCTTCACTTTTAGTCTGTGAATATCTTTGGATTTGAGGTGAGTTTTTTGCAGGCAGCATATAGATGGGTCTTTCTTTTTTATCCATTCTGTTACTCTGTGTCTTTTGATTGGTGCATTCAGTCCATTTACATTTAGGGTAATTATTGATAGATATGTACTTATTGCCATTGCTGGCTTTAGATTCGTGGTTACCAAGGGATCAAGCGTTGCTTCTTTACTATCTAACAATCTAACTTAACTTTCTTGTTAAGTAATTGTAAACACTGTGTGATGTTTCTTTATTTCTCTCCCTTCTTATTTCTCCTCCTCCATTCTTTCTATATTAGGTGTTTTATTCTTTGCCTTTAGTTAGTATTTGGATGGTCTGCTTTCTTTGCTATGATTTTATTTTCTCTGGTGACATCTTTTTAGCCTCAGGTGTGCTTGTATCCAGAGCAGTCCATTTAAGATATCCTGTAGTGGTGGTTTATGAGAGGCAAACTCTCTCAACTTTCGTTTGTCTGGAAATTGTTTAATCCCTCCATCATATTTAAATGATAATTGTGCTGGATAGCATATTCTTGGTTCGAGGCCCTTCTGTTTCATAACGTTAAATATATCATGCCATTCTCTTCTGGCCTGTAAGGTTTCTGTTGAGAAGTCTGATGATAGTGTGATGGGTTTTCCTTTGTAGGTGATCTTTTTTCTCTCTCTAGCTGCCTTTAATACCCTGTCTTTATCTTTGATCTTTGCCATCTTAATTATTATGTGTCTTGGCGTTGTCTTACTTGGGTCCCTTGTGTTGGGAGATCTATGAGCTTCGGTGGACTGCCAGACTACTTCCTTCCCCAGCGAGGGAAAGTTTTCAGCAATTATTTCTTCAAAGACACTTTCTATCCCTTTTTCTCTCTCTTTTTCCTCTGGTTCTCCTATAATGCGAGTATTGTTCTGTTTGGATTGGTCACACCGTTCTCTTAATATTCTTTCATTCCTAGAAATCCTTTTATCTCTCTCTGCCTCAGCTGCTCTGTACTCCTGTTCTCTGTTTTTATTCCATTAACAGTCTCTTGCATCTCATCCAGTCTGCTGTTAAGCCCGTCGATTGCTTGTCTGATTTCTGCATTGTCTTTCCTCACTTCTCTCACTTCCTCCCTCAGGTCTTGCACATTTCTCTGTAGGTCCATCAGCATGGTTATGACTTTTATTCTGAATTGTTTTTCTGGAAGACTGTGTATTTCCATCCCTTCAGACTCCCTCTCTGGGGTTGTCTGGTTGATTTTGGTCTGAACCATATTCCTCTGTCTTTTCATGGCTGTAGAATTGGTCACTGGTAGTTGCCACGTATGTCAGCTCGGCTCTTTACGACTTTAAAAAGAGAAAAAAAAAGAAGAAAGAAAAAAAAAGAAAAGAAAAGAAAAAACAAAAAACAAAACAAAATAAAAAAAACAAAAAAACCCCCACCAGACGTAGATTCTGTCAGAATGCTGTAGATGGCGCTATTGCCCAACTATTCCGCAGCCGTGGCTGCGCCGCTCAGCAGGGCCGTTTATCGCTCTGGCAGGGGTGGGAACGATTAGGAGGCTGTTGATCTCAGTGAGAAGTGGAAATATGGCTACGCTTCCTCAATCGCCAGCTAAGGCGTCTGAAACTCCCCAGGACTCCCAGCCTGCTGGGCTGAGTGTGCTAGGTGGTCCGGCTCCTCCGCTGGGCTCCTGTCTCTTTCAGACCGCTGAAGAAAGCGCGCGGTTTTTTTTTTCCTTCCTGGGAGCCGGCTGCAAGCACCCTGGCCCGTTCCCCGCTCAGATCCTGCCCCTCTGTCTCTCCAATCTCCGCTGCACTGCCCAATGTGGGTCAGCGCTCCCCGCGCAGATCACCGGGGCTGGCTACTTCGCGGGGTGTCCTTCCACTCCCTCCCGGCTCTGAATCCTCTCCTCCTGCCGGTGTGCTGGTGTAGCGGGGTGCTTGGGTCCCGTCGTGTCGCGGCTCCGTATCTTACCCGCCTCTTGGGGTGCCGAGTCCTCTCGGGTGTAGCTGCACGCGGTGCCCTTTCCTGTGTATTCTCGTCTCTCTTTTAGGAATAGGTGTATTTGCTGTGTTTTCGTAGATAAATACAGTGTTGGGAGGAGATTTCTGCCTCCCTGCTCACACCGCCATCTTCCCGGAAGTCTATTTTCATATTCTTTTACTTTTAAATCACCTTGTCAAGTGGGATTAAAGTAGGTTTTCTTGTAAGCAGCATATAGATGGGTGTTGCATTTTTTTCTAGTTTTGACAGTATCTGCCTTTTAATTGGGATGTTAACTCATTTACACTTAATGTAATTAATTATATATTGGATTTAAATCTATTATCTTACTATTTTCTCTTTGTACACATTTGTTCTTGTTTCTTCCTGTTTTCTTCTTTTTGTATTCTGTTTACTTTAGGATTCCATTGTATTTCCATTCTTGGTTTTCTATCTGTAATTCTCTATTATGTTAGTTATTACTCTAGGATGTATAATAGTTCTTTAACGTGCCATAACTACCTTCAAGTGATGTTATACTACCTCATGTATAATGTGAGAGTCTTTCAGAAGTATAGACTTCGATTTCCTCTCTCTTGTCCTTGGTTTGTTTTGCCGTATTTTTTACTTTTACAAGGATAATACATTTTTGCTGTTTTTGCCTTAAACGATAAGCTATATTTGAAAGATAACACGAGAAGTTTTTTATATAAACATAATTTTCATTTTCAGTATCCTCCATCCCTTTTGTAGCTTCATTATTTCCAGCTGGTATCATTTTCCTTCTGTTTGAGGGAGTTTCTTTAGTATTTATTATAGTGAATATCTTTGGCAACATATTCTCTCAGATTTTGATTTCCTGAAAAAGTCTTTATTTCACATTTGTATTGGAAAGTTTTTTCCCCTGGGTTACAAAATTCTAGGTTGGCAGTTTCTTTTAGAATGTTAGAGACCTCATTCAATGTTCCCTGGCTTGCATGGTTTCTGATGAGAAGTCTGGGAATAATTCTTCTCTTTGTTTCTCTATACATAATTTGCCTGTTTTCTCTGGTTGCTTTTAATATTTTTCTCTTAATCACAGATTTTCAGCTATTTGATATGACATATCTAGGTATTGTTTTCTTTGTGTTTATCCTTCTTGTGGCTCATTGAATTTCTTGGTGCTTTGTATAATTATAATCAGATTTGGAAAAATTTGGCCATTAGTTTTTCAAATATTATTTCACTCCTCTCCCCCCATTTATGTATGTTAGACTGTTATATTGTCTCACAGTCACTGAGACTTTGTTCATTTTTTCCCCTGCCTTTTACTTTGTTTCACTCATCTTTTTTTCCCTACACTGTCTAATCTATCAATACTTCTGAATTATTTATTTCAAGTTTTTTAAAATTGTGGTATAGTTGTATACAGTAGCAGTTGGAGTATACACATAGTGATTCAACATTTACATGTGTTTTGAAATGCTCATCATAAGTATAGTTACCATATGTCATCATACAAAGTTATTACATTATTATTGACAGTATTCCCTATGCTTCACTTTACATCCCTGTGACTTACTTAACTTTATAACTGGAAGTTTGTACCCTCTGGCAGCCACCTCTGTATTTATGAGTCGATTTCTGTTTTTTCATATGTTTTGTTTTTCAGATGCCACATATAAGTGAAATTATATGGTATTTGTTTTTCTTTGACTTATTTCACTTTGCATAATACTCTCTAGATCCATCCATGTTACTGCAAATGGAAAGGTTTCACTCTTTTTTATGACTAAGTAGTATTCCATTGGGTATATACCACATTTCTTTATCCATTCATCTGTTGATAGGCACTTAGGTTGTTTCCATATCTTATCTATTATAAAAATATAATTGTTTATATGCTTCAGTTAACATAAGGGTACCTATATTTTTTTGAAATAGTGTTTTCATTTTGGGGGGGTAAATACCCAGAAGTGGACTTGCTGTATCTTATAGTAGTTCTGTTTTTAATTTCATGAGGAACCTCCATACTTAGGGGTTCCTTATACATACTTCCTTAGAGGCTGCACTAATTTACATTCCCACCAACAGTGTACGAGGGTTCCCTTTTCTCCACATCCTTACCAACACTTGTTATTTCCTATCTTTTTTATAGTAGCCATTCTGACAGATATGAGGTGATATCTCATAGTTTTGATATGCATTTCCCTGTGGTTAGTGATGTTGAGCATCTTTTCCTGTGTCTATTGGCCATCTGTATGTCTTCTTTGGAAAAATATCTTTTCAGGTCCTCTGCCAACTTAATTGAATTGTTTGTTTTTTTGGTGTTGAGTTGTATGAGTTCTTTCCATATTTTAGAAATTAACTCCCTATCAGATATATGATTTACAGATAGTTCTCCCATTCAGTAGGTTGCCTTTTCATTTTGTTGATAGTTTCCTTCACTGTACAAATGTTTTTATTTTGATGTAGTCCCAATTGTTTATTTTTGCTTTTGTTGTCCTTGCCTGAGAAGACTGATCCAAAAAATATTGCTAAGACCAGTGTCCAAAAGTTTATTGACTATGTTTTCTTTTAGGAGTTTTATGGTTTCATGTCTTACATTTACATCTTTAAGCCATTTTGAGTTTATTTTTGTATATGCTGTAAGAAAGTGGCTCAGTTTCATTCCTTTGTATGTAGTTGTCCAGTTTTCCCAACACCATTTATTGAAGAGACTGCTTTTTCCCCATTGTATATTCTTGCCTCCCTTGTTGTAGATTGACCATATATGCATGGGTTTATTTCTGGATTCTCATTTCTGTTCAAATTATGTGTCTGTTTTGTGCCAGTAACATACTGTTTTGATTACTATAGCTTTGTAGTGTAGTTTGAAATCTGGGATTGTGATATTCCTAACTAAGTTCTTCTTTCTCAAGGTTCCTTTGGCTATTCAGGATCTTTTGTGGTTCTGCACAAATTTTAGGATTATTTGTTCTAGTTCTGTGAAAAATGCTATTGGCATTTTGATAGACATTGCATTGACTCTGTAGATTGCTTTGGGTAGTATAGGTATTTTAATAATTTTAATTCTGCCTATTCTGAGCACAGTATGTTTTTCAATTTGTTTGTGTTTTATTCAATTTCTTTCATAGCTGTCTTACAGTTTTCAGAGTACAGGTCTCTCACCTCCTTGGTTAATTTTATTTCTAGGTGCTTTATTCTTTTTGGTGCAGATTGTTTTCTTACCTCTTTCTACTAGTTTGTTAGTGTAAAGAAAGGCAAAAGTTTCTGTATGTTGATTTTGCATCCTACAAATTTACTGAATTCATTTATTAGTTCTAATATTTTTTTGGTGGTGTCTTTAGGGTTTTCTACATATAATATTATGTCATCTGTAAATAGTGACAGTTTTTCTTCTTCCTTATCAATTTGGATGCTTTTGATTACTTTTTCTTGTTTGATTGCTGTGGCTAGGATTTCCAGTACTATGTTGAATCAAAGTTGTGAGAGTGGGAATCCTTGTCTTGTTCCTGATCCTAGAGAAAACACTTTGAGCTCTTCAGTGTTGAGTATGTTAGCTGTGGGTTTGACATATGGCCTTTATTATGTTGAGGTATGTTTCTTCTATATACACTTTGTTGAGAATTTTGGTGAGTAGAAGGTTGAATTTTGTCAAATGCTTTTTTTGCATCTGTTGAGATAATCATCTGATTTTTATCCTTTATTTTGTTCCTGAAGTGTATTATGTTGATTGATTTGCAGATATTACATTATGGAATAAATCCCTCTTGATCATGGAGAAGGGATCCTTTTAATGCATTGTTGAATTTGGTTTGCTAATGTTTTCTTAAGGATTTTTGTATCCATGCTCATCAGGAGTATTGGCCTGTAATTTTTGTGTAGTTTTTTTTTGTGTGTGATGTCTTTGCCTCATTTGGGTATCATGGTAATGCTGGTCTCACAGAATGAATTTGGAAGCATCCCTTCCTTTTTTTGGAATAGTTTGAGGATAGGTATTGACTCTTTTTTTGAAGTTTGGTAGAATTCACCCATGAAGCCATCTGGTTTTGGACTTTTGTTTGTTGGGAGGTTTTTTTTTTAATTACTGTTTGAATTTCATTAGTAGTAATTGGTGTGTTAAGATTTTCTATTCCTGATAAGTCATGGAAGATTGCATGTTTCTAGGAATTATCATTTCTTCTAAGTTGTCCAATTTATTGGCATATAACTTTTTATAGTAGTCTTTTATAACCCTTTGTATTTCTGTGGTGTTGGTTGTAAATTGTTTTTCATTTCTGATTTTATTTGAGCACTCTTTTACTTTTTGATAAGTCTGACTGAGGTTTATCAATCAAATTTGTTATCTTTTCAGATTGACTCTTAGTTTAATCTTCTCTATTGTATTTTTAGTCTATATTTCATTAATTTCTGCTCTGATCTTTATTATTTCTTTCCTTCTACTAATTTAGCGCTTTCTTTTTTCCTAGTTTCTCCAGGTTTAAGGTTAGATTGTTTTGAGATTTTTCCTGTTTCTTGAGGTAGGCCTGTATTGCTATAAGCTGCCCTCTCAGAAGTGCTTTTGCTTCATCTCAAAGATTTTGGAACGTTGTGTTTCTGTTTCATTTGTCTCAAGATATCTTTTGATTATTTCTTTCTCTGCTGACTCATTGGTTGTTTATTAACATGTTGTTTAGCCTCCATGTGTTTGTGCTTTTCCTTGTAATTCATTTTTAGTTTTATACTGTTGTGGTTGGAAAAGATGTTTAATATGATTTCAGTTTTCTTAAATTTGGTGAGACTTGTTTCGTGGCCCAACATGTGATATATCCTGGAGAATTTTCCATGTACACTTGAATGTGTATCCTGCTGTTTTTATCATGGAATATTCTTTATATATCTGTTAAGTCCGTCTGGTGGTTTAGTGTGTTGTTCCAAGCTGCTTGTTTCCTTATTGATTTTCTGTCTGGATGATCTGTCCATTGATATAAGTGGGGTTTTTCATGTCCTTACCATTATTGTATTACTGTCAATTTCTCTATGTGTTAATATTTGCTTTATATATTTAGGTACTCCTATGTTGGATACATAGGTATTTACAAATGTTATATATTATTGTTGGGTTGATCCCTTTATCATTTTGAAATGTCCTTGTCCCCTGTTACAGTCTGTTTAAAGTCTGTTTTGTCAGATATAACTGTTGAACCTTGGTTTTTTTTTTTACATTTGTATTTGCATAGAATATCTTTTCCAATTCCCTTTGTCTGTAAGTGCCTTTAGGTCTCAAATATGTGTCTTGTAGGCAACATTTAGGTGTGTTTTGTTTTCTAAAATCTTTTGTCTTTTGATCAGGGCATTTAGTCCTTTTATACTTAAAGTAATTATTGATAGGTATGTACTTAACTGCCATTCTGTTGTTTTCTCATTGTTTTTGTAGTTCTTATCTGTTCCTTTCTTTTCTTGCTCTCTTGTGATTTGATGGCTCTAGTTATGTTTGGATTTCTTTCTCTTTACTTTTTGTATGTCTATTACAGGTTTGTAGGTTTTTGTTACCATGAAGGTTCATATGTAACACCCTATGTATGTAACAGTCTATTTTAAGTTAATGGTCACTTAAGTTCAAACATATTATAAAAGCACTACATTTTTTACCCCATCGCCACATTTTATGTATTTGATGTCATGTTTTCCATCTTTTTGTGTTTCCCTTAACTAATTTTAGATATAGTTGATTTTACTGTTTTTGTCTTTTAATCTTCATACTAACTTTATAAGGCCTACAAAGTTTCTGCTGAAAACCAACTGATAGCCTAATGGGATATCCCTTGTATATTGTTGTTGCTACTTTTAAGATTTTCTTTTTATCTTTAATCTTTGCCATTTTAGTTACTGTGTGTTTTGGTGTGGACCACTGAGGGTGACTGAGCAGGAGCTGCTTTGGAGAGGTGCCTGCTTGGGTGGGGTTCAGTGGGGCCACCTAGCAGGGAGATGCAGTTAGCAAGGCAGGTGGAGAGTATTAGAATTGATGCTTGCCAGTGTTGGGTAAGCTGGGCTAAAAGAGGGCAAGAAAAATGTTGCTTGCCAATGCTTCTGTTTTTGGAGAAATTTCCTACAGATCCCTTCCCTTCTGGCAAATACCCTAAAATTAATCAGTAAGGCTACTTAAGGTATGGCTTTTCAAACTGCTGCCTCTGTGCTTGGTCTTGGAGCAAGTGAGACTGTGTGTGGGCCCTTTAAGAAAAAAGTCTTGGTTCTAATAGCTACTTTAAGACTTAAAGGGTCCACATTGTGTAGTTGAGCAACATTTATGTCAGTGTCAAGCGTGAATATGTCTTTTCTTTTCCTGGTCTGTGACATTTGGGGTTGAAAGGAACCATTGGTTCCTAGACTTAAATCTATGCTCAAGTATGTTGAGTTCTCTGAAGACAAAACCGACATGTAGCTTTTATTGCTGTAGGATTATTTTGGGGGTATATATTAAGCTTTTCAGACTAAATAATGATTAAACTTTATTAAGTATGTAAATAAGTGGAAACAAATGATCAGTGCTTTCATATCCCCCTGTGTTTCTAGGTAACTGTAACTACCCAGCATTGCAGCCATGGAGTCCATGCTTAATAAATTGAAGAGTACTGTTACAAAAGTAACAGCTGATGTCACTAGTGCTGTAATGGGAAATCCTGTCACTAGAGAATTCGATGTTGGTCGACACATTGCCAGTGGTGGCAATGGGTTAGTTTGGAAGATTTTTAATGGCACAAAAAAGTCAACAAAGCAGGTAAGTTTTAATTCAGAATCCAACTGGAAAAACTGCATATGCTAATAAGTACCATAATGTTTGTATGAGCATGTGTATATTTTTATGTTAAGAAATGCCAAAAGTAGTTCTAATTCCATCTGTTTTAGGTCTTAGAAAAACATGCTTTGAAACATGCCCTGAATCTCTTGGCTGCAATTACATTGTTTGATACATCATCTCACCTTGTAATTTAATTTTGCTTACTTAATAAAATAAGCATATCAGTTGTGCAAATGAGTATATAGATTTGAGTATCTAGTATGTGTTTTAGAATAAAAATTGTTATGTTCCTTTTTGTATTTGTCAATAAGTTATCAGCAAAATACCCAGTTAAATTTTTCTGACATTAAATGCATTTGTATTAAGTGCATTCTTATTCTCTCTTATTCTATAGCCTTCTAAAAAATAGACTTTCATAATATTCCTTTGTGTTTAAACTAATAGTTTAAAGGGGATACATTTATGAGATATAATCACTAATTTGTTTGGGGACATATGGATTTCAAAGGTATTTAAAAATTAACTGTTCTTTTAGTGAAGAGTAGTTTGAATGAGTTGTATTTTTATTTCTTCTAATTTGACTGAGACCAACAGATGGTTCTTAGAAATGTGGAAGATCGTTAGTGTTAGACTTTGCTACCAACTTTTGTTGGAATTGTTAAAGCATTGAAAAATCTCCAGGTTTGAAACCTCTGTTTGAAACCTCTGTCAAAATATGCTCTTTAAACAGAAAAATCACGTTTTCAAAAGTACTTTTACTTCCCTTCAAGTGACACATAAGGATTGTAAAATGTATGGGCTTCATTGCACATATTTTCCAATGACTATCACAATTGTACAGTTGTGGGCATTTATTATTTGTGACTTTTTCAAAGTCAGCTTATTTCCCAAACAAATACTTTAAAGAATAAATTGGCTTTGGTTATTCTTTCATGAATAGGACTCTTGATCTTGTGTTAGATTTCCGGTATGTGGTTTGTACCTGATCTGTAAATCTTATTTTTATTATCATTTGGTTGGAAGTCTTTAAGTCCAAAGTTGATCTGTATCTTAAATTCTGATTGATTTGTTACTTTTGAACATAGTTTTTTTCTTTCAATTCACCAAGAGCTCATCCAAAAGTAAGTGGTTTCTTGAGTACTGACTACTTAAAATGCTATTAATGAGGCCATGAATTGATGTAAATGACCAACCTCCAGCACTAGCACAAATTGCTTTTACAGATTACTTATAAAAGGGGAAAATGAGAGAACACCAAATTTTCTAAATTTTGCATTATTTTTTATGGATGTTATAACATAATCGTGTCTTTGTGCTTAACCAAGAGTTCTAGATGTGTATGTTTATCTGAAATCCTCTGGTAATGTTGGAGCTTCTGTTGCTGCTCATAGAACATGAGAACCAGGCCCAAATGAGATTTAATTGATGAGATATTGTATAATATAATACAATAGTTCTCAACTGCTGGCTGCCAGAACTGGGTTCTCTTAGGAAACTTTACTGTGTTCCTTTTTTTTTCCTTGAACTTAGTGCTTTGAGGAAAAAGATGGTTTTGGAATATATTAGTTCTCTCTGTAGATATGGTTTTGAATTTTATTTCTTTGCATCTTTCAGATTTCAGAGGTTGTCTGTATTACAGGCTACTGCCCTAAGGAATAGTTAACTCTCTAACCACCTTGGCATTGAAGCCTTATTTAATTTATTTCTTAATTGGAAAGTTGTAATTTTTCAGTTGCTTCATTTTTATTAAAAGGGACTCATACAAAATAGATAATCTAGATCTGTGCTGCCCTGTATGGCAGCCATAAGCTGCATATGGCTATTTCAATTAATTAAAAATTTAATTCAGTTCTTTAATTGCACTAGTCACATTTCAAATACCCCATGGCCATATGTGGCCAGTATGACCATATTAGATAATGCAGATATAGAACTTTCTATTATCACAGGAAGTTTTATTGGACAATGCTAGTCTTAGAGAAATTGGAAAAATAATGGAAATGGATACACTTCTTAGAGTTATTTTTCCCTCATAAAGGGGCATTGAGACTGAGGGCCTTATTCTCTCAGCCTTTTTTCATCTAGCATATAGTATACTTGAGTGTAGTTGTATTTTACAGCAGAATATATGATCTTAAATTTGACTTTGACTTTGAGGTAAACATTGGATAGGGACTTTGGGCTAGGAGATTCTAATACCTAGTTTTAATACTTAAAAATGTGGAAGTGTTTTCTATAGCTGCGTGACAGTGAAATAAATAAAGTGATATTTAAGCCATCGTATTTAAAGTTTACATCTTGTTCTCTTTCTCACCATTTTCTTTTTTTTTTAATGGTCTTCAAGAAAAGTATCTATAATATAACCTTGCTCCCAAAAACTACACCCAGAAACACAATATTTCCAGATTAAAAGAATACATGTATGAGTAGTTTTTTTAGGGTTTGCATACCCTTTTAAAGGTTATCTGTATATTTTTTCCTAGGGTATTTCAAATTCCTAGGGTTATTAGTACATGATGAATTATAATTTTCAGATTATGTACATCTTTTAACTTTTTGACCTAAATGTTTGAAGTCCTCTGACAAGAATAGTCAATAATAGCACCTACAGAAAACATGTGAAAAAAAAAATACATATTTGTGAAACTTGGAATGCAGCAAGGTAAAGGAAAAGATTTGGTAAATAAAAATTTACTTGTGTGCCTGGTAACTTCATTTTACCTGATTGAACATTTCTATTAATATTTTGGCTTTATGCTTGCAAAAGCCAATTTCTGTTGTTTTTTATTGTTTCTGGAAGACATTCACTAAAGAAACACTTCACAGTGAATAATTTGTGAAAGTGATATTAAGAATTCCTAAGAATCTTCAAGATAAGTGTACAGTTGATTTTTTTGCAGTTAAGTAAAGTTCTTAGGCCCGTTTTGTATATAAAATAAGCCATTAAGATATTTTAAAGTTACTATTTGGATAAACTTAACTAAGTACATGTAAACATGTTGAAATGGATAGATCTTTAATTATAGCTTATTAGCTTTTGAAGCTATTATTTGGGCTGTTGTACTATTTAGGTTTTTGTGATGGTTTATTTAGAAGCAGCTCTTAGTTCGTAATCATTATATTTTGTAGAATCTCAGAAATTTTATAAGACATTTCAAGACAATATTTAGGGAATAAAAGTTTTGTCCATTTAACTTTTAAAATATACACTTATTTTTAAGAACTTACGCAGAATAGTGTACAAATCATGGTTGTACAGCTTGATGAATGTTCACAGTGAACACACCTGTGTAACTAACATCCAGGTCAAAGAAACGCTGCTAATATTCACGTCTCTTCTTAGTCATTACCTCCCTCCCCACCCACCCAGGAGTAACTGCTATCTTGTCCTTTGACACTTCAGAATGATTTTGCCTGTTTTTGAAACTTTTTAAATGGAATCATGTTATGTACTCCTGTGTTTGGCTCCTTTTCCTTAAATATATGTTGCTGAGATATATCTTTGTTGTTAAGCATAGCAGGTTTTCTTTGCACTGAGGTATAGAGTACTACTATCAGCATTCTTACACGTGCTGTTGGCATGTGTGACACATTACCTAGATATGGAATTGCTAGGTAATAGTGTATGTGTGCTCAGTGCCAGTTTTTCCAGAGTGGTTGTATCAATGTGTACTTCCACCAGTAGTTACAGTTTCTTCACATCACTGCCAGACCTTTTTATTATTGCTTTTTAATTTTAGACATTCTGAGCAGAGGGTCTTTCATTTTTTTAATTGAAGTGTACAATATTATATAGGTTTCAAGTATACAACACAGTGGTTCAGCAGTTACACACATTATTAAGTCCTTACCCCAACTAGTGCAGTTATTGTCTGTCAACACAGAATGGTGTTGCAGAACTATTAGCTGTATTTTTCCATTCTCCTACCATCCCTGTGAGAGCCTTTAATTTTTGAAATTCAGTGAGATATAACCCATTCCCCCCTACTTCCTGAACTTTTATAATGTCTGATAGCAGTGGCTGGGTAGAGTTGATACTGCTGTGTTTCTGTTAGAGCTTTGTAACTGACTTAGTCTTTCTATAGAGTAGCTATGTTTGAGATTAAAATGATTATCTAAACATACACACTATTTTCAAACATATTCTTACTTCTTCTTTACAGAATATTTGAGAGAGATTTCTGAGACAGATGCCCTTGATTGTTTTTTGTTAGCTTTTGTAATTTTTAAATTATACTTTGTTTAAGCAAGTCACTAATTTTTTTTTTTGCCAAACTATAGGGTGAGAAATGTTTGCTTCATGTATATATGTCCTTTAAAAATTGAAATACCATCATCTTCTCTGTTAGATAGGAATGTTATAATTATCATGACTGCTAATATGTTGAATTTGTAATAAAGGAACTACATACATACAGTTTGTTTCCCACTTGTTAACCTACTTTTTACTTCTGTTCAAGTAGAAGACTAATAAAATTTCTTTTAACTCTCCTATGTCAAGCTAAGGGATTTATTTTGGGGAAAGATGTTTTTAAAAATTTGTGTGTTTATGTTTATATGTAAACTTTTGCCTCATTCTTGGGCTATTTAAATACTTACATATTACTATTTAGCTTTCTATTTATTTTTGTTTATTTGACACAGTTTTAATGTTGTAACCACTCTCTTCAATAGATTTAATTTAACATTTATTAGTAGTCTTCTAGTGTCCCACATTTATTATGATCTTATTTATCCAGTTTTGGAATAGACCTTTTTATTTTTTAAACAGGGCAGCTTCAGTATTATTTTGGCTTAAAAGTCATATTTGTTGGCCTGTTTCTTGTGCCCTGACTGCGTTATAAACTTAATAACACCTCTAGTTAAATATCTGTTCCTATGAGGAAAATGAACATTGATTTTTTAAATTACATAATAAATATTTAACTGTTCATGTTTTATCCACTCTACCAAACCTAGGCTTTGACACAGTCCCTTCCTTACTGCAAAATCTACATCATGTTATTCAGATGCCAGTATTTAGGTGTGAGGCTTACTAATGTTGTTTAGACAAAGGCATATTTAAATTATTATTACTTTTTTAATCTTTTTAAAGTGTCAACTTTTTTATTACAGAAAATTTCAAACATACACAGTAGAGAAAATAATTTGATGACTCCATTTAGCAGTGATCAACTCATGACCAATTTTGTTTCATCAATTACCTCTCACTCTCCTCCCCTTTTCCACTGTATTGCTTTTAAGCAAACCTCATACAATATATTTCATTGGTAAAAACTTAAGTATGCAAAAAACTTTTTAAGAAGTACAATGATTACATTGTAAAAGTGCACAACTTTTTTTTTTAGAAGCCCTGATTTTTTTATTATTGGGTTCAACAGGCATACAAATAATTTTAATTTAATTAGAACAAACATAACATGGGGCAAATGAAGACTTACAAAAATTATACACATTATTTGCTGAAAATCGTCACATAGACATTTAATGGAAAGAGAAGCTATCACACTCATGACTTTTTAATCTTTCCACAACTGTACCTAAATAAAAAGTTATGCACAAAATAGTTCACTGTAGTAAGTGTCTAGCTGCACAGTCAACAAATGCCAAGTGTATAAATATTTTAAGTTTTTAATGTGACATCATCTTGCTTTCTAATTGTAAATTTACCTAATCTAGGTTGGATGAGGGCACCACCACCCACAGTGATAACATATTTAAATTATTATAAATAAATTACAATAAAAGTTTTAAATAAAGGAAAGCAGAATGTCCTAGTCAAGTTGCTTAGATCAAAAATGATCATAGACTGTCTCTAGTAATTTTAAGTTTTTCTCAAAAATCACCTTATCACCTTTCAGTTTTCTCAAAAATCAACTTATATTTAAATTAATCTAAATTAAAATTTAGATTTTATCATTTTGAGCAGAAATATTATCCTTACATGACATGAAAAATGAAGATTATGCTACTTGGCAGTCACCACTGGCCAGCTATGAAAGGCTTGTAAAGTAGAGATCACAAGGAATGTCTGTGTTTCAAAAACCATCTCTGGTGGCTCTGAGGGATAAGTTAGTGGATGCCATGGTTGCTCTTAGGGAATCCTAGACACTGTTGTACATTAACTTAGATAAGAGTTCAACTTTGTAGTAAGCAAAGTAGCTTTTAAAAGTTACGTATTAGGTCTGTATCAAAAAGTATAGTCTCCATCTTGACAAATACAAGTTTGTAATGATTTTGTTGCCTTTTTGTTTTAAAGATAAGCCATTGAGAAAAAAATACCTTTTGAGTAACTTTTTTTACCAATGTATTTTAAAGACCATATAGTAAATAAACAAACAATAGAATGCCAAATATTGCTCTCATTTAGTTTGAGTAATTTTTGTATTAAAAAAGCCTCAAATTTTAATTAGAATTAGTTGTTGAATCTTAAATGATTTGATTTGGAAGATTTGTTCTGGATGATTACACTCCCTCACTTTTCTGTATAGTTGAAATTTTCCTGAAAGTTTAACACATTTTAATTTGAGATGACAATGAAAAACTTCTAGCTTATCTTTATTGACTACCAGCAGACAAATATACATCTGAGTGTCTTCTAGGTATAGATACTGTGGTGGATACAAAGACACGTAAAGCATGGTTTCTTCCTTTAAGAAGTTGTAATACATGTGAGGTGACAGGATTTTTATGCAAGTGATGTGTCAACAGAGTGGGATAGTATAATGAAGTAGAAGGAAATAAATTAGAAATTAGATGATAGTCTATTCTGATGGAAAGTTTTGAAGTGCCAGATAAGAGTTTTCACTTAGGAAGTCAGTAAGAGACTGTAACTGCTTAATTAGTCACAACTTTATTTACATGCATTCATTTTAATTAACTCATTGAAACAAAGTATTAAAAAAATTTTTGTATTAAAGTATCTTTTTTCTTTTTTTTGTTTTTTTATTTCTTTTTTTTATTATTAAGGTATCATTGATATACACTCTTATGAAGGTTTCACAAGAAAAACAATGTGGCTATTACATTCATCCTTATTATCGTGTCCACCCCCATGCCCCATTGCAGTCACTGTCCATCCATCAGTGTAGTAAGATGCCACAGAGTCCCTATTTGTCTTCTCTGAGCGACACTGTCTTCCCTGTGACCCCACACACATGATGTGCACCAATCATGATAACCCACAATCCCCTTCTACCTCTATCCCCACCCGCCCCTCCCCTTTGGTAACCACTAGTCCCTTCTTGGAGTCTGTGAGTCTAATGCTGTTTTGTTCCTTCAGTTTTGCTTCATTGTTATACTCCACAAATGAGGGAAATCATTTGGTATTTGTCTTTCTCTGCCTGACTTATTTCACTGAGCATAATACCCTCTGGATCCATCCAAGTTGTTGCAAATGGTAGGATTTGTTTCTTTCTTTTTTTTTTTTTATCTCATAGAGCCTGTTCTTGGGTCACAGTGGATATAAATCAGAAATCAGTAACAATGAAATATTTAGGAAAGCACCAAATACTTGAAAATCCAACAGCACACTTTTTTTTTGTTATATCTTTTCTTTTTTTTGCCATTATAAACATATTTTTAATTTCTTTTTTTCCGTGTGATTTTTTTATTAATGTATTATTAATATACACTCTTATGAAGGTTTCACAGGAAAAAACACATGGTTACTACATTTACCCTTATTATCGAGTCCCCACCCATACCCAAATGCAGTCACTGTCTTTGGGTGCAGTAAGATGCCACAGATTCACTGTTTGCCTTCTTTGTGCTACACTGTTTTCCCCGTGATCCCCACACCATGTGTACTAAACAAAATACCCCTCAATTCCCTTCTCCCACCCTCCCCACCCACCCTCCCACACCCCTCCCCTTTGGTAACCACTGGTTCCTTCTTGGACTCTCCAAGTCTGCTGCTATTTTGTTCCTTCAGTTTTGCTTCTTTGTTATACTCCACAAATGAGGGAAATCATTTGGGACTTGTCTTTCTCTGCCTGGCTTATTTCACTGAGCATAATATCCTCTAGCTCCATCCAAGTTGTTGCAAGTCGTAGGATTTGTTTCTTTCTTATGGGTGAATAGTATTCCATTGTGTATATGTACCACATCTTCTTTATCCATTCATCTACTGATGGACACTTAGGTTGCATCCATATCTTGGCTATTGTAAATAGTGCTATGATAAACATAGGAGTGCATATGTCTTTTTGAATCTGAGAAGTTGTTTTCTTTTGGTAAATTCCTAGGACTGGAATTCCCGGGTCAAGTGGTATTTCTATTTTTAGTTTTTTGAGGAACATCCATATTGCT
Source organism: Smutsia gigantea (assembly GCA_032199065.1). Classification (NCBI taxonomy): domain Eukaryota; kingdom Metazoa; phylum Chordata; class Mammalia; order Pholidota; family Manidae; genus Smutsia; species Smutsia gigantea. The sequence goes on along the minus strand of JAVSCE010017767.1, from coordinate 294,491 downwards.
TTTCACAATGGCTGAACTATTTTACATTCCCACCAGCAGTGTAGGAGGGTTCCCCTTTCTCCCATCCTCGCTAGCATTTGTTTCTAGTCTTTTCTATGTTGGCCATCCTAACTGGTGTGAGGTGATACCTCATTGTGGTTTTAATTTGCATTTCCCTGATAATTAGCGATGTGGAGCATCTTTTCATATGCCTGTTGACCATCTGAATTCCTTCTTTGGAGAAGTGTCTGTTCATATCCACCACCCATTTTTTAATAGGGTTATTTGCTTTTTGGGTGTTGAGGCATGTAAGTTCTTTATATATTTTGGATGTTAACCCCTTGTCAGATATGTCATTTACAAATATATTCTCCTATACTGTAGGATGCCTTTTTGTTCTGATAATGGTGTCCTCTCCTGTACAGAAGGTTTTTAGTTTGATGTAGTCTCGTGTGTTCATTTTTGCTTTTGTTTCCCTTGCTTGAGTAGATGCATTCAGGAAAAAGATGCTCATGTTTATATTCAAGAGATTTTTGCATGTTTTCTTTTAAGACTTTTATGGTTTCATGACTTAACATTCAGATCTTTGATCCATTTTGAGTTTACTTTTGTGTATGGGGTTAAACAAATCCAGTTTCATTCTCTTGCATGTAGCTGTCCAGTTTTGCCAATACCAGTTGTTGAAGAGGCTGTCATTTCCCCATTGTATATCCATGGCTCCTTTATCATATATTAATTGACCATATATGGTTGGGTTTATATCTGGGCTCTCTATTCTGTTCCATTGGTCTGTGGGTCTGTTCTTGTGCCTGTACCAAATTGTCTTGAGTACTGTGGCTTTGTAGTAGAGCTTGAAGTTGGGAGCATAATCCCCCCAGCTTAATTCTTCTTTCTCAGGATTGCTTTGGCTATTCGGGGTCCTTTGTGGTTCCATATGAATTTTAGAACTATTTTCTCTAGTTCGTTGAAGAATGCTGTTGGTATTTTGATAGGGATTGCATTGAATCTGTAGATTGCTTAGGCAGAATGGCCATTTTGACAATATTAACTCTTCCTTTCCATGAGCACGGGACGTGTTTCCATTTATTGGTATCTTCTTTAATTTCTCTCATGAGAGTCTTGCAGTTTTCAGAGTATAGATCTTTCACTTCCTTGGTTAGGTTTATTCCTAGGTATTTTATTCTTTTTGGTGCAATTGTGAATGGAATTGTTTTCCTGATTTCTCTTTCTGCTAGTTCATCTTTAGTGTATTCTTTTTGATGCAATTGTGAATGGAATTGTTTTCCTGATTTCTCTTTCTGCTAGTTCATCTTTAGTGTATAGTGTATCCTGCAACTTTGCTGAATTCAGATATTAGATCTAATAGTTTTGGAGTGGATTCTTTAGGGTTTTTTATGTACAATATTATGTCATCTGCAAACAGGGACAGTTTAACTTCTTCCTTACCAATCTGGATACCTTTTATTTCTTTGCATTTTCTGATTGCCATGGCTAAGACCTCCAGAACTATGTTAAAAAAAAAGTGGAGAGAGTGGGTATCCTTGTCTTGTTCCTGATCTTAAAGGAAAAGCTTTCAGCTTTTCTTTGTTAAGTATGATGTTGGCTGTAGGTTCGTCATATATGGCCTTTATTATGTTGAGGTACTTGCCCTCTATAGCAATTTTGTTGAGAGTTTTTATCATGAATCGATGTTGAATTTTGTCGAATGCTTTTTCAGCATCCATGGAGATGATCATGTGGTTTTTGTCCTTCTTTTTGATGTGATGGTTGTTTATCTGGTGGATGATGATGGATTTTTGATGTTGTACCATCCTTGCATCTTTGGAATAAATCCTACTTGATTATGATGGATGATCTTTTTGATGTATTTTTGAATTCGGTTTGCTAATATTTTGTTTAGTATTTCTGCATCTATGTTCATCAGGGTTATTGGTCTGTGATTTTCTTCATTTGTGGTGTCTTTGCCTGGTTTTAGTATTAGAGTGATGTTGGCCTTGTAGAATGAGTTTGGGAGTATTCCCTCCTCTTCTACTTTTTGGAAAACTTTAACGAGGATGAGTATTAGGTCTTCACTAAATGTTTGATAAAATTCAGCAGTGAAACCATCTGCTCCAGGGATTTTGTTCTGTGGTAGTTTTTGATTACCAGTTCAATTTCCTTGCTGGTAATTGGTCTTCTCAGATATTCTGTTTCTTTTTGGGTCAGCCTTGGAAGATTGTGTTTTTCTAGAAAGTTGTCCATTTCTTCTAGGTTATCCAGTTTGTCAGCATTTAATTTTTCATAGTATTCTCTAATAATTCTTTGTATTTCTGTGGTGTCCGTAGTGATTTTTCCTTTTCATTTCTGATTGTTTATGTGCGTAGTCTCTCTTTTTTTCTTGATAAGTTTGGTGACAGGTTTATCTGTTTTATTTTCCTGAAGAACCAGCTCCTGCTTACATTGATTCTTTCTATTGTTTTATTCTGCTGAATTTTATTTATTTATGCTCTAATCTTGGTTATGTCCCTCCTTCTACTGACTTTTGGCCTCATTTGTTGTTCTTTTTCTAGTGTCACTAATTGTGGGTTTAGACTCTTCGTATGGGATTGTTCTTCTTTCCTGAGGTAGGCCTGTATTGCGATATACTTCCCTCTTAGCTCGGCCTTTGGTGCGTCCCACAGATTTTGTGGTGTTGAGTTATTGTTGTCATTTGTCTTCATATATTGCTTGATCTCTGTTTTTATTTAGTCATTGATCCATTGATTATTTAGGAACATGTGGTTAAGCCTCCATGTTTTTGTGGGCTTTTTTGTTTACTTTTGTGTAATTTATTTCTAGTTTCATACCTTTGTTGTTTGAGAAGCTGGTTGATAAAATTTCAGTCTTTTTGAATTTACTGAGGCTCTTTTTGTGGCCTACTATATGATTTATTCTTGAAAATGTTGCATGTGCATTTGAGAAGAATGTGTATTCTGCTGCTTTTGGGTGTAGAGTTCCGTAGATGTCTGTTAGGTCCATCTGTTCTAGTGTGTTGTTAAATGCCTCTGTTTCCTTACTTATTTTCTGTCAGGCTAATCTGTCCTTTGGAGTGAGTGGTGTGTTGAAGTCTCCTAAAATGAAGGCATTGCATTCTATTTCTCCCTTTAATTCTGTTAGTATTTGTTTCACATATGTAGGTGATCCCATGTTGGATCCATAGATATTTATAATAGTTATATCCTCTTGTTGGACTGACCCCTTTATCATTATGTAATGTTCATCTTTGTCTCTTGTTACTTTCTTTGTTTTGAAGTCTATTTTGTCTGATACAAGGAATGCAACTCCTGCTTTTTTCTCCTTATTAGTTACATAAAATATCTTTTTCCATCCCTTTACTTTCAGTCTGTGTATGTCTCTTAAGTTTGAAGTGAGCCTCTTGTAGGCAGCATATAGACAGGTCTTGTTTTTTTTTTTCTATTCAGTGACTCTGTATCTTTTGATTGGTACATTCAGACCATTTACATTTAGGGTGATTATTGATTGGTTTGTACTTATTACCATTGCACGCTTTAGATTCATGGTTACCAAAGGTTCAAGGGTAATTCCCTTACTATCTAACAGTCTAATTTAACCTGCTTAGTGTGGTATTACAAACACAACCTAAAGGTTCTTTTTTTTTCTCCTTTTTCTTCCTCCTCCTTCTTTATATAGTAGATACCATATTCTGTACCTTTTGTTTATCCCTTGATTAACACTGGAGGTAGTTGATTTGATTTTACTTCTTCTTAGTAATTAATTTTCTAGTTTCTTTCCTGTGGCCTTATTTTCCCTGGTGACAGCTATTTAGCCTTAAGAATAGTTCTATCTATAGCAGTCCCCCCAAAATGTACTGTAGAGGTGGTGTGTGGGAGGTAAATTCTCTCAGCTTTTGCTTATCTGGAAATTATTTAATCCGTTCTTCAAATTTAAATGATAAACTTGCTGGGTAGAGTATTCTTGGTTCATGGCCTTCTGCTTCATTGCATTAAATATATCATGCCACTCCCTTCTGGCCTGTAAGGTTTTGGTTGAGAAATCTGATGATAGCCTGATGGGTTTTCCTTTGTATGTGATCTTTTTTCTCTCTCTAGCTGCTTTTAAAAATCTATCTTTATTCTTGATCTTTGCCATTTTAATTATTATATGTCTTGATGTTGTCTTCCTTGGGCCCTTTGTGTTGGAAGGTCTGTGCACCTCCATGACTTGAGAGACTATCTCCTTTCCCAGATTGGGGAAGTTTTCAGCAATTACCTCCTCGATGACACTTTCTATCGCTTTTTCTCTCTCTTCTTCTTCTGGTACCCCTATAATGCAAATATTGTTCCTTTTGGATTGGTCACACATTTCTCTCAATATTCTTTCATTCTTAGAGATTCTTTTTTCTCTCTGTGCCTCAGCTTCTTTCTATTCCTCTTCTCTAATTTCTCTTCCATTTAGCATCTCTCCTACTACATCTAATCTGCTTTTAAATCCCTCCATTGTATGTTTCATTTCAGATATGGAATTTCTTAATGATTGAATCTACATCCTAAATTCGACCCTGAGTTCTTGAATATTTTTCTGTACCTCCATGAGCATGTTTATGATTTTTATTTTGAACTCTCTTTCAGGAATATTGGTGATTTCAGTTTCATTTGGCCCTTTTTCCGGTGTTTGTGAGATTTTGGCTTGAACCAGGTTCCTTTGATGTTTCGTATTTGTATGTGGTGCCCTCTATTGCCCAGAAACTCTAGTCTCTGGAGCTGCTCAGCCCCTGGAGTGACATCAGGGGTTGCAGGGGAGCGGCACTGGTGCCCTTCTTCGTGATGTCTGCTCTGTTCTCCAGGTGTATGCAGTCTGGCGCCGTCTTCTTTCCTGTTGCTCTTTTAGGGTTAGGTATATTAAGTGTATTTTCATATTATATGTGGTTTTGGAGGAGTTCTCTGCCTCGCCTCTCATGCCACCATCTTTTCAAAACAATATTTTTAAGATGGTTGATAACTATTCTTGCTTATGTCAGAATCTTCTTTCACCTAAAACAATAAATGAGTGTCTAAAAAATAATTTTGTGTTGTTTTTTTCTTTATGAACTTCAGTATTCCTTGTTAAAGAATGGTGAGACTAAGGAGTCAGGAACCATTTCACATGATCTTTTTTTACAGACTTAAACCATCTTGAATAAAATGAACACATTTAAATTAGATCCAATTATAAAATGTGTTATAGCAGAAAATAAATTGTGTGCATGAATAGTGAGAAAGGAACTTAAACTTCCAGGTCATTTTTAATTCAGTTTAATATTACCTTATGCTGCTATCTCCTGATTGTCCTGTATGTCATAATGATCAAAAAAACTAAGATTATGTGTGTCTGTGTATGTATAGATATGTGTGTGTGTGTGTGTGTGTGTGTGTGTGTGTGTATTGTTTCCTGATGGCATAATTCATGTTTTACTGGGGCGCTCCATTTTTATTGGCCCTCTGTCATTTCAGGGGAGACAGGATTGTGTAGTGGCTGCCAATGTGACCCCTAAAGTTAGACTGACAGGATTTGAATTTGATTCTTCATCCTATCAAATGTGAGGTCTTCCAAAATACATTTATCTCTGCACAGTGTCCTTATCTGTGATAACTTGTCTCATAGGGTTGCTGTGAGGAATGGAATAATTTTTAAAAGTATACACATATTTGGGGAGTGACATATTCAAATTGAGTACTAAATAGTTCCTTATGTTAGCACTTTTCAGAGAGACATTCTCTAAAATCCATAACTCAGTTTTACACATATAGGGAGCCTCCAACTTAAAACTAAGTTGTGTATCAGAAATTTATTGATTTGAAATTCTGCAGTGAATCTCTGTTAGGTGATTAGGTTGCCAGGCTTATTGTAAAACCAGTAATCATAGCAAAAATAATTAGAGAACAGGATCCTGTCTTAGATATTGATGGTTGAGTAGTGGCTTAATTAGAAGCTTTTGAAAGAGGCTTTTTATATAAATTCTGAGAATCATTCAGAATCTTTCAAAGAATTTTGGAAGGCTAGCATTGATTCTTTGCTAATTTTGCTTCCATCTTTATCAAATTTCTTTGCATTTATGATAGAGATTTAGCATCACTGATATTTACACCATGGTTATGTATCAGCTATCAGTATGGCTATTTTTTGACTGAATTCATTAAGATTGGTTAACTGGATGGGAACTATTTTCCTTTGGATACAGAGAGTGAAAGGAAGAAGATAGTTCAGAAGGATGTGTGCGTTTAGTAGTATAAAAGTAGTTGTCAATGATCTCAAAGAGTGACAGTGGGGAGCAGCCTCTTATACTGGTATCTGCCACCAGTTAATTGCCCTTAACAAGCTGGAATACAGTGGAAGGATAGAAAGTATAGGTTATTCACATGTAAAAGATGCTTACAAATTGGATTTTAAAACAACCACTCCCTGACAACTTTTCTTTCAAAAAGCATTTCAGGATATTGTTGTATACTCTAGGTTGTCATTATAAATAGCATTTTGAATTTTTAAACATTTTAACTTTTTTTTGAATTCTGGTTAAATAAGAGACTACCTAAGGGACAAAACATTACACACAGTTTATGTGTACCTCTGATACTAGAGTTCAAAGATGAAGATTTTCCTATATTCTCCTTAGATGAAGGGTGAGTCTCAAACCTTAAAAATACTTAAATTTACTAATCATGAAGAAACCATTTTTCATATTATCAGAAAATATTACAATGGTGCTAACATTTCCTTGGCATTAGTTTTTAGTTATTTTTGTTTGCAGACTGTTGTGACACTCAAAATTTTTATTACTTTTATATGTTCTTGATTAAAATTACTTATGCAATTATTTTACTAGGAGGTGGCTGTTTTTGTCTTTGATAAAAAGCTGATTGACAAATATCAAAAATTTGAAAAGGATCAAATCATTGATTCTCTTAAACGAGGAGTCCAACAGTTAACTCGACTACGACACCCTCGGCTTCTTACTGTCCAGCATCCTTTAGAAGAATCCAGGTAAATGTTTATGAAAACTTACATAAGAGACTTTCTGAACAGTTAAAAATCTTTGTATTTGAATTCTGTCTATATAGTATACTGTCAGTGAAAAATTCTTGTAAATGGAGTATTGGGTTCTTAAGAATTAGTTGTTTCCCAAAATTTATTTGCATATTCTGTGTATATGTCTCCTGTTGAAATACTAATAAAAGCTTTCTTCACATTTTCCACGAGTCTGTATTTGCTTACTGTATGCTCAGCACTGCATTAGGCAAATGGAAGATGCAAGAGAAGTAAGTATACAATCCTCCCTAAAAGTAGCTGTCTTTATTAATACTCTAGAATTTCTTATCATCTTTTCATTGATTCAGTGTTTAGGGGCTATTTTTGTGTGTATTCTACACGTTTAATTTCTGTGCCTGCATGTCAGTCCATAGCACTCATTTACTCTACCATCTGTTTTTCTTAAGGATAAGCTTGGGCATTGTTGCTAAGAATGACAGGAAAATGAAATTTATATTGTGTAATCTTAACTGAATCCTTAAGACTGTGGTGTTTTTAATATTCTTTTTTTTTATAAGTTTATTTTGATATCATTAATATACAATTAAATGAGTAATATTATGGTGATTACACTACCCCCTTCATCATTTAATATTCTTTTTAAATACCCTAGGTATATAAACCTTTTCCCCATTACTCATAGCCCCTAATCAATTCCTTTTTCTTTTCTACTCAGCAAACTATTCCCCACTCTTAATTCAGATGATTTTAATCAAATGGTTTGCCAATTGTGGTTTGTGGATCCAAGGATTCTAAAGCGAGGAGAGGAACAAGCAGGTTGGAGGAACCAGAGCTGGCAGGGTTCCAGGCTTTCCATCTCCCTTCAACCAAGACAGTTTTGACTTTATCTATTTTATATATTGGGTTTCTGCATAATTCTTACTTTGGAATCTTCAGTAACCCCCTGTAACCCACCTCCCTGAAAGACACAAGATCCTTTCTTTAAACCTAAAAGAGAAAACCTAATATTTGCCTGTGAGAAAGTATACTAAAATACATTATATTTGATTAACTCATTTACTTCTCACAGTTATACAGAGGAACTATATGAAGATTAAAACAATTACTAAAGCTACATAGTTATGGTGCCCTGGTCCTGGGCACCTCCTCCCCTTTTTCTGTTACTATGCCTACCCAGAAATAGGTGCCCTTCTATTCATGAATAAAATCCCAGAAGACTGTAGTTGTTGTCTTCTATGTAACCCTTAATATTGTGAACCCTTTATTCCAAAGTGGACTAAGTTTTGTTTGCCACACTTGTCTTCAGCTTTCCTGACTTTCTATTTGGTTGTGCACCTCTGGAGTGTTTTCTGTCAGTGTCTATAGTGTCACCTATCAGAACCCTGCCCATCTTGTTATTTTAACTTGTATCAACATGTCTTATATTTTGTCATTAAATTTTAAGTCTCTTGAGAGAAGAAGAACCAATCTTTTATATTTTTCTCTGTCCCTGCAGCTTCTTTTATAGTATTTATATACTATAGAACTTTGGATTTGTTGGCGATCATAAAGAGAGACAATTGAAAGATTAGTTAAGGTATCTTCATTGTTAGGTTGTGAAAATTGCAGTAACATTGACAGAAGTAGGAACAATTTAGGGAAGGAAGAAACTTAGTTTCTAGTGAATTAATAATGTGGAGATGACCCTGGAATTATCCAAAAGAAACGTGCTTTAGAACAGTAATCCAGATGAAAGCCCAGGGCTGCTGATGTGTTTAGTGGTGAGTAACAAAGAGGCTGTAATTAAAACCGTGAAAGCAAAGAATTTTTCAAGACCATGAGTAAAAAGAGTACTGTGGACAGAATTTGAAATGTAGAGGGAAAAGAACAGCCAGGGAAAGAAATTGGAGGGATCACTGTCATACAGCAGGAGAAAAATTGTCAACATGTCATGGAGGCCTGACAAGCAAAGAAAGGACCCAGTAACACTGGGGATCCCCAAATAAGAAGGAAAGAAGGTCTACGAATAATCCATTACATTTGACTAGTTGGAATTGTTATGTATTGAGTAATTTCTGTGGAATGCAGTGTGGAAGCTAGAAAATGTATTCAAAGGAACCCAGCAGAGAAGACCTCATGATGTAAATGAAGTCCCATAGGAAGTACTCAAAAGGAATTATAGGAGAATAGTTTAATCACTAATATACTAAGGTGAAGTTGAGGGATAGGCCATCACCATATCAGATGAACTTTTTTTTTTTTAGTGGATGATAGGTGAGTAGTGGGCAAAAGGAGTCATGAAATGAAGAATTCAGTAAGAGAGCTATGAATGAATGTTCTTAAATGTTGAAAAGTAAGAAGAACAAGGTTAAAGTATACTATGTTAGTTTATACTGTAATTTTATAAAGACTTGGGCTTTCTATTTTTCCCTTTTCCTATGACATAAACAACAGAGTAAAAGAAACCTGTGATTTTTCCTACAGGGTTAAAAAGAGTTTGCTCAGTAAACGGTAGTAAGGGCAGTAGTTTATTGTTGAGGAGTTGCAGGAAAGAAAGTGACGGAGCCAGCCTTCAGTGATCAAACAGTACCTGAAGGGGGGGGCGAGGATTAAAGAAGATACAAGGAAGGAAAAGACTCAGGAGGGCAAACTGTCAATGCAGCCGCGCTAAGCTTTATTTTTCCTTTGTATATATACAATCCTGCTATGAAACTATCCAAAGCATATTGGCATCACAACAAAAGCACTTCCTTATCATATAAAGAGTTGTTTTCTTAAACAAGTTCCCCATTCCCAGGGTCAAGCAACGGTCACTCTGTTCCAGGACATTCACGTCTCAAAACAGCTTGTACAAGCATAAAAGTTGCAGAATAAACAAGTTCTATCTACAATATGGAGGAAGTTCACAAAATGGCTTCACTATTGTCAAGCAGTTTAGACAAGCAGCTCCCCACAAGAAAGGAATCAAATATATATGGTCAGGACCAAATACTTTGTATTTGTTGAGAAGATACAGGGAAGCTAAATTTGGTGAATGTTGTGAAAGGGAGGAGATAAATGGCTAGTAAATAGTTGTGGTTGGGGGAGGTGGTCCTTGAGAGAGGATATGGCTCTTCTGGTATGTGACTATAATAATGATTGAATTGAATGTTCATTAAAGATAGAAGGGCCTTTAAGCTTCCAGAATAATCATATGTATGTTGATGTAATCAGGGATGATTTGGGGATCAAGACACAGAGAGGAAAAAAATAAGAGTTGCTAAAATAAATGAGTCCTGGGAATGGTAGAAAACTATAGAAAAGACTTACAGAGTACTTGAGCAGTTTTCTCTCAGGACAGTTCAGCAAATGACAGCCTAGTGTCCACTGTGTAATGAGCTTCGTGTGGGAGTAAGGAACAAGATAGCATCAGTGATGATGACTAAGCAGGCAGGACTGTGAAACTCTCTCTCAGCCTAAGCAGCTCTGTCTTCATCTCTCATATATACTGATGTTCTGCATATGCTTTCATTTGAAAAATGGGTTCAAGATGAAAGAAAAGTTACATAGGTATTGCAGACAGATGAAAAAGCAAAGGACATAGTTGCCATTAAACAATTACTGTCCAGGCACAGATGCTTGTTATAGCTTTCTTACTACATACCTTGTGTTCTTCATTGCCAGAGCCCAAACCCAAGGCATAAATGTTAGGACTTGAGTCTGAAACACTTGCTAATTATAATGGCAGTAATAAGCATTTACTGAGCTTACATGCTAGTTACTGTACTGTACTTTGCATTCATTATCTCATTTGATCTTCACAGTAACCCTTCAAGGTGGTCTTTTATCATCATTTTACAAATGGGCAAAGTGAGGCTCAGAGCCTGGTGTCTAAAGTCACCAAGTCAATAAATGGGGTTGCGGGGACTTGAAGTTGGGTATATGTCTGTCTCCAAAGCCTGAGCATTTGATCATCACCCTGTAAGCCTTATTGAATGTTAATATGTAACATTTTCTGAATTTATAAATATTCTTATATGTCAAAGAACAATAATTTAAAAAATGTAAAAATTGTTACACCTTTAAAATGGCATATAAAATATAAAAACAAAGCTGCTCTGATTGCAGTAGTTATGGGAGACCTGGAGCTAAGCCTTGTCCCTCTTTCTTGCTCCAGAGGCATGGGTGGGAAATCTTCAGATTCCTTTGAGCATGTTCTGATCATTATAGCCTTAGAAACAAGGATAATATTGTAGGTATAATGGAGCAGTATTTTTAATTCATTGGTTTTCCATAAAGAGTATAATTTAAAAGGATGTTGAGATAATGTTTTATTTTCTGATTTAAAATTTTAAAAAATGTATCACAATTGTTACACCAGTTTAAAAGAGTGATTAATCCACTATAGCTTTATACAAAGCTTCCTGACTTTGCTTTGTTGGTTTGAGTGTGTTATATTAATGCTGAAAATAAATCTACAGCAGTCTACCTACTTGTTGATAGTTTAATAAAACAGCTAATATCTTATTTATATTTGATTTTGATAATATGGAAAAAATAATGGTAAATAACTCCTTTTCTTTCCAGGGATTGCTTGGCATTTTGTACGGAACCAGTTTTTGCCAGCTTAGCCAATGTTCTAGGTAATTTGGAAAATATACCTTCCTCTGTGTCTCCAGACATTAAGGATTATAAGCTTTATGATGTAGAAACCAAATATGGTTTGCTTCAGGTATGTATTTTTATTCATTGTGTGATTTTTTCCCTTCAAAATTGTTTTTGGCTATTTCAAACCTATTAACTACTTTATGTAAGTCTTTTAATCATTTTGTGTAATTTAAGAGTTATTTCTATGTTCCAGAATTTTTCTGCAGTTTATTGTTAGGCTTAAATTATATTTTAGATATATGAAACATAATATTGGTAACCTTTGGAAAAGGGCACTTACTGATTGCTGATGGGGTGGTTTTCTTTCGATTTTTTTTTTTTGAGTTTTAAACCTTGTGAATGCATTTCATAAATAAAACATTAAGTTGAAATAATAAAGTACTTAATACACAATAAAAAATTACATATTTAACAAAATCATTTAATAGGTGTCAAGAGATATTGTTAGCCTTGTCATATATGTCCACTTTTTCTGATTTTCTTTTCCCTGCTTACCAAAGTATCTTCAGCTGTATTAATTTACACAGTAGATTCTTAGTTCCTTGGGGACTGAGCTAATTTCATTTATTATTTCTTTAACAGCTTTATTAAGGTATTAATTGACATATAATAAACTTCACATATTCAAAAATAAGTTTTATAAGTTTGACATATATGTCTATGAAGCCATCATCACAATCAAGATAATGCATATATATCCATGAGCCTCCAAAGTTTACTCATACCCATTATAATCTTTCCCTCCTGCTACTTGCTGTCTTTCTCTCATCCCAGGAAAACACTGACTTGCTTTCTGTCATGATGAATTGGTTTATATTTTCTAGAACTTTATAAATGGAATCATATAATATGTATTCTTTTTTTTGGCCTGGCTTCTTTCAGTCAACCCATTTGTTTTGAGATTCATTCATATTGTTGTGCATATTAATACTGTTTTATCATGAATAGTAGTCCATTGTGTGGCTATACCATAGTTTGTTTATCCAGTCACCTATTGATGGACATTTGGGTTGTTTCCTGTTTTTAGCTATTACATATAAGATTGGTATGTACTTTCATGTACAAGATTTTGTGTGGACATATGTTTTCATTTCTCTTCATTAAATATCTTGGAGTGGAATGGCTATATCAAATGTATACATATATATATACACACACACACACACACACACACACACACACATATTTCAGTTTTTTAAGAAACTGTCAAAACTGTTTTGCAAAGTGGTAGTACCATTTTACATAAACATTCCCGTATATGACAGTTCCATTTTTTCCATATCTTTGCCAAAACTTGGTAAGGGTGGTCTTTTTATTCTAGCCATTCTAAAGGATATGCAGTAGTATCTTCTTGGAGTTTTAATTTGCATTTTTCTGATGAATAATGATGTTGAACCCTTTTCGTATGCTTCTTTAACATCTGAATATATATATATATATATTTTTTTTATTAAGGTATCATTGATACACAGTCTATGCTCAGGTTTCACATGAGCAACATTGTGGTTACTACGTTCCCCCCTATTGTCAAGTCCCCACCACATACCCCATTACACAGTCACTGTCCATCTGCATAGTAAGATGCTATAGAGTCACTACTTGTCTTCTCTATGCTGTACAGCCTTCCCTGTGCCACCCCCCCATATTATGTGTGCTAATCATAATATCCCTTAATCCCCTTATCCCTCCCTTCCCAACCACCATCTCTAACCCCTTTCACTTTGGTAACCGCTAGTCCATTCTTGGGTTCTGTTGAGTCTGCTTCTGTTTGTTCCTTCAGTTTTTGCTTTGCTGTTATACTCCACAGATGAGTGAAATCATTTGGTACTTGTCTTTCTCTGCCTGTCTTATTTCACTGAGCATAATACCCTCTAGCTCCATCCATTTTATTGCAAATGGTAGGATTTGCTATGGCTGAATAATATTCCACTGTGTGTGTGTACCAAATCTTTATCCATTCATCTACTGATGGACACTTAGGTTGTTTCCATGTCTTGGCTACTGTAAATAGTGCAGCAATAAACAGGAGTGCATATGTCTTTTTAAATCAGGGATCTTGTTTTCTCTGGGTAAATTCCTAGGAGTGGAATTCCCAGGTCAAATGGTATTTCTATTTTTAGTTTTTTGAGAAACTTCCATATTGCTGTCCACAATGGTTGAACTAATTTACATTCCCACCAACAGTATAGGAGGCTTCCCCTTTCTCCACATCCTTGCCAGCATTTGTTGTTCCTTGTCTTTTGGATGTTGGCCATCCTAACTGGTGTGAGGTGATATCTCATTGTGGTTTTAATTTTCATTTCCCTGATAATTAGTGATGTGGAGCATCTTTTCATATGCCTGTTGACCATCTGAATTTCTTCTTTGGAGAAGTGTCTGTTCATATCCTCCACCCATTTTTTAATTGGGTTATTTTCTTTTTGGGTGTTGAGGTGTATGAGCTTGGATGTTAACCCTTATTGGATGTGTCATTTATGAATATATTCTCCCATACTGTAGGATGCCTTTTTGTTCTACTGATGGTGTCCTTTGCTATACAGAAGCTTTTTAGTTTGATGTAGTTCCACTTGTTCATTTTTGCTTTTGTTTCCCTTGCTCAAGGAGGTATGTTCATGAAAACATTGCCCATGTTTATATTCAAGAGATTTTTGCCTATGTTTTCTTCTAAGAGTTTTATGGTTCATGACTTACATTCAGGTCTTTGATCCATTTTGAGTTTATTTTTGTGTATGGAGTTAGACAGTAATCCAGTTTCATTCTCTTACATATAGCTATCTAGTTTTGCCAACACCAGTTGTTGAAGAGGCTGTCATTTCCCCATTGTATGTCCAAGGCTCCTTTATCGCATATTAATTGACCATATATAGTTGGGTTTATATCTGGGCTCTCTAGTCTGTTCCATGGTCTATAGGTCTGTTCTTGTGCCAGTACCAAATTGTCTTGATTACCGTGGCTTTGTAGTAGAGCTTGAAGTTGGGGAGTGTAATCTCCCCAGCTTTATTCTTCTTTGTCAGGAATCCTTTGGCTGTTTGGGGTCTTTTGTGGCTCTGTGTGAATTTTAGAATTATTTGTTCTACTTCATTGAAGAATGCTGTTGGTATTTTGATAGGGATTGCATTGATTATGTAGATTGCTTTAGGCAGATGGCCATTTTGACAATATTAATTCTTCCTATGCATGAGTATAAGATATATTTCCATTTATTGGTGTCTTCATTAAGATTTTTCTCAGGAGTGTCTTGTAGTTTTCAAGGTATAGGTCTTTCACCTCCTTGGTTAGGTTTATTCCTAGGTATTTAATTCTTTTTGATGCAATTGTGAATGAGATTGTTTTTCTGATTGCTCTTTGTGCTAGTTCATTGTTAGTATATAGGAATACAACATATTTCTTTGTGTTGATTTTGTATCTTGCAATTTTGCTGAATTCAGATATTAGTTCTAGTAGTTTTGGAATGGGTCTTTAGGGTTTTTTTATGTACAATATCATGGCATCTGCAAACAGTGACTGTTTAACTTCTTCCTTGCCAATCTGGAAGCGTCTTATCTCTTTGTGTTCTCTGATTGCTGTGGCTAGGATGTCCAGTACTAGGTTGAATAAAAGTGGAGAGAGTGGGTATCCTTGTCTTGTTCCCTATCTTAGGGAAAAAGCTGAAAGCTTTTCACTGTTAAGTATAATGTTGGCTGTGGGTTTGTCATATATGGCCTTTATTATGTTGAGGTACTTGCCCTCTATACCCATTTTGTTGAGAGTTTTTATCACGAATGGATGTTGAATTTTGTCAAATGCTTTTTCAGCATCTGTGGAAATGATCATATGATTTTTGTCCTTTTTGTTGATGTGGTGGATGATATAGATGGATTTTCGAATATTGTACCATCCTTTTATCCCTGGAATAAATCCTACTTTGATCATGTTGGATGATCTTTTTGATGTATTTTTGAATTCAGTTTGCCAATATTTTGTTGAGTATTTTTGCATCTATGTTCATCAGGGCTGTTGGTCTGTAGTTTTCTTTTTTTGTGGTGTCTTTGCCCGGTACCATCTGTATATTTTTTCTGGTAAAGTGTTCAGTTCTTTTGCCCATTTTTGAATGGGTTGTTTGTTTTCTACTACCCAGTTTTGAGGCTTCCTTATATATTGCGGATACAAGTCCTTTGTTAGATTCATCATTTACAAATATTTTATCGCAGTCTCTGGCTTAACTTATCTTAGCATATAATATTTTCCAATTCTGGTAAAATACACATCATACTTACCTTTTTAACCATTTTATACGTATAATTCAGTGGTATTAAATATACTTACATTGTTATGCAACCATACCACCGTCTATATCCAGAATTCTTTTTATCTTGCAAAAATGAATCTGTACCCATTAAACAATAATTCCCCAGCCCTTGGCAGCTGCCATTCTGCTTTTCTACCTGTACGAATTTGACTAGGTATCTCATGTAAGTGGAATCATACTGAATTTTTCCTTTTGTGACTGGTTCATTTCACTTAGCCTGATGTCCTCAAGGTTCGTCAATAGACATGTCAGAATTTATTTATTTTTTAAGGCTGGATAATATTCCATTCTATGTATTTACCACATTGTTTATTCATTCATCAGTGGACACTTGGGTTTCTTCCACCTCTTGCCTATTGTAACATGGGCGTACAAATATGTCTTCATACCCTTCTATCAGTTCAGTTCATTCTTTCATATATCCAGAAGTTGAATTGCTGGATCATATGGTAATTATATTTTTAATTTTTTGTGTGACTGACATACCGTTTTCCATAATGGTTACACGATTTTACATTTCTGCAAGTAGTACACAAGGGTTCTGTTTTCTCCAAATCCTCACCAACATTTGTTACTTTCTAGAAAGTTTTTGATATTAACCATCCTAATGCGAGTGAGATGGTATATTGTTTTGGTTTGATTTGCATTTCTTTAATAGGTAGTGAATTTTAAGCACCTTCTCAGAAATATCTATCAAGTACTTCACCCATTTCTTCAGGTGTTTGTTTTTTTGTGGAGTTGTGGGAGTTCTTTATATATTCTGGGTATTAGTATGATCTGCAAATATTTTCTCCTATTATCTGGGTTGCCTTTTTACACTGTTGGTTTTGTCCTATGATGCATATAAGTTTTTTATTTTGACATAACCAATCTTTGTATTCTTTTGTTGCCTCTGCATTTGGTGTCATATCCAAGAACTTATTGCTAAATTCAGTGTTATAAAGCTTTTTGAAACTCGATGTTTCCTTCTACGAGTCTCATTTTTATCTCTTACATTTAGATGTTGAATCCATTTTTAGTTAATGTTTAATATATGGTTTAAAGTAAGGGTCCAACTTAATTGTTTAGCATATGGATATTAAGTTTCCCAGCACCCTTTGTTGCAACTCTGGTCCTTTGTAATAAGCACCTGAATGTTTTCCTCCCAGCAATAAAATGGTTCCGGAGATTAACTGAGATAATTATGTAAAAGTATCTACCAAATTATTGCCTGAAACATGTGATATTTATTGTACAAATAAAAGCATGCAGTAAAGTTTTTTTTATAAAGTTAGCAACATCTTTATAGACTTGAAAAACTTTACATATTTTATAAATCATATTTAGAGAATTAGAATAAAAAATGTAAATCTTACATGAATTTCATGGGCTTAAAGATACTAGAACTGGAGAACGTTCATTTAAAAAATGTTAAGCCCCTAGTTGCATATTGATCTAGTCACTAAGGATAAATATTCAGGCAATTAGGATTAGCAGGTTGCATATCAGGGAATTGTCAGAAATGAACCTGAAAAGATAGTAAAAGGACTTGTTGGGGAACACTGAAGGACTGTAAGCTGAAAGACAAATTACTTGGTCTGATGTTCATTTTAGAGCTATCATTTTAGAAGAGTGGAATTTTGGCAAAGAGTAGGGAAAATAGTTCTACTAAATAGGGTTATTTTCAGAATAAAATGTGTAAATTTATAAGTGTTTAGCATAGTCTTTGCATGTAAGAAATAGTTAATGCTATTTAAAAATTTTTAAAAAGTCAAAAACCTGGTAGGCCTTTAGGTGTGGAGTGAAGTTACGCAGAGTGAAATAGGCCCTGATGACTGATTGTGGTGATAGAAGGTGGGAGTGGTGTGGAGTCAAAAGTAACTTTCCCCATTTGTTAAGAAGTTAATAAGCCTTCATTTGAAATCATTCATCATTTGGGTCCTACACAGGTTTAGTGACTTGCTCAAGGTTTCATGGCTAGTCATTGATGAAGTAGGGACAGGAATCAGTTATCTTCTAAAATAGTACTCCTCACACTTTACTTTTGAGTTGCCTGCATGTTGAAACTGTAAGCGATTTTTTTTACAGAATTCATCATCATATTTGATTAGTAAAATACAGTACATACATTAGATTATAAGTGCTTACGGAGGAAAAAAGGTCAGGGAGAAAGAAACATGGGTCATTTGGATGGGGAGGAAAAGGGACTTGCAGTTTCAAACAGGATAGTCAGGATATCTATTACTGAAAAGGGGACATACAGGCCTGAAAAAAGTAAAGAAGCAAGTCATACAGATACCCGGGGAAAGAATGATCTAGGCAGAGAGAACAACAAGTGCAAAGTCCCTGAGATAGAATCATGTATAACATGTTCCAGGAATGATGAAATACCTGGAGTGGTAGAGAGGAGTAAACATGAAGATGGTTAATAGGAAACAAGGGCTGAAAGTTAATGAGTGGTTAGATGCTGTTAGGCCCTAAAAACCAGAAAAATACGTGGATTTTACTCTGAGAGAAAGGAAAAATCTCTGGAAGATAAAAGTAGGAAAGTGACATGATCTGGGTTATGTTTTGACAAAATTAGTAGAGCTGCTGTATTGAGAATTGGAGTATGTAGAAGGATAAGAGTAGAAGGAAAGAGATGAGAGGTAAGTGGCTGCTACAGTAATACAGGTCAGAGATGATGGTCCAGGGTGGGGAAGGTGGTAAGACAGGATCAAATTCTAAATATATTTTCATGGTGAATGTATTGGGATTTGCAGGTGGATTTGCTATATAAGAAAAACAGAATTACAAGATACTTTTTTGTCCAAAGTAACTGGAAAAATGTGGTGGCCATTAACTGGCATGGGAAGGACTGCAGGGAGGAGAGAATTGAATTTTAGGGGAAGCTCAGTTTTGGATTCTTCTAAGACTGAGATGCTTGTAAAACATTCAAGGTGAGAGAAGTAGTCAGTCAAATAAATCAAGTCTGAGTCCCAGGCTGGAGATATTTGGGAGTATTTAAAGTTTATGTATGGTATTTAAAGCTGAGAAGGAGTAGATGGAAAATTCAGAGGTCCAAACATTAAGCTCAGGAGGTTGGAGTGATGAGGAAGAACCAGCAAAATAAAACCAAAAATAGATGAGGAGGCCAGCAGAAAGCATTGGCCAGTAGAATTGGGAAGTCAGAGAGCATTAGTTTTCCAAATTCTACTGGAAACAGCAATCTAGTCTTCATTTTTGTTAACAAATTACATGGTAATATCAGGCACAAAAATACAAATTACCAAATACTAGTCCAATGTGAGAATGAGTGAACGTCAGTTAATTTTTGAAAACTGAGCACAATATTACTCAGAAAAACTGAATTTCAATATGAAGTATAATATAAGTATATAAAAATATTAAGAAGTAGAATCAAATGATGAAGGTATCCCTTGATATTTACTATCTGTGTTTCAGGACTGAAAGATTCCCTCACTTTTTTTTTTTCAGTTATCAAAGCATTTATTGTGGTGGAAATTATATTTTCTCCCTTTTAATCTTCTAATATAACAAATTAATAGACGGTCTACTTAAAACCATCTTTGTTCTTTATGTATAATCCTTTTAAAACATCATCAGATTCAATTTGCTAATAGTTTATTTAGAATTTTTCCCTGTAACAATTTAATGTGATAAACCTATAGTTTCTTCCTTCTTTCCTTTCTTATTTATTTATTTATTTATTTTAACAAGGTATTATTGATATGCACTCTTATGAAGGTTTCATATGAAAAAACAATGTGGTTACTACATTCACCTATGTTATCGTGTCCCTCCATACCCCATTGCAGTCACTGCCCAACAGTATAGTAAGATGCTGCAGAGTCACTATTTGCCTTGTCTGTGCTACACTGTCTTCCCCATGATCCCCCCCCCGCATGTGCGCCAATCATAATATCCCCCAATCTCCTCCCTCCCTCCCCACCCGTCCTCCCCCACCCCTCCCCTTTGGTAACCACTAGCCCTTCTTGGAGTCTGTGAGTCTGTTCCTGTTTCGTTCCCTTAGTTTTGCTTCGTTGTTATACTCCACAAATTAGGGAAATCATTTGGTACTTGTCTTTCTCCACCTGGCTTATTTCACTGAGCATAATATCCTCCAGCTCCATCCATGTTATTGCAAATGGTAGGATTTGTTTCTTTCTTATGGCTGAATAGTATTCCATTGTGTGTATGTACCACATTTCCTCACTTTTCAAACTTAGGAACTAAGCAAATTTGGGTAGCAAAGTGGTTTTATATCGTCTTTTCTTCTGCTTATGTGCATATAGAAAGGAACTTAATAAATATTTCTGTGGCTTTACAGCTAGGTTTTTCCTGCTAATGCTTAGGTTGTCCTGGTAACTGGGAATCTGTATAATTTTACATCTATGATGAAATTTTAATTGTTACCTGACCTGTAAAAAATCTATCAGGAGAAGCAGCAATTACGATTTTTATGAGACATCATTGCATTTGAAAGAAGTTGTATTTAATGTAGAATTGTCTGTTATTTTTTCCATTTATAGGTTTCTGAAGGATTGTCGTTTTTGCATAGCAGTGTGAAAATGGTTCATGGAAATATTACACCTGAAAATATAATTTTAAATAAAAGTGGTGCCTGGAAAATAATGGGCTTTGATTTTTGTGTATCATCAACCAATCCTTCTGAACAAGAGGTAATGAAGGTTTTAGTCTTCTAATTTTTTAAAGCTATGGAAAGTTGTGATTGCATCTGGAATGGACTAGAGAATTTAAAAGTCTGATTAATGTATAGAAATAGGCTATATGGTACAATAATATAGTAAATGTATATAGCTTTATAAAAATTTCTAGTGTTCAGCTCATTAATTTCACAGTAGTTAATGTTACTTGGGAAAAGGATGCTAGAATTAAACAAATCTGAGAATTGTTGGGTTGAATAGGTTTTATTCCTCAGAATGTCTCATATACTAACAAACATTGAATGTGTAATAATGTTGCCAACTTACTGGACCACAGAATCTTCTGCAGGGAGCATTGTAACAGCAATAGCAGTGGTAATAATAACTCACATTTATTTAGATACTTTTCTAAACACTTTGTATATATTTACTTAATCCTCACAACTCAATGAGGTATAGGAATATTAAAGGATGAGTAAATAAAACTCATAGAATAAAATAACCTACCAAAGCTTAGGCAGGTGGTAAGTGGTAAAGCTAGGATTTGAATCCAGTCTTTCAGGTTCCAAAGCATCTATTACTTAGTGATTATGATACCTGCCTGTTATACTTAGGAAAACACTGCAATGTTCAAGTTTTTACTATATGTAGTTATTAAAGGGACCATAATCTGACTTAAGATATATTTGTAATTTAAACATTTTTTAAGGGAAGCAGGAAGAATGAGTATTGGTTGAGTATATATTATGGGCCAGTCAACTGTACTAGGTCCATTTTCCATATATTAATTTAATCTTAGAACCACCTTTTGATCCTATTAACGAAATCACGTAGCTAGTTAGTGCAAGAACGAGGTTTCAAACAGTAATCTCTTTGAGCCCATAAAACCTGAAGTCTGTGTATCATAAAAACATAGGCCAGAACTTTCCATATTCATATAGCATCTTATAATGATAGTTTGTCTTCTGTAAGAGTTCTTACTCTTATCTCTCAATTTGTTGCATGCATTTTCCAGATTTCAGAATTTGGGAACTTTAAGATTGAACATGATGGCGACATTTTTACTTGCATGACTGTGAATTTTAAACTAGATTGCTACTGCTTGATAGTGGTTTGCTTTAATTTGAAATAGTTAATCTATGTAATCTCCTTTGTGCTTTCTTATAGCCTAAGTTCCATTGTAAAGAATGGGACCCAAATTTACCATCATTATGTCTTCCAAATCCTGAATATTTGGCTCCTGAATACATACTTTCTGTGAGCTGTGAAACAGCCAGTGATATGTACTCTTTAGGAACTGTCATGTATGCTGTATTCAATAAAGGGAAACCTATTTTTGAAGTTAACAAGCAAGATATTTACAAGAGTTTCAGTAGGCAGTTGGATCAGGTATTTGCCTATAAATATTTGCTTGGATTAAAAATGTATTAAATGTTTGTTCTTTTTCCTAACGTGTTCAGAAAATTATCTAAAATGAGATGTCTCGTATTTTAAGTTTGCATAAAATCAACTTAACAAAAGTAATTTTGTAAATAATGGATTAAAGTTTGTTACTATGACTTTAATCATGGCTTTTAGTAGAGTGAGTATTGAAATGTGCCTAAAATACTGGGCATTTTGTTTTAGGAATAGAAAAAATGTCAGGTATTAAAAGATAAGTGTTTTAATTATCTTGCAGCAATAGAATTAGCAATTTGTTCAATCTAAAAATAAATTTTTGAGCAAATTTCAAAAGTTACTCAAATGGACTATTGACAATATAAATGCATATATTTTTGACTATTTTATATTGATACTTAATACTGTTACTGTTTTGAATAGTTGAGTCGTTTAGGATCTAGTTCACTTACAGATGTACCCGAGGAAGTCCGTGAACACGTAAAACTATTGTTAAATGTAACTCCAGCTGTAAGACCAGATGCAGATCAAATGACAAAGGTGGGTATACATGAATTCCTGCACTAGGTAGGGGGACAAAAAATGAGTTGAAGTAGATTAAGTGCTTGTAAAGCAAGATTTAGTCAGATACAGTCCCCAGATAACATCTGTATTCTTGAATGTATTAAATATTCAACTTTTAATCTTAAACAGTTAAATAACTTATGTATGTAATTGCTCAGATAAAAAATGAGAATTTCAAATAAACAGAATCCTAACAGTAACAATTAGATATGCAGAAGTTCTGGACACCCTAAGAATTCACAACCCTCTAATATACTCATGAAGCATGGATTTTTCATAGGTAAAGATACTCTTTATGCCTTCAAGATATTTAACTTACTCGTTTCAATATTTTACTATTTATATAAAGAAAATGTTACTGCCCAGCCAACTCACAGGTAATGATTCTGAAAATTTGAGCTGGAAAAGAAAAATAATTGATTACTTCCTTACTCTGTTTTTCATAATTAGAATTTTTTAAAGTGGTCTTTAGCCTTTTGCCAAATTTGTTTCTGAATATTTTTTCATCATACTGTAGCAGTTGAGAAGTATTTTAATATGTATCACAATAATTTTGTTTTCCTGTTTTTAGATTCCCTTCTTCGATGATGTTGGTGCAGTAACACTGCAGTATTTTGATACCTTATTCCAAAGAGATAATCTTCAGAAATCACAGTTTTTCAAAGGACTGCCAAAGGTTCTACCAAAACTGCCCAAGGTTTGTTGTTGATAAGTTTCTTATTATATTCTAGATTTTAGAATTTAATATTTATTTTGACTTACTATAATAACTCTTCCAAAGAAGTAAATGTAACTTTTGCCTCAGGTACATAAATGACTTTAAAAGCCTGCAGACTGAAGCCAAAAGTTTAGTGGACCTTTTTTGTATGGTCCATAAAAAAAGGATTTAAGAAAACTAGAAGAATACCTGTGTAAACATAGCATTTGGATATTAACTATCATAAGAGAAGTCCATAACCTGTCATGTGTACATCACTGCTATAGTGATACTAGCCTTTCCAATTCCTTTAACTCTCCCACTCTGACTGATTAAATCATGAGTATAATATAGTCTAAACAATGTTGGTGAATGCTAAAGAAGTCACTGGTTGGACAACTAAGTAATTGTTGATTGCAAAAATATCTCCAGTGCTTCATCCATCAGGTAATTTTTCATTATGTGCTGTTTGTCTAGCCCTTTACTTAGATACTATGGAGAATAAAGAGGAAACAAAATACTGTCCTTGTTTAAAGTAAGTGTAGACATGGTTGACATGCTTGAAACAACAATTAACAATATAGGACAGTGTTTAAGTTGTCTGGTATGATCATAAATAATGAAGGAATTAGAGGAGAGAAACACAGTGAAGGCTAATAATGGAAGGTTTCCTAAAGGAAAGGTGACCATGTGTCTCCTCATTTATCTGTGACATTCCCAAGTTTTGCCTTTTGTCCTGGCATAATTAGCAATAGCACCCCATTTTACTTTCAAAAGTGTCCCAATTTCAACTATAAATTATATGATCACTTTACCCAAAGGGATTGGAGATTTCAGACTGTAACTTCAATGTTAATACTAAAGACCCGAAAAAAAAATTTAGTTTTATGAAAATATTTTTGCCTTTCAGCGTGTCATTGTGCAGAGAATTTTGCCTTGTTTGACTTCAGAATTTGTAAACCCTGACATGGTACCTTTTGTTTTGCCCAATGTTCTACTGATTGCTGAAGAATGCACCAAAGAAGAATATGTCAAATTAATTCTACCTGAACTTGGCCCTGTCTTTAAACAGCAGGAGCCAATCCAGGTATGTATGTAGATATTTTTCCTATCTATCTGCTGTTATTCAGTGACATTAGTCCATGATGACTATCACTGAAAACAAAAGGAATGGATGTGTGACTTTTTAAAAACTGACGTATGTATTAGAGACTTTCTTTTCCATTAGTGAAAGGCTACTTTGATAGGTTTTAAGTGAACCATTCCCAAAATTGTAATTAAACTTCGCACATAAATGTCTAGAGCGCTGCATAAATTACTGTCTCAGAAAATAAATTGTGTAATGAGATTTTGCATGTGTTATACTGTT
Organism: Smutsia gigantea; assembly: GCA_032199065.1. Taxonomy (NCBI): domain Eukaryota; kingdom Metazoa; phylum Chordata; class Mammalia; order Pholidota; family Manidae; genus Smutsia; species Smutsia gigantea. Next base: position 269,922 of record JAVSCE010017767.1, on the reverse strand, counting down.
CGCATTGGCCTTATAAAAATTAAAGGTTTGGGAAAAGAGGTATTTCTCTCCTTCACTTTTAAGTATTTATTTTTTGTTTTGTTCTTCAGGGTCTTTAATTTGTAGATGGTTTATGCCACTTGTTTCTCCTTATTTTATTGCTAATAAATAGTTTTACCAGAACAGGGAAAATGCTTTCATCACCATGGAAGTAATATGTTTGTGTATTGTAAGTGAAGCATGTAGTTAGTCTCTGATGTAGACTCTCTTACAGTATTTATTTGCCAGATTAAAGGTAGTCTTGGATTTAAAAGCAGAGCGGTCACATACGTGGGTTTGAATCTGGCTGCCTTCATCTCCTTAGACTTGGACAAATATTACTCTCCTAAAGCTTCCATTCTGTTCATTTCTAAAATGAAAGGGATTGTTGAGATAAGGTGAAATTTTCTGGCACTTAATAAATATTACTACATGTTTCTGCCACTGCATGGCAATAGCTTATTAGTAAACTATCAACTACCTGATTTAATGGTTTTGTGACTAGCTGTTTGTGGTTCTTCCCTTGGAAGGACATGAAAGAAGGAAGTCCGAGGTGGAAAGGCAAGAATTCCTATAGCTGAGGAAGGGGCCAGTGAGGGGACTGTGGACTTTGAAGCAGAGTTCGCCAAACATGGTCCAAGTGTCAGAGGGAAAGGAATGGAGCCATGTTAACTAAGCTATGTATCAGTCAAGATAGTTTTCTAAGGAACCTATCTGAATTCTTATGTGCCTCCCTTTGGTACTCACTTTTCCCTTAGTATTCCAGCTGAAAATTCCTTCTGAAAAATTTTTACTGAGTCTTGGAAAAATTAAGTGTTCTGCACGAATAGAAAGGGCAATTTGTTCCTTTTTAGGTACGTGGTAGCAGCTAGGGGAAAAAACAAAAGATCAGGGAAAACGGAAAATGTTTCTTTAATTTTTCCTGACACTCCTTTTCATTTTTATACCTTTTCTTCTCTTGAACTTAATAAAAGATGAGTGGTGGAATTTACTCCTTTGGGACATCTGCCTTTGCTGCCCTCAGGCTTTTGTTTTTTACCCAGTACCTTTCCACATAGTTGGTGTTACTGAAGATAGGTGAGAGTTAGGAAATTAGTCCTTATTTAAATGTTTAAACTGAGAGCAGATGTTAAATATTGTGCTTCCAGAAATGTAAGAGATTTGATTTGTTTGATTTTGTTTTCCATGCCTTCAGGCTAGCAACATGGTAAGTGTCAAAATATATAACTTGTTCTTTTGAAGATACTTTAAATTCTGGCATGTATAAAATCTTCTGAAGATTCTAGACTTTAATACATTGTTCTCTTTTTCTGTCCAGATTTTGTTAATATTCCTACAAAAAATGGATTTGCTACTAACCAAAACTCCTCCTGATGAGATAAAGAACAGTGTCCTACCAATGGTTTACAGAGCACTAGAGGCTCCATCCATTCAGATCCAGGTATAATATTTGAATTTTTTGTTGTTCATGATGATTTTGATTTTTAAAGCAAAAGAAAGATACATTTTCCATCTAAATCAAAATCAATGTCTTTGAGTTTTTGTTTCCATCTCCTGTTCTTAGGCTCTTCATCTTGTCTCCTCCTAAGGAAACAACCCTCCTCTCCTTTAGCTAAGTGACTTAGACATAATTTAAGATTTGCCTCTTTGTAGCCTACTGCCAGATTATGCAAAATTATGTGCTCACATGCTCTCTTTCTGGAGTGCACCCTTGTGCGTCCTGTCTCTTCAGATAAAGGCTGATCTTCCCTCAGGAGGCACTTTCTGATAACACGAGCACAGTATCTCACCGACTGTCCACACTTGTCCCTTCTCCTCTCCCATCTGTTGAAAATGTCCCTTCAGTATAGCTTGTATTTCTCATCCTTATTAATTATTCTAATTTCAAGTAGGTATAAACACATAACTCTCTTACATCTGTCTTTTGGAAATCTGGTAATCAGTTTAAACAAATAAAATACTTTCTAGTATTTTGGTAACAGATACTTAATATTAATTCATTTCCATCTACTACCTAAAAATGAATGTCTTTAAATTTACCAAATATTGTCAATAACTCTTTCCCTGAAACACATTTATACTTCCATTTTCTTCATAAACCCTTCCCCTGTGCTTTGCTGTAAGGGTCATTCTGCCCTTGTAAGGTATTGGAGATGTGTATTTTTCAGGCAGTTAGTTCTCAAGCCTTTTTTTGTTCTTTTCCTTATGTCATTTAATCCCCCTGTCCCCCGTCATTTCCTCCTTTTCTTCTGTTATTTCTCAGTTCCAGCCATTTACAATATGGTACCGTTTGTTAACAAGAATGTTTTAAAATAACTTTTCCCTATTTCTGTGAGTTATACTTGTTTAAGTTTCAGAGTTGGAAGTACTTAAAATGAAAGGGAAATTAAAATTCTCTCTCAGAGATGCCCATATTAATATTTCCAGATACATCCATCCAGTCTTTCCTAAACCTGTTGACAGACACATATACATATATATTTTAACCGTTGGGATTATATAATAGTATCTTACTACATTTTCTCCTCATTATTATTAAATGATTGTTTAAAATAATTTTTAAATGTTTGTATTATATTGTATCATATGGATATATGTAACAGCTAAGAAATCCCTTAAGAGGAATAGATTTACATGACTCAGTGCTTGGTTTTCCCTTACGGTGAAAGGCAGTAAAACTTAGGTGTTCCTGTTTTTAAAAATAAATGAAGAAATTTGTTATCAGGGAAAGAAATTAGGAAGAACACCAGCGAATTTGGTACCATATAATAGTTACATAACCTAAATGATTTTGAGTCAGGTTTTCTGAGCCTGTTTCCTCATCTGTAAAGTGGACAACTGTTAACTATTCATTTTTCATATAGTTGTTGAAAGGACCAAATGATGTAACATACATAAAAGTTAATTGTAAGCTGTTAGACAAATTAGCCGTAAAATGCTAAGTGTTTTTAATATGTGAGAGAAAGGGTGAAAGTCTTTCCCTAAGACTGATCTTATTTATTTTCTTAAATAGGAACTCTGTCTAAACATCATTCCAACCTTTGCAAATCTTATAGACTACCCTTCCATGAAAAATGCTTTGATACCAAGAATTAAAAATGCGTGTCTACAAACGTCTTCCCTTGCTGTAAGTTATTGCATTTTTTTGTTTTTCACTTCTCATTATTTTAAATCTTCTCTTATTGTTTCATAAGCCTTTTATAGTTCATGTATTTTGTCTTGGCTATAGGTGACCTATATATAGCACTATAAAAGGGGGCAGAAGATATATATACTTTTCCCTGAAATATAATTTTATAATATTGCATTCTTGTACCTTACTTTTGAGTGCTTCAACAGAAAATTTGAAAAAAAAAATTTTCTTACTCTTTTTCTGCTTTAATTCATGATTTATTTTGATGGAAGTTTTAAAATAATCATGAGAGTTTAACTTGGTGTGTAAGTCTAAAAACTTTTTGAACAGCTCCCTTTTATAGACTGCCTGTATTTTCAGTCATCTCTAGATTTTTTCTTCCTAACTTAAGTTGCCTACTTCCAAAAAAAGTAAAGGGCACAATAAAACAAATTAATAAGAATACAAGTCAGCGGGGATTGGTGGAGGAAGGTAGTACTAAAAATCCAGGCCAAGTGTAATTGCCTCCTTGGAATAAAAATTTTAACACTAAGTTACTTAGTAGATGTGGTAGAATAAATAACAGTTCGCATTAACTCTATTGGGGGCGTGCCTAACCTTTTCTCTAACATAAATTCATAAGAATGTATCCCATTGATGCTTCTTTATAGAAGTAACACTGAATACTCTATTCAAATAGCATCATTAGAAAAGAGGGAGAAATGTTCTTTATATTGATGTTTGATAATGGGCATATTATTAAATATGCATTTTGTAAAGATAGTCCTTTTGGAGATCTCACCCATATTTATTTGGTGAAATGTAGATTTAAATAAAAATGACTAATTGTAGCTTTAGAGAATTATAGGCAACAGCAATTTAAATAATATGATTTTACCTTATAGTTGTCTGTTCCATTTTAGTTCATGTTTTTTGGTAGAAAGGCTCTAAGATGGAAAAAAACTACCATTGTTTACTAAAATGAGCAAGTATGGAATGAAGTCAAGAAACCTGAGTTTTTATTCTGACTCTGTTATTAACTGTCCCTTGTCCTTGGGGAAGTCACTGTACCTCTTGGAGTCTCTTTCTTGAACATTAAAAGGATTTGAAATGCAGTCCTTTTCTCTGAAATTTTCTCATTTTATGATTTAATTTTTAAAATTGGTAATAATATACAGCTTAAAATTAAGTTTTCAAAATGTCCTTAAAAATTACATAAGCTATAATTTTATGGCAGCATAAATTTATTTTAGCATACATTTTGTCAAAGTACATGTTGAAGTTCAGTTTCTAAGTATGTAGGCAGAGTGAAATAGGAAGCATGGATATTTAAATTAAATGATCTGTATTAATGTCCAGGGTTGTTTATATCTCTTTTTAAGATCTAACTGAGCCCTTAAAGGCATGTTGTTTATAAGGAGTTACAGTGAATATATTTCGAACAGTAATTCTGGAATGATTTGCATTTTGTATACCACATTAAGTGTCCTGCCTTTAGAGTAGCAAATATGAATTCCTGAATTGCAGTCATAGACATAGACCTCCAAGGTTTAAAAATTCTAACTATGAAATTCCAGAAACATGAGTCATGAGTTAGAATTGTATTTCAATACTGTTTCCTGAAAATGTAGAAAAATAAATTCTACAGTTAGGTGAAATGCCCTAAGACTCTATTTCTTCTTGGCTTATATGACTGATATTGTACACATTGTAAAAGAAAATAAAATTAAACTGGTATTTCTGGTTTTTACATACACACACAATGAATTTGGCAATTCCTTTTATGAAACTGACTTTGAGAGCAAGTTTAGATACCTTTTTGCATTTATAATATCCCTTGTGTTTAAATTACAGAAAACAATTTTGCATTATTTTTCAGAAAAAAAATTTTTCTCTTTCTTGGAAGAAATATGGTGCTTTTTTAACCAACTATATTTGCTTTTCTTAGTTCACTTTTTTTGAAAACCGGGGTTTTATTGCTGTTATGATCCTGACTCAAAGTATTATATCTTAAATTCCAGCTAAAAAATAGGGTTTAAAACAGTTAGCAAAATAGTCAAGTGACTATTAAGTAGAATTTTGAAAAAGAGTTCTTAAATATCAAGTTTTAGTAACTATTAAAGATATATTTAGAAATAGAAGACTTTATGTAGAGCAAATATAGATATTGTTCACATGTCATTAAAATACTTATTTTAAAAATGAATTGAACCTGAGTTAGACAAAAATAATGGAAGCCCAGTAAAATTGATGTCTTCATGGGAAAATGTTGTCCTTTTTATAATTCAGATGTCCCCAAAGAAGTACTCTTAGTAAAACACATAGTACAGCTTCTCAAATCCTAATCACTTTATTTAAAAGATACAATATTGAAGTCATTTTACCTTTAGCTTATTAGTGTTCTAGTAAAGCAATCATGAATTCTTCCTGAAACAAGTCAGGGGATTAATAAATACATGACTCTCCTACTTTAATGAGGAACAGAGCTTTTAAACCTACTTTTATTCTTGAGATTTTAACATTTATCTCTGTGAAGATTAAATTTACACTTAAATATTTTGTTCTAGATTGCAAAGACTTTAAATGACTAATGCAGTTTATTTCTTTTTAATAGGTTCGTGTAAATTCATTAGTGTGCTTAGGAAAGATTTTGGAATACTTGGATAAGTGGTTTGTACTTGATGATATCCTCCCCTTCCTACAACAGATTCCATCCAAGGAACCCGCAGTCCTCATGGGAATTTTAGGTAGCTGAAAACTTAATGTTATTTGAAACTACTTCATCATTTTACAGGCATGCAAATGAATTTTCCAATCTATAAAAGTATTGTACTTGCCCTTTTTGTAATAGCATTTAATAGTTGGAGAATGTTGGGATAAATGCCATGATATAACTTTTCTTTGTGTTAATTTTAGCAAAAGCAGCAGAACCTTGACATTTACAAAGGAATAAGACATTTGGGAATCCTAGGTTCACAAATATTATGATAGCATGTAGTTTTTCCCTGTAAAATGGTACCAAATAAGAGAGGCAAATAAAGCTACTCAAAATGCTGATACCAGTCTTAATAGTAATACCTAATGTTTATTTGGTTCCCAGTTTGTAAAAGGCACTATGCTGAGTATTTTCTCTGCGTTATCTTATTTTGTCCTTTCCAAAACCCAAGGGGATAGGTATTCTTATTTCTGTTTTACAGTAAGGAAACTGAGGCTCAGAAAGTTGAAATAAGTTATTCAAGATTACACAACTGATAAGTGGTAGAGCTGGTTTTTAATTTTGATATGTTTTAATTTTAACCAGGATGTTTCATTGCTGAATGATGTGCTGATGAAGTCTTATAGCGCATTCTATTCTGTCAGCATAATTACAAATTATTCTGTCAAGAAACTCTGATATTGTATATAAATAGTTAAAGCTGTGAAAGTCCTATCTGGAAATGGCTGGGGATCTGCTGTACTAATAGGAACAGACATAGCTGTAGAATCACAAAAAAATTGGCAAGTTCATTTTTTACTAAATTTGAAGTTCTTCATTAACTTTGAAGAAAAGTTGTTACTCAGCCGTGTATTTTTAACACCTACTATACTATATGGTGCCTGATCTATACAGAGTCCTCAGTAAATATTTGTAGGAAGTCAACAAGTAATTTATCATGGACCTCTGTAGACCTTTTGGGATATGGTATGAAACTTTTGAGCTCAAGGAAATTAGTCATCTTGAAAAGGAGTTTGGCATAGTGGAAAGAATTCTAGCCCAATCCTGACTGGATTAACTTTGTCATTTCCTGGAGAAACTGAAAAGTTTCTTCTATCAAAGGAGGAAAAAAATAACATCATTATAGGAGTCTTGTGAGAGTTCAGTGAGGCAACCAAAGGGAAAAACAGTGAACATAATGCCCAGCAAATAAGCATTTAGTAGGCATTCAGTAAGTTATTCTTTGCGTATATAATTGAAGTATACATAAACAGGAGAATAAGAGGAGATGGTGTGTTCCAAAGCTTTGAATTATATACAAAACATAACACAAACACATTCAGAGGATGAGGAGCAGATGTGCTCAGTTTACCAAACGAAGGCATTTTGAAATAGGTGTAACAAGCAGAGTCTTAAAGTTTGAGTAAATAGGTGAGACACTAGGGAAGGATTGTGTAGAGTTGAATTGAATTATTAAGGTCCAAACATGTTGAGTCTGATTGGTTAAAGAAGTGAATAAGATGTAGGACCTATATTTACAGACTTTGAAATGGATGTCTCAGGTTTGAGTTGAGAGTGAAATTTATATTCAGATGTTTTCAGATAGAGACACATTGTGTAACCTTACTGCTGCATTGTAAGAACTGTACCTAGTTCTTATAGACTGTTAATGTCACACTGTCATTAAATGTGCTCTTAAGCCAAAAGAATACAGGATAAATATGTCATGGTGTTTAAATCTGAACTGATGATAAAGCTGAAATTATCCTCATCCATATATAAGAGCATTTTCATTCTAAGCACTGATAAGAAACAATTTATAACTATATTGATTATCAAGAGATTTCATGTAGATCCTAATTTATTAATTAATTTGTGGTGTTCAATATAAAATTTGTCTCATTGTTTTCTTTCAGGTATTTACAAATGTACTTTTACTCATAAGAAGTTGGGAATCACCAAAGAGCAGCTGGCTGGGAAAGTATTGCCTCATCTGATTCCCCTGAGTATTGAAAACAATCTTAATCTCAATCAGGTGGGAGTAGTTTTGTGCTTTATTCAGTTTATTCAGCTTGCTGTTTTCTTGGCATTAAATAAGTATATTACATATAAGTATTGCTAAAACAAGGAAATATATGCCACAGAGTTGAAAGAAGTAAGTTTGCAGATTCAAAGTAAGGAGGTAGAAGGATGGATTATTGAAACTCTCACTGGGAGGTAGTAAATGAGCAGAATGTTTACAAATTTGTAGGATCTGGGACTGTTTCAAATTTGGGGCTCCAAAGTTGACATGAGCAAAGAAAAAATTAGTGTGATATGTCTGGTATATGTTTTCATTATTTATTGCTGTGTAACAAAGCATCACAAACTTGATGGTTTATAAACAACATACATTTATGATCTCATAGTTTCTGTGGGTTAGCCATACCAGGGAATTAATTCTCTGCTCAGAGTTTTTCACAAAGCTGCAATCGAAGACCAGGGGCTCATCTGAAGGCTCATCTGGGGAAGGATCTGATTCTAAGCTCACTTTGAGGGTTGTTGTCATAATTCAGTTCCTTGTAGGCTATTGGACTGTTTGGGCCTCAGCTCCTAGCTTCATGGACCTCTCCAACATGGCAGCTTGTTTCATCAAAGCCAGAAAAAGACAATCTGTTAGAAAGGTGGAAGTTAAAGTCTCTCTTAATGTAATTAAGGAAAATGACCTTCCATTACCTTTGTCATATTATATTGTTTACAACCAAATCACAGGTCCTGCCCATGCTCATAGGGGATTACACAAAGGAATGAGTAGCAGAATGAGGAGATAACTGGGGACCATTTTAGGGCCTATCTGCCACAGGGAGTGGATAATCCAGTTTGAGAGATAACCTGTAATACGGGCATAATGGGAGGAAGATAAATTAACACTAAAATAGGTAGACTTTAAATGCCTATCTGTCTTAGGTATTTGAACTCTCAAGATATGGTAAATGTTTGAGCAAAGTAGTAATGTGTTTAAAGATTGTAACAGAATTATCTTTTGGCATACCTCTATAACTAGTTATCACCGCTATGTACTTATGTCTGAATCTTCCATTATAGTTTATTCTTCATTATGTTCTCAGCACTTAATGCAGTTTCAGAAACAAAAATACTGAATTGAGAGGAAATTTGAGGTACAGAGTTATGACAAGACTTTTTTTTTTTTCCACCAAATGTGTTCAATGAAGTATAGTGGAAAAGACTGGGAAGGGTTACTGTTTAAGAGAGCCAGAAATGGATAGGCAAGCGAGATTTAGAATTAAGGGTTTAAAATAAGATTAGGATTAAGGATTAGATTACGGTAAGGAATTAAGGATTGGAATTAAGAGTAGTACAGAAGACTTCCGGGAAGATGGCGGTGTGAGCAGGGCGGCAGAAATCTCCTCCCAACACTATATTTATCTACGAAAACACAGAAAATACATCTATTCCTAAAAGAGAGATGAGAATACACAGGAAAGCGCACAGCGTGCAGCTACACCCGAGAGGACTCGGCACGCCAAGAGGCGGCGGTCTTAAAGAGACAGGAGCCCAGCGGAGGAGCCGGATCGCCCCAGCACACTCAGCCCAGCAGGCTGGGAGTCCTGGGGAGTTTCAGATGCCTTAGCTGGCGACTGAGGAAGCGTAGCCATACTTAACACTTCTCACTGAGATCAACAGCCTCCTACTCGTTCCCACCCCTGCCAGAGCGATAAAGGGCCCTGCGGAGCGGCACAGTCACAGCTGTGGAATAGTGGGGCAATAGCGCCACCTAGAGCATTCCCACAGAATCTACGTCCGGTGGGCATTTTTTTTGTTTTTTTTGTTTTGTTTTGTTTTTTGTTTTGTTTTTGTATTTTCTTTTCTTTCTTTTTTTCTTTTTTATCTTTTTTTTCTCTCTCTCTTTTTTTTTCTTCTCTTTTTAAAGTCTTAAAGAGCCCAGCTGACATACGTGGCAACTATCAGTGACCAAATTATACAGCCATGAAAAGACAGAGGAATATGGTTCAGACCAAAATCAACCAGACAACCCCAGAGAGGGAGTCTGAAGGGATGGAAATGCACAGCCTCCCTGAAAAAGAATTCAGAATAAAAGTCATAACCATGCTGATGGACCTACAGAGAAATGTGCAAGAGCTGAGGGAGGAAGTGAGGGAACTGAGGAAAGACAATACAGAAATCAGACAAGCGATCGACGGGCTTAACAGCAGAATGGATGAGATGCGAGAGACTGTTAATGGAATAGAAAACAGAGAACAGGAGTACAGAGCAGCTGAGGCAGAGAGAGATAAAAGGATTTCTAGGAATGAAAGAATATTAAGAGAACTGTGTGACCAATCCAAACGGAACAATATTCGCATTATAGGAGTACCAGAGGAAGAAGAGAGAGAAAAAGGGATAGAAAGTGTCTTTGAAGAAATAATTGCTGAAAACTTTCCCTCGCTGGGGAAGGAAGTAGTCTCGCAGTCCACCGAAGCTCATAGATCTCCCAACACAAGGGACCCAAGGAAGACAACACCAAGACACATAATAATTAAGATGGCAAAGATCAAAGATAAAGACAGGGTATTAAAGGCAGCTAGAGAGAGAAAAAAGATCACCTACAAAGGAAAACCCATCAGACTATCATCAGACTTCTCAACAGAAACCTTACACGCCAGAAGAGAATGGCATGATATATTTAATGTTATGAAACAGAAGGGCCCTGAACCAAGAATATTGTATCCAGCACGATTATCATTTAAATATGATGGAGGGATTAAACAATTTCCAGATAAACGAAAGTTAAGAGAGTTTGCCTCTCATAAACCACCACTACAGAATATCTTAAATGGACTGCTCTAGAGGGAAGCACACCTAAGGCTAAAAAGATGTCACCAGAGAAAAAAAAATCATAGCAAAGAAAGCAGACCGTCCAAATACCAACTAAAGGCAAAGAATAAAACACCTATTATAGAAAGAAAGGAGGAGGAGGAATAAGAAGGGAGAGAAATAAAGAAACATCAGACTGTGTTTACAATAACTTAACAAGAAAGTTAAGTTAGATTGTTAGATAGTAAAGAAGCAACCCTTGAACCCTTGGTAACCACGAATCTAAAGCCAGCAATGGCAATAAGTACATACCTATCAATAATCACCCTAAATGTAAATGGACTGAATGCACCAATCAAAAGACACAGAGTAACAGTATGGATAAAAAAGCAAGACCCATCTATATGCTGCCTACAAGAAACTCAACTCAAATCCAAAGATATACACAGACTAAAAGTGAAGGGATGGAAAAAGATATTTCATGCAAACAACAAAGAGAAAAAAGCCGGTGTTGCAGTACTTGTATCAGACAAAATAGACTTCAAAACGAAGAAAGTAGCAAAAGATAAAGAAGGACATTACATAATGATAAAGGGGTCAGTCCAACAAGAAGATGTAACCATTATAAATATATATGCACCCAACACAGGAGCGCCAGCATATGTGAGACAAATACTAACAGAATTAAAGGAGGAAATAGACAGCAATGCATTCATCTTAGGAGACTTCAACACACCACTCACTCCAGAGGACAGATCAACCAGAGGGAAAATAAGTAAAGACACAGAGGCACTGAACAAAACACTAGAACAGATGGACCTAACAGACATCTACAGAACTCTACACCCAAAAGCAACAGGATACACATTCTTCTCAAGTGCACATGGAACATTTTCCAGAATAGACCACATACTAGGCCACAAAAAGAACCTCAGTAATTTCAAAAATATTGAAATCCTACCAACCAACTTCTCAGATCACCAAGGTATAAAACTAGAAATAAATTTTAGAAAGAAATCAAAAAGGCTCACAAATACATGTAGACTTAACAACACTCTCCTATTTAATCAATGGGTTAATGACCAAATCAAAACAAAAATCAAAGACTATATGGAGACTAATGACAACAACAACACAAAGCCACAACCTCTGTGGGACGCAGCAAAGGCAGTTCTAAGAGGAAAGTATATTGCAATCCAGGCCTATTTAAAGAAGGAAGAACATTCCCAAATGAATAGTCTAAAGACACAATTACTGAAATTGGAAAAAGAAGAACAAATGAGGCCCAAAGTCACCAGAAGGAGGGACATAATAAAGATTAGAGAAGAAATAAATAAAATTGAGAAGAATAAAACAATAGAAAAAATCAATAAAACCAAGAGCTGGTTCTTTGAAAAAATAAACAAAATAGATAAACCCCTAGCCAGACTCATTAAGAGAAAAAGAGAATCTACACACATAAACACAATCAGAAATGAGAAAGGAAAAATCACGACGGACCCCACAGAAATACAAAGAATCATAAGAGAATATTATGAGAATCTATATGCTAACAAGCTGGAAAACATAGAAGAAATGGACAACTTCTTAGAAAAATACAACCTTCCAAGACTGACCAAGCAAGAAACAGAAAAACTAAACAGACCAATCACCAGCGACGAAATCGAATTGGTAATCAAAAAACTACCCAAGAACAAAACCCCTGGGCCTGATGGATTCACCTCTGAATTCTACCAGACATATAGAGAAGAAATAACACCATTCTCCTTAAAGTTTTCCAAAAAATAGAAGAGGAGGGAATACTTCCAAACTCATTCTATGAAGCCAGCATCACTCTAATACCAAAACCGGGCAAAGACCTCACCAAAAAAGAAAATTACAGACCAATATCCCTGATGAACGTAGATGCAAAAATACTCAACAAAATATTAGCAAACCGAATTCAAAAATACATCAAGAGGATCATACACCATGATCAAGTGGGATTCATCCCAGGGATGCAAGGATGGTACAACATTCGAAAATCCATCAACATCATCCACCACATCAACAAAAAGAAGAACAAAAACCACATGATCATCTCCATAGATGCTGAAAAAGCATTTGACAAAATTCAGCATCCATTCCTGATTAAAACTCTCAACTAAATGGGTATAGAGGGCAAGTACCTCAACATCATAAAGGCTATATATGACAAACCCACAGCTAACATCATACTTAACGGCGAGACGCTGAAAGCTTTTCATCTAAGATCCGGAACAAGACAAGGATGCCCACTCTCTCCACTGTTATTCAACATAGTACTGGAGGTCCTAGCCACAGCAATCAGACAAAACAAAGACATACAAGGCATCCAGATTGGTAAAGAAGAAGTCAAATTGTCACTATTTGCAGATGACATGATACTGTACATAAAAAACCCTAAAGATTCCATTCCAAAACTACTAGAACTAATATCTGAATTCAGCAAAGTTGCAGGATACAAAATTAACACACAGAAATCTGTTGCTTTCCTATACACTAATGATGAACTAACAGAAAGAGAAATCAGAAAAACAATTCCATTCACAATTGCATCAAAAAGAATAAAATACCTAGGAATAAACCTAACGAAGGAAGTGAAAGACCTGTACTCTGAAAACTACAAGACACTCCTAAGAGAAATTAAAGAGGACACTAACAAATGGAAATGCATCCCATGCTCTTGGCTAGGAAGAATAAATATTGTCAAAATGGCTATACTACCTAAAGCAATCTACAGATTCAATGCAATCCCTATCAAACTACCAACAGCTTTCTTCAATGAACTGGAACAAATAATTCTAAAATTCATATGGAACCACAAAAGACCCCGAATAGCCAAAGCAATCCTGAGAAGGAGGAATAAAACAGGGGGAATTACACTCCCTGACTTCAAGCTCTACTACAAAGCCACAGTAATCAAGACAATTTGGTATTGGCACAAAAACAGACCCACAGACCAGTGGAACAGAATAGAAAATCCAAACATTAACCCAAACATATACAGTCAATTAATATTTGATAAAAGTGCCTTGGATATACAATGGGGAGATGACAGCCTCTTCAGCAGCTGGTGTTGGAAAAACTGGACAGCTACATGTAAGAGAATGAAACTGGACTACTGTCTAGCCCCATACACAAAGGTAAACTCAAGGTGGATCAAAGACCTGAATGTAAGTCATGAAACCATAAAACTCTTAGAAAAAAACATAGGCAAAAATCTCTTGGACATAAACATGAGCAACTTCTTCATGAACATATCTCCCCGGGCAAGGGAAACAAAAGCAAAAATGAACAAGTGGGACTATATCAAGCTGAAAAGCTTCTGTACAGCAAAGGACACCATCAGTAGAACAAAAAGACATCCTACAGTATGGGAGAATATATTCATAAAAAACGTATCTGATAAAGGGTTGACATCCAAAATATATAAAGAACTCATGCACCTTAACAAACAGAAAGCAAATAATCCAATTAAGAAATGGGCAGAGGACATGAATAGACACTTCTCCAAAGAAGAAATTCAGATGGCCAACAGGCACATGAAAAGATGCTCCACATCGCTAATCATCAGAGAAATGCAGATTAAAACCACAATGAGATATCACCTCACACCAGTGAGGATGGCCAACATCCAAAACACAAACAACAACAAATGTTGGCGAGGATGTGGAGAAAAGGGAACCTCCTACACTGCTGGTGGGACTGCAAATTAGTTCAACCATTGTGGAAAGCAGTATGGAGGTTCCTCAAAAAACTCAAAATAGAAATACCATTTGACCCAGGAATTCCACTCCTAGGAATTTACCCTAAGAATGCAGCAGCCCAATTTTGAAAAAGACAGATGCACCCCTATGTTTATCGCAGCACTATTTACAATAGCCAAGAAATGGAAGCAACCTAAGTGTCCATCAGTAGATGAATGGATAAAGAAGAGGTGGTACATATACACAATGGAATATTATTCAGCCATAAGAAGAAAACAAATCCTACCATTTGCAACAACATGGATGGAGCTAGAGGGTATTATGCTCAGTGAAATAAGCCAAGCCGAAAAAGACAAGTATCAAATGATTTCACTCATATGTGGAGTATAAGAACAAAGAAAAAAACTGAAGGAACAAAACAGCAGCAGACTCACAGAACCCAAGAACGGACTAATAGTTACCAAAGGGAAAGGGACTGGGGAAAATGGGCGGGAAGGGAGGGATAAGAGGGAAAAAGGGGCATTACGATTAGCAGATGTAATGTTGGGGGGGCACGGGGAGGGCAGTACAACTCAGAGAAGACAAGTAGTGATTCTATAGCATCTCACTACGCTGATGGACAGTGACTGTAATGGGGTTGGTGGGGGGGACCTGATGAAAGGGTAGTTTAATAATCGTAATATTGCACATGTAATTGTAAATTAATGATAAAAAAATTATATTAAAAAAATAATAATAAATAAATAAATAAAAGAGTAGTACAGAAAGCAGAAAACTGGGAGTTAAGAGAGCTTTTGGCATAGTGGGGAGTGCTGAGTGAACAGTTTCAGAGTTAGATAAATTTGTAAAATTAATCAGATCCAAAATTTAATTTGAAGTGGTGGGATAAGTCCCTGAAAGTTTGTGTCCCTAGATTTCAAGTTTTGGCTTCATAGTTTCTTCAAATCTTAGATGGTAGGATTCAGGTTATGATTGGCAAAAAAGGAAATGGGGAATATTAGGGAAGAATGGGATGATAATATGCCTAAGCTTCAGTTTTTGGTCATTTCTGTTCTCAGTTCTCATATTTATGATTTAGGGTGTTTTTAAATGTTCCCAAATGTTTATTTCAGGATATATAATTCCATTTGAAATGTGGTCTTAATTTTCTTCAGCTTTATGGTTTATTTTTTAGGGGTCTATTTTCATCAACAAGTTCTTTGATTCATATCTTATGGTATTTTATAGTAGTTAGCATGGGTGTTGTCTGCTTTGCTGTTCATTTCGTGGATAGGGTTCCTAATTGAAGACTACCCTCTTCTGTCAGTTCTGATTTAAAATAATCTACCTGTATTTCCATTATGTGAAAAAGATAAAGTAACTCAAGAAAATACATTTTTAGCATTTGATTAAAAAACAGCAAAAACCGCATAGCAATCAAAACACAGTCACAACTTGTGTTGGGGGAGTGTTCCTAGGACTACCCCCAGATTCACTGATTCACTAGGAGGGCTGATAGGTCTCAGAATATCATTGTATCCATGGCTATGATTTATTATGGTGAAAGGATATAAAGTGAAATCCACAGAGAGAGAAGGCTCATAGAGGAAACCAGGCTCAAGCTTCCAGAGTCATCTTCTATTACAAAATGTGCTTAATTTCCTGGGCAGTGAGTTGTGACAATATGTGTGATGTGAAATGTTGCCAATCTGGGAAACTCATTAGAGACTTAGCATTTGGACTTTATATTGGGCACTGGTCAAGTGGGACCCTCTGTCGAACATGTACTCAAATTCCAGAATCCCAGAAGGAAAGCAGCTGTTAAGCATAAAACATTCTTTGTACAGTTTAGCACAGTGAGTCACTGTCATAGGTAAATGGTGGGAACCACCTAAAATCTGAGTTCCTGGAACCAGCCAAGGTCCAACCTTACAAGCAGGCCTCTCCAGGGATAGCACTACAGGCTTACTGTGGTAACTCTTCTGCACCAACTACATGCTACAATACGAATGAATCTCACAAACATAATTTTGAGCAAATGAAGCAAGGCACAGAAGAGGATCTGCTGAATGCTTCCATTTATAGGACGTGTAAATACATTCAAAAGTACACTGCTATAAGTCAAAATAGTGTTTTACTCATAGGATAAGGCGGGGGGAATGATTGGAAGGGGATACAAGGAAGCTTCTGAGCCACTGCATCTGACTACTGGTTAAATTCAGTTGTGAATTTTTTGAGATATGCATTTATATATTTTCTGTTAGTATGTTGTAGTTTATTAGAAATTTGAAAACAACAGAGACTCATGGTAAATTGCTAAGGAAGTATGCCTTTTAGTATTTTCATGGTAAGACAAATGATTAACAGTTGATAGAGTATGGTGAGAGTCAGTATAATGTAGAAAAGAGCACAAGCTTTGGAAATAGACTTACAATGAATTCTAATTCAGCCATATAAATTATAAGTATCTCTGGGTAACTTGCTTTCTGAGTCTGAGTTTCCTCATTTTTAAAATAGAAATATTTAAAAACCTACTTTGAAGAGTTGTAAAGATAAATAAAATAGTGTACCGTATGTTTAAGCAACAAGCACAAAAATATAGTTATAAGATTTGTGGAGGTGCCAAAGAAGAAATTCAGATGGCCAACAGGCACATGAAAAGATGCTCCACATCGCTAATCATCAGAGAAATGCAAATAAAAACCACAATGAGATATCACCTCACACCAGTGAGGATGGCCAACATCCAAAACACAAACAACAACAAATGTTGGCGAGGATGTGGAGAAAAGGGAACCCTCCTACACTGCTGGTGGGACTGCAAATTAGTTCAACCATTGTGGAAAGCAGTATGGAGTTCCTCAAAAACCTCAAAATAGAAATACCATTTGACCCAGGAATTCCACTCCTAGGAATTTACCCTAAGAATGCAGCAGCCCAATTTGAAAAGGACAGATGCACCCCTATGTTTATTGCAGCACTATTTACAATAGCCAAGAAATGGAAGCAACCTAAGTGTCCATCAGTAGATGAATGGATAAAGAAGATGTGGTACATATACACAATGGAATATTATTCAGCCATAAGAAGAAAACAAATCCTACCATTTGCAACAACATGGATGGAGCTAGAGGGTATTATGCTCAGTGAAATAAGCCAAGCCGAAAAAGACAAGTATCAAATGATTTCACTCATATGTGGAGTATAAGAACAAAGAAAAATACTGAAGGAACAAAACAGCAGCAGACTCACAGAACCCAAGAACGGACTAATAGTTACCAAAGGGAAAGGGACTGGGGAAAATGGGCGGGAAGGGAGGGATAAGAGGGAAAAAGGGGCATTACGATTAGCAGATGTAATGTTGGGGGGGCACGGGGAGGGCAGTACAACTCAGAGAAGACAAGTAGTGATTCTATAGCATCTCACTACGCTGATGGACAGTGACTGTAATGGGGTTGGTGGGGGGGACCTGATGAAGGGGTAGTTTAATAATCGTAATATTGCACATGTAATTGTAAATTAATGATAATAAAATAAATTATATTAAAAAAAAAGATTTGTGGAGGTGAAGAAAGGAGTTTTTAGGTGCTTCCTGTAATATATGGTATTACTCAAATACATGGTTTATGGTGATACTGAAGTACCATAAGAATTATCATTTAACCAAAGTTGAAGTTTCAATTACGTTGTGACATGCTGTTAGATATGCTTTGTGAACTTTAGTTATTTGAAAGTTAGATTATGTACATTTAATATTTCTATTAGAAAAACATCAGACATTTTAGAAAACAAGATTTATTTTATCCATTTTTATGAAATCTGAAAACAGTTAAGTTTATGCATTATCAAGTGGATTGTTACCATAAATACAGAAATTCAGGTGGTCAATTTTGGTATTCTAGGAAAGTCAGTATGTAATAATTGCTGGAGATGAATTTACATAAGACCCCTGAATAATAGCTTAAGACAGCTCAGGATATAGAACTCATTAAGGCATATTTTCTGGAACTTAAAAGCCTCATCAACTATGTCACCACCATACAAAGATACTGTAAAAGTCTACTGTGACATGCTGAGTTAAAAATACTATTCTTGTGATGTCAGTGCTATGAATGGGTCATATTCCGATAAAAATAGAGAATACTATGTATCTTATTAGATTTGTTGCTAACTTGAAACATTATAACCATATCCATTTCTTCTTATACCAGTTCAATTCTTTCATTTCCGTCATAAAAGAGATGCTTAATCGATTGGAGTCTGAACATAAGACTAAACTGGAGCAACTTCATATAATGCAAGAACAGCAGAAGTAAGTATGTTGCATGTGGACCAGGCGTGAGATTAAAGTGATCTCATGATTGATTTTCTGAAATATAGACTAGAAAAATCGAAGATTTCAATCTGACCATATGTAAAACATTAAAAATTTTTTCCAACACATCAAGTGGAACTGAGTTAAAATAGAATGTTGTTGAAATTCTAATGTCATTTCTGAGTACAAAAATGTAATATCATATAATGTTAGCATTTTCTCTACATAAAGAAAATTCTATTTTTGAGCCTATGTCTTGTCAGCATTAGCCACTAGCATTGTATATTCAGGGTGCTGATCCCCAAGCACACTACTTACAGTATCTTCAAATCTGTGATATCTTGGTATTTTGATTTCTCCCTTTCTCTTTTCTCTAACCCCCAAAATATTTATAGGTAGTCACTTCATACATAGTAGCACAACATCCACCTCTTTTTTTTTTTTTTTTTTAGGGATTTTTGAAATTATTTGCAAAATGTTAGTATTCAAAGGAAGAAGAGAAAGGTGAAAATTATTCACTGGAGAATGCCAGTTTATTAAAATTACATCTCCACTATATTCTTTGCCCCAGAGAAAAACAAATGATTTTGAGGTGCCTGACAAAGTTTAATCCGGAGCCAAAAGACACCTGAAACCCAGTAAATTGGTATCAGTCATGAGCGTAGTCCCCAAATAGGAACTTTTTAACTTGTGCTCCAGAGTAAGATGAAGGCTTGTGGGAGTAAATATGCAAAGTATAGAATAATGTGAAATAGTCCTTTGTATGTGCTAAGTATTCTGTGATACATATATTTATGATGTTTGGTGGACTGACTGTATTAACATAGGAACCCTGAAAAATAATTAAAAAAATTTGTAACAGAAATTTTTAATATCTAGTATTTGTACTTGAGATGTAAATGAACCTTCCTGTTTTCTTTTTCCTATTTAAATCGTATCTATTTTTCAAGGCATAGATTTGGCCCACATCCCAGTGATTATATTGTTAGAATCACAGATTCTGAACTTAATCAGATTAAATTCCCCATATCGTACCTTGTCTCTCAGTGAGTTATAAGCTCTCTGATGGTAAGAACCATGCTTGCCTGGTTTTATGACACCCTGAGTAAATTCTCCAGTAAATCTCAAGTATTGAGTTTTTTAAAAAGCCTGTGTACAGATACTAATTTTTTGGGCAGAGAGACATCAATTGTAGTTAATAATGAAAAAGATTATGATTCCTTAAAGAATGAGGTGGCAGTTTGTCTAGGTTCTAGTAAATTCCATGTGGATGAACTATTTTTAGTATGAATTTTAAAAATATGCATTTCTTTTTATTGCTTTGTCATAATTCAACTGTCTCCTGCAGATCTTTGGATATAGGAAATCAAATGAATGCTTCTGAGAACACAAAAGTTACAAATGTTGGGTCTCAGGTAAGAAGATACTTAGATTAATTTTTGTAAAAGGTGCTTGATAATGTGCTTCATTTGATGGGCTTTTGATCTTTAGTAAAATAAACCTTTTCACATCATTCAGACAGTTGCCTTTTTATATTTCAGCAGATTGATAAAGTCTTTAACAACATTGGAGCAGACCTTCTGACTGGTGGTGAATCAGAAAATAAAGAGGATGGTTTACAAAATAAACATAAAAGGGTAAGATTTTTTACTGTTCTTTTATTACTCATATTGTGGGACTTCCTGTAAGCCACAGATTTTTGCTGGGAAGTACTATTTAGCATCTTAGCAAGAAACATTGTTTGATAATCTTCATGAAATTTAGAAGTTATCCCTGGAACATGACCCAAACCCATGTTGAGAATAGACACACTTAAGAACTTTAGCTTCTTCCCTAATTACTCAGCCTCCTACATGGTAACATTTCTGGGTTGTGTGACTCCTTTGTCCTTTCTGCTGCATTTTGCCAGTCATACCATTGATAGATTCCACTGTGTCTCTTCTCTGCTTCTGATTTTGAATAATAAACTATAAAATGATCCTTTCCAATTAAACTTGGTTGGCATCCAATATAAAAAATAGATTTGAGTTTCTGCTGAGGGCAATTTTCTTCTTTTCAGTCAACAAATATGTGTACCTGTATGTGTAAAGCCAACGAGCCACTGGATATTGTGGTTTACAAAATTGTAAGAAAACATACTCTGAGCTTGTAGTTTAGCAAGATAGTAAGAGAAAAAGACAAATACTGAATTTGATGCATACATTAGCAGTGAATGAAACTGTTTACTTCTTTCTTAGCTCTTTGGTGAGTTCCTAAAATTTTTTTGGAGCAAGGTAGATTAGAGTTGAATAAGAATCTATTTTATAAAATGAAATCACCTATTCATACTCTCATTTTCTGGAAAATGGTGACTCTAATGAATGGTTTTAAAATAATTTTTCATACTAAAAATATTGTAGCACAGATCCTGTGAGCTTCTGTTTAAAGTTAAATCTTACAATAATTAGAAATAAAACTTAACTATGGCAATCACCAATACAGGAGTAGTTTGCAAACTATTTGGTATTGTCAAATAGACCAAAACAGACTTCACACACAAAAAAAGAACTCTTCTGTTTTCCAAGTGGAATGATGAAGTTGCCAGTTGATTTTTCATTTTATTTTGTTTTAAGGCATCACTTACACTTGAAGAAAAACAAAAATTAGCAAAAGAACAGGAGCAGGCACAGAAGTTGAAAAGCCAGCAGCCTCTTAAACCCCAAGTGCATATACCCATTGCTCCAGTCAAACAGGTCAGAGTTCATTTCTATTACATATGTCAAGCATATTATACTTTAGGAGTAAGTATAGAACTTAGTCTACCTACTGTGTTTGCATGAAAATGCATTTCAAAGAATACCTTAGTATATAGTCTCTAACAAGTGCGGGCATAAAGAACTTTCCAGCAGCTCCTTAATAGCCTCCTCATATATACATATATACTGTTTCATGGTAGTGCCTTGTTACCAATAAAGTGGAAGCTAGGTGAACAGGGAGAGTTTCTTAAAAAATACTAGGTCTTAAAGGTACTAAATGAACTCTGTTCACTTTGAAAAGATCAGGAATATTATATTCATATGTTTATGTATTTTCAAGCAAAAAGTAACTTTCAATTTTTGGCTTTTCGGTTATAGTCAGGCTTGTAAATTGATTTGGGAATACTTACCTGTATGTCCGACCAGTATTTATTTCCTGCTATGTTCCAGGCACTCTTCTAGTTGCTGGTGCTATGGCATTGATTAAGGTCCCTTCTTGTAGAGAGTTCATACTCTTACTGGTTTTAGAAATAACTTTATCTTTGAATTATTTTTCTGTTACCTCTTAATCACTAAAATTTTTGTGGGACAAGGAAAAAAGAAAAAGCTTTGTGGGCCAGGAGGCAAATTAAGAATATTTTGTATATAAGAATAGAGAAAACAAATTTCCACAAAATTTTGATGAAATTCAAAATATAAAAATTATAGAGTATCCTTTTTGTAATGGGGGAGACAACATTTCATTTTTCATTTAATTGGAGTTCAGAGTTACCCTCTTATGAAATTGATTGCAAATGGTCGTCAGTAAAAACCATACAAAAATATGTGGTAGGCTGGGTTTGCCCTGTGGGCCATGTTTTCTGACTTGGTGTAGACTGTTGAGCTTAATTTTAATTTGTCCTTTATAATCTATCAGATGTTTACTAACTATAAAGTAATTTGAAATTCTTGGAGATAAAGTAATTCCCTCATAATTCCCTCATATTTTTCAGACTAAGGACTTGACAGACACGCTGATGGATAATATGTCATCTTTGACCGGCCTTTCTGTTACTACCCCTAAAATTTCTGCTTCAAGTACCTTCACCTCTGTTCCTTCCATGGGCCTTGGCATGATGTTTTCTACACCAACTGATAATACGAAGAGAAATTTGACAAATGGCCTAAATGCTAACATGGGCTTTCAGACTACAGGATTCAACATGCCAGTTAATACCAATCAGAACTTATTCAGTAGTCCAAGCACACCTGGAGTGACCAAGATGACACTGGGAACACCTCCCACTTTGCCAAACTTCAGTGCTGTGAGTGTTCCTCCTGCTGGCGCGAAGCAGGCTCAACAAAGACCCACAGATATGTCTGCTCTTAATAATCTCTTTGGCCCTCAGAAACCCAAAGTTAGCATGAACCAGTTGTCTCAGCAGAAACCAAATCAGTGGCTTAATCAGTTTGTACCTCCTCAAGGGTCTCCAGGTGTGGGCAGTTCAGTAATGGGAACACAGATGAACATGATAGGACAATCTTCCTTTGGTATGCAGGCTAACCCTTTCTTTAACCCACAGAACTTTGCACAGCCGCCAACTACTATGACCAGTAGCAGTTCAGCTAGCAATGACTTAAAAGATCTTTTTGGGTGAGGTGTCTTGCTCCTATTTTTGAAGGATTACTTCTTTTCAATCATGGGTGAGCTGATTTACATCTTTATATAGTTGGCTTGGAGGAACTACTTCTGTGGGAAAGTGAATGGTTCTCTGACAGAAAATAGCTGTTTCCATGCCAGCATAGTAGTTGTAAGGACTCCTTAACAGTTGAGTTTTTTAAAGCATTGAGGATTTTTTTCCTCTTACCATCTTCTCTTCAGATTTTTAAAAGACCCCAACCCTTACCAATCTTAAAGAGAAAAGAGACACCTGAATATCTTGAATAGCAGAATTTTTTAATCAAATGTTTATTTTGGCTTGTAAATCTTGGTGTTATTTAAAAAATTGAGTTGGTGGTAACTGCAAGTTTCATCTTTTAAATACTACATGGTACAGTCTCTCTTCACAAGTCATCACTCTTCATTTTAATATGTGGAAAATCTTGATGCTGTATTGATTTGTTTGCATTTAGTATGACAGAGAAAATGATAAGCATAACAAAAAGAATCAGGTCACTTGCTTTTTCCAATCTTATTTACTTCTGAGAGAAACTAATGTTTAGTTTAGTACAAAAGACCGAGCAAACACTGCAAAATTTAACTTAATGTTGATTTCATTGCTTTAAATTTAAGGCATTATTAACCATCTTAAATGCAAACTAATCATTGTAAATTATATTTAAGCATGGTCTGTCTCGAATAGTAATGTATTTTTCTGCATTCACGTGGGGACATTTACACTTTTTTCCTACCATATCACAGATAGAAGAGGTATGTACTGATACATGACAAAGCCCTCTGGTGTGATTCTCTGACTGTTGCCTTCATATTTCATTTTGATTTCAAACTTCTGAGGTTGCAGCATATATGAATTGCATTTTTAATAAGAGATTTGTAAGAATTAAACTATATTTAATGAGTAAACTTTTGAGATTTCTTCTGTATTGTTTCAGATGTAATAAACTTTACTTCTCTAAAAATGAGCAGTTGTATCTTCTGGCTACCAACAGATTTTCAGTTTACCCTGATAAAGTCTGACCTCATCAATGACTGCAATTGAAGTTTAATTTTTTCTGGGACGTTCAGGAATCATTTATTTGAACATCTTCTTCAAAGTCTTTCTCTGATTTTTTTTTTAATTTACTGATTATTCAACTCAGAGCCTTATGCTGTAAATGTCATTTGTATTTTATTAAATTATATTCCACCAGAACTATTACATGTATTAGTTGCTTCCATTGAGTTTGTGTTTTTTAATTATCTGAAACCGGCAATCATTTAAAATATATCATATGTTGTAGTATGCTGATACTAAGTTGATTCATTGAAATATACATATATATACACACTAAATATACACATTGTATATTGGTACTTGGTTATAAAATGTAATTTGATGATAATATTGCTGGCAGCATTCAGTAAGAGGGAGAGTTCTTTAAAAAATAAAAAGTCAGCTTTACATCTGGTTTCTTTATGAGCTTTATGTTGCTACATGGTTTTAGAAAAAGGACTCAGAAATGCTGAAGAAACTTAATCCAAGAAATGAAAGTCACTAGGATAATCAGATGCTTTGTCAAATACATTAACACCTTGGCCAGATTATCTGTCTTGTTTGTAACACAGTACTTCTCTTGAGAAAAGTTTTCATATGAAATAAAATTGCTTAATGTTGAAGAATTTTTCTTTGTAACAGTTCAGTAGTCACTATTTGTTAGGAAATTGTTTTTTTATTTTGTAAAATGCCATGATGTTGGTGGTGAACTCCTAATTAGAAGGAAAGCATAATATAACATATGATTTAACTTCTAAATATAAAAATAGATTATTTGAAAAAATATAATATGTAATTCCTAGGTCATTTTCACATCTTGTAATTTGCTCATTCATTGACATAGTGGTGCTACATTTTTAGAAAATTCTTCCTATGCTTTTTTTTCCTACTTTCTTGAAGGTATTTTATTTAAATAATTTCTATGAATTGAATGTTTACCATTGCCTTTTTCTGTTGAGAAGTGCTTATGAAAAATAGTGCTGCTTTTGGGTTTGTATTTCTATGTGAACATTTCAGAGTACTAGGTCACCTTAAAATTATTTCTGATATTGACAGTGTTAAGTCCCTTATGCTTAGAGTAGAAAATTGGTAGATTAAAAAAATAAAAAGCACATGTAGACAAAAATTACAAGAAAGATTCCTTTTTATTTGAATTGGTTCTTTATTCTAATACTAAAATGTGTGACCTATGTAGAGGATGTATAAAAGGAAATGGAAATAGACTATATGCTTGGCAGGGTTTTGTTTTTGTTTTTATTTTAGAATTCTTACAACTGTTTTCACCTGAATAAGTTAAGGAAGTAGATTTTATGTGTTTATTTAACCTGTAAAATACCTCACCTGGTGGCTTTTCCATATTAAAAGGTATATGTGGAAGTACCTGACAGCAAGCACAGAGTATACACCAAATAAATTGCAGCTTTGATAAAACTTTCCATATTAAGTTGTGATTTCATGCTTTGTGATTTACTGGTCTTGAAATAATTTTAGAGCAAAACGAATCTATAAGAATTCAAATTCTCTAGAATTTTCAGAGATTACATCTATGTCAGTGGCTTTCAAACTGTAACTGTGACACTCAGTAAGAAAAAGTATATCTTACATTGCAAACCAGTATATAAAATACATACCTGAAATCAAAGTTTTAGAAAATGTCTTTAATACATGTAGTATATTCTGATCTTTTTTTATTCTAGTCTATTAAAAAAAATACTGGTTACAATCTCTGTAGGGATTTCATCAGTTTGAATGCAACTGAAATAATTCAGCCCGTCTTCTCCAACCAGATGTAGAAACAGAGGGCCAGAGACTTAAGATGGCCTAACTCAAGAAGGTCGGAGCCAGGATCAGAAGCTAGGTTTTTTTTCTAATCTGCAGCCTAATCCTACCATGTTGCATCCCATATATTCTTTATTGCATGAATTCTGGAGTTGCTTTTGTTGAGACTGTTTTATGTAGCAAGTATGTGTTCAGTCTTATTGGGTACAATAAATATATTGCAAAAATCAGCATTGAAGAGGGGAGGGAGGTGACAGAACAGAAATGTGTATAGTCAAAATCAGCCTCTGGGCTGCTTCCCTGAACTGTGAGTGAGGAGGGCTGGGAGAGCCAGGTTAGCAGTGCTTGCAGGACCCAGACATGTAACAGAATTAAAGCATATAACCTTGGATGGTCGGTTGCAGTGGGAAAAGCCATTTCACCAAAATGGTTATTAGAAATGTTTTTGTCCAAAGCAACCAAGGTGTTCCAGCCACTCAGGGATGATTTAACTACCTGAGGTGCAAGCCACATACATAATTTAAAATTTTTTAGTAACCACATCAAAAAGTAAAAATAGGTGAAGTTAATTTTAAGAGTGTATTTCATTCAACTAAATAGAGCCAAAATATTATTTCAACATGGTATTGATACAGAGTTAGATAGCATAGGTGCATATGGAAGCTAAGTGGCCAAAAGAGTGAATCCTGGCAATTATCAACCTACTGATTCTGAGCTCCAAAAGCATCCTTCTCTGCCCTGCTTGGTGATGATACTAGAACTGAGCCCTGCAAACTTTTCTCCTTTGCCAGCTTGGCTGGATGTTAGGCCTCATTGACAGAGGGCCCTAAAGTGGTGCTGCAAAGTGGTAACAGCAAGAAGATGCGCTACTTCTGGGTTGTGGTTCTCCAGTGTTATTCACCATAGGAGCCCAGCAGCCCCTGAGGAGGACCTCCAGCTGTGCTCAGGTCCGCTCTCCCACCCTGGCTGTTGCTTTGGAGTAGTTCCAGTGGGCTGTTTCCATGGCAACTCACCCATTACCTCAGGCAACTGTTTCCTACACTGTGGCCTTCTTCTGTGACCACTGGCAGGTTGAAGGTGCCCGTGGAAACCACACTCTCCCCAAAGAAGGCTGGTGCTCAGCTTGCGTTGAGGTGGAAAAGAGAGCCTCTTCTAGCTTTAGTTTCTGAATTTTCTTCACTTTCTCTCAGAAGTGGTAGTAGCTTTTTTTTTTTTGCAACTGCTACTTGTGTATTCTTTAGTCTTTCTTTTTACTCCTTTAAATAGTTAACCTACCTTCTACTAGTTAACAATTATTTTATTAAAATTTGTTGAAATATCTGGTGTGGTTTCAGTCTCCTGACCTCCCCCTCACTAATAGACTCCTTAAGCTATTTGAAATGGTATTATATGATACATATTTATGCTGCTAGCCAAAACCATATGGGATTACATGTACCTATTCTATGTTAAAACTTTCTGCAAGTTCTTTTGAAATGTGCCTGTAGTAGAGATAGTGGCTTGACTAGTCTACAAACCTTTGATGCAGTTTCAATTTTTATCTTTTTATTTTTTCTACTTTTTGGATGTGTTCCTCTGTGGTGGCCTAGGTTGCTTAGGAAAGCCACTGTTTGACTTTCATATTAAAATAAATGAAATTGAGGCTAATATCTAGAGTTTGAATGTAGAAATCAGCATTCATGCAGGTCTCCTCCAAGTCTATGCCCTTAAGCCTGCCAGTCTTTCTAAATGCAGTGATCAAATGAAAGTCCAATATGGGGCATTTCCACAGGTACAATAGAAGCATACAGAGTGCATGGACTTTAGCGCCACATAAAGTTGGGACTATTTTTTGTATGTTATTTAAAAACTATAGCATTTATATATATTCATGTTAAATATATATATATTAGCATGCTAAAATTAATAGCATTTATGGTCTGTGGAGGTGTGGGGTGGGGTGCTTTATACATTTGTTCATGTATTGAAACAAAACCAAAATTGTTTTTAAGAAAATATTATCTCTTACAGTGGGTACTCTTTAGATCACTTTTGTGAAGAGATAGATAGAAAGGCCTCTCACTGAGACAGTATCCTCACTAAACTCCAGTTTCAGAAGGAGACATCATCTGTAATCTCAGCTCCAGTGATTATACAGACTTGCCCTTAATCAGCAATAGTATGTTACCCTGGGTACTAGTCAGAGGACAGCCTTTAACTCTTGATTACCCAACATTCAAAAATCTAACTTGAGACATGGCTATGGAGGAGGCCAAAAATTGAGTAATCCATGCATTTGTCTAGAAATTCTTAATGTAATTAAGCCCACCATGGAGATCTTTGTGCCCTTTTTTGAACACACATCAAGTTCCTTTACCACACTTAACTTTGGACTATATTGTGAAACTGATATTCATGCCAGGGATGACACAGGTTCACTCCACCATGCAATTGCTTCTTTGAGGACCCCTAGGAGAAATTCCGGTTTCAGTTCAGGAGTGAATGTGCTTCTAAGCACTGGTTTGCCCTTACCTCTTAAAGTCTCTGAATAATGAATGTAACAAATCACATTAACAGCTGAGGCCCAGCCAAATTTTCAGTCTCCCTGTAGCAATTGTGTAGGTTATTAATAGTATGCATATCTCAACTTAACTTTTGGCTTCATCTGATTTTTAATAATTTCTATTTCTCCTTTGATTTCCTCTTTTTCTTTTTTAAAAGTTTTGTATCATGTTCTTAGAAATCCTCATTTCGGAATAAGGTAGAGTATAAATAAATAAGTGGAGTGAATGAGTTTAAAAATCTAGTCTCTTTCACTAGCTGACCAGAATAAGTTTTCCCAACTATAAGAGAAGGTTCATGCCTTACAAGCTTATTAGAACTAAATGAAGTACAAGTGTGTGAAGGCTCCTGACACATGGTAGGTACTCAATAGATACCCTCATCTTCCTTATGATGGCTATAGGTGTCTAAAATAATCTCTGCTTGAATGAAGAACAGATAGTTCACCCAGCATGACTTAACATAGATTTTTCAAAAAAAAACCAAACCAAAAACGGGTTATAGGCTTGGTACTGTGAGATTCTTAGGACACAAACAGTAATGAGATATAGGCCCTTGCCCTCAAGGAATTTACACTGCAGTTAATAAACATAGCTGAGTAAACCAGATAATTATAGGACTTTGAGGTACTGCTGTGATCAATCTACAGGTGAGGCTAGGGGAGCGTGGGGAATACTTTAGAGGTGACAGCATGAGCTTGGCCTCATGTGGAACCTTTTTAAATTGTCTTTGATGCTCTCAAACGATTATTTAGGAATCACGTTTTCCTAAATTAAGGTAGACACAGTAGGGAAGGGAACAGATAAGTAACTCCCAGGGTCCTTTTAAGTTTTCAGATTATATATAAAACTCAAATTAAGGAGTCTGGTTAAATGACTTTTTGATTACCAGAAAATGTGGAATTAGCCTTGGCTGCTTAAAACCTTTCCTATGAGGCTAAGTCAGGGATGATAGCAAAGTGAGGAGCAAGTAAGTCAGTACAGGGTTGTTTTTTTAGCTAATTTATGCTTCACTGAGTATTTCAGAAATTTCAGATACCACCCTTACGGGCTCAATAAAAGTAAACAACAGATCTCTTGAAAACTGGCTGATTTCTGGGGCTGTAAACTACCAGAAGATGTCACTGTTTCTCAAGTAATGACCCCATTACATTGGCCCTTTCGCAGGTCCACGTTTGAACAAGCAGCTGTGACAGATTGGTAAGAATATTTGACTTCTACTACTGAATTTGTGAGAAGGACAAGACCTCATAAGAAATACTTGTCCAAGGTGTTGTAGGTTTGTTTCATTTTCATTCTTGATGCCCAAAATATAAACCCTGTTCGCTGCTTCATCTGTACTTTTGAGAAAAGTGAAGGTGATGAAAAACTGCATTATTATAATGAACTGCATTTACTAAATTACCAGATTTTCTAGGATATTTTGGCCTTGAACACAACCTTCATGGTGTGTCAAGGAAAACTGGAGAGTGTTTCCCCACTAATAATACTGGGTGAAATGAACAAGTATTCCCCCCAGTTACTTACAAATAGGGACTTTGGACTAAATCTGAACCAATGTACACTCAAAGTTTCTAGGCTAGAAAAACACATGTTAAAAATAAATTTTCTTGTCTTCACAGCCAAAAAACAGACTCAAAAATAGATAATCGAGTGTCTTATATTGGGGGTTGTGGGAAGTGAGATTTTCTAAGATGAAATGATAATTTCTTAAAGGCAGCCAGTGTGACAGCCAAGCAAATGAATACATGGGTATGGTTTCTTGTCCAGCTCTGTCTATTGCTTCAAAAGAACTAACTATATCACTGGTCTTGATGCCTTTGGCTTCAACAATACAGTGGAGTAATATGCCCAGCCTGGTTTTCTAGGTAGGTAAGTAGAAGACTCAAAGGAGCAGTTAAGAATGAAGTTGAAAGTGTTTCATAAATATAAGGAATTCATGTGCTAAGTAAATTCTTCTATGAAAAATGCAAAATACTTAGAAATTATTCTATGCTGTGTAAAGGCCTACATTTCTGTATTTTGATTATTTGACTTAAATTTTTATTAATTGGGAAAAATTTATGACACCTAATATTTAGGCAGTTACAGTGATGGACTGAAAGTAAAACTTGATTTGTTTCTAGGGTGTCCATGTATGCAATCTTACGTTTGCAAAGTATTACACAGATTTTTATTTATTAACACTACAATATTATGTTCCTAGAATTTAGGAACATAGAGCCAAGTTAATTGAATTCCAGTGTCCAATTAACAGTGAGCTGAAATATAATGGGATTGTCAATGCTTCACTGTGGACTGGAAGTGGTATGATATTAGCAAGTGAGTTTTTGTAATCAGATGGCTTTAAATCCTGGCTCCACCATAAACTATGTAACTTTGGACAACTTGAATTTGAACCTCAAACTTTAAGTTTCCTGATTTGGAAAAGTGGAGATACCTATTTGGTCCTTCTACTTTGTCATATCTACTTTTTCATTCTACTTTGTGAGAATGAAATGAGATTGGGAAACTCAGTTGAAAGACAGATAAGGAAGCAATTGCTGTAGAACGGCATTAGCCATTAGCCTCCCCTTAGAAGGGGTGTCTTATCAGACCTGGGTGGCCGGTGGCAATCTTAGTCCAGGGGCTCATACATCAGTATTCATGATTATTTCTTGTCATTTTACTATTGGTTTGCCCTACTTTCTGGTGGAAGTCTTTAGTGAAAACAGATTACTATATAATCTTAAAAACCAGGACCCTGTTTTTTTTTTATTTCTAAAATTTCCACAGTAGCAAGCACAAGCTTACCTATAGTATATGCAGGGCTTATCAAGGTCTTTCGCCGCAAAAGGGGAAGTGGGTCGAGATGGCAGTTTCTGAGAACGAGGGATTGCTATGATCTGGGCAAGCACCCCTAAGATGTCTTAGTTAATATTTTTCTCTAAGGAAAAAGGCTTTTCTGTACAAATGATGAGAAGGCATCAGATGGCTGAATTTTTCCTAATATTCAGTCTATAGTTCCCCAGCATAGCCCAAAGCTTTAGTTTCATGGCCTCAGGAAGTTCTACTCTATACCTAGTTTCCTCTCTCTTTGCACTATTTGATATTTTGAGAAAAGGAGCACATATTTTAATGCTGTCTGTAACAGCTGAATTATGTAAAACCCAAGCTCACTGCTTCAACTTTGTCTTCTACCACATGGCATACTCACCCCACTCTAACTATGCAAGTTTCCCTCCTGAAAGTCTTTGCTCCCACATGTTTTTCATTTCCCTCCCTCTTTCTCCCACCAAAAGCTTACACTGCCACCGCCTCCCCCTCCTTCTAGGAAGCCCTCTCCCACCCCATCAGCAAGCCCAGGCAGATGTCGGCTCCTTGCCTGTGCCCCTGTAACTCCATGTGTAGCACTCACTGCACTGCGTGGGCTCATTCACTTTCCGGTTGGTTTCTTCAAGAAGATCACAGTTCAACATCACCAATGCCCCAAAGGGGCCCTCCACATAGTAGGTCCTCAGAAAAGGAACAGGTGAACAAAATGAGCCTCGGTCTGGAAAGTCTGGCTTTACGTTTTTCTTGTCTTTTTAACAATAGTTATAGTGTAGAAGTAAAGAGTACAGGCTCTGATGTCAGATTGCCTGGGTCCATATCCCATCTCTGCTTAGTTTCCTAGCTGTGTGAACTAGAACATGTACTTAGCCACCTATGCCTCCATTTCCTCAGTTACAGATGCTATAATGATGATATGTACTTCAGATAGTTCTTGTGGGGACTAAATGAGCTAAGGACTTAAAGTCTAGTACTTAGAAAATGCTCCACAAATATTAGTTGTTATTGTTATCAGCCATCTAAGTCACCAGCAAGAAACTTGTAGATTCTTGTGTTTCATGAGCAAAACGTTCTCCAGGAATGGTTAATGTTCTCATCAGTCATTGACCCTTAAGATCCATGTGATCTTTACCTATTAGTGCTTCCATTACGTGTTCTAAGAGATAAACCTAGGGGACTGAGGAAAATGTGTTAGAAGCTCCACCAGCGGATGTTTTCTGTACTGAGAGAGTGTGGTTATCACATATTGATTGTCTTTGGTTTTGATGAATGAGCAAGCTTTTTGGAGGCAGGTAAAGACTTGGTGGAATGATTAGATGTGTGATTTCCTATGGCTTTTGTATTCCCAGCCTTAAGGGTAAGGATGGTGGCCAGTATCCTTTTAAAAAGTACAAGGTTGGACAGGCTTTTTTATGCAGAAACTGGCAAGCTGCTCCTAAAATTTACATGGAAATGCAAAGACTTAGAACAACCAAAACAATTTTT
Source organism: Smutsia gigantea (assembly GCA_032199065.1). Classification (NCBI taxonomy): domain Eukaryota; kingdom Metazoa; phylum Chordata; class Mammalia; order Pholidota; family Manidae; genus Smutsia; species Smutsia gigantea. The sequence continues at coordinate 237,217 of JAVSCE010017767.1, read as the reverse complement.
TTAAAAAGAACAAAGCTGGAGGACTTTCATTTCCCAATTTTCCAGCTTACTATTAAGCAACAGTCAAGACAGTGTGATACTGGCAGAAGGATAGACATGAAGATCACTAGAACAGAATTGACAGTCCAGAAATAAGTCTTTGTGTTAAATTGGCTTTTGACAAAGGTGCCAAGGCAATTAATTGGGGAAAGGATAGCCTTGGTGCTGAAACAACTGGAGATACACAGAAAAACACAAACTTAGATGTTTACCTCACACAATACATAAAAACATACTTAAAAAAGGATCGTAGACTTAAACTGTAAGAGCTAAAACAAAACTTTAAAAGAAAAAATAGAAAATCTTCAAAACTCAGAGTAGGCAAAGATTTCTTAGGAGTAAAAGTACAATCTATAAAATATTATAAATTGGACCTCCTCAAAATTAAAAGTTTTTGCACTTAAAAATACAGCCTAAAGAGAATGAAAAGACAAGAAGCAAGCTGGAAGAAAATATTTACAAAATGCATCTCTGATAAAGGGTTTGTATCAAGAATATATACTTATATACCTCAATAGTAAGACAAAACCCATTTAACAAAATGGTTAAAATATTTGAATAGAAATTTCACCAATAAAGGTATTTAGATGATTCATATGCCCATGAAAAGATGGCCAATGTCATTTGTCATCCAAGAAATGCAAGTTAAAACCACAATGAGATACTATGTGATACCCACTAGAATGGTTGGCTGTACTGAAAAAGACAGATGACAAATACCGGTGAAGAAGTACAGAAATGGGAGCCCTCATACACATGGTGGGAATGTAAAATAGTGTGGCCACTTTGAAAAATAATTTCGCTGTTTCTTAAACATATGCTTAACCATAAAATCCAGCAATTCCACTCCTAGGTAGACTTAAACTGTAAGAGCTAAAACAAAACTTTAGAAGAAAAAATAGAAAATGAAAAGATAGGTCCACACAAAGACTTGCACACAAATGTTTTCAGTTATATGCATAATAGCACCAAACTGGAAACAGACTGAATGTCCATCAATAGGCCAATGGGTAAACACAGTGTGATGTAGCCATACAGTGAAATATTCCACAAAAAAGGAAAAAAGGGGAACAAACTACTGATAAAAGCTGTGATGTGAACAAACCTCAAAATAATTTTGCTCCGTGAGAGAACTCAGACATGAGAGACAATATACTGTATGATTCCATTTATGTGAAATGACCAGGAAAGGCAAATCTGTGGGGACAGAAAGCTGATTATTGGTTGACCGGGGCAGGGTGTGGAGGTAGGAGATAGGGGTTAACAGTGAATATGTGGGATCTTTTGGGGTGATAGACATGTTCTGTCTGCTTTGTGTTTTATGGTGATGGCTGCACAACTTTGTAAGTTTACTAAAAATCGTCCACTTTAAATGGGTGAACTATATGATATGCAAATATACCTCAGTAAGTGGGAGGAGACAGTGGGGGTGCAGGGGGAGGAGTGAGAGAATGAGACCAGGGCTGGAGCCAGGCTGTTTGGATCTGAAACCTGGCAAGTTTAACCTCTTCTTGCCCCAGTTTCTTGTCAGTAAAGTTGGAGAAAATAATGTTTCTAAACACAAAGCAGTGTTGGGAAGATTATGGTAATAGATAAAGGGTGCTTAACACAGCCTTTGGACCATAGATAGAGCTCAATAAATATTAGGCATAATAATAATAATAGCTATTATTGGTAGGTGTTTAACTGACCAAGAATCCAGCTCTGATTTGGGTAACTCAAATCTTGGAGAAGGAATTGGACTGCAGCTGGCAGTGGGCAGTGACCAATCTTGGGGAAATGACTCCTGGGGAATCTGAGAGCCTAAAGCACAGATTGGTGCCTCACACGCAGGCTGGGAGATTGGAGCCCTGGCACCTCGCAGGTGAAGGCTCTTTCTCCGCAGCAGCATCACATCAGGACAGTACCATCCTGTTGCCTATGCATGTGGGAGCAACTCCATGCAATATTCCAACTCCAGTCCACCAACTATTTGGGTTCCTACAACGTGCCAGGTCCCACTGGGTCAGAGGACAGGTGATTTGGAGGCATGGAGAAGGGACACACCTAACCAAGTCTATGAAGGTTTCTAGAAGTGATGTTTCAGTGAGGCTTCAAAATCCCTTGACGTTTCCCAGATGAAGGGTGAGGAGAGTTACCCAGGCAGACTAAACCCCAGAGGCGACAGGGAGCTTGCTGAGTTCAGTGGGGTGCTGATAGAGGAGCGGAGTTATGAGAAACAAGGCTGGGGCCCAGGGAGGCCCTGTGGACCTTGACAAAGAAGTTGGATTTATTGAGGCCCAGTGAAGAGTTCTACGCAGTTTCTAGGACCCACTCAGATATCTTCAGTTAGACAGTCCCAGTGGCACCTATGCACTATACCTTGAGAGATCCTGCTCTGTTGATCGGGAGCAAATAAATGCCTTCCTAGATGTTTGTGGCCTGGGTTTTGCATTTTAGCCCCCTCGGGTGCAAGCAAGTGTTCCTCCATGGACCACATCTATGCTGGTATTTGACTGCAAATTGTTCCATGGCTCCCACAGGGGCGAAAGAGGCATAATGTGGTAGCTGAGAACTCGTCTGCAGAGCCACGTGTAAATGTTCCATACACTTCGCCCTAGGTGCCTGCTCTGGCTGAGAGCCCATTAATAAGCCCCAGCAGCTGAGGGGCCGTTACTGTGCCCGTTACTATAGCGTGAGAGCCTCCGCCGAGCTGAGCGAGGCAGCGGGGGGCTGGAGGCAGGCCTGGCGGATGCCGTCGCTGGTCTCAGGACGCCTCGTGGGCTGCAGCCCCCTTCAGCTTCTTCAGCTGCAGCGCAGGGAGGGAGCGAGGCTGCGGCTGCGCTCAGCCTGGGAGTGGCTGCCGAGGAAGCGCCACAGGCGGCCGCAGAGCGTGTGTAGCTTTTCCCGGGGCTCAATTCCCAGCCAGACACCCCTTGGCCTCTTTTTTTTGTGTGGAGAGGGGAAGTTGTTGTCTCATCTTGAAAGACCTGGGCTGCGTTTCATCTCCTTTTTGATTTTTTAAGTAGTTACCTCCCCAAGAACTGACTTCAAAGAAAGCAGAATAGTCCGCACGCTGGGCCGAAGAAAGGATGACAGTTTCTGAGACTGACTAATAACGCCTGAGGTATCCCCGCCCCCCTGCAAAATGCCTTTTAAAGCATTTGATACCTTCAGAGAAAAATTTCTGAAACCTGGAAAAGAAAGAGTGAAGAACGCCGTGGGAGATTCGTTGGGGATTTTACAAAGGTAAAGTTTGAATGCAAACTCGACTTTTATTTCTCAGCAGCTTCACATTGCTAATGTCTGAGAGAATTTGCTTCAGGTTTTAAAAACCACATTTTGAAAAGGAGTGGGTGTACCAGATTACAGGGCTTCTGAAGCCCCTTCCAGCTCCAGCAGACAATGCCTGGAGGGAAAAAAAAATGCCGCGAAAGTATAGGGTTTAATTAGGAAAATACCAAGACAAGCTTTCTGCTTATGCGGCAGGACTAGTATTTGCTGCAGACGGTGGTAGTGCTTACTATGTGTTTGTCATTGAATTAGAACAGATTTAGGGAGATAATAGTTGCTGTTAATTCAGTAGTGATGACAAAATCAGAAACCACTTTATGTGGTGATACTTGGAGCTGAAATAATTTTTAAGAATTTTTCACTGCATTTTGCAATAGAAATGAAAATTAGATGTTTGCAAATTTGTTTAGCTTGTATAAACTATATAAAGAGTTTCCTGGTTGCATAGTTTTCAAAGAGAACAATAGTTACACAATAGTTTGAGGAGGGTAACTTAAAAAATCCTCCACGGTTGCAGTTAGGAAAATGTTAAGTACTATTATTGAATTGAATGTTTTCATCCAAAGCAGAAATAAATCTTTTTTAAAAGTAAAATATGCTATTTTTGGAAGGAGAGGTTGCTGTAAATGCATGAATTGATGTGACATTTTAATTTGTAATATTTTTTTATAGACAGTAAGTGCCTTCCTAGGTTTATACATAAATTAATAAGTGGTCCTTATGTATAAGATAAAACGACTCCTTTAGTCTCTCTGATATAGATAAATGTGAATAATACCCTTGATAACATTTTTATATGTTTGAATGATTATTTCTAATCCTGCTGAATGAAAAATGCCACCTGGCATCTCCTTTTAACTTTTCTGTTATCTTTTCACTTTAAAAACTTTAACATTAAAGGACTATGGCACAAGGAGATTCATTCCTTCTGTTTAACAGCACAGGTGCTCCCATCAGTATTAAATCTCCCATTGTACCACTCTTGATGAGCTTCATAGTAGGAGAACTGGGCTGGGTACCTTATTAATTTAGTAATTAAAAACAAAGAGGTTTCAATCAGACCTACACTGAATTATCATGTATGGATGAAAACTTGGCCCCATGACAACAGTATAAACCAGCCAAACATAGGAAATGATTATAATAACCTTTGCTTTCTTTCAAGTGTTTTATCCTTCTGTTGAGCACTCCCTAGGTAACGGTCTTACTGGGGTGGTGTTCATTTAATTAAAAATGCAAAAGGAAAGCACAATGGCTCAGTGACATATTCAGGTGATCACAAAGGAATCATAACAAAGTCAGAAATGAAAACCATGATTTTGGAGTCTAGTCACCATTATAATCACCAACGCTGTGTTTTAGTGTATAACATACATGACAAAAAATATTTAGGAATTTTCTTTTCCAACCTCGTTTTTTTGAAATTTAATTGCTTTTTCAGTAAGTGGCTTATCCTAAGAGCTGGTTTTGCTATGTTTGAGTGGATGGTCCACTTGAAGATCCTTTTGTTTAGTGCAGTGGTTTGCTTATAACAAACTTAGTCTTTTCCAAGTTGTGCGACCTCAACTCAAAATGGAGCTATGTGTTTAGGACTCTGAACAGTTCCTCAGAATTCACAGAACAGTAGTAAAATGACTAACAGTGATTGAGGTAGAGAATGCACTAAATGCAAGCTAGATGTTACCATTGTTGCTGTAATTGGAGAAAGGCTTTCGGAAAAGTAGACCCAAACTTGGACCCCTTCTTTCAGTGATCCCTAAAGAGAAATTATTGGCAGATGAAGGAAAAAAAGGCATGAATTGACCAATGATCCAAGTTCATCCTAAGCTCTAGTGGTTATTGAGCATAACTCCAAAATTGGGGCTCCTCCAAGAAGACCATCTTTGTCATACACTTGGTATTAACCTTAGCTATAAGGTAATTATATATAAGTTTCTTGCCCACAGCCTGGCATATAATGGACATTCCCTCCCTTCACTGATTTTTCACATAAACAAATTAACAGAATTCCATGTTTAAAAAAATTGCAAACAACTGTTTTGTAAGAGACAAGAACACTTGAAAGTTAGGCACCCTGCCTTTCTACCTTACCAAGCACTATAAATCACAGATGTCTAATAATGTTTGAGACTGAAATCATCATCTGATTGGAACTCTTGAGGTGCTTTTTAATTACGGAGCATTTCTTACAGCCAGGGGAGTGGCATATGCACAGGGAGGCATTTGAAGTTCTCGCATGGGGCTGATTACAGTTAGCATATTAGCCTTCCTGGAGAATAGTCATTGTTGAAAAGGAGCTGAACTATTTAATCAGCTAAAGGTACAATGATATTTTGGGAAGTGGAAGAAAGACAATATATTCACTTCTAGTCCAGTGTTGAACAGATGACACAGAAGGCATTAAATTTGGAAATTAGTATCGAGAAATTTACATGCACATTTATTCAACTTAAATGACAATATGGGTATCTTCGAATTGCTTATCTGTAATAAAATAATTAAGGCAAACAGTATGTTCTAGTCAATATAAACTCATTTAATTCTATTAGCAACCCTATGAGGTGGGGACTATCATAGTTACAGTTTTACAGGTGAAGAAGCTGAGGCACGGACAGGTTAAATAAGTTGCCTAAGGTCACATAGCTTCTAAGTGGTAGAGCTGGGTTTCAGACCAGATGCTCTCCACCCATTATTCTTAGTCATTACACCATGCTACCTCTCAAAGTGTCTTTGCTCTTCCCGCTTACTGTCTTGAAATTCAATGGCTCATTTAGGTTTAGGGGAGTTTCTTGGGCTTAAGTGTAGCCAGCAACCTCTGGATCTTATGGCAAGTGTGGGCTTTTCTCCTAATCAGTTATAGAGCTGAAGGCTTTCCCCAAAGGAGACTGAGGAGGAGTCGGGTCTCCTTTAAATATTTGTATCTCCCCTTTAAAGAGATGGAACTAATCCCTGTATTAAGTTCATCCTCAGCATTCAGTGGTTGTGTATTGAAGGTATGTACCAGATGCTCACTGTCCGCTCTGTCCACAAAGGCAGGTGTGTGAGAGCAGCTCTGAGATCAGGTGGACCTGGGTTCCAGCTGTCCTGCTGTCCTTTACTTTCTGCCTGCATGACCTCAGGCAACTTGGCTCCCGTCTTTGCAGCCAGGGTGATTCTAATGAAACAAAGTCAGATCATGTCTCTCTCCTGCTCAAAGCCTCTCTGGGGTTTCCCACCTCAATCAGAGTTAAAGCCAGTGTCCTTTCAATGTCCTTCAAGGCCCTATGTGACCCATAGGATGTTGAGAAATCTCTCTGACCTTATCTCTGACCTTCTTTTTCCTGCCTCTCCCCACTCCAGCCACACTCCTTGCTCTTATTGGAAGTCCCTGGACCCACTCCTGTGCCAGCTTTTGCACCGTATGTTTTGTATCCTGAAAGCTTTTCTCCCAAATAACCTAACTGGCCATTCCCTCACTTTCTTCAAAGTCTCTTCCCAAAGGCCACCTTCCCAGGGAGGGCCTTTCTAACCACCCAGTTTATGCTCACCTCTCCTCCCACCCACTCCCTGTCCTCTTCCCTGCTTTAACTACTCGACCTCTATCTAGGTAGGGTTCCCTAAAAGCAGAGCCTGCGACAGGGTTTTGGACAAGCCTAGGGTGTGATTTACTGGGCGGTGATGTGGGGGGGAGTGTGGAGTTCATCCTGAAAAAATTGGGTGGGGGGGAGGGACGCAGAATAGGAAAGGAGAAAACCAAGCGAGGATGTGATCTCAGGCAATGGGCAGGCCAGATCACAGCAGAAAGCTCTGGACATGGCCTGCACAGAGGCCTCTCTGAATGAAGGGACCAGCTTTTTATGTCTCTGGAACAGCACTTCCTACCTTCAGTTCCGACCTGCAGAGGACGGCCACCACTGAGCTTCTCAATGGTGCTGGCGGCCCCGGCACCATAGCATCCCTCATTACCCTGGTAAAGGGAGTATTCCTCAGGCCACCTGAGGAATATAGTTAGCCTGTAGGTTTTCTGGTCTTACATAATAAATACATTATAACATATGTCAACTTCTTTGAGCCATTTGATCCCTTTCTCTATAATCTGCAGTAACAGTTCTAGCATCTCTTAAAAAACAAAACAGTTAAAGAGAAACCTGTTTACTGAAGAGTATGATCAACATTGAAAAAATGTCATGAATTTTTATATTCCAAATAATAGACATCAAAATTTTAACTAAAGCAATAGAAGATAGCCCCTTTAATCCTCATTAATTCATCTATATGGCCCATTCAAATTCTGTAGTCAAGCATTTAAAATGCAATAAGCCTGTATTTAGGTTTACTGGACAATGAAGGAAAGGGAAGGAGGTGGAACCTGGACCTAAGGAAGAATACTCTTGTGGCCGAGGGTATTCTCTCTTCTAAAGGAATATGAACTGCAGGAGGAATGATGTTTGACATGCTTATGAAACCATGACCTGAGTCCACCAGGTCCCTGTCTTGAGGTTCTTAATCAAAGGAGGAAGCCACTCATGGTCAAAATGAAAGGCAGAAGTCACTGACAGTCAGATCCACTTCAGAGGTATGCTCTGCTCCATTACTGCACCACAAGAAACTCTCAAGTTATTAAAAAAATCATAGTGGCCATAATCTCTGATCACATAAGACTAGAAATTAGTTTAAAAAATAAAAAGTCATCAGGCTCCTCTTGGCATCTCTACTTTGTCTTGGTTTCTGAGACCTAGAGCCCAACCAAACCATTTCCTTGGCCTTTGCCAGGATGTTAAATTCTGGGTCATGGGAGAATACCCCTGAGTTAGCTTCCTAAAGCTGTTGTAACAGTACCACAAACTGGGTGGCTTAAATGTATTTATTTTCTCACTTTTCTGGAGGCCCAAAGTCAACTGAAGATATCAGCAGGGTCATGCTCTCTCCAAAGGCTCTGAAGGAGGGTTCCTCTTTGCCTCTTCCTTGCGTCTGGTGGCTGCTGGTAATCCTTGGCGTTCCTTGGTTTGTGGGCATATCATTCCAGTCTCTCCTCTCTTGTCACATGGCCTTCTTCCCTGAGTTTGTGTGTCAATGTGTTCAAATTCCCTGCTGCTTATAGGGGCATGAGTCACTGGATTAGGATCACCCTAATCCAACTTGACCTCATCTTAACATGGTTGCATCTGCAGAGACCCCGTTTCCAAATAAGGTCCCATTCATGGTATGGGGGTTAGGACTTGAACTTATTATTTTGGAGAACACAATTAATGTACTCCTCATATTGACAAACTATCCCTTATTCAGTTTTATTACCCCTCCATCTCCCTCAGATGCAGCACATTCAGGATCCATTTCCTGCTTCCTACCGGTAAATGTTAGCACCTGCTCCTTTGGTGCATAACCCCTTCCTTTACTGGAAGGCCCAGTAAATGCCCAACCTGGAATTTGGCTCTAATTATTTTTCTGTGGGGCAGACAGGGAGGTGGGAGCACATCCTGAAGAGTGCCAGCATTGTTCTGTAAATCACCTGCTGCATTTGAGGCCTTTGTGTAATTTTCAAGTAAGGGGATCCATTGTCCAACAAGAGGGGAGTGTCTGAGGGTGGGAGGTGGGGGTTCAGAGAAATCTAGGGCTTTAGATATTAAAGTGCATTTATCCCTTTATCCAAGTCTCAGATGTCCTCCCATTCCAAGTTCTCAGCATCCCATTTCTTATCAGGATCTCAGCTTTGGTGCCTGAAACCTACCTAGGCTCAGAATTCTACCTTCTCTGGAATTCTGCTATTTTTAAAAACAAAGCTTTTATTTTGGAATAATTTTAGACTTACAGAAAAGTTGCAAAAATAGTACAGAGACTTTCTATAAACTCCTTACTCAATTTCCTCTAATGTTAACTCTTACATATACTGTGGTATATTTGTTAAAACTAAGACACCAACATTGGTACATTACTAATTAAACTCCACACTTCATTAACATTTCATTAGGTTCTCCACTAATGTTATTTTTCTTGTTCCAGGACCCAGTCCAGGATACCACGTTGTACTTAATCATTGTGTCTCCGTAACCTCTTCTGATCTGGCACAGTTTCTCAGCTTTTTCTTGTTTTTCATGACTTGGGTAGTTTTGGGAATACTGGTTGGGTGTTTTGTAGATTGTCCCTCAGTTTGGGTTTGTCTGATATTTTCCTCATGGTTAGTCTAGGGTTATGAGTTTTTAGGAAGAATACTACAGAGGTGAAATGCTTTTCTCATCACATCACACCAAGGTACATGCTGTCAACGTGACTCATTGCAAGTCATGCTTGCCTTGACTGCTTCGTTAAGGAAGTGTTGGCCCCCCCCCCCAAAAAGGAAGTATTGGCCAGGTTCCCCTATTTTCCATACTTTGGAATTAGATCACTAAGGCCAGCCCAAGCTCAGAGGGGACTGGGCCATTTTTACAATGAGATCTTGTGCCAGAGCTTCAGTTCTATCCCTCCAGACCCAGGAGATGTGGGTCTCTTTAAGGGGTGACAAGGAAACAACTGGCTTTTGTCCTTTGTTTTAAATTGACTATTGATTGCCCAGATCCTGTCATTTTCTCTCATAGAAGCATCAAATGCATTTAATAATAGCCACTCAACTCTGTAGAATAATTGCTGTTTCTCCATTGCCTCCCAAATACCAGAGATATTGCATGAACCAGTGCATCCCATGCCTCCTGTATCCCATCCCAGTTTACCACGGGTGGAAGTCTTAGCATTTGCCCTGGTACTACATACCAGGCACTACCAACACCCCACCCAGCACTTGAGGTTCTCATTGATTTCTCACTAGCTGGCTGACAGATTCCAAGATCTTATTCTTAGGATCTGCTTCCTAGAGCTATCTCTTAAGGACTCCCACCTCGGGGGTTCTGGTCAAGAAGTAGGGCACAGAACCCCTCAGTTTTTGTACCCTCTGTATTCTCTCTCCTATCTTTTCCTAGTCTGGCAGTGTATTTTCTTATCTAGGGTTTATTTCCTCTCTTCTCCAACTTTCCCCAAATATCTTTACAATACCCAAATCCTCTATGTGCTTTTTCTTTTTTGAAGTATAGTTGATACATAATCTTTTATTGGTTTCAAGGACACAACACAGAGTTCAACAGTTACTTACATTATTAAATCCTCAACCCAACTAGTGCAGTTACTATCTGTCAATATAGGAAGATGTTATAGAATCATTGGCTATATTATCCATGTTGTGCTACTGTCCCTGTGACCAACTTATATTATGATTGAGAATTTTTGTGCCCTTTTATCCTCCTCACCCTCCCCACCAACCCACCCCAACCCCCCCCCACCATGATAACCACCAGTCACTTTTCATTGTCTATGAGTCTACTGCTATTTTGTTCATTTTGTTTTATTTTTATATTCCACATGTAAGTGAAATTATATGGTATTTGTCTTTCTCCAACTGGCTTAGCATGATATCCTCTAGGTCCATCCATTTTGCAAATGGCAGTATTTCTTTTTTGTGGCTGAATAATATTCCATTGTGTATATGTACCACATCTTTATCCATCCATCTACTGATGGACACTTTGGTTGCTTCCATATCTTGACTATTGCAAATAATGGGGCAGTAAACATAGGGGTACATATATCTTTGAATCAGGGATTTCGTTTTCTTTGGGTAAATTCCTAGAAGTGGAATTACTGGGTCATATGGTATTTCTATTTTCAGGTTTTGAGGAACCTCCATACTGCTTTCCACAGTGGCTGCACCAATTGACATTCCCATCAACAGTGTAGGAGTGTTCCCTTTTCTCCACATCCTCACCGACACTTGTCATTTCTTGTCATTTGGATAGTGGTCATTCTTACTGGTGTGAGGTGATATCTCATTGTGGTTTAGATTTGCATTTCTCTAATAATTAGTGATGTGGAGCATCTCTATATACTTCTTAAAGCTTAGTGTAAGGGCCATAGATGCAATAGAATCTACTCATATTCTATCCATTGAGTGACGCATGTCATATTGTGTTTTTTGGCAAAGACATTCTTTACATATTAACACACAGAAATAGTCTCTGCTTTCATAAAGAAACATGCAATATCATTCAAAGTTCTTAGGGGCCATCAATAGAGTCACTATAGCTAAAGTGGAATGAAATTCAGAAAAGCAGGTTAGGAAGCTCTTAGACTTCCTAGGAGGACCAGATCTGGATGCTCTACCTGCAGGAAAAGGCTGGAGATAACATATTATATCATACCACTTCACTGTTCTAGATATAACATAGCCACCATCAATGCTTGCCTGTAGTACTAATTATGATTTGGTCCAACAGTTCTGCCACAGTAGTCACAGAGGAACCACTTCCTCCACCACTGCATTTGCCACCATTTGCATGGCCATCTCCCCTGCAACCTGCATCTCCTCTTGTTGCTTCCTTTGGCATCTAAATCTCACTCAAGTGCTTCTGATTTGGCAGAGTCCATATCACATACCAACACTGTGCCTGCAAGAGAGCCTAGGAAAAGCAAGCTTCTCTGCTGATGAGGCAGGACTCAAGGCATCAAGAGACACTGAAGGTACTAGGCATCCATAAATGGTGGTTGTCTACTGAGTATGTTTGCTCCTAGTCTAATTTTAATTTTTCTACTTCTCACAGAAATATGGGTACAAAACATTTTCCTTTCCTCTTAATTTTAACTTTAAGAAAAGCAATAGTGCAAGAGTATGTTAAATGGCAACTGTACGTCATGTTGGGATTACAATAGGGAGTGGTGGGGACTTGCAATAAACAGAGTCAATTATAGCCATGAGAGAATGTGGGCCAATAATTATACATCTTCAGGTTTTTAAAAAAATAAGCAGGAAATCCGAGTGTTTTTGTTTTTGTTTGGGAGTACTCTTCTGATTTTTAAACTCTGACAATCCAAATTCTAAGAAAACCATACAATGAAACATGTCTATGCACCAGATATGGCCATTGGGTTGTCAGTTTGCCACCTCCAGCTTAGGCTTTTGGAATAAAACGAGCCATAGAGATCAAATACTTTTTTTCTCTCTCTCATCCATCTTATTATTCCCTGATTAGGTAGGGAACACTGACTGCTTGAAAGAAGGACAGGAAATGGTGAAATTACCAGGAAAGGAAAAAACAGCATAGGTTAACACTTTGAAATCTGTGAACTGCTGGGTGCTAGGGATTCTTGGTTCCTGACTTTATGAGCTTATAGTCTACTGGAGGAGAGAAATATTAATTTAGAAAATTACACAAATACAGGTACTGTGGGAGTATTGGCTGGATGGGAGTGACTAGGGGCATTTTGTTGAGATCCTTTTGAATCTGGTGCACTGAGAGCCACACTGATAAGATCCTATTTCAAAGCCCAGACTAGCCTGGGGGTCAGATTTTAAGTCCCCACTCCCTTCTTTAAAAGTTACCATTTATTGATTATTTCTCAAGGAAGGGTTTAGAAACTTTATCTCATTTAATGCTCATGATAGTCCTATCACCTTTCAGAGAACTGAGGCTCAGAGAGGTTAAGCAACTTTCTCAAAGTCACACAGCTCACAAGTGTCAGACTCCACATTGGACCCAGAACTGTCCGATTCCAGAGCATGTTTTCTTAATCTCTCTTCAATATTGCTTCCCCAGAACCTTTTAAAAATGTTTGTTTACCTGAAGCATTTGATATTTGTAAGATGCTTTCTGATTAGTTCCTTGGCATGCTGGTAAGAGCAAGTTTGACATCAAATCTGGTTTTTGTTCTCACTTCACCCAGAGCAGCTGTGTGATTCTTGGGCAAGTCTCAGTCTCCCAAGCTGTAAGATGGGTGATAAATCATACCTTTAAAGATTGCCTTGCAGATTCAGGGAGATTATATAGATGTAAATATGTAGAGTGTATAAATATATAATCTCACACAATGCCTGCTGTGTAGGTGATAGTCAATATCCTTCAATTTCTTCCTTCCTCTAGTATAATAGCAACACAGTGATTATGTAAAAAACAATCTGAGGCATATTTGATCCTTTCAGAAGGCAAGTTATATTACTGTATTAGTCCGCTTGGGCTGCCATTTCCCAGAGACTGGGTAGCTTAGCAACCAAAAGTTATTTCTCACAGTTCTGGAGGCTCTAAGTCCAAGGTCAAGATGCTAACGGTTTCGTCTCACCTGAGACCTCTCTCCTTGGCCTGCCTACCTACTCACTGTGTCTCTACCTGGTCTTCCTCTGCACTCCTGGTGTCTGCGTGCCCGAATTTCCTCTTCTTGTAAGGACACTGGTCTAACTGGGCTAAGGCTCCCCCATGGGGCCTCATCACCCTAATCATCTCTTCAAAGGCCCTTTCCCCAAATACAGTTATATCCTGAGGTCCTGAGGATTAGGGCTTCAACATGGGAATTTAGGGTTTGGCAGTGGGGAACAATACAGCTAATAATAAATGCTTACCATAAGTGAGCAAGGGAATGGATTTTAACAAGTTAGAAAGTGATCTGCAAGTTCTGCTCACTTTGTGCATCACATGTTGACCTTACTACCTACCAAACCAAACCAAACCAGCTCTATGACTGGGAACATTCTAATTGTGGGTAAATAGTTTTGTCAGTGCCTAAAGGCTAGTTAGCATATGGTAAGCAATTAGACTCCTGGGGCTGGGATGTTTACTGGACAATTGTGTTTGTAAACAGGGCCTGCACTTTCCTAGTGTGTAAAGGACCAGCAGCCCACAAGACTGCAGCTCTCTGTATTTGGAGAAAAAAACAATAACAGGTGTTACCCTGGAAAGAATGAAGATTCTCTGATCTTAAAGGCCAACTCCAGGTGAACACTGAAAGAAAGAAAACTGAATGTGATAAACAACTGTTCTGGATAATTACAGTCCTCCACTTCCTAAGAAAGGAGTTCCTTTTTCTCTCTTGTTCTTATAATCCCATACCTCTTAAAAAAAAAAAAAGAAGACTTGTTTCTGGGCAGGGATGAGTAGAAGTAGATCCTTACCTCTTCTGTAAATGCTTCAAGCCAGGAGTAATTGAATTGATATGAAAAAGATCCACCCATGCTTTTCAGTTGAATGGGGATTCATGTGTCCAGACACTATGCTGAGCCTGGGGAAAGAAGGTGAATGAAAAATGGCTCCTGCCCTCAACATGCTTACAATCTACTGGGGAGACCTTCAGTCATTCATGTTCTCAAATCAACATATATTTATTCAACACCTGCTATGCTGACAAAAACAACTCTAACTCAATTGTGATAAGTGAACAGAGGAATGTACAAAAATACTTAGGAAACATGAGGGATGGTGCAGGCCCCAACATTGAATCAATGCCTAACTCATTTGTTGGTGGTAATATTTTACTCATTGTAGTGTAGGCTCATTTAATCTTAACAGCTCTGTGAGATAAATATTATGATCATTTTACAGATAAAGAAATGTGAGATTCAGAAAGGCCAGATTACTTGTCCCAAATCACACAGCTAGTAAATAAATAAGTGGCAGAGGTGGTGATCAAACCAGGTTAGCCGACTGCCGTGAAGCCTGGTTTGTTCCATCATACAGGGTGAGGTGGTTCAGAATCTTCCTCTGAGCTTGGCTGTACAAGAAATGCCCTATTATTTTACTGTTTCTAAAACAAATCAAACTGGACTTGGAGGCCCCAGCCTTGTGGAAATGAAGTTTCAGTTGATATTGGTGTGTGCATCCAGGTTGTGCAACTCCACCCAGATTGTGCAACGGACTCACAAACATCCCAGGAGGTCCCTCCAGTGGTTGAGCCAAGTTCATTCCTGGTCTTAGGGTTGTTTGAAGTCTGGTGACTCAGCTGTCACTTCCCGGATGGGAAACTGGGACCCAGGGGCCAGGCCCCCTCTCCATAGCTCCACATGTCCTGTCTCCAATTGCGAGGCACTGTAAGGTGGCTTTAGGTCAGGTAGCTATAGGTCCTGCTCCTTGGGGAGCCCACACCTCCTTCCCTGAGGGATATCTTCCCCTCTATCACTACTCTTTTCTTTCTCTCTATCCTGTGTGTCCCCATACTGTGCATCCTCCTCCTGGAAACTCTAAGGACATCCCAAAGGGTGATTGTGTTGGCTCAGGTCCTCTAAGAAGCAGACACCAAGACAGGAATAGATGCAAAAGAGATAAGTTGAAGGAAAATGGAGAAGGAACTGAAGGAGACTGGGAGAGCATTTGGTTGTGATGCTCTCTGCCTAGGAGAGAGGGATGGAGGAAAATTTTGGTAGGAAGAGTCTCAGACTACACCTGTCAGAGGAGTCCTGCCTCTTGCAGGAAAGGGCCTGCCTTATATCCTTGCTGTTTCAGTCTGGCAACAGTCTGAGAAGCCTAAGCCCTTGAGTCAAAGCCCCATTGCATTTAGAGCACAGCAGCTGGGGATGTCTTCAATTAAGCTCCTCATGGCCCCATGGTGCTTGAAAATGTTAGTCGGTACTTCTCTTCATCCAAAGCATCTGCATGCATATATGGAGATATCATGTTACACTTACATGTGGTAACAATTTCATTAATAGCAATAGTAACAGTACTTACCATTTATCAATAGAAAACTCTTTCATGTGCCAAGCACTGCACTAAATAATTCACATGCATCATATCATTTAATGATTAAAACAACCCTGTAAGATAGCTGTGGTCATGATCTTATTTTAGAGTTGGGATTGTTATGGCCTGAATTGTGTTCCCCCAAATTCTTATGTTGAAGTCCTAACTCCTAGGGCCTAAGAATATGGCTGCATTTGGAGATAGGACCTTGAAAGATGTGATTAAGTTAAAATGATCAGGATGGGCCCTAATCCAAATTATTTCTGGTGTCATTATATGAAGAATTTGGATACAGAGACACACGGAAGTAATAATGTGTGAAGACACAGAGAGAAGACGGCCATCTACAAGCCAAGGAGAGAGGCCTCCGCAGGAACCAACTCTGCAGACACCTTGATTTTGGACTTCTGTCCTCCAGAACTGAGACAGTGAAGTTCTGCTGTTTCAGCCACTCAGTCTGCAGTGCTTTGTTATGGCAGCTCTAGCAAACAAATCCCAGAATACGTTGGCTTAGGGTGGTCAGACTTAGCCAAAGTCACAGAGCTAGCACATGGGAGAAAGAGCATTCGGGCTTCTCTCATTCCAGAGCCCATTCACCAAAATACCCAACTTGTCTGAAGACCGGTAGAGGCTAGATAAGGGCTACAAAGTAACAGAATGCAGATGACCGAGTGACTCAGGAAGATCATCGAGACAAGAACACGGCCTGGCAAGCCAGGAAACACATATGAAAGGGAACCAGGAGACCTGACAGCCAGGAGAACACCTCTACATCCTGCCTCTGTCCTCTACTGGTTGTGTGGTCTTGGCCAATCTGCTCTTGCTTTCTGAACTATGGTTACATTCTGTGCCAAACGGAAGTATTCCCTGTGTTTCACTGAGCTGTTCTAACCATCAAAAAAGATCATGAAAGTGTGGGGAGGGGGAAGGGCAGAGGGAAAGGACTGAATCTGCATCATAGAAATATTAGTGTAGTTATTATATATTATCCCTGTTTTAGCAGATGCTAATAAAGCTAGTATAAGAATTATCTGTGTGACAGCATCAGTTTTCCACGATCTTCAAATCATGTATGTTCTGATGGCAGACATTCATGGACACCATTGGGGCTGCACATTATAAACAATCCTTTCATCCAATGACCCTCAGACAATGTAAATGGCATTGATGCTCAGTCTAGTAGGGTGGACTCATTAAATGACTCTGAGGATTGATGTAATAAAAATAGCTGGTATATACTGAGTTTTTACATGTGTCAAGTTTTGTCCTAAATGATCTAAATATAAAAATTCACTCATGACAATCCTAAGAACAACCCCATGGAGAAGAAACTATTGTTATAATTCCTAGATTACGGATGAAGAAATTGAAACCCAGAGAAGTTAACCAGGCCAAAGTTACACAGCTAAGTAAGTGGAGTAAACTTGAACTGAGTCACACTGGCTCCTAGACTGAAAGTAGATTGGAGAAGAAATGAGGCATCCAAGATGGTTTCAAGATTTTTGCCTGAAAAACCAAGGAACAAAATTGTCATTACTTAGAATGGAAGAGACTTTTAGTATTAATTCTTTTTAGGGGAACTCAGTTTGGATATGTTAAGTTTGAGATGCTGATTATGTTGGCAAGGAGATGTTGAATAAATCTAGATATGAAAATTGGGGTATGTCAGCATATGTATGGCAGCTAAAGCCCAGAAATGGGATGAGTATAAATAGAAAACATATACTATACTCCCTATAGGAGTATAGATAGAAAACAAAAGAGACTTGTGAACTGAGAATCCCAGTGTTTACTGGTTGAAGAGATAAGGAATCAGTTTAGAAGATAAAACAGAAGTAGTCAGAGAATTAGGAGGAAGACCAAGTGAGTGTAGTTTCCTGGAAGGAAATAAAGTCGTCAAGGAAGAAAGGTGATCAGCTGTGTCAAGTGCTGCTGATAGTCTGATTAGATGAGGTCTGAAAATGACCTTTGGATTGAGCCACTACTGACCTTAAAAAGAGCAGTTTTAGTGGACTGGTGGGAATACCTGGATGGAGCAGGTCCAAGAGAGAATGGGAGGAGGGGAATTGAATACAGTGACTTCTGAATTTTACAAAAAAGGAAAATGAAAAATAGGGGGTGGTAGCTGAAGGGAAAGTGTTAAATGTTACTATGGGAGAAGTAATAGCACATTTTTAGGCAATAGGAATGATCTAGTAGAGAGGAGAAAATAAAAAAATCTGCAAATGGGTCATTTTCTACTGGATCTCTTTTTTAGCCATCTTCTAATAAAGGTAAAATTAAGTGTACTTGTTAGCTGGGTCATGCAATGTGGAAGAAATCTATCAACATTGTTTCAGTAGAAAATTCAGTGTTGACACAGACTCTGGACTTGGGCTTTGTATCCTACCTCAGATGACTTAGTTTCCTCATCTATAAAATAGCAAGATAAAACTATCTACCTCACTGGGTTGTGTCTCACCTGAAGGGTATTTCCCCTGGGCAAGTTCACTCTGGATGTGGTGAGGCTGAATAACAGCAATGGAATGTTAGGGGTAAAAGGGTTTATACCAAACTTTATTCTCATGGTGGCAGGTTGAGTGCTGGAATCATGTCTGCCTCTGGAGCATTTGCAACCCATCTCCATCTCTGCCTCCAGGCCTCTCAGCCACCACAGCCCCAGAGCACCAGGTGGAGCTCTTTACATAGAGTCAACAATAGCTCACTGCCAACAAGTGTGCCAGCATGCACCTGAGAGCATTGCATGTGTGCAGTGGGCATGCATATTAGGGTTAGGTGAGGATCCTGGTCATGGAACTTCCATTTTCCCTATACTCCACTCCTCTAGGATTCTTCACAATCTACATGCCCTCAATCTTCTGCAATGGTTCCTGTGCAAGAAAGCTGGAACATTGTAACCAAACTCCACAACAACAGAGGCTACTACAATATATAAATAACAACAGAAATTACGATGATGATATACAAATTACAAACTATGATAATAATAGTCGTCCTCAAGCCTGAGGAGATTGATTGCCACCAAGTGGTCATTCCAGCTGTATTCAAACCAGTTCTACTCAGATGAGTCCATGACTTGCCCTTTCTGTGCACACCTAGCAAGCAGCCTTTTTTTCTAGGGTGTGTGCCCAATCTACACAGATATTGGAGGAGATTAACCTTAAGGGCAATAAGACTCATGTTTTAATGACACCAACATATGCAAATCTTGTCCATCAGGTAGGATGCATGCAAGAGAGTAGTCCTGTGATAGGACTGTGGCAGGAAGGGTGGCCCATCTGGGTTTAGTATACCAAATCTTTAATCCTCTCCAAGGGGGTTACTGAGGGGTCTATGTATAGTGCTACTGGAGGTGCATGCGCTGGCTGTAAAGATAAAAGAAATCTCTCTGGTAAGATGCTCTTACCTTCTGGCTGTTTAGGATACACTACCATGATCTATGGAGACTACTCTTACTCTGACATTACTCCAGGAATATATACGAGGTCAGCCTCCAGGCCTTGTTCCCAACGTGCCAGGGGGAAAAGCCATCGCCAATCCACGTGTCAAAACATCCAAAGCCATGTGCACTGAACAGAGTCTCTAGGTTGCTGTGGGACTAGGTGTAAGTGCCTTTTAGAGCACACAATGCACTATTGCCAGGCTCTGCTGACATCTTCAAAGGTTAAACACAGCCCCACCTTCAGATTACAGCCCACATTGTCTTCTACCCTGGGTTAATTTGTCTGCCTCCTCATTTCCTGGGTATGCCAACAGCAAATGTTCTGTGCTCCTTCCCAGAATTGTACCAGAATTCAATAGGTTGGCAAATTTTTTCAAGCTGCTTCCAGAGATGCCAGCCATAACCATCTTTGGTCACATAGACATCCAGGTTGATGGATCTGTCTTACTCAAAGCCTGCACAGCCTTGACGGCCTGCTTCGCCATGGCAAAGGGCAAATGCATGTTCATTCCAGCCCCACCTGAGACCCTTTCATACCAAATAGTACAAGGGCTTCAGAATTTGTGTCAAGTGTGGAATAAACAATCTCCAGTAGCCTAAAAGACCCCAAAACTCCTGCACAGTTGTAGGGGTAAAGAAGGTCTCCCAGATGACTCCCAAGAATTTGACTGACAAACCAGGTTCCCCTGAGCTTCTTGCTGTTCACAGCCCATTCTTTCTCCTGTAGATGTTGCAGCAGTCTAGGTGCTGCGCCTTCTAGATCTGTAGGAGAATGAGAAGTAAGCATGATATCATCAATATAATGGTACAGCCGCACCATTGGCACTTTCTCCCAGGTAGCCAAGTCCTGGGCTACAAGTCCATGACAGATGGTGGGGCTGTGGAGGTATCCCTGTGGGAGGACTCGAAAGCCCATTGCCGTCCTTCCCACATGAAGGCAAACTGTTCCCGACTTTCCTGTTCTATGTCAATAGAAAAGAAGGTATTAGCAAGATCTACAACATAATGATATGTTCCTAGTTCATGACTGAGGGTATCCATCAGGTCTGCAATAGAGGGGATGGCAGTATGCATGGGGAGTATGACTTTATTCAGTTCTCTGTAATCCACAGTTATATGCCAGGAGCCATCCAGCTTTTTTAGTGGCCACACCAAGAAATTAAAAGGGCTATGCCTGGGCTTTATAATACCCACCTTCTCCAGTTCCTGAAGGGTTTCTCCAATTTCTTTATGCCCTTCAGGTAATTTGCATTGCCTTGGTATTAGTCAACAGCCGAGGCACAGGCAAAGCTATAGGGAGATACCTAGTAAGTCCCCTCAGAACTGCCTTCACTACACATGTGCTTAGTCCGAACTCACCTGCAGTGGTCTTCAACCAGAGGCCCTGCAGGATATCTGTCCTCAAAATAAATTCAGGGCCTGAAGAGCTATACACACTATACTACTTTGGGGGTAGATGCCCTATTCCCAGTGGGATTTGGGCTTGTTTCACTCTGATAGCCTTGCACTCATATCTATCTATAACACTGGGGGTCCCAGGAAACCACTCAGAGTTGCCATAAATCAGTGAGCATTCCACTCCTGTGTCTTCCAGAGTCAGGACACGTACATTCACTGGGGACCAATGAATTGATATTTCAACGTGTGGCCTTCAGTGCCCACCTGGTCTCCCAAGGCAGGTTCCTTGAACCTCCCCTCAGTCAAATAATATTGTTTAATCATCTTCCTGCATGGGTTCAGGTGAGGTCGGCTCACTCTCCAACATGAAGTCTTGCAGGTGCACAGGCTGGGCTTGTGGCTCTGTCTCCAGCCTCCAGTTCTTGGTCCTCAGTGGCTGAAACTGCTGCTCCAGCTTCAATTGTTGCCACAGTTCCAGTGAGATTCTATTTGACTTCCCATCCAATTTCTCTCTGTCTGCATCTACCTCTATTAAATCTGGGTCCTTGTGACCTTCACAGGCCCTTTAGACCCTTCCTCTCAGTAGCGGACTGTACTTCTTTCCATGCCCATATCGCTTCTGCTTCTCCCAAATCTGCCACAGTATTAGTAACTGCATTTATGGGCTGGCCTAAGTAAGGGGCTAGAATGGCCACTAAGGGCCTAAAGAAGGATGAGGGGGCTGTTTGCAGCACTGTATCCCTCATCCCTGGCATAAATAGCTCCTTGTCTGGGCCATAATTTACTGGGTTATAAATGGCATTTTTCATGCCTAACTCCTGTAACAAACTTTGGTATACATATACCATCTAGTGGGGGAAGATGGTAAATCACCCCGATTGGCCATACAGTGCAAAGTGCAGTCATTACTCACTCAAGAAGTGAATGATTCCTTGGGGTCTGGTGTGCATTCTGTAGTTGCTGCTACAAGGCAGAATGAGTTGTTAGGGAAGCTAGCTGCCCCATCTCTGTTACAGACAGAATGATCCCATCACCCCCACCTCCCAAAGGCGCAGCATATGGACTCCGAGGGTTTCTACTGAAACCGAGAGCCCAAATCCACCAGCTCCACCTGTGCATAGTGGCAGAGCATAGAGTGTTCTATGACCTGGGGAGGGGGCTGCACCTCTCCTGAAGGAACCCACTGTTAGTGTGCCTTTATTTTCTTAACTACAACTGGGCAGGATTTCAATAGAGGAGAGGTTGCTGTCTCCAGCACCACCTCTTCCTCCTCATTCTCCCCCAGCTACTTCACCATTTCTGGGGCTGACAGCAGCTCTCTTGCCACTCCACAGAGCACCTTCTCTGCTACATCCTTTACTATTTCCACACTGCCTCGCAGCAACACTATGTTAGTCTTCAACAACCCTCTTACCTTCACTTCAATACCTGTAGTTGGAGTTCTTGTGCTGTCTCTTCTTGTGCTTCTGGAAGGTATACGTCTTCTCCTTCACGGCCTTTGCCTCTCCCACTGTGCCTTGCAGAGCCACTGTTGCATTCAGCAAAGAATCTTTTACCTCCTCCACGGCACCTCACAGCTTGCATTCTCACACTGCCTCTTCTTGTGCTTCTTTCCGGCAAACGTCCTTCTCCTTCATGGCCTTTACCTCTTCCACAGTGCCTCACAGCAACATCATCTCATTCTTAAATGAATTTTCTTCTTCTTTCATGATATTTACCACTTCTTGTGCTCCTCTCAGGAGCACATTCTTCTCCTTTATGGCCTTTCTTAACACTATGAGGTATAGCCAGCCTCACAGGCACTCTGTTCTTTAAGGAATTCCCTGTTTTGCAAAGTACATCTTCTACTGCCTCAGGCATCACCTCCACCTCCCCCAAGTCCTGGGGTGGGGCCCACTATTCTAGGAGGCAGGACACATCAGATCACGTGTCCACAGGGGCAACCTGAGTGCCTCCCCATTCATAGCGGTGGCCTGCTGACTACTCCTTCCATGAGAGCAGCTTATTCCATTTGTGTTTTGGTCTGCTGCAAATCCTGCTGACTATGCCAAATGCCTTGCCTGAGGTGGATTGTCCCCAGGCAAGTTCACTCTGGATTTGGTGAGACTGAATAAAAACAATGGAATGTTAAGGGTAAAAGGGCTATTTGCGTGGTGGTAGGTTGAGTGCTGGAATCATGTCCGCCTCTGGGCGCTCACAGTCTGTCCCTGCCTGCCTCTGCCTCCAGGCCTCTCTGCCCCCGCAGTCCCAGAGCACTAGGCAGGGCTTTTTTTTTTTTTTTTTACGTTACAAATAAAATTCTTTATTTAGTTTCTTAGCTCCCCTAGTAGAAAGTAAGCTCCTAACAAGAGCTCTGTCTAGATTCAGCCTGTATCTCTTACAGCACATAGTACTTTTTTTTTCTCTTTTCACCGTCTTTTGTTTTTGTTTTTTAGAATTTATTTTGGTATCATTAATCTACAATTACATGTGCAATATTATGGTTATTAAACTACCCCCTTCATCAGGTCCCCCCCACCAACCCCATTACAGTCACTGTCCATCAGCATAGTGAGATGCTATAGAATCACTATTTGTCTTCTCTGAGTTGTACAGCCCTCCCCGTGCCCCCCCCACAACATTACACCTGCTAATCGTAATGCCCCTTTTTCCCTCTTATCCCTCCTTCCCGCCCATTTTCCCCAGTCCCTTTCCCTTTGGTAACTATTAGTCCGTTCTTGGGTTCTGTGAGTCTGCTGCTGTTTTGTTCCTTCAGTTTTTTTCTTTGTTCTTATACTCCACATATGAGTGAAATCATTTGATACTTGTCTTTTTCGGCGTGGCTTATTTCACTGAGCATAATACCCTCTAGCTCCATCCATGTTGTTGCAAATGGTAGGATTTGTTTTCTTCTTATGGTTGAATAATATTCCATTGTGTATATGTACCACCTCTTCTTTATCCATTCATCTACTGATGGACACTTAGGTTGCTTCCATTTCTTGGCTATTGTAAATAGTGCTGCAATAAAAATAGGGGTGCATCTGTCCTTTTCAAATTGGGCTGCTGCATTCTTAGGGTAAATTCCTAGAAGTGGAATTCCTGGGTCAAATGGTATTTCTATTTTGAGTTTTTTGAGGAACCCCCATACTGCTTTCCACAATGGTTGAACTAATTTGCATTCCCACCAGCAGTGTAGGAGGGTTCCCCTTTCTCCACATCCTCGCCAACATTTGTTGTTGCTTGTGTTTTGGATGTTGGCCATCCTCACTGGTGTGAGGTGATATCTCATTGTGCTTTTAATCTGCATTTCTCTGATGATTAGCGATGTGGAGCATCTTTTCATGTGCCTGTTGGCCATCTGAATTTCTTCTTTGGAGAAGTGTCTATTCATGTCCTCTGTCCATTTCTTAATTGGATTATTTGCTTTTTGTTTGTTGAGGTGCGTGAGTTCTTTATATATTTTGGATGTCAACCCCTTATCGGATGTATCATTTATGAATATATTCTCCCATACTGTAGGATGTCTTTTTGTTCTACTGATGGTGTCCTTTGCTGTACAGAAGCTTTTCAGCTTCATATAGTCCCACTTGTTCATTTTTGCTTTTGTTTCTCCTGTTCTGGGAGATATGTTCACAAAGAAGTCGCTCATGTTATGTCCAAGAGATTTTTGCCTATGTTTTTTTCTAAGAGTTTTATGGTTTCATGACTTACATTCAGGTCTTTGATCCATTTTGAGTTGACATTTGTGTATGGGGTTAGACAGTAGTCCAGTTTCATTCTCTTACATGTAGCTGTCCAGTTTTTCCAACACCAGCTGCTGAAGAGGCTGTCATCTCCCCATTGTATATCCAAGGCTCCTTTATCAAATATGAATTGACTGTATATGTTTGGGTTAATGTTTGGATTTTCTATTCTGTTCCACTGATCTGTGGGTCTGTTTTTGTGCCAATACCAAATTGTCTTGATTACTGTGGCTTTGTAGTAGAGCTTGAAGTCAGGGAACGTAATTCCCCCTGTTTTATTCCTCCTCCTCAGGATTGCTTTGGCTATTTGGGGTCTTTTGTGGTTCCATATGAATTTTAGAATTATTTGTTCCAGTTCGTTGAAGAAAGCTGTTGGTATTTTGATAGGGATTCGGCAGGGCTTTTTATAGAGTCAGTAATAGCTCACTGCCAACACGTGTGCAAGCATATGCCTGTGAGCATTGCATGTGTGCTGTGAGCAAATATATTAGGGTCAGGTGAGGATCCTTGCAATGGGACTTCCATTTTCCATACAGGTTGTTATGAGATTTTAATGACTTAATGGCTATAAAAGTACAGTACAATATCCAGAATATCAGTAATTTTAGACATTATAATTTAACAATAATAACTTTAAAAATAAATATCAATTCAGATTATGTTAAGAACAGAACTTGACACATGTAAAACTATATGCCAGCTGTTTTTAGTATTAATTATTTAAATAATTATTTAACCTGAACAATTATTGTATTATAAAGTAATAAAATATCTTTAATAAATAATAATATCTTTAAAAAATGCAGACTGCGTCCTTCTGTGGGATTCTCTTTTCTTTTCTTGGTATGCTTTTTCTTTTTGCCGAGTACACTTCCTTTCTTCACTCTTCCTGGCTTTTCTTCTCTGACCCTTCTTTTTTTCACTGAAGTATAGTTGATATACAATCTTATTTGGTTTCAAGTATACAACACAATAGTTCACCAGTTACCCACATTATTAAATCTTTACCCCAACTAGTGCAGTTACTGCCAATATAGGAAGATGTTATAGAATCATTGGCTATATTCTCCATGCTGTACTACCACCCCCATGACCAACTTATATTATGATTGAGAATTTTTGTGCTTTTTCCCCCTCACCCTCCCACCCAACCTACCCCAACCCCTCCCCCATGGTTACCACCAGTCACTTCTCAGTGTCTATGAGTCTACTGCTATTTACTTGATTTCATTTTGTTGTTATATTCCACAATAAATGAAATCATATGGTATTTCTATTTCTTCACATGGCTTGTTTCATTTAGCGTAATACCCTCTAGGTCCATCTTTTTTGTCACAAATGGCAGGATTTCTTTCTTTCTTTATGGTGAATAACATTCCACTGTATATATGTACCACATCTTCTTTATCCATTCATCTATTGATGGACACTTAGGTTGCTTCCATATCTTGGCTATTGTAAATACTGTGGCAGTAAACGTATAGGTGCATATGTCTTTTTGGATCATGGATTTTCTTTTCTTCAGGTAAATTCCTAGAAGTTGAATTACTGGGTTATATAGTATTTCTATTTTTAGTTTTTTGAGGAACCTCCATAATGCTTTCCACAGCAGTTTTACCAACTGGCATTCCTGTGAACAGTGTAGGAGGGTTCCCTTTTCTCCACATCCTTGTCAACACTTGTTCTTGTCTTTTGGGTAATGGCCATTCTGACTGGTGTGAAGTGATATCTCACTGTGGTTTTACTTTGCATTTCCCTGATGATTAACAATGTGGAGCATCTTTTCATGTGCCTGTTGGCCATCTGTATTTCTTCTTTGGAGAAATGTCTGTTCAGGTCCTCTGCCCATTTTTTAATCAGGTTATTTGTGTTTTTGCTGTTGAGGCATATGGGTTCTTTACATATTTTAGATGTTAACCCCTTATCAGATAAATCATTTACAAATATATCCTCCCATACTATAGGTTGCCTTTTTGTTCTGTTGATGGTGTCCTTTGCTGTACAGAAGCTTTTTAGTTTGATATAGTCACACTTGTTCATTTTTTATTTTGTTTCCCTTGCCTGAGAAAATGTGTCCAGAAAAAAATTGCTCATGCTTATGTTCGAGAAGATTTTTGCCTATGTTTTCTTCTAAGAGTTTTATGGTTTCAAGTCTTACATTCAGGTCTTTGATCCATTTTGAGTTTACTTTTGTGTATGGAGTTACATAGCAATCCAGTTTCATTCTCTTGCATGTAGTTGTCCAGTGGTCCCAACACCAGTTATTGAAGAGACTGTCTTTTTCTCATTGTACATTCATGGCTTCTTTATCATATATTGATTGACCATTGAGTATGTTCTTGCATCAGTACCATACTGTTTTGATTACTGTAGCTTTTTAGTATAGCTTGAAGTCAGGGAGTGTAATACCGCCAGCTTTGTTCTTTTTTCTCAGGATCACTTTGGCTATTTGGGGTCTTTTGTGGCTCCAAATGAATTTTAGGATTATTTGCTCTAGTTTATTGAAAAATACCATTGGTATTTTGATAGGGATTGTGCTGAATCTGTAAATTGTTTTGGGCAGGATAGCCATTTTCACAATGTTAATTCTCCCTATCCATGAGAATGGGATAGATTTCCATTTATTTGTGTCATCTTTAATTTTTCTCATGAGTGTCTTATGGTTTTCAGAGTACAGGTCTTTAACCTCCTTGTTTAGGTTTATTCTTCAGTATTGTATTCTTTTTGATGCAATTGTAAATGGAATTGTTTTCCTGATTTCTCTTTCTGCTAGTTTGTTGTTAGTATATAGGAATGCAACGGATTTCTGTGTATTAATTTTGTGTCCTGCAACTTTGCTGAATCTACTTATTAGTTCTAATAGTTTTTTGGTGGCATCTTTAGTATGTATAGATATACTATCATGTCATCTGCAAATAGTGACAGTTTAACTTCTTCCTAACCAATTTAGATGCCTTTATCTCTTTATTTTGTCTGATTGCTGTGGCTAGGACCTCCAGTATGATGTTGAATAAAAGAGGTGAGAGCAGATATCCTTGTCTTGTTCCTGATCTTAGAGGAAATGATTTCAACTTTCCATCCTTGAGTATGATGTTAGCTGTGGGCTTTCATATATGGCCTTTATTATGTGAGGTACATTGCTTCTATACCCATTTTTTGATCTGGGCCTCAGCAGACAAGTTTTAATTAGCTGGGCTTGCTACAACAGGCTAGGAGAACACATGTGATACACATCTGAAGCCCTGCTAATATACATCATATATACATAAAACTCCCATTGTTGAGAGTTTTTATCATGAACAGATGTTGAAATTTGTCTGACCATTGTTTTTCCACTGTAGAAAAATCGATGGGACCAATGAGGAAGAAGATAACATTGAGCTGAATGAAGAAGGAAGGCCAATGCAGACATCCAGGCAGAGGCCCCCACTCTGCAGCTGCCACTGCTGGGGTATACCCACACGCTACATCATCGCCATCATGAGTGGGCTGGGATTCTGCATTTCCTTTGGGATTCGGTGTAATCTTGGAGTTGCCATCGTGGAAATGGTCAACAACAGCACTGTATTTGTTGATGGAAAACCAGAAATTCAGGTTAGTGCCAGTCTATGGCGGGGAGCTCTTTTGGCCACAATTGTGCAGATACCTTATTACATGAAAGAAAGCACTGCAGCCCACCATTGACATGATGAAAATGTGGAGGAGCTGTCATGTGCTGGGCCCTATGCAAGGTGGTGGAAATAGAATGGTGAGCAATGGCTGGGCCCTTGTTCTCATGAAGAGGTACAAGAAGTGATTACAGCTTGGGGTTGTAGGTACTATGTTAGGGTGTTCAGGTTTGTCAGTTATGTAAAAAGGGACCTAGGCCGGACTGATATGGTGAATGAATTCCTAGAGAAAGTGATGGCTGGACCTGTAGGATGAAGAGGAATTTGACAGACAAAGAGGGTTTTGATGGGGCAGAAAGAAGAGTGTTTGAAGTAAAAGGAGCATCATGTGTGAAAGACTATAGAAGAGGGAGAAAGGAGGGAGAGAGGGAGAAAGAGAGCATGGTGTATTTAGGAATGGAGGCTGGAGTTCATATTTTCTGTGCCATGGACCCCTTTGGCAGTCTGGTGAAGACTTATGAATGCTTTGTTAGAAAAATATTTAAAATTCTTAAAATACATGGGATTATAAAGGAAGCCAATTCTATTAAAATAAAAATATCAAAATATTTAAAAATTGAATTTATGACAAACATACAGGCTTCTTTATGAAAACATAAGATGACAAAATCTAGCAAAGGGTCTGAAAATTACTGTAATCTTGAAGTTTGAAGTATAAGCCATAGTTTGAGATAGTAGCAACTGTCATATGATATGAACATATTTATAATTCCCAGTTGTATAGCCACAGATACTGATAATACTACTGTGGTTTGTTGCCTCCACTCCTCATAACAGAAAACGCTAAATTTCAGTTAGCAGTTAGTGAAAATAAAGATGCCAGTTTTTTCCCATCCATAGACTCCAGGATGAGAAGCCCCCATAAGAGAGTGGAGCATGGGGGTGATTATTAAGAGATGAGTAAATAGAGGTTAGGTCATGTAAAGCCTGGTAAGTCATGTATGGAGTCATGATGGACTTTAAGTACAGAAGCAGTTTTTATCAAATCTGTGTTCCATATTGATCACTGGCAAGCAATGATCTCCCAGTGAATTGGGATTGAAGTGAGGGGAAGCAGGAGACCCAGTTCAAAGGCTGTTATAGGCATAAGCAAGCATACTCTGATGTGGCTTAAATAGTATTGGTTTTATGAATCATTGGAAAGATAAGATCTAGTTTGTTTCGTAGGGGAAAAAATGTAAATATATGCCCAATAAATACATGTTTTACTGTACTGAACACACACACAATGGAATGATTCATGTGGAAATCCGTCTATTTGCAGAGAGGCATTTGATAGGGCTCTGGTCCCTGCAAGTATCTGAAGAAACATTTAGATCAGAGTTTCCCAAATGGGTGTCTGGAAAATCACTGTAAATAGGGCATTGGATGAAATGGGAGTCTTTATTGTGCTGTGTCCTGTGAGAGGGGTGCATGCTACTCATTATTTCCTGAACTTGATTGCAGAACATTTTCTTTTATGCCACATCCATTAGCATTACCTGGAATAGTTCCTGCCAAGCACTGGTTTGAGAAAATTTGGTCCATTAAAAAGAAGTCTTCAGTTGGCTTGCAGGATTAAAAAAAAATTTTTTTTTTTTAGCTAAGGGATTATTCTGCCAGATGAAAAGAGCACAATGGAGATTCTTCTAACTAGACTCTTTATGATGCCATAGCTGAATTTCTTCTAAAAGGATATCCTGTTTTTTTTTCTTTTTAGGGGGAGGGAGGGCAATGCCATGAGGTGTGGTGGGCATGCCATGCATATTTAAATAAAGAATCATGTATATTAGCAGGGTTTCAGATATGCATCACATGCATTCTCCTAGCTTTTTGTGACCAAAGTCAGCTAATGAAAACTTGTCTGCTAAAGCCCAGATCAAAATGAAATACTAGTTTGCATGTGTTTGTTGCCTGAAAAGATCTGCCTAGGTCAATGGAAAAGACACTTCAATAAAACCTAAGGAACAATGCTGATGTGTGCTTTCTAGTTACTATGGTTTTGTCCTCTGGAGTCTTAGAGAAACTGATTAAGGTCTAAAAAATGCTTTACATCATTTTCTCTGGCCTCAAAAGTAGGATATTAATAGCATTTCAGAAGCTCCAGCACAACTCTGATCTATAGCCAGACATTTCTCTCTTATCCAAATAGAACAAAGCTTAGATATTAGCTGAGCATGTTCAACCTGATGACAAAGATTTCACTAATTGTACTGGGAGACCCTGAATGACCGGATTTATTTGTTTGTTTGGTTTTTCATTTTATGGAGGGAAAACCAGATATTTTGCACTGAGATATTTTTTAAATCCTCAATTTCAAAAGAGGGAAAGAAGTAAGCAATGTGAATAGGTATGTCTTGCAAATATGTAGCTTATATTCCACTAGTGGTGGAAAGGGTAGTTTTAGCTGATGTGTGAATAGTTGTTTTTAATTTAATATTTGTGAGTTTTCAATCATATGAATACTTAGAACACTGTCTGGCATATGGTAAGCAAGCAATAAATGACTGAAGTTTGAGAAACTTTGTGAGTATTTCTTATTACCCTCAGGAAAAGTCCAAATGCCTTCCATGAATTATGAGCCTTTGTAGGGTTAAAAGGATAGGCTTTGGACTTGTTCAGATTTCAAACTTGACTTCTGTCATTTATTAGCTCTGGGATTATGAGCAGGTTGCCTTTATGTCCTGGTCAGTAATCACTGTTTGTAAAGAATAGAAGTGCGGTGAAACCAGCTCCAGTTGAAAAGGGAATTATGATAGGGCTGTAGGGGATCTCATGAGTGAGAGGCAGAAAGCAGGTCCTCTGGGTATGTCTGTGCAGACGGTGCCCTGGACAGGGTGCCCCAAGGTGGGACTGAAATCCAGTCTGTACTCCACCCTGGGGAGGAAAAGGAGTCATATGTAATTCTTTCGAAGTTGTGAACAGAAGCCCTACCTGGAAGGGCAGATTGGAGCTGGGCCTCATGGGAACTAGGAAATCCTTAGCTAAGGTCTCTAGCTTGCTTGCTCTGTGTGGTCTCTTATCTGCTTCTCTTCGAGTCTGTTCCATTCTCCTGGTATCTCCATAGACTGTTTTCTTTACTTCTCCAAGGCTTCCCTCTGCCCTCCAAAGCCAAAGTTCCTCAAGCCTTTGCTTTGCCAGGGAACTGACCCAATATTCCCTGACTCCAATGGGACTTCAGTTCAAGTGTTCAGTATTGTCTAACTAGGATCTCTGGACTCACTGGAGAGAGAAAAAGAGAGAGAGAGAATGGCTGATTGGCTGAGTCCAGCCTACACCTTGTCTCTCTTTACCCAAGTGTCCAGTCAGCAGGGGTGAGGCCCCTCCCACTGAGTGGAGGGGGACAGTTTTCTTGGAAATGGGAGCAGGGAGGCAGGAAACAGCATTTCTAGCAATTCTTTGCTATCCCTCATTGCCCTTATTATGAAGTGGGAATGAAAGGCCTGCTTTGTAGATGAAATGAGGCACAAATATATTAAGTACCTATATTCATTTCCAAGGGCTGCCATAACAAATTACCACAAATACAGTGGATTAAAACAGCAGGAAATTATTCTCTCCCAGTTGCGGACCAGGAGTGTGCAGACCCGGCCCAGCAGGGCTGCGCTCCCTCTGAGGGCTCCAGGGGAGAGTCCTTCCTTGCTTCTTTGGCTCCTGGGGTCTCCAGGAGCTCCTTGGCTTGTGGCAGCCCAACTCCAATCTCTGCTCTGTCTTCACCTGGCCTTCTTCTCTGTGTGTCTTTTCTTCCGTCTCAAATGTCCCTCTGCCTTTCTCCTAGAAGGACACTTGTCATTGGGTTTAGGGCCTAGCTGGATAATCCAGGATAACTCATTTCAACATCCTTGATTTTATCCCATCAACAAAACCCTTTCCCAAATAAGGCAGCATTCATAGGTTCTAGGGATTTTGTGTGTGTATCTTTCTAGGGGCTATATTTTTCAGCCTAACACAGCACCTGACACAGGGCTTGGCTTTTCTTAATGGCTCATATGTGGGTCTTTGTGATTCTGATAAGACTCAAGTGATGATGAAAGTCAGTTCTCAGCAGACCCAAGTGCTTTTCTTCATATATCATTTCCTTCAGAGAACAGAGAGAAGCGCCATCCACACAGGGAGAAAGACATGAGCAAGGGACAGTGTAACTGACTAGCAGCTGCTGGATGAAGTGGCTTCCTCTGCCCTGGATCCTTGGTTCCATGGGTCATTCTGTGACTCAAAGCAAAGTCTAGTCTCTACTTCTCAGTGAGAAGCACAAGTCTCTACAAGCAGTGGAAAGAATGTAGCTTTTTGGGTTAGGCAGGTAAGAGGTCCTGATCTCAGCTCTCCTTGTAACTAGTTGTATGATCTTGGGCAAGCAGGTAACTCCCTAGCCTCAATTTTCTCATCTACAAAAAAAAAAGCTAATGATAATTAACTCTAGGTGTTGTAAGGATTAATGTGTTAAATGCAAAATCTCTAAGCAGAGGAATAACCTCCTAAAATATTCATCCTGATTATCCCTACATAGCCAGTGGGTAGGTAGAATAGGTTTAATTATCCTCATTAAGAGATGAGAGACTTAAGACTCCTTTTCTCTTTGTCTTCTCACTCAGCTGGGATCTGAAAAACTTAGTACACAACCTAGTAAACCCAGAACTTACTTTTTTGTTTTCTTTACAAGTTGATTCATTTTTGTTTTAAGCACTCATCATTATTTGGTATATATATATTTGTACATATATAAATTTGTGTATATGTATATATACATGTAAAAATGTGTATATAATCTCTCCTTTCTTTCACTAGAAGGCAAGTTCAATGAGAGCAGGGTCTCTGTTGTGTTCATTGCTATATCCTAAGCACACAAGAGGCCCTCCAGAAATATTTGTTGAATAAAGGAAGGCAAGAAGGCCCTCTTGGGTTACTATACAGGATCATCAATGAAAATGGTAGTCAACTGTTTTCTGACAAACATAAGTGTGTCTGATTTCTCATTTTCAGGCAGCACAGTTTAACTGGGATCCAGAGACAGTGGGCCTTATCCATGGATCTTTTTTCTGGGGTTACATTGTGACACAAATTCCAGGTGGTTTCATTTCAAGCAAGTTTGCTGCTAACAGGTAAGATAAACTGATGTAACACTAGTGCTGCACAGATCACTCGAATGTAACTTTGTACTTTTCCAGAATCTGTAAAATCGGCTCTCAATTTGGGGATGCAGAATGAAAGAGAGGAGCCATTGCAATAGATGTGATTCACGGATAATGATCTCATATAATCCTTTTCTTGGGAGTCCCATTTTGTTTACTTTTTTGTCTGATCTAATTTATCTTGCAATTCTTAAAGTGACTGTGTAGTAAAAAGAGCAACTGACTCTGAGTCAGGAGAAAGAGTTCCTGGGCCCTAAGTAACTCACTGGATGACTTCTACTGAGCCACTTTCTTTCCTTCTCTGTGCCTCAGTTTCCTCATCTGTGAAATGAAGATGGATTAGGTTGTCTTTGAGTTCCCTTTGACCAGTGACATTCGGTGATCCTATGTACTACTTTAATATCATCCAGTACCATACAGGCTTTGTCCTGTGAGTAACAGGGACTTGCCTTTGGTTTGCAAGATGTCTTTATGCTCTTGCATAAAGATTCTATAGGAGGTGTCTGAACAATTAAAAGTGTCCAAGGCCAAATGAGCTGCCTCATGAAGCTGTGAGTTCTCTGTCACTAGAGGAATTCAGGCAGAATCAGGTAGCCACTTGAAGAGAGGTTGGGAGTATTTGTACCAGAAAAGGAGTGTATTAAATATCTCCAGGTCCCTTACAGTTGTATTTCTTGTGTGATTTCACATATATGGATTTCATGAAGTGTGCATTTTATAAAGCTGTGTTTTTCAAATTCTAAAACACAACACAGATGGTGATGAAATCAATATAGTGATTTATCAATGAGCTTTTTCTAAAAAAGAGAAGCAGGAGATAATCAAATAGTATTAAATAGAATAGAAAATATCTTAGTTTATTGAACATTTACATATTGTTTGTCAAACTTGATTACATTTGTGTGTATGGCTATGTACTGGGTTGCAATATAAAATATATTTTTGTTTTATGGATCAAGGTCAAAAAGTTTAAAAGTCACTATCAAAAGATCTAAATATGATAAGTATGACTATATTTACTTGTCCTTGTCTAATTCGTGCCCTTTATTTTTTTGTCATTTACTTATTGCATTCTTTTTAAAAAGTGATAAAACATTGGCTCCTCTCTAGTCTCTGGGGTTACTGCTTGCATTTTTGCTCTAAAAAGAAATTACACATAATATGGTTTACCAGTATGTAAAAAGGAGTTAATGCATCATTAACATATATGAGAAAGTAAGAAAATGCTGGGTGTTCTCTTTTCCCAGGACACTCATGTCCAGGCAGGGAGGAGAAAGCAAGTGGCACTGGGCAGAGAGCTGGGACCTAAGACAAGTACAGAGCCTGTCCTGTGCTTGGCTCTCCTGGGACACTGCATGCATCTCAGATACTTAGTATCCCCTTCTGGTAAAATGAGAGCAGAACAGGGAAGCAGGAGGCATAAACCCGATGTGCAGAAGTCAAGAGGTAGTAGAATGGGTTAGTTGGGTAGAAGCAAGCAGAATGGTGGGTCTCCAGCAAGCTCTCCTCATCCTGGTCTGTCTCCAGCTTCCGGACCTCATTTAGGCAGGACACCCCTGTACGGCAGAAAACCTGCCCAAAATTGGTCTAGGGGCTGGAGCTCAGGAATCAAAGCAGCCCAACAGTCTAGCTTGGGATGCACCAGACCCGAACACATCTATTTCTTCCTATGAATTTCCATAGTGATCTTCCATGAACTATTAGGTTTGTTCCTGTTTAACTAATGTGCCACATCGGTCAGCAGGCCTGCTCAGTAACACAGCGTTTTGGTTCTTCAGGGTCTTCGGAGCCGCCATCTTCTTAACATCAGCTTTGAACATGCTCATTCCTTCTGCGGCCAGAGTGCATTATGGCTGTGTCATGGTTGTCAGAACCCTGCAAGGTCTCGTGGAGGTAGGAGATTCTTTCCCACCATGCTGTCACTGGAGACAGCACCGCCATTGAGAAAATTCAGCTTCTGAAGAAAATCCCCTTTCCTCAATGTTCCTATCTTCCACCTTGTTCTGCTATTTCAACTCTCTGGTTATGAACTTCATATATAAAATATGAACACTTTAATTAAAATGCCTCATGTGAGTCCACATTTATACATAGTAAAGGGCTATTTTAGAGAGTGCTGAATTTCAGATGAGCCAGGAATGATCTCAGCGATAATCTAATCCAACCCTTTCATTTTATAAATGATGAAACTGAAGCCCCAAACCTGCAGTTCACATTGGAAGGGCTAAAACAGTTTAAGTGAATTTATCAATAAGCCCATACATTTCTGAGTGTGAGGGCTCATGCGGAGATTTAACGTGATGACGGAGGGAGCAGGATGGAGCAGGATGGAGCCAGGAGCTAAACAGTTTGGACTTTGCTGGTCACATGGCCTCTGCTGCAACCACGCAACTCTGCCATTATGTGCAAAAGCAGCCACAGCCAATATGTAAATGCACGGGCACGGTTATATTCCAAGAAAACTTTTTGGACACTGAGATTTGAATTTTGTATGATTTTTACATGCCATGAAATATTATTTTTCAAATTTTTTTCCCCTTAAGAATGCAAAAACCGTTCTTGCTCAAGGGCTGTACAAAAACAGAGAGTGGACCAAATCAATTCGTCCGACCCTGATGGAGAGCACTGTTTCCCAAACTCAGTCTTTCACCTCTGACCTTCATCACTTTTGTCACATCGTGTACAGTTTATTATTTACCTGTAATTTTTCCTGAGTCAATGCACTTAAGAAAAAAACCTAGTCCCCTGAAATCCAAAAGAATCTCACATAAGCAACAATATCTTTGAAACCATGGGTTTGGTGTGCTAGTTATATATATATTTAAAGCATATCAGAATACCAATTATAATTTAAGTAGGTTGCTACAGCAACTTAAATAGAACTCTAGCTCCACGAGAGGGACGTATAACACACCTTGGAAAATACTGATGTGGTTGAAAGAACATGCTTTTAGCAGCCATGAAGGTTACAGTCTAGTCACTTAACAGCTTTGAGATTCAGGTTCTCTATCTTGAAATGAGAGGAGGGACCAGCAGATTGTTGAAGTCCCTTTCTACATGTTATTCTCTAATAATGTGACATATGAAGACCTCTTCCCCAATCCCCACCATGCTTACATTTAGACTGGTATTTGAATTTTAGCATCTGTGCTGTAGGTCAAAATAGCTGACCCATGCTATTTACTATCTATGAACTGGACTTTTATATCATAGCCTTAGTTAAAGAAGAAGGAACCCCATTTTAAACACAAACTACAGTCAAATCAAATCATCTATTTTAACCATTTTTCCAGGGTGTGACCTACCCAGCCTGCCATGGGATATGGAGCAAGTGGGCACCACCTTTGGAGAGAAGCCGACTGGCCACGACCTCTTTCTGTGGTACGTGGGTTAGAATCATTACCAGTTTCATTTAGGTACGCTTTTGGCTTCAAGTGAAGACCCTATTCAACAGAGTCTGTTTTTATTCACATATCAGAAGTCCAAAGGGGAATGGTGCTGGTGCTATTTGTGTTGTTCAGTGATCCATGAGGGACCTATGCATGTCTGACTTTCTACTCCACTGACCTCAGAATGATAGTTTTTTACTCTCATGCTTGTTTCTCATGTTCACAGAATGACTTCCGTAGTTCCAGGCATCAAGACCGCATTCAAGGCAGGAAGAAGTGGGGATGAGTGTCCTCATTACACCTGTTCCTTTCATCAGAAAAGCAAAAACTTTCCCCAAACTCCCTAGCAGATTTCTACTTATATTTCTCTGGCCCTGGTTGTGTCATATGCTTTACTAACTGCAGAGGAAGCTAAGAAAACAAGTGCTAGGTTTTCTAGAATCCTTAGTAGAGAAAGGTGAGAATGAAAGGGCTGGAAGTAGCTGTTGGATTAACCAGTGAATTGTATTTGCCAAGGTCAAATGCAGAAGAGAATCATCAAGCTCCCTACTCTTCTTTTTACAGATGGAGAAACTAAAACTAAAGTTTAAAGTTTAGTTTCACTGAACTAAAACTCAAGTCCAAGTTGTGGAGCTGGAGCTAGATCACCTGATTCTTGATTCAGAACTTTGCTTACTGTACTCTACTGTGTACACACTTTCATAGAGACCTTCTTATTAATTTTCACCATCGTATTCCAGATAAAAACAAGGCCATTCATCTTCCCTGAATGTAAATTAGTGGCCCTTCAGTACTGACTGACTTTAATTCCTGGATCTCTAAACTTCACCTTGCTAAGACTGCTGACTGCAAGCCATGCCTCTGGGACTGGCCTCTCTGTGTCTCTGGGGGTAATCAGTGTTCTGAATGGTCGACCTAGGTATCACTCAAGAACTGAACAAGGACAGCATATGCTGCTGCCATCAACACAGTCATAAAATATATTTCCAAATATTTTTTATGGGAGAAGGGGCTCAGGAAGACAAAAATATTTTAGGCCACAAAAGTCACAATAGGATCAGAATGTAGGCCTGTCCAGTGTTTCACGCTAGCACACCTTTCCTGAAATAAGTTCCTATGTACGCTTCCTTTCTTTTCTTTCTTCCTCATTCGTTCATTCGTTCCTCCCTTTGTTCCTTCCTTTAATTTTTCTTTCCTTCTTTCTTTTTTTTTTCTTTTCTTGATTTTAACTTGTACTTCTTAGCTAAAGGGAGAAATAAAGCTTCCTCTGGACTTCTGTGAATATTTTTATTTCTCCCTTGCTCTCTTTACTTCCTTTAGTAATGATAATAATAAAGAATTATAAATGAAAATGATAAATATTTCATAATTACAAAATTCTATAGATATAAATATTTCTAAAATAATAAAGAATCCCTGGGAATTTGGTATGAAGTACCTACCAATGTGCCTATATTTGTACCTAGTTTAGAATTGCATGCAGAGCTGAGATATCTTAACATATTTAGCCTCTCTTGTCCTTAGAAACCATTCCTGACCTCTTGTTTGCAGTTCAAGATCATCTCCACGCCCACTACTGACTTTATACCTACTTGAGAATAATAAAAGATTCTTCCCCAGTTGACCTTGTGAATTGTCAGATCCTTGATCTTATTTTCTTTGGATGATTTGTTTATAAGGCCCTTCATACTGATTTGGCAGTGGAAGAAGAATGACTAGCAGCCACTCCCCGTTCTTAGTGTGTTTATAGCCCTAAACGGGTTGATTTAAGGAATGGTTTGACTTTAAGGAAAGTTACCTGATCAAAGTCACAGGCTTTATTACATTTTCCATCTAAGGTGTGGTCTTGGTTTCAAAGAACAGCCCAGGAAAAATATCATCTGAAGGATACTAAGGCTTGGGGCTAATCAGCTCTTATGCTTAAAAAATATTGGACTTAGAAGGGATTTTAGAAAACATGTAGTTACACCTGTAGTTTTTTAATGGGGGAAACTGAGGCTTGGGGAGGAAAAACAACATAAAATCTCATATCTAGTGAGGACAGACTGGGGACTGTCTAATATCAATTCAGCTACTCCCTCCTCAATGCCTTTCAGCAACCATGGAAGGCCTCTGCCGCCCCAGGGGATCAAGGGTGAGCACAGAGAGGGGTCACAGCACAGTCCACGCCGGGCTCAGTGTGGGTGGAGTGCCCTGTTGTGGTCTGCTCAGGGAGGTGGGTGTGGTGAATTACATCCAGCCAGGTCTGGAAGGAGAGGAAATGTTTGTCTAGCAGATAGGGAAGAAGGACTGTTTCAAGTTCTAAAATTTCCTCAGTGAAAGAATGCTTCTTATTACAAGGAACTGTTGAGTAGAGGAGGTAGGACTGAATTATTAAACAGTTAAGGATAAAGGCTTTGGATTTCTACAAACTTGAGTTCCTGTCACTCATGCCTGGGTGACCTCAGGTCCTTTACCTCCCGTTCCCCAGTTTCCTCCTTGTAAAATGGAGATGATATTGATATCAAGGACATCAGATTGAGAAAAGGTTAAATAAAATTATGGGTGCAGAATACTCAGCACAGTAGAGGATACACAGGAAGCCCCCAGTGCCTCTAGATTGGCGGTGTTTTTCCCCTGGGCCCCCACGTTCCAGGCGTTCCTTCCCATTATCTATATCAGAGCCTCCTACTCCCCACTATCAGGGGATTTCACCTGCAGAAGGAGACCACCGTCTCCACACCCACAGTGAAGTCAGTCTGCAGCTTTTTCTAAATGATATGCCCTGGAATGCTTGCCTTATTGGTTTGGGAAGTCTGAGGTTAAAAACAATATACATATGTGCTGTTATTCTGTACCTGACTATAGCACTAATAGTTGGCATTTGTGCGGCGCTAATTATAGCTTACAAAACATCTTCATATATGCAGTTTATTTGATCCTGAAAAGAACCATGTGCAAAACCATGTGCAATAGAGATTTCATTCCCATCTTCTGAGGAAAATGATTCGGAGGGATTGAGAGACTCCCTCTGGTGTTGTGACGTTCAGATCGGGGATTCCGGGCTGGGCCTTTCCTAGCCAGTCAGGCCCTGCTGGGTGGGATGGGATTTAATCTCAAACTCCCATTTCCTGAAGGTCTTTCTTAGCGTTGGATTCTGCAATCCAGAATTTTTTTTCACTGCTCACCTTTTCTGAAGCATGGCCAGCAGTAATTTCAGATAGTAATTTTTT
Organism: Smutsia gigantea; assembly: GCA_032199065.1. Lineage (NCBI taxonomy): Eukaryota > Metazoa > Chordata > Mammalia > Pholidota > Manidae > Smutsia > Smutsia gigantea. Next base: position 197,463 of record JAVSCE010017767.1, on the reverse strand, counting down.
GGATTCAGTTAATATTGATTGGGAGTTCGCAGGGCATGTGTTTCTCCAGCAGATAACATGGAGTCAGATCGCTGCTCTTAGCCCTCATTATCATGTCTAGACGAGACAAACATCCACACATAGGTAAGTATTTACAAGGTTAAGTATTTGCAAAGTGAGAAATAAATTTTAAAATGTGCCCATTCAGGAGATGGCTGGAGACAACAGCCATCCAGGTCATTTTGCCAACCTGGAATTTAATTGTTTCCTGATTTACTAAAAAAAAAAAAAAAAAAAATCAGAGCTCTAACAATCATGATCCTCTAATAGTTTCAAGCCCTTCATTTATAGACTTTGGTGGTAATCCTCTGAACTGTGAGCTCTGAAAGGCAGGTCATTTGTTCCTTTGTTTGCTATCTACACACAATATTGTGTCTGGTTGAATTTTTCAAATTTCTCTTAGATTTTTCTCATCTTTTTATTCTTTTCTCACATGCAATTCCAAATCGTCGGGCCTGAGCAATCGTTGTCTAATTCCTCCATGGTACCTAGATGCAGTTAAAGGGCATCCTGGTGACTTTTCTCTCCTGGAAGCCCTGTTTTAAGGCACATCGGCAGTTGCCTGTCGCTCCGCAGACGTTCTGGCTTCTGCTCAGTTTGATTCATCCTCAAGTCAACCACATACACTCTAAATGGATGGAAGGGACTCCCATGCTGATTGGTAAATTTCTCTCAATCTTTCCTCATCCTAGGATCCTATGCGGGGGCAGTGATTGCCATGCCCCTGGCTGGGGTGTTGGTGCAGTACATTGGATGGGCCTCTGTCTTTTATATTTATGGTGAGTGACTTGACTTCATTAGTTCTGATGCGTGACTCATAGAGACGGTATTTTACAGCATAATGGGGTTGGCTAATAGTTTACTATACAAACATAGAGATTACTAAGACAAGTTTATCATACAAACCGAATAGTTAGCTACCTATGATTTGTTTAAATTTATATAAAAGTTGAGTTTTTTAATGAGCAGAACATTATCTTTCTTTAAATACCAGTTAATAACAACAACAAGAAAATGAACAAAACGCTTTCTCCTAGCTGAATATAGCACTGTTTGGGGATGTTTTGAAAACTGAAAACTTTAGAAACAGAAGAAGGAGACCACATCATCAAGCCTTTTCTTTCTTAACCGCAGGCATGTTTGGGATTATTTGGTACACATTTTGGCTGTTGCAGGCCTATGAGAGCCCAGCAGCTCACCCAACAATATCTGAAGAGGAGAGGACCTACATAGAGACAAGTATAGGAGAAGGAGCCAGCTTGGTTAGTCTAAGCGTAAGTAGAGATGGATAGGTGAAGACTTGCCTCTTTTGTTTGAGTATTTCTCTTAGTGGTTGTGTTGTCCTCTTACAAAAAACAACATGTCAAAATATGCACTGAAAAGCTCACTGTATTCTTATTCTCTAGAAATTTAATACACCATGGAAAAGATTTTTCACGTCATTGCCGGTTTATGCAATCATTGTGGCAAATTTTTGCAGAAGCTGGACCTTTTATTTGCTGTTAATAAGTCAGCCTGCTTATTTTGAAGAGGTCTTTGGATTTGCAATAAGTAAGGTAAACACATAGACACTTAAAATGTTCTTGAACTTTAAACCTCTTGCTTTTGCCGAGAAAATCTTTGCATGATAAAATAATTAAGTTGCTGATCATGATTTGTAACAGTTCTGCGGCACCTAATACCCTGGAGGTCAGACAAGTTAGACGTTGTCTGCACAGTATACCTAGCTATTTAATTCTTCTTGGTAAGGAGAAGCTGCGTTTAAAGATTTGTGTTTTACCCAGTCTCAAAGTCTCAAAGTGATTTTGAAGTCAACGCAAGGACTGCATATTAGTGAAAGATAAAGAGTTGAGGGTAAGAATTTTTTTCCCTCCATTAAATTACCCAGTGAGTAGCAGTAAGAACCTTAAGCCTCATTTTGCAGATTTTTCCTCTCTCCATAATGGTGATTATAGCAATAACCTCCATTGACTTGTATGGTTTAGAAAGGACCTCTTCCAGTGTCCCCAGCCATTGTCTTTAGGTTATCTGTTTCAGGGAGGAAATGTGTGGAAGGTAAAACATAAACCATCATCGTAAAAGAATTAAGTCTCTTTCCTACAAGGGAAAGAGCAGCAGCCTAGTCAAAGTAGGTGTCTGCCCAGCTCCAGGTTCTGTGAAGGAGCCCGCAGAGTCAAGTAACAGTGTCTGCAGTCAACGAGCACCCACTCCATACCAAGAGTCTAAGGACCCCATGCCAGACCCTGTGCTGGGCGTTGGGGCCTCTGTGATGAATAAAAGCCATCTCTGCTCTCAAGGAGCTTCCAAACTGGTGGGGAGACACTTGGGTCTATACTTAAAATCATTCACTCATTCATTGTTTATTTATTACACAATTCAGGCTTACCAGGGTCCCATATAATTAGATAATTAAATTTGGTTGTGGTGGGGGTGGCATTGGAGGTGGTGGGGTGAGAGAATTAGGGAAATGCCTCTCTCAGTAGTAGCTACGAACGGCTCATTGTTTCTTTTCATTCCAGGTGGGCCTCCTGTCGGCAGTCCCACACATGGTCATGACCATTGTTGTGCCCATCGGAGGACAATTGGCTGATTACTTAAGAAGCAGAAAAATTTTGACCACAACTGCTGTCAGAAAAATCATGAACTGTGGAGGTACTGTGGATTTCACAGATGGCTTAAGCAGCTTTTATAGAATGAGATGAAACTGAACTGCAGAGAATATTTCGGAAAGGATCTTAATTATTGAAAAGGATCTTAAAGGCCCTCAGAGCCATTCCCCAGCATGTCCATCACTGCCAAGTGGTCATCCAACCTGAGATATGACCACTTAGTTGATCAAAACACACTTGCAACTACGGAAATGCTTCGATGTACATCTACACTTAAACCAAAGCAACCCGATTTCCTGTTACCTATTTGTTTATTGTTTATCCTTCCCATCAATCCTTCCACATACATAATCCTTTGCTTATGTAGCTTATCTCCTTCTTCCCTTTCTACATATACATGTTTTGGTAAGAAGCATAAAAAAAATTTTCTCTGAGTAATCTTCTTTCCTCCTAACATACACTTGTGCATACGGTGTACACACTCACACACATACCATCCTCTTCCCCACTTTATTTAGTTCCTGCCTTGTGTTTTGATTTTGCAAAGACAAAATGGAAGCTGGGTGATTTTCTAAAAGTGGTAGGTAAAAGACATCGTGAACCCATACAGTGTTTATAACTGCTCACCTTATCTATTTTTAATTTTTTTATTACAATATAGTTGATATACAATACCATATTGGTTTCAGATATTTAACATAGTGATTTAACAACTATATATACTACTAAATGCTCACTACTGTAAGTTTAGTTACCGTCTATCAGTGTACAAGGATATTACAATATTATGAGATATATTCCCTATGCTATACTTCCATTCTAATAACTAACATGTTATAATTTGAAGTTTGTACTTGTTTATCCCTTTCACCTATTTCACACACCCCTGCTTCCCCTGATGGTAACCAATAGTACATTCTCTGTGTTTATGAATCTATTTCTATTTTGTTTGTTTGTTTGTTTATTTTGCTTTTTAGATTCCACATGTAAGTGAAATCATATGGTATTTGTCTTTCTCCACCTGACTTTTCACTTAACATAATACCTTCTAGGTCCATCCATGTTGTTGTAAATGGTGCAATTTCCTTCTTTTTTATGACTGAGCAATATTCCACCGTATATATGTACCACATCATCTTTATCCATTAATCTGTAGATGGATACTTAGGTTGCTTCCATATCTTGGCTATTGTGAATAATGCTACCATAAACATGGGGGCACACATATCTTTTTGAGTTAGTGGTTTTGTTTTCTTTGTGTAAATTCCCAGAAGTGGAATTACTAGGTCATATGATATTTCTGTTTTCAGCTTTTCAAGAAAACTTCATACTGCTTTCCATAGTGGCTGCATCAGTGTACATCCCCACCAGCAGTTTAGGAGGCTTCTCTTTTCTCCACATTCTTGCCAACATTTATTGTTTCTTGTTTTTGCTCACCTTTTTTAAACCTTCCACTTTTTCTTATTCCTTTGTGTTTTGATTTTTAAATTAGTATTTATTGAATGCTTTCTGTGCCAGACACTAAGCTAAATCCTTTATACACATTATCTTATTTAATCCTCATAACTACCCTGTGGAGCAAGTGCTATTATTAAGCCCAATTTACAGTGAGGAGATGGGACAAATAAAGTGACTTGCTCAAGTGGCAGAGCCTGAGGTAGCTGGGGTAGGTGGAATAATGCCCTCCCAAAGACGTCCATGTTCTAATTCCCAGAACTTGTGCTTATGTTTCCTAACATGGCAAAAGGGACTTTGCAGATGTGATTAAATTAAGGATCTTGAGATGGGGAGATTATTTTGGATGATCTGGGTGGGCCCAAGGAGGCAGAAGGGTCAGAGTCGGAAAAGGAGATGTGAGGTAGAGGTAAGGGTCATTGTGTTGCAGCCACACTCCGAGGAATGCAGGCTGACTCCAGAAGCTGGGAAAGGCCAAGACAGCGTTTCCCTAAGAGCACCCAGAAGGAATGCAGCTCTGCTGACACCCTGACTTTAACTCTGTAGGACCCATTTCAGACTTCTGACCTCCAGTACTGTACAATAATAAATCTGTGTTGTTTTAAGCCACTAATTTGTGGTAATTTGTTGTAGCAGCAATCAGAAACTAATATAGTGACCAAACCTGATGATCATGTTCTGTTGCATCTGAATAGCTGTCCACACCAGGCCCTGACTATGTCTTTCTACCTCTGACTTTGCTCACTCCCCTGCTCTTTACTGTTCTGCTCACCTTCACCCCTCACCCAAGTCCTCTTCACACATCCTTCCACAGTGGCTTGTCTTTCCTCTTGTGAAGTCTAGTCAGTCTCCAGTGATTGCTCCTTCCTGTCCATATACTTGGATGGCAACTCTTCATGTACTTCCTTATTACAGCTCTTACAGGAAAGTGTTTCAGGCAGAGGAAATAGTATGTGAATGGCCCTGAGGCATTCATGAATGTGGTGTGTTAGAGGGCAGAAGGAAGGAGAGTCAGAATGATTGGAGTTTAGTGAATGGGGTCAGGAGTGACAGGCAATGGGATCAGAAAGCTTGGCTGAGGTCAGAACATGGGAGGCCCTGTAGACATACAAAGAGCTTGGGTTTATTTGAAGTGCACTGGGAAACAAATAGAGGGTTTAAAGGAGAGAAAGGGACATGATCTGATTTGTGGTTTCAGATCTGAGGAATAGAGCATAGAACACAAGAATAAAAGAAAGGAGACCAGCAAAGAGACTATTTCAGCCATTCTGTCAAGAGAAGATGCTGGCTTGAACTAAAGCGGTGTGCTAGTGGAGATGGAAAGAAGCGGATGGATTTCTAAGTTTTCGAGCCTAACTTTCTTCTTCTTTAAAGTCTGAATAACAACATTCACCTCAGATGACTGTCATGAAGGTTAAATGAGACAATGTACAAATGCACTTAGCATGGGTACATGCTAAAGAAGGTTTTCAACATCTGTTAGTACCTTTTTTCCCTTCTGTGTTTAAGACACTTTCCAAATGAACCATTCAATAAATATTTGTTATTCAATCATATTTCGCATGGTCAGAAATTTGCAACATCTAACCCTGGAACTTGAAAGAAAATATTGGATTTAAATTCCACTTCTACAACCTCTTCTAAAGATGAATACTGAAAATATTTTATAGGAATATGTTTTTTATATTTAATTTTGCCCCAGTGACCTCTGCTATTGTTGCTCCATAATTGGTAGTGTTTGTATAGGTTGGTGGTGGAGAGAACTCTCAAAGATTTCTAAGTGCTAGCAAACTGCCTGATGAGAGTAAATCTTTTTTTTTTTCCTGCAGAAACTGGAATGCATACATACTGTCCCCAGTCTTGCTTCCATCTTAAAAAAAAATTAAAAAACCTTCACATGCCTTTTCATGTCATTTTATTTGGTATAGCAGGACCAGTATATAGAAAGTTAAAAAGAAAAAACATGATTGTTCCATTTTGTTTATATAAAGACATGTTGGCATAGAGATAAACACATAAAGATAGAGCTTTGTACCATTGCTTGAATAAGGCAGATTGATTTGTATATAATGAAACATTTGCACAATCTGGAGAATTTTAGCTGGTTTCATGTTTCCTAAGAAGAAATACAGAGGACATTTCTCATCTGAGATCACATATTTCTTGGAGTCTGTCACCTCCTTCTTTCCTTTCTATACTTGCTGCTGGAACCATTTAAGGCAAATTTAAGGCAACCATTTAAGCAATTAAGACATGAATCTGTACTTTATTTCATTCTCTATAAGGGCACATTGCCAAAACCCTCAAAGACAGATGTCAAACCCTTGTACTTCCCTCTGTAGTGCATGTAAAGTATAACTGAAGTCAAAGTTTCAGTCTGGCTGTTCCCTGTGTGAACTTCAGATTGTTTAATATGAAATGAAAATTTTTTCTCAGGCCTTTAAGTTCTAGTTCTGTTTATCTTGTTAACTCTGAACAAGTTCACTTTCAAGGACTTCTTAATTACCCTTGAAATTCAAGTTTTGTCCTTATGATCCTATCCTAAAACACAGAGTCCTATCTCTAGCATTTTCCACTGAGGCGAGGAACCACTTAGATTCAGAAATGCTTTTTTTTCTTTGGCCATCTACTACCTGTTTGACAAAGATCTTTTTTTTTCTTACACATGAACCCATGTATCATTTGTAACTTGTTTTTCACACAATGTCTTCATTCTAATTCTTTGGGGGGAATTAACTTTTTGGTACAACCTTTGTTGAGAGCGTTAAGGTAACAGTTTTAGCCAGATGCCTTGTTATTTAAGACAGGCGGCTTCTGAGACACATATAGTAAGCATATAAAACACTAGCAATTTTACCCTATATATAATTTAAAATGCTGAAACAAAATTAAATAACAGTGGTACAAAGCCCATAGTTTAAAAAGCATCACTGTTCCTGTAATTTCATCTGATCCACCTTAGATGAGCACTAAACAATTACTGGCTCTTGCCCTGCCCCTATGACAGTTTTGAGCAAATAAACTCAGAAAGGAAAGCAATTTACCAAGCAATCTACAAAAAAGTGTTTTAGCTTATATTTCAACCTAACTGTCTCGATTCTGGGTTCCATTTTCTTTCCTTTGCATTAGTCAATTAAACATTATTTATTGGATGCCTGTTACGTGCTAGCCAGGCCCTGTGCTAAACACATGGTACCTTCCTGGATAACATCACAGTCCATGGGGGAGGCAGAAACACTCATGAGAAATTACAAGGCAATGTTGAAAAGTTCTATAAAATGAGTAAGAAGACGAAAGAGATGACAGCTTCACTGTGGGGGAGGGCAAGGGTTGTTGGGGCAGCTTCCTGCCGGAAGCAGTATTTGAACTGCACTTTAAAGGATAGTTCCATTTCTCCAGAAAAAGAGAAAAAAGTGGAGGAAGAAGAATATCCCAGATGAAGGAACAGCCTGTGAAAATATGTTATGGGCATGAAACAGTGTTGCGATTAGGAAATGGCTAATAGATCTGTGTGACTACAACACAGGGCTCTGTGGGTTACGGCAGTGAGCAGAGGGGTGAAGGCTGACAGTTGACCCTGGACGCTTGCTATATAATACTACATAATAATGTGGAAGCCTTGGCAAAAGTTTCAAGCAAAGGGGCAACATTTCATACATGTAGTTTAGAAAGATAGTGATCTGGACAGTTGATCAGAGGAAGAAGAGATAGGAAGGCCAGCAAAGGAGCTATTGACATTGGCTAGGTGGGAGGTAAGGGGGCCCAGGACTATGACAGTGGCAGAGGAGGAGAAAGCACAGGTCAGATTTGACAGATACTTTGGAGGCCAGGCCCACAAGATGCTGAGGAAGAGCAGAAGTGTCCGAGGTGATCCTGAGGTTCCTATGCTGGACTTTGGGTTGCCATTTGCTTAGCTGTGGCCATGTGCCTCATGGCCGTGTGGGACTGTGCTTGACATCTTATACACCCTACTGCCTTTAATATTCCAGTGTCCCACAGAGTTGTATTATTAGCCCTATTTTGGAGGATGAGGAATCTAAGAGGTGAAGTGACTTGTCCAGGGTCACACAGTTAGTGATTTTTGAGGTGGAATCTGAACCCAGGCCTATCTGACTCTTAAGTCTGGGTTCTAAACATGGGTGGATGGACTGATTTAGAGGGGAAGAGAGAGCCTGGGGGTGGTGGTTAGCTTTGATTGTTTAGAAGTAAAACATAAGGGAACAGAGATTTGATTTGGGCATGTTGTCTTTGAGGTAACAATACGACAATTGGGTGGAGATGTCTGGAGTCAGCAGATGGTCGTCTAGCATCCAGGGCACTTCATATACTAGGAAATGGCGCTTAAATCATCCTTCTGTCTGCTGCTGGCTGAACTTTGTGTGTGTGTATGTGTGTGTAAGAAGGAACATCTTCATATAATTTACTCATCCTTTTTTATTGTACTGGACTCACTCATTCTGAACAAAAGGAACAGAAAGTACTTTCGTCCTGCTATATTTCTTTGCAAATATCTCATGGCTTTTATAAAGACACCTGAGAGCTTGGAGAAGTTCTGAAAGGGGAAAATGTTGCCTTATGCTTGTAAGTGGTGAGGTGTTGCTTTCTGTTTCAGATGTTCCCTGCAGCTTTGTGGTCACACTACTGGCAACAAATACTAGAGTTGTTCTTTTATTTTTCTGTGCAAGGCTATAATTTATATAAGCAAAGGAGAATCATTAACAATATCTAAAAAAGTTTAAGTATATAGCAATACCAGGGGCAACTACTCATGAAGCAACTGGTAATAAACATCCCTCATCCCAAGGGCATCATGGAACCTACTGGGATTGTTCAGGATCCAAGGTACACCAGGATCATGTTAGAAGGCCCACAGAAGCCCCAGGTAAGGTTAGCGTGGTCAGGTAGTCATGAAACACCCAGGTAACATTGTAGTTACACGGGGTAAGCCATGTGCCAGAATGTATGTACTAAAAGCTTAGGTGCATAGAAATATTAATTGATTCTTATTTGATAGGTGATCAGCTTGGGCTGATTGACACAAAAGTGACATTGTTTTCTTGCTGTTCCATTTGCAGGTTTTGGCATGGAGGCAACTTTACTTCTGGTGGTTGGCTTTTCCCATACCAAAGGGGTGGCCATCTCCTTTCTGGTGCTTGCTGTTGGATTTAGTGGCTTTGCTATTTCAGGTAAAGTGTCCTTTGGCATTCCAGGTCTTTCCTATAGATCCAGCCAGACTTGGGAGGAAGGAGAAAAAAAAAGGATATTGTATCACCTTCCTTTAGTAACTATGCCATTCCCAAGGAGAAGGGCCGCTGGCTAGAGAATTTCATCATGAGGGCATGACTTTGTAAGATCACTGAGGACTGGGCTTAAGAGCCCAGGCAAGCTAGAACTGTCCCTACTTTCTCCATCTTAGAAAAAGACACAAAGTCACCAGCCATCCCCGTGAGGCATGGGCAGAAGCCCAACTTGTGGCCTGGGTGGAGTGGCACTTTCATACTCCAGGACCAGGTCACCCTACCAGCAGAGGCTCTTGTGACCTCACCTGCTGCTGGAGAACTACTGATACTAGCTCAAAAGTCAAATGATGTAGTCCTTTTGACATATAGTTATAGAATCTGAAGGTTTTAGACTGGAAAGTATCTGTAGATTTTGTCTACTCCATGGTTTTCATTTTCCAAAGGAGGAAATGCAGGTCCAGAGAGGGGAAGTGACTTTCTGAACAGGTTAGAGCAGGTGATAACAATGAAAATGGTGAGAGCTGACGTTGATCCAGCACAGACTCTGCCGGCACTGGGACCGTTCAAAGACCTTTATGCATGTGAACCCCTGTGATTCTCACCGCTACCCTAGGTGGCATCAGCCTCCCCATTCGACAGGAGGCAAAACCAGTCTACTGTGGGTAAGAGATCGGAGTGCTATCACGTTGGGTCTTACAGACCTCAGAAGCTCTCTATGCAAAACTGGTAAAATGTGGTTGTTTTTCTACCTTTAAAACATAGTGTAATACTGAAGATTACCACTTACAGAACACTTTACTTATAATCATCTATCTTACAACACTGTGAAACATGTAGTAATACCGCTATTTTACTCATGAGGTACCCACGACTCAGAAAAATTGGGTATGCTGGTGGCAAACAAAGGGAGAAGTGAAGTTCATTTCCACCTGGCTCCAAGCCTGTGCTCCTCTCTCTCTTCCAGGCTGCCTAAAAGATCAAACACAGTGGTAATGTCCCAGAACAGAAAAATATGGAACCTCTGGTAGTTCTCTAAACCACCCTACAATAGGAGCTTCATCTTATCACAATGAACAGAGCTGTTGAATCATTACTTTAGGAAAAAAATGTCTGCTTTGAAAGTTGCTTGCAGTGAAGACCTTGGGTTTGGAGGTGCACAGACCTGGTTTTGCGGCCTCTCTTTACTACTAACTGTTTATAAAAGAAGAAAATAGTAACCACATAGGATTTTGGGGAGATGGCAATAAACTGAGATCATTCATGCAGCCTCTCATGCTTCACATGAGCCAGGTCCTGTTTTCGGGATGGGAATATTGTAGTAAAAAATAAAATCAAAGATTCTGTCTTCATAAAGTTTACGTTCTGCTGGCAATGAAGTATTTGAAACCCTCAGCCCACTGCCAGATGCACAACAAAATTAGTAAGTATTCACTATTGTTGTTCTATTACTATTCACTCTAGCCGTGGGCTTCTTAAACTTAAATGTGCGTACAAATCACCCTAGGATCTTGCAAAATGCAGATAATGATTCTGCAGAGATTCTGCATTTCTGTTGAGCTCCCCAGGGGTGATGATGCTGTTCCTCACCGGCCCACCCTTAGAATAGCAAGGATAGAGCCATCATGACTTGTTTCCAGTAGGATATTAAGGAACATCTTGAGAGCTCTGTGATGCAAAAGAGATTCTTATCCAGTCCCCAGAGATACTGAAATGTTCAGGTTCATATTGTCCCCTGATTGCCAATGAAGCTATGATCAGGAGAGAAACTCAATATACCAAATCAAAGCACCTGCCCCTTTTTTAGCACTTACTCCTTCCCAGCTACTCTTTGACATGATCTCATTTAATTCCATAGCAACCCAATGAGAAAAAAAATTGCTGTGTCCATTTTACCAGTGAGGACACTGAGGCTTAGAGAGGTGACTTAACTTGCCCAAGTAAATTAAGTGGCTGGCGTTGGAATAAAGGTTTGTCTGACCCAACAGTGCATGATGTGAGCGACTACGGCCATGGGGTGATGATTCCTCAGGATCTGCTATCTGCCAACTTTATAAGGAGTTAATAGGGATGCCAGGGAAGCCTGGCACAATTTAGGAATTGATTATATACAAGAGAGCCAAGGCAGGTGACATTAGGAAGACACAAGGACTAGGTGATGCCTGCTTTGAGAAATGACCTAGGTACAGAAGACAGATTCTGCCAGCTGTGTGCATTTTTTTTTGTATCTGCTCCAAAAAAAATCTATCAGTATCTCAGTTTCTCAATGATGTTTCCTCCTGAATACCAGAATTGTGCAGCTAGAAACCTAAATGGCTTTTCTCATATTGTCTTTAGCTCAGCACAGATACATAGGCTTCTGTATCAAAATATAATACTCAACCATCATAGTAATTGCTTCTTATCCCTGTTTTTTTCTAATAAAGTGTTTATCACATTCAAATCAAATTTAAGATTAATTAGTCCTACAGCTGTTTTATATTCTGAGTGTCTGCCACTTTGATCTGAAAGAGAAGCATGTTTATTACAAAACAGATTTTCTCAAAGTTCTCCCTGAATGGAGGTAGGAAAAAAACAACCAGTCAACATACCAGATTAGAAATTAAAAATTAAATCCTATTTTCAGGTTTTTTGAACAAAATGGAGAATTACAAAGCAAGGCAAAGGAAAACAAAAACCGAACAAAACCTACAACCCCCGGTGGTCATCTCAATAGCTCAAATTGGTAATTAATTAAGCAATTATTTGCTGAGTGCCTACTAGGTGCCAGCCAGACACTTTGCCAGTTCAGGGAAGATAGTGGTAAACAAAACAGATGGAGACCCACCCGCAAGGAACATAAGAGAGTTTTCACCTCTATGTAACATGTAATCAGCATGCATTATATAACTTAATTCTTTTTTTTAAATAATTTATTTTGGTGTCATTAATCTACAATTACATGTGCAATATTGTGGTTATTAAACTACCCCCTTCATCAGGTCCCCCCCACCAACCCCATTATAACTTAATTCTCAAAACAATTTTATAAGAGTGATTGTCCCAGCTTACAGATGAACAGATGAGGTTCAGAACGTTGAAATCCTTTGTCCAGATTTGCATCTCAGATAGGCAGCGAGAGGTGTGCCTGTCTCCCTGTAAAATGCCCTGGGCAGTGTCGGTGGATTTGGTTCCCAGTGCCTGAAACCTCCTCTTTCATAGCCTTGCTCTTCCTCTGCCTTTCCTCCCTCCTCACTCTCCATTCATTCTTTCCTGGTAAGTGGATTAATAGTGAGGTGCTCATGACTTATTATTTACCACTCCCAGCAGTGTTATATTTCCGTGGATGACCTCAAAGAGAGGGAGGCATAGTCCTGGGGGTGGAGAGAGTGGTACTCACTAGAGCTTACCTATTTCCAAGAGCTCTTGCCTAGGCATTTCCCCTGAGTCTCATCTCACGGCATCTTTACGAGTTAGTAGTAATATTATCCCCATGTCAGAGATGAGGAAACAGAGGCCTAAAAATTACTTGTTTAAGTGGTGAAATAAGTTTGGGAACAAGATTTACAGACTGCAAATCAACTATGTACGTGAACGTGTTTGTAAATTATGAAGGGCTCTGTCAATGTTTGTACAAATATTTATTATAAAAAAAGTACCCTTTGCATTATGCCACTAAGGCAGGCTTCACCAGTGGTGGCCTTTTGGGAGTGAGTTGAAGGCTAGGAGGAAGGATATTATGAATCAGGGTTTGGTTCTAATCACACTGGATGTGAGTGTGATTCTTAACTCTGAATAACTGTGGTCCAGGCTTTCCAGTATTGCCCCAAACAGCATTATTTTGGAATTCTGAACCTACAGGCACAGGTGCCAAAATTCTCCGCATGGAGAACCATGGTAACCACTGCTAACCAATCACAGCACGTTTTTCTGCTCTGTGCAGACACAACCTGACAGTCCCCAATCTTGTCCTCGCAGTAAAGGTCCCGTAGTCATGTAGTAGAGGAAACCAAATAGGTGGCTGAGAGTTGGGAGTAGCCAAGTATTTTCCTAAATGTATTTGAAATGCTGTTCTTGACTCTGATTTTGAGGTTTTGGCTTCACTGTAGGTTTTAATGTCAACCACCTGGACATTGCCCCCCGCTATGCCAGCATCCTCATGGGGATCTCAAATGGAGTGGGAACCCTCTCTGGGATGGTCTGTCCACTCATTGTTGGCACAATGACTAAGCACAAGGTACTGGTCTCCTCGGGGCTGTGGGTTACAGTATCGGGGTACTGAAGTACTGCAAAAACCTGAGATCTCAAGGCGCTACCCCAGAATGTAAATGTGTATGTCCTTGGCCTGAGTTGTTTGACTTCTTTTTTTCTTTTCTTTCTTCTTTTTTTAATTGTTTATTGCTGGCAACAGGGCAATTTGATGTTGGTTCCATGTTCCCTCAACAGAGAAATAAAATCAAATAGGCAATCCAACAAAGTATATTGTGTAGGGGGCAGGGGTGAACACCATAAAGACGGTTTAAAGACACAAAGAAGAAACTGAGTCATTCAACTCAGGATAAATTACCCAAGACTGTTTTATAATTCTAAGTAATTATACTTTGTAGCCCATTTCTATCTATTGCTTAGCATGTTCCAGTGTAAAAACATTAGTTTTGCTATATAAACAAGACATTGATGACTCTTCCTAAGAACCTAGAAGGGTGTGGAACTTAGTCATTACTGAATGTTTTTGTAGTTAGACTAGGGCAGGTGGTAGAGGAGGATCCCATATCCATCCAGAGCTCAACCACGGGCAGTTCCTTAACCCTGTCATTGAAAAGGTCTCAGGATACTGTTTTCTGCAAATAAGAATTTTTTTTTATTCTATGGGGTTTTTACCCAGCTTTTTTTTTTTTTTACTTGGATTGCCTATTCCAAATTCGATTTCAGAATTCCAGCTTCTTGGAGAAGAAAGTGTGAGGTGACTTTTCTTAGTTTTTCTAGAAAAGGAAGGTGGATTCATGTTTTCCCCTTCTTTTAATGAGCTGTTAGGATTGGTAACATGACTATTAAATCCCAGACACTATCTTCCCCTAACTTTAAATACAAAACTCCTTTTTTGAAAAAATTACTGCATTTTACACAGAAAACATGGTTATAAATATGCAATTGACAGTAAAGAGTGAGCATTTTTATGGCTCAAATATGGGTATGTATGCAACAACAAGCAAGAAGGAGACCTCTGACATTTAAAATGATGGGTTCCTAAAACAATTTAATTTGACCTACTGTGTGAGTGGAAGCCCCATTTGTATATTTAGAAGAGCTGTGAATTGGTGCTGCATGCATTTTTACATGTTTATTTTTAGAAGTATTTTTCTAAATTAAAAAAACACACATTCCTTATAGTTTCTAATTCTCATATTCATCGTAGTGTTAACTTCATTCTTTAAACACTCGAATTCTGTTTGGGTCCTGGGCGTGCTCCTGACATGTCTTCTCAAGAAACACAGCGTCACCTTTGGGTGGACAGGTGCTTTTGTCCTGGTGGAAGCCACCAGAACATGCTGTTAATCCTATATTTGGTTAAAACATCTGTTGATACTGTATTTCCTTGTTTAGACCCGTGAGGAATGGCAAAATGTGTTCCTCATAGCTGCCCTGGTGCACTATGGTGGCGTGATCTTCTATGGGATCTTTGCTTCTGGGGAGAAACAGGAGTGGGCTGACCCTGAGAATCTCTCCGAGGAGAAGTGTGGAATCATTGACCAGGATGAATTAGCTGAGGAGACAGAACTCAACCATGAGAGTTTTGCAAGTCCCAAAAAGCAGATGTCATATGGTGCCACCGCCCAGAATTGTGAAGTCCTGAAGAAGGAATAGAGAGGAGAGAGAAGAGTGGCTCTTGAGGAGGAAGAGCTGACATCCTACCAGCATGAAGTGAGACACTGTTCAGATACATCCTAATGGTTGAGGGGCACTTTCATATCTTCCTCATCTTAGAACCAGAAAGTATCCTTACCTGTTGCCTTCCC
This sequence comes from Smutsia gigantea, assembly GCA_032199065.1. Classification (NCBI taxonomy): domain Eukaryota; kingdom Metazoa; phylum Chordata; class Mammalia; order Pholidota; family Manidae; genus Smutsia; species Smutsia gigantea. The sequence goes on along the minus strand of JAVSCE010017767.1, from coordinate 182,127 downwards.
ATAGCCCAGCTTGCCAGAGGGTCGAAGATGTGAATGCTAGAGATAGGAGGGGGAGGAGAGGAGATTTAATTAGCAATAGAGAAGAGAAAAATATTATCTTGCAATGAAATGGTTATGGAGCTTGCTCTCAGTTGACAGCATGGGCATATAAAGAATACATATTTTGATTAGCAGTTGACTTCTCTCAAAGAACTGAACTTATACAGATAGGAATGACTAGAAGGATAAGGGAGACAATACCATGCTGTTCAAAGAAAAATAAAAGGAAATGGGGATATTTGGCTTGGAGGAGAGAAAACAATAGCTGTCTCCACATTTTCTGAGGGTAGCCAGGCAGAAGAGGGAATAACATGGATACTCTCTAGATATATTTTTAAATGTAATGATATTTTAAAATTTAATGTTGGCATGTAAAGGGTTGTTTGAAAATAAAATTATTTTCCTGTTCATTGTTTGTGAAATTTTTATTTCTACTTTTAGAAGAAAAATATAATATTACAGAAAGATTATAGAATTAATTGTAGTTAATCATAAAGTCTTTTGTTCTGATTTCCTCCATGTATATTTCTGGTCCCTAATTGTACCAGCAGAGCTACGGTATATTTTATAAAATAATAATTTTGAGGAAAAACCCAACTGTCTGATGCTCCACTAAATAATATTCTTCTTGTCATTGGCATATAATTTATGTTATCATATATCTTTAAATCTCTTTAATGAGTAAATCTGCATAAGTCCCTTAAAACAGTTCCTGGCATGTGGAAAGTGCTCAAACATTAGCTATCATTATCATTATCTTTAAAGCTTTTGGGAGATTTTCAGTTGAAAGGAAAGCATGCTATGTCACTTTCATCCATTAGCCATAGAATTTATTGTGGAAGTCACCTAAAGTAATATTGTAGATTGTAACAAAAAATTGTATCTTTCATCATTTAAAGTCAATGTCATATGTAGGTGTTTCACATTTTCATAAATTTTTTAGGATGCCTGTAACTTGCCTTTATAGTGTTAGGAAAAAAGATGGAGCCCTGGATCATGGGTGTTTAAAACTAGAAAACACATTATTTTCTTGTGATGGTTTTTGTGAAGGTTGCATTGAACAAATAATTAACATTTAAACAACAGGCAGAGGCACTTTGCAAGTCATCATACATTTTGTTGCAAATATCCATTTGCAGATCAACCCCTGGAAACGAATCATGAATTCTAGCAGGAAGGGGAGGGGGCCTAACGGTGCTAGATTCTTGAGACAAGAAAGGTTTGGCCGGTCTTTTTTAAAGAATGAAAGTTTTGGAGACTCCTGAATATGACAAGAAAAATAACAGTTATTCACAAAATTATGGCACATTTGTTATTCCTGCCTGATGTTAAATTCAACAAGTAAAAATTGGAACCTACTATTTCTACTTCACACTGCCTCATCCTGACTCCAGCAAACCTGTTCCTTCTGTTTCTAATCTCAGTTAATCCATTGTCCTTTTCCTGGAGCTAGAAATCTTGGAGTCATCTTTGACTTTAAAAAAAAGGAGCCTTTCTCTCTACCCAGCCAAGTCCATTTAATTTTATTTTCAATCTGTGGCTCAATGTCTTACATCAGTTTTAGAAAATTTTAAGCCACGATCTCTTAGGATATTGCTTCTGCTCCATGTCTTTCTGTGCTCTTTCCAGGAATCTAGTTAAATGGATGCTGGACTGAGTACTGGACTCTGACCATCTCTTTTGTGTTTTCCAGCCTTTGCCTCTTTCTGTGTCATTCAGGATAGCTTCTTCTGACTTATTTTTGAATTCTTTATTCCTCTCTTCAGCAAGGTCAAATCTGGTAAAAATCCACCTATTGTGTTCTCAATTTCAGTTATTATATTTTCAGTTTCAGAACTTCTATTGGTTCTTTTTCAATTCTGTCTTTTGAAAAATATTTGCAGTTCTCTGCTGAAATTTTCAGTTTTGTATTTCATTTCCTAAAATAGTGAACTAATTATTTTAAAGTCTGATCAGTGCCAATATCTGGAGACCATGTAGTTCTGTTTTTGTTTTCTGTTGGTTTTGCTGATTCTTGATCATATTATCTTATTCTTGGTCTATGCCTGGTTTTCCTTGATTATATCCAAAACTGTATTTAAAAACTTGTTTGTAGAAATTATTTTAGGTTTAAAACAATGCAGTTTTTCCCCCCCTCTCCATATAGGATTTTATTTGTTTCTTCTAAGAGCCCCAAGGCATTAGCAGTCTGGAATCTCTTTAATCCAGTTGCTAGGCCTGAGATATTCTGGGTCACCCAGATAATCTGAATCTGGGCTACAGGCAGTATGAAGGCTTTTTTACTTTCAATTCATCCTATTCCTTGAGTATAGCACTTTATGGTTCCAAACCACACTACTGTGTTTTTACCAGCATCCAACTTTTGTCTCTATACCAGGCCATCAAACTATTCAGCTATCAAATAGTGGCTGTGTTATGATTAACAAATGCTCCCAAAAGAGAAGTGGCCTCAGATGCTAGGCTCACTTCTCTGGATTTTCATCTTCTCCCAGGTGGCAGATGGTAGCCAGGTCATTTTTCACGGCTATCCTGGCTCTTCAGTGCTTTTGAGCAGACATTCAGAAGATTATATATTTTGTTTGGCTTTTCTAGTGTGAAGGTTGGTCTGAATTACCTAGTCTGCCATTAATGGATGCTGAAATCCCTTTTAATTTTATCTTCACAAGTTCTCGCAAGCTACTTTATTTCCCTAAAGATAGTGTGATAATAAATTAAATCTCATATCTTAGTAGCTTAATACAGCAAATGTTTATTTCTCTTTTGTTACTAATTGAGTACAGGTTGCGTTGGGTGGACTGGAGGCTTGTTTGAGACAGTTACTAGGATTTATCTTTTCTCCACTCAACATCTTGTAGTTCACCATTTGGAAAATATAACTTTTGATATCTCCTTGAAGAGGGAGGGAGAAGGAAGCACACGGTCATTTCTGCTCCTAGTCCATTGACCTACACTAGCCAATAACCTCCACATAATTCCAGATGGGACTGGGGAACTAAGGGGAACACATGGGTTACTCAGTGGGCACTAATTATATCTGCTTCTCAGCTCTTGAGTAGATTCTGCGTCTTAGGAACCCTCAGCAGCCTGTTGAATCAGGCTCCCAATCCCAAGTGCCATAAATAATGTGGCTCTGCTATGTGGCCTTCTAAGAGATCAGAATTAAGTTTAAGGAGTAAATGGGAGGGAGCTTTGAGCCCTCTGGGAGACACCACAAAAATATCAATTCATTGGAGTAAAATAGATTCTGGCCTGATTTAATCTTGAGTAATAACCACATGGACTAATTTGATGGGCCATGGAAGATGAACCTTTTTTTAGACTTCATATATTACTATGTCCCAGGCCTTATACTAAAGCCTTTCCATATATGATCTCATTTAATTCTCATGGCAACCCAATGAGGAAGGCTCACCTATTTATTCCTAAGTAGTTATTAATATATATATGGTGTTTCAGAATGAGAATGAGAGCAGAACTTAAAACTGAAGACTCTAACAGGTATATTTTAATCTTACTTAAATCTTTATCTTAATTGTAAATTTTTGAACTGTTCTCCTCTGCTTCTCCTGGCTGCAGTAATTCCAGACAGTGATGAATCTCAAAGTCAGGAGAGTGCCCCAGTTATTTCAGTGAGGTGTGATCCAGCCGATGGAATGAGGCCGGCAGTTTAGTCCAGGTGCAAGTACAGGGACAGGTGAAAAACCAGATGAGCAGGTGAGATCCCTCTTCTCACCAATTGCTAGGCTAGAGTTTGGTGGAAGAACAGGGGCTTCTATATTCTCCCTATCCAGATAGTAACACAGAAATGCTGAACCCAGTGCTTACAGGGTGTGCGTACATTGGAGTTGGGGGAATCAGGAGAGTGAATTTCTCCCAGGCACCCCAGGTATGGAAACACAAATACACAGACAGGAGGAGATAATCACATTTAGGAAACTGAATGGGACTACATCAGTGTTAACTGACCTCAGCAGAACTGAGTGAAAAGAGAAGGCAGTTGTTTTGTGTTACTGGCCCCTAGGGAAGCTGCAGAATTGAAGGCACCAGAGTCAGGGGTGGAGCAAGGTTCGAGGAAAGGGCTGAAGCACGAGGACTGGTTGAAAGTTAGAACTGCTAGATTAGCAACCCCACCGAAAGGGCCTATAAGGAGGAGTGATAAGCCCAGAGGCTTTCCACCACCAGCTCAACCACGAAACTGCACCTCTCCATACCTAGTGGAAAACAGGAGGTTTATTTTCTGGATAGGGAATCTCTGTACTCAAGAACATCTGCTATAGCTGAACATAAGCTTCAAAAGGTAGGGTTTTTAGTCCACTTTGGTCACTAATGTATCTCAGGTCGCTAGAACACTGCCTGACATTTAAGAGTCACTTGGTTAATATGTGTAGAATGAATTAATTAATTAATCAATGAACCTTATTAAACATGGGGAAATTAATTAAAAGTTTGTATACTGAACACTGAAAATTTACCCTTGCCTTCACAGGCTGAACTTCCAAAGTGCTGGCAGTCAGGCTTATATCTCCTGAGCAGGAGATCGGAGGATTGAAGGGAGGGGTGCGAACTCACTAAGGAAAGGCTTATAGCCATTGATATTTGGGGGTTTCACCATCAAAATAATTAGATCCGTGCCCATCATTCTCTGTGGAGGTCACTCACCAAGTCCTGCCCATGGGAACAGAAACTCAATCAAACATTCATTCACTCTACAATCATTTAGCACCAGTATTGAGTACCTCAACAATTGAGCTCCTATAATGGGTCCAGGCAACTAGGAATAGAAAATGAGCCAAGAAAATCAGCCTCTATGCTTACGGAGCTTCCACTCTAGAGGACAGACACAAGAAATAGGCAAGTTGGTGAGTAAATCCAGTACATAGCATCTTAGAGGGTGGAAAGTGCTAAAAACATAGGGGTAAGAGGATAGGGAGTGTGAGGTTTGGGGTATTATGTTGAGTGTTCAGGGATAAAGCAGACTTTGAGCAGAGAACTGAAAGCAGTGAGGGAGAAAGTCAGGAGGATATTTGAGCAAAGAGTCTCAGGAATAGAAAAAAGCAACTACAAAAGCCCCAAGTGGGAACACACTTGGTATATGTGAAGAACACCAAGTTCCCTAAAGTGGTCAGGTTCTTGAAGGAAGATGGAACATTTATTGAGAGGCAGAAGCCTGGGGAGGATCAGGATTGGGAATCTTGAACATGTTTGATTTTGGAATTTTACTTTATTGATATCAAAGTGGCCATATCCAGTGGGCAGTGGAAATAGTCTGGGATTGAGGGCAGAGGTCAGAGCAGGAGCTGAACCTTTGTTGAATCATCACCGTATCACACAGATGATACTTCAAGCTATGAGACTAGATGAGATCATCAAAATTTGACCATGACTGAGCCCTGGGGAACTCCAACATAGAGAGATCAGGCAGATGAGAATGGATCAGCAGAAGAGACAGAAAAATGAGGTGGCAGGGAGGGGAGTGGGGAAAGGAGAGTTGGGAAGGGGGGCACCCAGAGATAAGTTCTGTGGCCAAGTGAAGAAAGCATGGCTTGGAGAAGGGGTTAGGGTCAGGTTATGATCAGCTGTATCAGAGCTGCTCCTAGATCTAGTAAGATGACTGAGAATGGACCATTGGATTTAGCAACATGGAGGTCATTGTTGACCTTGAAAAGAGCAGTTTCAATGCAGTGGCAACAACAAAACCCTGAATGGAGTGTGTTCAATAAAGGGAGGGCTTTTTATTGTCTTCTTACATATGAAGACATAGCCAAGGATTGCTGAGAGAGTTCAGGAAAATTCAACACAAAAGACAGATTGACACAGATCAGAAAAAAGGTATTTGGAGGAAACCAGACAACCAGGGAGTAGAATAAATCTCAGTCTAAAAGGGAAGAAAAGATACTGCATGCATGACCCAAAAATAGAATTCTATTTTTGAAAAAGGGAGAAATATCCAGGGAAGCAGATTGGGATAGATAGAATCTTGAGTCTGGGAGGTGAGTCTATTATAATAATTTAGAAATAAGGGTCGAGACCAGAATTAGAGCAGTGGAAATGGGGAAGAGAGGGTAGTTGTAGAAAATTTTTTTTCTAAAAAATGTAATATATGCTCCTTGTAGGAAAGTTTCAAAATATAGAAAAATGTATTGAAGGGAATACAAATGACTCTAATATTACAGCAGATATGATTACTCTTGCCATTCAGGCACATGTACCTCTAGTCTTTTCTTTATACATATGTACTTTTCAATAGTTTGGGATCACACTGCAATATACAGTTTTACAACCTGCTTTTTGCACTTAACCTTATATAATAAGTCCCATGTCTTTAGATATTCTTTGAGAACATAATTTAAAAATAATCACTGAGATATAATTTACATACATACAGTAAAATACACAAATCTTAGCTTTATAGATCAATTGATTTTTACTGATGTATACATACACCTGTGTACCACTACCGAGAGTACTCACTATTTTGATTTTTAACTGTGGATTAATTTTGCCTATATTTGAGCTTCATATAAATGGAATCATGCCAAATCTACTCTTTTGAATCCTGCATCTTTCCCTCAGTATATTTTCAAAATTGATCTGTTATTTGTTTATCAGTAGTTCTTTTTTCATTGGTACATAGTATTGTATGGCTGTACCAAGATTTGTTTATTCATTCTGCTACTGATGGCCAATTGGATTGATTCCAGTTCTGAGGGATGGGGGCTATTGTACATAAAGCTGTTAAGAAAACATTCTTGTCTTTTTGTGGACACATGTTTTTATTCCTCGAGAACTAGTCTAGTGGGACTACTGGGTCATAGGGTAGGTATATATGTAACTTCTTAAAGAAGCTGCCAAACATTTTTCCTATGTGATTATGCCATTTTACTTACTTCCCACTATCTACAAATATGAGTTCCCATTGCTCTACATCCTCACTGATGAGAACATGATTTTTTAAATGACTGAATGGTGTTATTTCATATTGTATGTCTAGACCAGTTGTTAGAAGTTTTAGACAGGTTTTAAATTTTCACTATTAAAATAATAGTTGTTGATTATAAATCCTTGACTTCATCTGTAAGAGATACTTTCAAGGGAAAATTAACCTGACATTCCATTTCTATATTACCAATCATTCAATAACTAATTGGTTAAATTTATTTGTAATAATGACAACAGATAATGCAAAAATGCATCTGTCTGAATATCAATTTCACCATGGTTTTAAAATGCATGTCTTTAGTGGTTACATTTGAAGTGGACTGATGACTGAAATTCCAGGGCTTGAAAGCACTTTGAACACAGAAATATCACAGAAATCTCTCTCTCTCAGCTTCTCCCTTTTTGTCATATAACAAAACTAAAACAATTTAGTAAGGACTGTGATGCCCTTTATTTAAGGGAAAGTAATCCAAGGATCAGGTGAGCACAGTGCCTTACAAACAGTGGGTCACTTGTCCTCAGAGATTTGGGGCAGGAGCAAGTTTTACAGAGCATTGGAAGAGGCCATGTGGAAAACACATGACTGGCTAGAAGGTTGGGGATTTCCTAATAAGGCGAGCACGTCCTGTTTCATAGGGTAAGGTGAGCTACCTAAAGCTGACCTGGAGGATTATGATTGGCATATGGTAGGTTTCCTTGACAGGTATCTCCGGTAAGCGCAGGCTGACTTAGGTTTAGATTGGTGACATGGGCCAAGCAACTGGGGCAGACTCTGTTTTTTGGGTCCTGACACAGAAATTAACTTTATCCCTTCACATATGCATATCCACTCATAATGTCTGGATTCCAAAATAGTTTAAGTCAAATAACTAAGACATACCATACTAACTTGAGAACTTCAGCCCTATCAGCCGTTCATCTGTATGGAAGCATCTGTAGAATTTGCAGACTGGTTTGAGATCCACTCCCGGACTTCCTCTCTTGAGGGTGGATGGTACCACCTTCTGCCAGAGCTTGTGGCAGAGCAGAACTAACCTCCCTTACCAATACTTGGCTTTTCTGGCAAAGCTCTCACATTGCCATAAATCTCATACGGAGAGTGTGTCACAGAGGAGGAGGACCAGTTATAGTCACATCCTGAAGCCAGGGAATGCCACTGGTGTTCTGGTGTGGGAGTAACTATGTCTTTGCCTTGAGGTGAGACCTTCCAACCTCGCAATTTGGGATCCGTAGAACATCCCTGGGAAATAGGATCTCATTGGTCAGCCCAGAGGTTCACTTTTACCTGGAAAGAGGATCTATTTATATTCTTGAGCTGTTCTCATATTCTAAAAAGTTGTTCATGATCCACAAGAGGCTATGATTTTCCCAGGATGAGTTACAGGTGCTCAGTTGAAGGAGCCCTGACGTGCTGCCCTTCGTGGAAGCCGATTCTCTGGCTCAAGCCTCTGGCCTTCTCATCTCCCCTTCTCCTTTCCTCATCGAACTTCCTTTGTTCACTCCCTGTCCCATTTGTCCCGTCTCCTTCCTCCATTTGGATGCTCCTGTCTTCTTTCTTATCCCTTCCTGTACCACCTCGTCTTTCTTCACTGTAAGAGACTGACCGCTGGAGGTTGGCTTGGAGCGATTGGGTGGTCACGTAGGCAAGACCTTCCCCAATTTATTTCTCTGCCATCTTTTCCTGCTGTTCCTAGTAGTGATCCTGAGATATTGGAATTAAATACATAAACTCATTCTGAAAGTACTTGCACAGTTTCCTCTCAAGCCCTATTTTACATGTGACCCTAATATGTCAGAGAGCACGGTGATGAACACCCCAGGAAGATAACGTTACATCCTTGAGAAATTAATGGAAAATACTATGAGGTACTGTGAATAAACAACCACAAAGGCTGGTTAAATATTACCACTTAAAGAACCATTGAAAAAATAATGCTATTTATATAACCCAAGTGAATCCCATTTCTCTGCAGATCAAATAATTAGGCACGCAAGAGCAAGCAACTTGGCTTTTACTAATTACAGAATTTTTTCACAAAATAGCTTTTTATATTTTAAGAGTGCTCGTTGTTTTAAAGATTTTTCCCCAAGATTGCATGTTCAGAGATCATCTTGCAGGCTTTCATATTTTTCAGAATGATGTCATGCTTTCTTGATTATTTCAGTATAATGGGGACTCGAAACCCCAAGGTTTAGAGTTTGCAGATACTTCCTTTTTAATCTTCTTTAGGACGCACTTCATAATGAGTTTGGTTCAAAGTGCAATCCCAGTTTTCATTAGAATTTTTCTCATTCTGTTCTTAGCTGAAATAGGGTAAAGTGTCAGATGACTTTTGGCTCTTTTTTTGTCCAGTGTTGGCAGAATCCCAGTTTTAATATGCTTGAGGATGAGATTTCATTTTGAAGAGGAAGGTTTTAAGGCCCCTGTGGTCCAGCATAGCCCTGCGAGCTGCACATTCTCTTAAATGAAGGCCGTAATATTTTTATCTTTTTTAGAAAGATTGAAGGCCATGGTTTTTTATGGATGGATTCATCAGTGTATTTCGGATGAAACTGGTCTTTAAGACATGAAAATGTTATTTTACTCCTTTTTTAAAGCTCCAAAGATTTCTGTATTACATATCTATCACTGTGGAACAAACTACCACTAAGTGTGTATGTTTTTGAAATACAAAACTGCTTGTCAGCTCACAGTTCTATGAGCCAGCAATTGGGTTGGCCTCAGCTGGGTGCTTCTTCTCCGGGTCTCCTCTGGAGTGACAAGCTTGCACCTGACTGGGTTTGGATGGTCTGTCTGGCTGGGCCACTGGCTGGTGTGAGCTGTGAGCTGCTGTGGTGCCCTGGCTCTCCTCTGCGTGACCCTCATCATCCAGTTGGCTGGACTGGGCTTCTTTACGTGGTTGTCTCAGGGAAGCCTTATGAGGAGGAGAGAATGGAAGCTGCCGGTCCTTCGAGGCCAAGTCTCAGATGGCCCACAACAACACTTCTTCCACATTCTCTTTGTTCCAGGGCCAGCCTGGGTTCAAGGAGAGGAAAAATAGTCTTCACCTCTTGACAGGAGGAGCCTTGACACATCACACTGCAAAGGGACATTCACAAGGGGATGCAAGGATTATAGCAGTCATCTTTGCTAACAAACTGCCACAGTTTGTCAACCCCATTAGAATAGAAACCCAGTTTTTACCAGGGCCTACAAGCCCTACATCACCTGCCTCTCTTTTCAGTCTTGTGTTGTTCCATGCTTCTCTTTGTCTTTTGCCCTCCTGTGTGTCCCTTAAACTTCCCCATATGGTTCTCTCTGTTGGAAATATTCCTGCCTCATATCATGGCTCCTTTCAGTCTGTTAAATATCACTGAAACTTTTTTTTTTAACTATTTGAGGTAAGATCAACATGTAAAAAGCTGTACATATTTAAGGTACACAACTCTATGAATCTGGGAACAAGTATACACCCACGAAACCATCACCAGCAGCAAGGCCATGGACATGTCCATCACCTCCCAAACTTCCCTCCCACCCCTATTATTATTATTATAATTATTAGTGTGTGGCAAGAACACTTAACATAAGATCTACACTTAGCAAACTTTAAGTATACAATATGGCATTGTTAGCTAGAGGCACTGTGCTGGATAGTAATCTCCAGAGCTTACTTATCTTGCATAACTGAAACTTTGCACCCTTTAATCTTCCCCTGCTCATGCCTGCCTCCCCGGCCCAGCCCCTGGTCACTGCCATACCTATTCTACTCTCTGCTTTGGATTCTATGTGTGAGTGAGAACCCTCACCATTATAAAGTCGTTCTGTCTAAAGTGGCCTCTTCCACTTAGCTACTTTTTATTACTTATATGCTTTTATCAATTTTTAAATGACTTTCTGAAATTACCTTATTTAAAAAATATGCTTATAGTTTATTTTCCAACTGAAGTAGAAGTTCTTTGGGAGCTAAGGCTTTGTCTGTCTTGTTTATTCCTATGTGTATGGGGATGAAAATATGCCCAGTGTGATTTCCCAACCTTGGCCATACTTTAGAACCACCTGGAGGGTGTGGGGTCACACCCAGGCTGTACTTCAGATGAGTGGTAATGAGGTGAAGGACCACTGGCCTAGCCTGAAGACTTCATAGAAGAGTAGGATCCAGGGCTGGATCTTAAAACAAAGGCAAGATTTAGAGCAGGAAAGGAACGATGAAGGGCTCCCTGTCGGGGGCATTGGAGGAGCACGGGGAAAGGAAATGGGTGTTGTAGAATGAGTAATGCCAGGAAGAGGCTTGTAAACTTGATTCAATAAGCAGTTAGCACACTGATCATTCTTCCTGAATTTTCTAAGCTGGCTCTGATTTGAAATATTGCATTCTGTTTTCCACATAAACCAACAAAGCATCATCTTTTAACATCTCAGCATGCAAACTCCATTTCTAAGGCAGAAGATGGATTTTTTTTTTCTTTAGAAAATATATTCTCTGACAAGGGAAATGCTTCGAGGAAGCAACTTTAGATTCTTAAGGGGGCACAAGAATGATGAAAGTGGTGTCTTAGGATTGTTCTGTTAGAACAGATTGAAGATCAGAGACAGGAAAAGAGAAAATGTACATACCCCACCAGGCTGCTGCATTTATTCATGTGAAGTGGATACGAGTCCTGGTGATGGGGACCTGAAGTCAAGGGTAGATGTGAGGGGCATTTGGAAGGGAAAAGAAAGTCACAGCCCTTGGTGATGGGTCAGTAGTGGCACAGCTAGAAGGGTGGCCTTACTCTCTTATTCTGGGTGAGCATTTGTATTGATCCATTTCATAGAATTAACTTCAGGTTAGTCCTGGGTGTTATCTGAGGGGAGAAGAGTAACAGGGCAAAAGGCAGAGAGAAAACGTCACCAGTTTCCAAAAGCCTAAATCCTTTATTTTTTAAATTGAGATGTAATTCACATACCATAACACTCACTCCTTTGAAGTATACAGTTCAGTGGCTTTTATTATAGCCATCAGGTTGTGCAATGGTCACTGTCCAATCCAGGACATTTTTATCAGCCCAGAAGAATCCGGTACCCGTTAGCAGTCACTCTTCCTTCCCCCTCTTCCCATCTCTCAGCAACTACTATAAGCTACTTTCTGTCACTATGGATTTGCTTACTGTGAACATTTCGTAGAAATGGGATCATGTAATAGACGGCTTTTTGTGACTGGCTTCTTTCATTTAGCTTGATGGTCTTCAAAGTCCATTCATGTTATAGCATATGCCAGTACTTCACTCCTTTTGATGGCTGAATAATATTCTGTTGTATGAATATACCACATTTTGCTTATCTGTTTATCAGTTGATAGATATTTGGGTTCTTTCCACTTTTTGGCTATTATGAATGATACTTAAGCCCTGCATGTTTGAGATAATCTTTACCACTTTCCTGAGCCCTTTCCAACATTTCAAAGATACTACTGAAAAATCCCATTGGCTCACACGCTGTTAGAATAATGTGATTAAAATGTAGAATCAAGCCATTCTTTTTCTCAAAACCCTCCAATGGTTCCACTCTCCCTTATAGTATAGCTACTCCTGAGCTCCCAACCCAAGGCTTTCTCAATCTATTCTCCTAACTGTGTCTCCTGATTCCATCCTTTGTCTCAGCTGCCCTGGCCTTCTAGTTGCTCCTCAAGACCCTGTGCATGCTTCCTTCTCAGGGCCTGTTCCTCCTGTTTGCCCACTTTTCTCCCAGAGATTTCTAGGGATCTGTCTGTCACCTCCACCTTGAGATCTTTGCTTAAATGTCACCTTCTCATTCAGAACTTTTCTGACCTCGCTATTGAAAAGAACACTCCTGTACCCCCACTGTGCTTTGCATGTCCCACCTCCCTTCCTGCTTTATGCTTCCTTTGGAACTTACTTTGCATGTATATTGTATTTCTTTATCTTGCTTATTGTCTATCTTCATTAAACACAAACTCCATGGTGGCAAGAATTTGTGTGTGTTTTGTTCACTGCTATATCCCCAGCACTTAGAATTGTGTCTGGCAGATACTAGCTGTTCAGGAAATATATGTTGAATGAATGAATATACTTCAAATCAGGCTGCTTAGAACATCAGGTTTCTCTGTTTTGGGCTGGAAGGCTAACCATACAGTGTGAAAGTATGTCTAACTCAGGTTGAATGGAAATTCTAATGAACATAAGTCTGTAACTATACTCATTAGTTCAACTAGTGTAAAAATTACAGGAATGGTCAGTTGATGCATCTGTTTATTTAGTAGGAAGAACTTTGGAAACCTGGGTTTATGTGGAAGGATGGGGGGTGCCAAGTGGTAAGAAGTTTGGAAACAACTATTCTAAAGGACTGTCTACAAGGGTTTTGATTGGTGCAATTGGTGAATTACTAGGAAATTCCAGGAAGAAAAAAAGCTGCCTTCTAAATAAACGTTTATCAGCACATACCACTTGACTGGTCTTCCGTCCAAAGGTTCCTGTTGCAACTCATCTTGGCATCACTTGTGTAAAACTGAGGCAGCAGTAAGTGACAAAGGTTTTATTTATCTCCTGTTATCTATTGACTTTTAAAGGGCTTGTTAATGAACAGAGGCGGATTAGCTAACTCCTTGGCAGGAGTGAAGCAATGTTTTGTGAGGCCCTGGGCTTCCACACAGACCTCTCGAAACTCTCCAGGTTGGTTGGAGTCATGGGCTCCTACAGAGAGAGGACTCTTGCTATCTAATGAACCCTTTCATTATAAAGCTCCATGAACTGAGGCTCTAAAAGGGGAAATCATGTGTTCAAAGCCATCCAGTTAGATAAGAATCTGACCCAAGTAAAACAAAACTAATGATTTGAGAGAGTTAATATTAATTGTATGCTGATCATACCAGACACCTTCTATATATTACGTCACTTCATCGGTACTGCAGCCTTCTGAGATAGGTATTATTTTTCCCATTTTTATGTTCAAGAGACTTGAGACTCATGGAGGCTGAGTAAGTTGCCCAATGTCCCAAGGAAATAGCACAGCTAGATTTCAAACCTAATTATTTTTGACTATGAAAATTTTTTATCTTTCTCTGAAATCTGGTGTCTGCAAGCGGGAAAATCTTTCTCTAAAGATCTCATGGTGCCTGCCCTTGATGCTCACAACCAATGATGATGACAATGATGATGATTACACATATTTACTGGGTGCCTACAATATACCAGGCACTATTCTAGCTTTTGGGAGGACATAAATAAATAAGAGGAGGAGAAATTACTGCCTTGTGGGGGAAGAGTGATGAGGAACATGTGGCAAATTCAAACAGAGCGGCCAGGGCAGCCTTCCCTGAGGAGGGAGTACTGGAGCAAAAACTTGAAGGAACTGCAGACACAACTCTCGGGAGTGAAAAGCTTGAGGCAGGGAGAAGAGCTAGTGCAAAGGCCCTGAGGTGGAAGCATGCCCTGTGGATTTGAAAAATGGTGAGAAGGTCAGTGTGACCAAGATGGAGAGAGTGAAAGTGGAGAACGGAGGCGATGAGGTCCGGCAGAAGGGGGGCCGGCGTGGGCAGGGCCCGGGGCATCACTGGGAATGCGGGAGTCTTTGTGGGGTTTGGGGCAGAGGAGTGACATGATCCGGCTTCCTAACAGGATCCCTCTGGCGGCTGACTTGAGGAAGGTGAAGGGGGAGGCGTGTATTTCCATAATCTAGACGAGAGAATGAGGGCTTAGACCAGAGCAGTAGCCATGGAGATGGAGGGAAGGGACTGAGTTCTGAATAAGATTTTCTGAGGGATTTGAGAAAAAGAGAGGAGTCAAAAATGCTTGCCACTTCTTTACCAGAGACCTCCCCACTGAGTCCGCTCAGCAAAGGTGCCACAAAGGAACGGAGAGTTCCAGAACTTCCACAAGGTGTTTGTGATACATGGCAGAATATATTCTACAGTCTGAGGAGAAACCACAATAAACGACTTCATAAAAACAATCACGTAAACAAGTTAGTGTTTTAAACTCTAAGTAGCAAGGATTGGAATCTAGTGCCATTACCTCTCTGATCGGAACCAGAGTCTCTTAAGCTCTCCTGAGTCTTAACTTCTTCTTCTGCGAAATGGGGGTCATGGCTCTGCTGTCGCAGCGGTGCGGCAGTGTGCCCCATGGAGCAGTGACTTTGGATTGCTGCTGTACCCGCGTCCTTAGAATGGTGTCTGCCACACAGTGGGGGCTCAGGAAGTAGTTGTTAAATGACTAGATGAAAGGGAATGTATTCAAAGACCTTTGGGGAAAATATATCAATCGATGTTAGGTTTATTATTAGTAAATTAAGACAACTGCTGAGACAAGCAGCTTTTGGGGGGCGGGGAGGCCTAAATTAACGGGATAATTACTTCGCTTTGACTTAGCCTGTCATTCGTAGTTGTTCATATAACGGACTAACGAGGACACCCCCTCAGCATTTCTAGCCTCTGGTGCTCATACACATTTTCATAAACCAACAGCACCTGGACGACATATATAAAAAGAACTCTGATGAGCGTCTTCTTTTTAATTAAGGGCATCTGCTATATTTATCAGTCTCATTAGAGAGTTCCTTTGCACCGTGAGCCTGATTGCTCGTGAAGCTGATAATAAAAATGTACAAGGTACATAAAGCCAAAATGGGTTAATACATGAAAGCGCTGAGAACAGTGACTGGTATAGGAAATGTCCCAGAAGCTCTAGCCACTCCTACTGTTATCTATAAATCCATTCATTCATTTTTTTCCTCCTTCCCTCCTGTTTCCTTTCCGTCCTTCCTTCCTAATTCACTAAACCATTCATCTCATGACAGCTTTCTGACACTGTTTTGTGGCAGGTCCTGTGGTGTGTGTCGGGCATATGAAAATAATGAGACACTGCCCCTGGCTCACGAGATATTCACATGAAGCCAATTAGAAAACAATGTGGAAATGGCATCTGTCCAACCCATCTTTTTCCTGAAATTATATTAATGTAACACAAAGGCCTGAGCAGATGTCCTTAAATTTGCCAGATTTTTGAGGTCTCCTTTTCTCGACATATGGGAATAAAAATGGTTCCTGCCTCCATCACATGTGTTGTGGGAAATCCAGTGTCTTACTCTAAGCTTCCTGAGGATTCCCCTGGGTCCCTTACTATAGTTTCTCTCCTGCTCTTCATTTGTCATCTTGTCTCCTACTTTCTCTGTGCTAGATCTGAACGGATTTACCACAAGAAACCCAGAGCATCCCTAGCTCAAGGTTACTGTGGATAAGAGATTTTCACTGTGTGTTTTGTGTGGTTAATGGGAGATGGGGTATGTAATTAAAGCACAGAGTAGGAACATAACTTCATATGCAATGTCAGACTTTTAGTGTTCCTTGAAACTATCAGCCTTTCCTATAAATCCTTAGAAATGTTCCTCTTTAGACTTTGTCTCATTGCCCTCTAAATGGGACTCTGTCTTACTCTGTAGCTTTCTCATGTAACTCCTTGTTCTGGCCCTTCTACAGACTGGGTCAGGAATGGAGGCCAAGTATGGGAAAATCAAGAACAGAGAGCAAGCTGTGGCAGAAATCCAAGTAACTGATGATGGTGATATAGGTCATTATAGGGAAAGTAGTAAGTGAGAGAAGAGGTTCAGAACGTTTCTGAAGGTTAAGTTGAAAGGTTTGCTGATAGACTGGACATAGGATATTAAAGAAAAAAAAAGGTCAAGATAATTTCAAGATTATTGGCTTGAGCAACAGGAAAAATAGAATTAGTAAAAGTAACTCAAGTTTAATGCAGAATATCTGGAAAATATCCCAAAATAATAAGAAAACAATAATTACCCAAGTGATTATAAATCCTATTACCTAAAAATAAGTTTAAAAAAATCCTATTACCTAAAGATAATCATCATTGTTAATAGTTTGGTGTGTTTTCATCTTTTTTTTCCCTTCCTTGTTAATTGTTCTAGATTTTTCTCTCTGGGTGTATATATACATACATAAAATTTATAAATACACATATAAAACTATGTATATACTCATACTATAAATATGTACTGCTTTAGCTAGACAATATATTCTTCCTGCTTAAAAACAACTTGATGAAAATACCCCTGACCTATTGATACCCAACATTTTTCTGTTAGTAGGCAGCATAATGCTGGCAAAATTTCCTGTATCATTATTATTTAATATTCCAAGTATTTTCCCATGGTTTTAGAAAACATTTTAAATAGATGCATAATATACCACAGTTTAGCTATAACATTTAGCCATTTCTCTATTGTTGGACATCTAGGTAACTTCCATTTTTGTGTTATGAAAACTAATGCTGCAATCTTTGTACATAAATATTTGTGTGCATCGCTGATGATTTCCTCATGAGAAATTGCTAACTGTGAAACCAGCAGGTCAATATCCTTAAAGGTTAGGACGAAAAAGACTTGTTGCCTACTGATCATTTCTCGGCATTATACCTCATGCATCATGATAAGCAGAGGATGTAAGGACCCCAGGAGTGAGTCATCTAAATACTTTTTCAGTTTCTCACCAGGCTTTTAAAACCTCTGCCTACTTCTCTTCCAACTTTGATCAAACTGAAAAGGCTAACTATAATTAATCTCTGTTAATGAGCAGGAAGAGCATTTTAAAGTCATGTAGAAACAGATGATTATGAAATCTTTCCATCCAACATAGTGCCCTTTATTTCATAAGAGAAGGTCCTTTTCCACCAATCCTATGCCAGTCTCTCATTCTCTGCCTCCTGTTTGGCAGGGCATGGTCCTGGCCCCAACAGTAGATGTTTCTAAATCTAAGAGCCAAATCTAAAAATGATTGTTTTCCCAAACTTATGGCTTCTCCAAGTGCTAACTAAGGAGATAACTTAGGATGATGACAAATAACTGAAATGCAGTAAAACAACTGGAGGGCTCCAGATAAGCAGGCATGGAAAAGCAGAAGTTAGGTCTCCAGCTCGGAGGCGGCTTTAGGCTGGTACAGTGAGTCCTTGCTGGCCTCTGATTTGGCTCAGCAGGGCTGCAGCGAGTGCGGATATATCATTCACGTGTAACACAGGTTCGCTTGTTACTTTTGTACCCCACTTTGGGTCCCTCCTCCTCCCTGACCCATGCATGTAATCATCTTAGGTGATGTTAATTATTTCTTCTTGGTATAGGATATATTACCATGATACTAAGAGTCAAGGACACCCAAAAGGTATATTCAGAGAAGCGTCACTACCCATTTCATCCCTACTACCCCATGCCCCTTCCCCTATTCTTTCCATGTCATTCTCACCCACTCCTCCCAGGTAACAATCTCATTAGTTTCTGGTTTACCTTCCTGCATTTCTTTTGCACAAATGAGCAGAAACATGCATATTTTCTTGTATACCCTTCTTTCTTGCAGTAAGGATAGCATAATATATACACTCTTTACTTTTTTTCTGTTGGCAATATATCCTGGAGATTACTCCCTATCAGCTCTTAGGAAATCTTTCTCATTCTTTTTTTATAATAGCATAATACTCCATTGTGTGGATATATCATAATTTATCTAACCAGTCTTCTATAAATGGACATTTAGGTTGTTCAGTATTTTGCAATTGTAAACAATGGTGCAATGAGTGGAGATATATAGGTATTATATCATATATATATAGTTGAAGATATTTGTCTGTGCATATATATATATATATATATATATGTTGTTGTAATTGTATCTTAAAGGTAGATTTCTAGAATAACATTGTTGGTTCAAAATGTAAGTGCATATGTAGTTTTGTAATATATTGCCAAATTTCTTTCCTGAAGTTTTACCAGTTTACATTCCCACCAACATGAATGAACATTCCCCACATCTTGTCAACAGAAAGTGTGATCATAATTTTTAATTTTTGTCAATTTGGTAGCTGAGCTATATTCTTCCCCAAACTCTGACTTGTATCTCCTCAACTCAAAAAGACTTCCAAAGTGCGTTCTGTTGGGTGACATCCTCTGTTTGGTGCACTGTGGCCTGGAAATTGCCTCCTGACTATAAGCTGGGCCACTCATAAGGCTCACCTAATTTGTTTCATTTTTCTCAGGGATGACAGTCCTAAATTCCATTACCCAATGTCTAAAAACCATCATTTCATATATTTTATCCGGTTTTCTATTTGTTTAAGTAAGAGCACAAATTCAGTCCACATTACTCTATCATGGGAGGGAGTAAAATCTGGCCCAACATTAATTTGATAAGACTTCCAGACAGAAAACACGCTAAGACTATCAGAATGATAGGGAAAAAAACCCTCTAGAACTGAATAGACATATTCTTACAGAGAATTACAAGCAGAAGTTTCTTTTTTTGCAACAAAATCTATCTGCTGAAAATTCCTAAGAGAATATAGAAAAAAAAAAATAGAAAACTTCTGGGGGGGAAGAAGAGAAAGGGAACATTTCCCTACAAAAGAATGAAAAACTGAGTAGTAACAGACTTTTTACTGGCAGAATGTGACCAGAGAACTAAATTTTTAAAGGCCTGAAAAAAATTGATTTTGAATCTAACATTCTATAACCAGGCATATTAGAAATGAATGATAATAAAGTGTTTAAAAAATACTATGAACAGCTTAACAGGAAAAACTTTGGAAGTGAAGTTGAAATGATGATTTCCTTGGAAATTATAGACTGCTAAAATTGACTCAGGAAGATATAGAAAAATTGAATAGACTTGTGTTCATAGAAGAAATTGAAAATTAATTTCAGTGTATACCTATTAAAATGCACCAGGCCCAGAAGAACCTATAGGAGTTTTATTGAACTTCAAGGGACAGATGAAAAATAAGAAATGCTTTCT
This sequence comes from Smutsia gigantea, assembly GCA_032199065.1. Classification (NCBI taxonomy): domain Eukaryota; kingdom Metazoa; phylum Chordata; class Mammalia; order Pholidota; family Manidae; genus Smutsia; species Smutsia gigantea. The sequence continues at coordinate 162,379 of JAVSCE010017767.1, read as the reverse complement.
AAGTCTCAAACAAGCCACTATATCCTGTTACCAAAGCCAGACAGGATAGTGGACCAGCAAAGGTCAGCTAGGAGATAGAAACCTTGCCAGTTGTTGAAAAAAGAATCGATAACTAGTTGTAAAGTTGTTACCCATGTAACTGAAAGGATAGAAAGAGAACTCTAAGGTATGAGAACTGTAGCAGCTGCAGAAAGCATATTCCATGCCAGAGGGTGAAGGAATAATGTGGAGGAATGGAATTTACTAAAATATAGAAGTTTGGAGGAGAGTCCCCATTAACTGACACTCAGATTTCTGAAGAGGCTATCGCCCCACCTGTGCTGGTGCCTTGGGGTGTGGTGGAGGGGTGAGAGGTGTGGAGCATGCTCAGGATGGTTCTGCAAGTATTAACAAAACCACAAATTGGATTCTGCTGTTGCTATGGGAGGGAACCGCGGTCCTGGGTGAAGGAGGTTGCCAGGATACGGCACACAGGAACAGGAAGCAGACAGAAAGGTCATAGCAAGCTGACAGGAAGGAGCAAATCCCTTCTTCCTCTTCTAGACTTTCAGTCTCCTTTTTCAGTCAGGGCTAGTAAAAAGCCAGCTGGCAAAGCAGAAATGTAGTTTGCAGAGTTCCAGCATCAAAAAAAAAAAAAAAGAATAGAAGGGCAGGCTTGGAGCTGAGAGATGATAACAACCGGCACAGAAAGCATGCACACAAAGGAGAATTTATGGCCACCCTTTTTATACATGCATGGAAACAAATCCTAAATAGAACGTCAGCCTATTAAACCCAGCGTCATGGAAATAAATAATATATCACAACAAAGTAGGGCTTATCCCAGGCATACAAGGAAGCTTCAACATTCAGAAGGCTATTAACAGATGGAAGTAGATAGACACTGAAAAGGCATTTGATGAAATTCAATGCCTGTTCCTGACAAAATCTCTTAGCAAAAGTAGAATTAGAAATAAATCATTATACTTGATGGTGAAACATCAAAAAAAAAATCCCTACAACTTTTAGAAATAAGACAAGGAGGCCTATTATCACTGCTACTATTCAACATTATACTGGAGTGTAAAAAAAATACAATATAAATACAATCTAATGAGAAAAAGAAGGAAGTATAAATATTTGAGTAGAAGAGATGAGGTTATCTTTTTTTTGTAAAAACCTGACATTCAATTTTTAAAAATCAAAGGAAACCAGTGGAAAAGCTAGCAAGACTAATATGAAAATTCAGAAGATCACTATATGATCATACAGGAATCCAGAAGCCATAGCTTTCCCACATATCACAGATGACCAATTAGAAAAAACAAAATAGTCATTTATCTTATCAATAAAGTATTATACAATAAAAACTATAAAATATGTATACGAATTAATCTAAAAAGCAAGAAATGTGCAGACAGTTCTTTCAAAGGACACAAAAGAAATTTTAAATAGATCTGGATGGAAAACTGAATTTCATAAAAATATTAAATTCTACCAATGATTACAACTAGATTTTTTTTAAGGAAACCTTATAAACTGATTCTAAAGTTCATCTGATCAGGAAAATTGGGCCCAAATAAAAATATTTTAAGAAAGAAGAATAGTGAAGATCTTGCCTTACCAAATATCAAAACATATGACAAGGCAATTTAAAACAAATGTGATACTTACGTGGAGATATATATGTTGGTCAATGAAACAGAAGACAAAGTTTAGAAACAGAGGCATACATTTATGGAATTTAATCCATGGTAAAGTTGTCATTCCAATAGAGTGTTGGAAAAGAGAGATTATTGGATAATGATTTGGAAAAAAATGAAGTTAAATCATAATTAACATGAAGTCTCAAATTAGCTGCATATATTTAAGAAAGTATTAGGAAAAGAAATAAAGGGCAACATGTTTAAATCCTGAAATGAGAATGAATTTCCTAAGCAAGATATAAGCACAGAAGCCATAAAGAGAAAAAAATGGACAGACCTGACTGGATAAAAGTACCCAAAGAAAGGCACTGTATACAAAGTTAAGAAAGTTATAGCTTCTTGGGAGATTTTTTTGCAACATAGTTAACAAATTTTAGCCTCAATAATCTTTTCCAGGATTAAAAATAACATAAATGTTTTGATTTGATTTACGATTTTTAGTTATAAATCAAAATATACTATAAGCCAGGCACTGTATTAGCTCTTTGCAGACATGATTTAGTCCTCAGAACAACCCTATGGAGTTGATATTATTTTTTCCATCTGCCAGATGGAAAACTAGGTTCAGAAAGTATAAGCAACTTGCTTAATTTCTCATGGCTTCTAAGTGGTGGGGCCGAAGTTCAATACCAATGTCTGACTTGAGAGCTCTTTCCCATGCCCTTTCCTCTTCCTAGTGCTAAATTAGTTTACCTTAAACATTTCTGAAATTGCACTATTATCTCACATAGAAGTATTCCCTGACCTCATCTTTTTTTTTTTTTATGCTATGGTCCAGCAGAGTATTATCCCCTTAAACCACCAATAGCACCATGATAGAATAAATGCATTATATGGATAGTGTAATGTTAGTAAATCTATAAATATTTATTCTAAGTGAAGCAAGAGGGATAACTTTATCGTATCCATTCACAATTAAAAACTTGGCAAAAATAGTAGCTGCAGAGACGTTTGAAGTTGGCCAGTTCAGTAATTTGGTGTGTCATGGTGTCAAAATTATTCATCAGCCTGGCTTCATGCTGACAAGCAATTATTTCTCCAGGGCCAAGTGAATTTCACAACCCAGAGCATAATAAACTTTTAAGCATGGAATTTGAAGATGTTCACTTTATCTGTCAACAAATGACTCCCTACTAATTCTTGATTGGGAAAATGGGGTGAAAAAAAGAACGAAGTTCCCAGAATTTTAAAAAACCTTTTAGAGAAAAACATGGCTCCTGTTTTCCACCTTATCTTTGGCCAAATATTTGAGCAGATTTGCAATTAAAGAGCTAAATTGAGTTTGCAGTTACATTGTCTTTGACCTATTTCCGTGCCTTGCGGCTATATTATGACTACTGTTACCTATGTAGTGTGGGATTAGTAACATCTTCTGGACTAGTCCTTCTCACACCTCTTGGCAGATTCCTCTCACCTCTGTGTGTCCTTTTAACATTGGCATTTTTCAGAGTCCTACCCAGGCATTATTATCCATTCTTATGGCTCCAGTTACCAGGGGTGTGCAGAGATGGTATCCATGCTATGTACGGAGATGCTGGCTGCGAACATTGGCCCAAGATTGACAATATTTAAGTATCTCACAGAACGAGAAGTCTGGAGAGAGTTTGTGCAGGGTTAGTGCAGGGACACAGAGATGTTACCAGGTGCCGGCTCGCTCCACATCCCAGGCCTGCCATTCTCAAAGCCATCTCACAGATTCATGACAGCAGCCGAAGATCCAAACCTCAAGTCTCACATAACACATTTAAAGTTAGAAGAATTGAGATTTTGAAGGCAGAAAAGAGCTTTATTCTCATGCTGCTCTCTATTTTATTAGGGAGAAAAATCTTTCCTAGAAGTTCTCCACTAGACTTTCCTTGCCTTAGGAATGAGTCATATACACAGCTTCAACCAATCAGTGACTAAGAGAAATGGGATTACCATGGTTGACTTTATCTAATTTGTATTCATCCCTGAACTGGGTTCATCATTGCTGGAACAGATGTGGAGTTCTGTTAGTAAGGAAGATGGGAGGAATGACTGTGGGGTGGTTAATGCATAGTGTCAGTCATAGCACTCACAAACCAACCTCTATAACCCAGATCTACTTAATGAAGTTTAGACTCACTTATGCAAATGCCTGCAAAATATACCCCTCAGATTCCATGAACTCCTCATCTTCCCTGAGAGTTCTGTGTCCAAATTCCAGGGCCCTGCCCTACCCCCCACACAAAACCCTTCCTTCTGCTTTAGTGAAATGAACGGCATTGCCATTCATTCAGTTCCAAACAGAAATGTAGGTGTAAACCTGAAACCTCACGTATCAACAACAAATTCCTATCCCGTCATCTTCTAAATATGACTCAGATCTTTGTACTTCTCTTCATCTTCCATTCCACAGTGACAAGCCAAATCACCAAATAATTGCTCTGCTGATAAACCAACACATTACATAATGTTTACAAAATTTACTAATCACTGTTTTAACATCTTGAATAAAACTGTTTATTGGTTTTTAAAATATTACAGATTTTAGTTCCTGATAAATAACAAGTTTTTAAATTATAAGCCAAATCTCTTAGTGTAGAATCCCTTGAAAAGGGAGTGAGACAAAACAGAAACATAGGTGTAAGCTTAACAAATCCTGTCCCTTAACCCTCACATATCAACAACAAATGTACCTGTGCAGTGCATCTTCTAAATATGACTCAGATCTTTGTGCTTCTCTTCATCTTCCAGTCCATGGAGACAAGCAATGCCAATGCTTATTGGACAAGAGGATGCAACCCTGAGGGCACAAGAGGGAGGGAAGGCAAAACAAGTCGGTGTGCTGCCAAGCTTAGGCACACCTTTCCAAGGAAACATTGCTAGCTGATGTGGGGCATCTCCTGAGTCGTCACATGGATTCACTGCATCTTAGAACAGTTCTCTGTGGAAGAATATGGCCATGACATTTATCTGCAAGCTTGCTTCCGTCTTTGCCTCACTGAGGAAAGCCTGCCCACAGGGCATGGATTCTCCCTCACTTGCCTGTTGTATAGTCCAGCCCTTTGGGGCATCCACTGGCTGGGAAACCCAGTCAGGAGGGGCCTGCGCTCTGGACCTGCTGCAGTTCCCAAGCAGCTGGCATAGAGGAGCCCATGCCTCCATCCAGTCCTCATCCCTGGGGAGGCTGAGAAAACCGGAGATATTAGGATATGAGGCAGTGGTGGCGGCAGCCGGGATGGGAGCCATCTCTGGGATTGCTGCAGCCTGGGAAGAAAGGCAAGTGACCAACGCTGGAGACTGTGGAAAATGACCTGAGCTGCAGTGGTGCAGACATTGAGCTCAGTACGTAAACTAAGGATCACATGTTGCATGAGAAATGGCTGAAAGGATCCTAAGAATACTCAAAAAGTGACTAAAAAAGAAAAAAATACTTATGACAGAATTCTTTCAGCTACCTCTGATATTTTTCTGGAGGCTTTTGGATGTCATTTCTACCTTCTCAAAATATGATTTTTTTTTTCTTTCACCAGTCCCTCAAATGTCATAAATGCTATAATTTGGTATTCCCAGAATTAAAACTTTTAAATTTAAATTTGTATGTACTTCTCCATGGATTAAAGACCTATATTTGAAAAGTAAAAACTTTAAGATTATTGAAATAAAATATTGAAGGGTATTTTTTATGATTTCAGGTAGGAAAGTGTTTCTTAATCAGAAGAAAAAGCAAAATCCACAGAGAAAAGATATAGACATTAAAATGTTTAAATTCTGTGCATCAAAGTTAAAAAACAGTCCATACAATGGTAGAATATACTTGTAATGCATGTAACTAGAAAAGTGTAAGATCCCAAATATATAAAGAATAACTACAAATCAATGAAAAATCTGAACAACCCCACAGTAAAATGGGCAAAGAATATAAAGAAGCAAGTCACAGAACAGGAAAACTGAATGGCAAATAAAACATAACCAGTAATCAAAGAAATGCAAGTTAAAAATGAGATACCATTGTAAACCCATGATATTGGCAAAAAGTAAAAAACCTGGCAATATCATATGTTACTGAAGATATAGAAAAATGAGAGCGTTACTGGTAGAGCAAGTTTGGAAAACAAGTTGGTCAAATCTATTAAAGTTGAAATCCTGCATTCACTGTAACACCAGTTTCATTTCTAGGTACATATCCTAGAAAACACTTCACCCTGTGCCCCAAGAGTTAGATGGGAGAATGCTTATTGCAGCACTGATTAAAATAGTGAAAAAAAACAACCTTAATGTTCATCAATGGGAGAGTGGGTACTTTACAGAATAATTATAAAACAGACTTAAAGCAAATGAACGAGAGCCTAATGTTGAATGAAAAAGCAAGTTGCAAAATGATATGCATAAAGTTTAAATTAACCAAGTATGACAAAATCTTAAGACTTCTTGAATATGATGGGTTAATGATTTCTTGGGGTTTTTGAAAAGATACTGTGTTTTTCTACATGGTTGAAAACTTCATACTAAGAACACTGATAGAAGAAAACAAATCTGAAAGAAACCAAAATTGTAAGCTTACTGAAATTTAAATAGAAAATTTAAATTTAACTCAGAAGGAAACTAAAGTTAAGTTCTGAAGCATGTAATGTTCATTGGAAATAGTTGAAAAAATTCAATTATACATAGAATCCTAAAATTTTTATTTATAACCCCAAACAATAGAGACCTGTCAACTTGATAAGAGCCTGCAGAATGATTCTACATGAAAAAAGAAAACAAAAAAGCAATAGAAGGGAAATGAGCAGGATTTACTCTAATGGATAATCTGATTAGAATGCCTGTCACAGTATTTATTGATGCTGCTGATGTTGGCCAATATCTGTGTAAAGAGGTATGGTAGGCAGGATATAGTATTTATTAGTGGCGATTAGAAAGAACCAAAATAAAAGTAGCTCAAGCAAGGAAAAAGTCTATCTCTCTCACTTAATGGTCTGAATGTGAGTATTTCAGGACTAAAACAGCAGCTTCCTAGTCAGGGATGCAGACTCCTTCTCTCTTGTTTCTCAACACACAACCTCCTCTTCAGGGCTAAGAAGACTGCCCCAGATTTCACTGCTAAACCCACATTTCATCCAATAGGATGAAGGTACACAGAAAGTGGAGGACATTCTCCTTCCTTGTAAGGATATACTAGTAAGTTGCTTGCATCAATTCTGCTCATATTCCATGGCTATACCTGGCAGCAAGGGAGGGCTAAGATGGTCTTTCTTCTGGGTGGATCTGTACCCAGCTAAAACTTGAGAGCTCTAAGTGCATAAAGGGAGAATGGTATCCGGGAAAAGTTAGGAATCTCTTCTCAAGTGACAAAAATCATTCTTTAACAGCTGGTTCTGAGGTTCTTAGGGAGGGAAGTGGTTTGTGTAGGGAAATACCTTTATGAGTCATTTGGGTATGAAAATATAAGCCGCAGGGCTAAGACTAGACAGAGAAGGTAGAACAAAAGGAGTTTAGATGTTTCTCTGCTTAGGTAAGTGAAGGCATTTGGTTTTGTTGTTTTGTTTTCCTACAAAAGGGAAAGGGAGGGTTACCAAGATACTTGACAGAAGTCTGGACTCCCCAAACTTTGATCAAGTCTGCTACTCAAAGAAGGTGCAGTCAGGTTGGGTTTATGTAGGAGTGTGTGTGGAAATCCAGAAAGGGGCTAATTTCATGAGTGGACCAATATCGTGCAAGACAGGGAGATCACTTGAGAAAGTGAACAGTTCATGAATGGAAGTACTCACAATCACCTCTCATCTCTCAACTGGCTTGTTGACCTTGAACCCAATTTTGGAAGACTTATTTCCAAAGTCTGCTGGGTCTTCACAGTCAATGAATTCCCGGCAGGCCTCTTTCCCAATTTCCAGATGTGAATTAGGCCTGAGTTGTAGGAAGAACACAACCCAGCCTCCAGATGAGGCCTTGCTGAGCTCAGTCTGATCTGGAGGAGAGTCCATGCACCTTTTTGCCCAAGCCTCCCCTATCACTGAGAGAGAAAGTACAACATCAAGACCCCACACCAGGACATTGTGGAGCACTTAGTAAGACTTGTTTGAGAATTCTGGTGAAAATAGTCACAAAGAAATCCAAACTTTTAAATGCTGGGCATGGCTTTGAAAGTTCTTCAGAAATTGACTCTGGGATTTTAAAATGGTATTATTTTGTGGCTTAAGCTCAAAAACTATGTTTAAGTTGTCATTACTTAAACAGTTCTTTGTATCTCAGTTGCACTCAGCTAAATGATCATTCATTCACTCTGACGGGTGCCATGGGAAGATAATACAATGCGTTAGATATGGTCCTTGCCCTCATGTAGCTTTTCATTTATTGTTTGGTTCATTCATTCATTCAGCAACTATTTATTGAGCAACTACTCTATGCCCACCACTGGGCTAAGAAGAGGGGATGGAGAATGAGATATACTGACAGCCCTCCAGAAATTTACTGTGGGTGAGGCAGACATGGAAATAAATAACTACAAGACTGTGATGTGTGTTCTCAGAGGGGAAGCTTAAGGTGCTCTACTTCTTGGCAGGAAAGACACAACTTTTAAAGACAGAATCATTTGCGGGGTCTTTAACAGGAAAAAACTGTAGACTGGGAGAGCCATTCCAGTTTTCAAAGCATCTGTGATTTCTCTGGTATTGTTTACAGAACAGAGCCTGAGAAAATCTTTCCTGCTAACAAGCCAGAATTTAGTTTATAATTAGACAAGAGGGCTCAAAAACCAGGGGTGATGGAACGGTGCCAAGAATCTTGGAGAGGAAGGAGAAACAGCTTAAGATTAATTTAAATTTTGAGGTTTTAAAAATGTTCATTTATTTTTCAACCAAGCTTGGCCCACCTCAGAGTCTGGGTATATATATGGGTGGAATTGTTGTGTATTTACCTGGTTTAATCACAAGGGGTTACTAGTAAACACTACAGTGTGCCAGATGCTTTATATATATTGCCATATTTAATCCTTGTAAACATCTTGTGTAGGAATTCTTAGTCTCATTTTACAGATGGATAGACTGAAGTTCAGAAGACGTAATTCATCTTGGTTTATACCAGGAGTGTGGCAGAACTGAGATTTGCACCCAGAGTCTAAGAGATTCCAAGCCCTGTGCTCTTAGTCACCAAGCTAAGGTGCAGATTCTATCATTTTCACAATAATACCATTTCAGCTAACTATCACTTATATTTTGTCCTCTCCTGACTTCTTCCAAAAAGCAAGTATAATAAAATACATTATAATAAACATATAATGGAAAAGCAGTTATAATAAAGATAAAAAGGAAATCAAAAGCTCTTTGAGGCAGGGACAAAATAATCACACAAAGTAATTATTTTCCATAAATGTTTGTTGAATGAACAAATGAGCCCATTAAACTAAAATCAGAGATTTTAAGCTTGGAAGCTCCTAGAAGCTGGAGTAAAAAGAGAAACTTGATGAGCTATGTATCTAACATAAGTAGGCATATGGGCTTGATGAAACAAGTTGTTGTGTGGACTTTAGTAACAGGGGTAACATAAATGATGATATCTTCAACTGCGGTACTTCAGAAGAAAGAGAAGTGATCTATGTATTTTCTAATAGCTTTTAGAGAAGTGATGCTGAATCCTTATGAAGCATTTCTATGCGAGCTAAGCCAGTATGCACTGGGTAGGGCTCATTTGTTATACTGATAGGATGATTCCACTCCTTAGCTGGAGGAAAAGCTCTCTGCCCAGAGAAGACATCCCTGTACAGGAATAGTGTGGCGGTGGAAGACTGATGGGGCTTATTGGCTCAAACACCACTACTTGGACTTTCTAGCCTTTGGCTTTAAGCAGTACCCTCACCCAGCTTCAGCTTCCCCAGCTGTAGAGAAGAGAAGGGGATCTTCGTTGGAAAGTTTGTTTAAGAGCGTAATTATATGCAAAATGGCAGGTTAAGACATAACAAATATGACCATCACTATCCAATTTTCTTTGTTTCTTTTATGTGTAGCCACAGAGATCTGAATTCTCTTCAGTTGCTTTTTGATTTTATACACTTCTTTCATGTTGCTTTGTTTATATAAAGTAGGTTTGGAGTTTACTAGATAATATGTCTCACGAAGATAGGAGACACATCAGTCCTGCGCACTATTGTATGCCCAGGAACTGGGCCAGAGCGGGGCCTCAATGAATATGTACTGAAGTAAATGAACGAATGAATGTATGAATGAATGAATTAGAGTGAGTGGCAAGGGCTTGTGCCCATAACCACAGTCACCTTCATCACATGCATCAAGGTTTCTGATTTGGGAAATATGGTCCTTCTAATATCACACTGCACCCAGGGAGGAGGTCTTCTATTTTTGAAGAGGCTGAGGGATCTGAACCCTCCCCACTCTTCACATGCTCCTTTTTCTGCTCTTGCTGAAGATCTATTTGATTTTCATAATCTTCTCCACCTTACTTTCTTTTACATCTTAGGAGGGAGAAGATGAATTCCAGTTCTGAGTATAACTTCATATGTGATTGCTATAGACACGTTTGGTTCATTTTATCAAGTAGAGAGTAGCTTTGCTTTTTCAATATAGTGCACTCAGCAGTTAAGCCCAGGGAGCCCCACATTTGTGGATAGATGGTTTAATATTATGCCACAAGAGCAATACTGTAACAAACTATCCATACTGATAAAGCCCATGAGTAGTCGTATTGATCATTGGCTATGGCAGAGAAGATACTACCGAAGTGATTCATGGAGACTGCTGTTCAGAACTGAATTTTAAAAATCAGTGAAGAAAAAGTGTTAATAAACTACTTATTTAATACTCATAGATAGGCAATAATAAAACCGGAAAGGATACAAGAAACTTCAGAGGAAGAAAATGAAAGGAGATGTTATCAACAAAATTAAACCTAGTAATTAAAACCCAGTGAGTAATGATCCAGTTTTCTTTATAAAATTATGCTGGGCTTTGTTCTGATGATAATCTGATTCTCTTTAATAAATACAGTAGCAGGAAGGGACAACACTTTGAAAATGGGCTTTGTTAAAGTAACAAAGCATTCAGTCTTTTCAGCTTCGTCCGTGATATCTGATCTCCAAGTCTGATGTGGGCACACTTCCTTCCTCTGCCGGGAGACAGGAGAGAGGGGGCTGGGCTAACAGCATCTTAGGTCTGAAACAACTCACCTTTTTGCTGTGAGGTGTATCCCCCACAAAGTGTCACCTTGTCTTATATCTTCCCAATATAATGGATGATGATGTATCATTTTCATAGCAATATGAATTTATTTCTGAAATGTAAAACCCTAGAGATCAGTATAGATATTCAGCTCATTATTTTGCCTATTGCTCCAGTCCAGCTTGTAAGACACCAACCTGACAGCTTATACCCCAGGGGTAGAGTCTGACTGGCTGGGCTAGACCAAGCGAGAAAATAACCAGTCATGGTAAAAGCCATACTTGAAGGCTATGGCTGCATGGTCCAGGAAGGAAGATTTCAGCCCCAACCACAGAGGTACTAGGTCCAGGAGTGAGCAGGGTTAAATCTCAGGCCATAAATTTAAGTGTATGAAACATAATTCTGTGTCCCATTCTGCCAAGATGACAAGAAATTCAATTTTGGTCATTAATGGGACTCTGTCCCAGTATTGTGTCAAGCTCTTACACAGAGTCAAAACTTCACCCACCACGGGGCACCACCCAGAGTGTTCGCCTCTGGGCTGCCCTCTGTTCACCCCCTGCAGGGGCCCTCCCTGCTGCTCACTGGTTTTGGGGCCACATTCAAGGTACCTCTATCTTTGACAAGGCCTGGAACCCCTGGGCCTAGAGCCCAAACTTCCGAGAAACCCCTCGGAGCCATTCCCTCAGAAGTCCTCCCCACTACTGAAGGGAGAGCAGGGCATACCTCTAGTGGGGTTCCTGATAACCTTCTGCTTTCTAGTCTTGAGAATGTCTTCCCTCTCAAGCCTTAAGTGCTAGATAAATAGTTAAATAGGCAGGATAAACAGTCAGTTAGGATACTAGTGATATGCACCCCCAGAAACTTTTTAGAAGAACCGATATTACAAAAAATCATTTTATTGAGCAATAGGAAAAATCTAAATTTAATTGTATTTCTCTTTGATGACATTATGAATTAGTATTGTTCCTGTTTTGATTTATGACCTTCTCTCAGTCAGGGTCCCTAAAATTCTTCATTTCACCTAGCAGGGACTTCTTCCTCTACCCTCAGGTTATCAGCAAAATCTCTTTGAAGAGAAGTTTCTGCTTTCTTCTTAAGGGGTGTGTGTTTGTGTGTGTGTGTGTGTGTGTGTGTGTCAGAGGAAAGGAAATACACAAAATCTATCTACCTGCATAGAGCAGTAGCTCTTTTGGAAGGAGTCTGAAGAGTTGAGGGACAACATACACAAATGTGCTTCACTGGTCATTGTAAGAAGTTATAAACATGACAGACAAAAGCAAAACTTGAAACTTATATTTGTTTATTTGGGGACTGAGGTAAGGAATTATAACTGCCAAGTGAGAGGGAGCCTGTAGGATGCATGTTTATGAGTGAAATGCCCATCTATTTTTTCTGCCAATTTATTCAAACAACAGATACTGTCTTTTTCATTTGTCTTAGTTGGATAAAGAGCTCTTTCACAGTTTTTCAACACTCAAGGTATATTCCCTTAAGGAACAAAATAGTTATTTTTTGTATTTTTGCCACTTCAAACAGATTTTTTTTTCCCCCTGAAATATATTCTGTTCTACCTTGCCTCTTAAATGGAGGAGCTAACTTACCTCCCTGTAGCTCGTGAACATGCCTTCTCATATGGGCTTTAACGTCAAGCACAGTCTTGTGTTTGGGGTGCTGTTTGGGATGTCTCTCATGTCGTTCTTAGGTTCTTTTCTGGTGACTGATCAGCATTTGCTAGTAGTGGGGAAACCAGGCACCACAGCTGGGGAAGATATCTACCAAATAATAGTAAATGAGGCTCTGGGCTGGGACCTATGCTCAGCTTTCATGCCAATTTAATGGCAATATCAACTTCCATTGAGGAGGATCTATTAAATGAACGTTAAGGACAGTATACTTGGTGTCCTAAATGAAACTTCCTAAGACACTAAGATGTAGGTTATTTAATCCCCTTTTTATAGATGTGCAAGTAGACCCCGGAGCAGTTAAGAGGCTTGTCCTGGGTTGCCCCATGTAGTTGCCCAGAAGCCACAGCTCTTAGACTTCATACAAGTTTTTCATGGATTGCAGTCCACTGGTGGGTCATAGAATCAATCTAATGGGTCAAGACCAGTATGTCTAACAAGTAGTAGAATAAAATAAAATATAAAATACCAGAATAGATGACATATAGAAAGCCTAAACATTTTTTTGCACACTTTCATTTCCATTGTACATGTATGAATGTGTGTGTGTGTTTACTGTGTTATGATAGGAAATTTATTTATTACTCTGGTCACAGTTCAAATTATTTAAAGAAGTTTGCTCTGTACAGCTCTCCCCAGAGGATGAGGTTGTTAGAACTGTGACTTCTGGGAACATAGCTGACACCAGGATTCCTTATAACCAAAGCAGATGAGATGAATAGTCTAATATCTATTCCTGAAAAAGTTAGAATTTCATTATAAATTTGGATACAAAACTATTGATGGGGCACTTGGAATATTTGCTTGAATCAAAGAAACCTTCAGGGACCATCCCCAGCAACCATATAAATCACTTAAGAACTTCATGGTTCATAGACCCTGTCTATTTTACTCTAAAGGACAACAACTGCTGTTTATCCAAAATTTATTTATGTTAGGTCTTGTTCTAAAGGCTTTACGCACAGGATCTCTAGTAACCTTTATTACAAATTTATGAGGACGCTGGAATATAGGAAAGATGAATGATTTGAACCCAGGCTGATTTCTGCATCCTCGGTTCTAATTTAGAAGGAGGGATAGCAATACCCTATCTTCCCTCAGAATCTGTTGCCTCAGCTTTTAACAACTGAATTTTTTCTGAGGGAAGGATTTTCTCTGAATCTAATCTAAATTGTTCATGCTGCAGTTGAAGCCCTTTCCCTCTTTGTCTCCTTTGTAGCAGCAGAGAACAGCTGGTCACCATTCCACTGATAATCATGTGCCATCAATGGGGGACAGTAATTGTTCTCCTTCAGAACCAACAATCTCAGCTCCTTGAGCCATTTTTCCTGGGCCCTATTTTTCTCTCAACCCCTCAATTACTTCTTTGTTTCTTGTCCAGTCCTTTGAGAGTGGTTCCACAGTTTAACTCCTTCCAAGCAGTGCACATGAGATGAGACGAGGTTCAAGTACTTCTAACTTACGTTCCTCTGAGTTTCCTTAAGACATGCGTCACTGGGCTGACGTCATTCTGCGTTCAGCCTCAGGGGCCCCGTACAGCCCTCCCAGATCTCTCCATACCCAGATCTTGGCTTCCTGTGCATCCATGCCCACCTGTAGAGCCCTCCAGTGACCTTCTCCTCATTTTATATTAATGTTTGTCACAGCTTTTTTCCTCTGCAACTCCCCTTGTAATGCCCTTCCCCTGCTCTTGAAATATCCTCACAAAGTTCTCATCTTTAGAGGCTGTGCTCAGAGACTCTGCTCTCCCTGATGACCAGGAGGATGGAATCCCACCCACCTCTGACCAGCCGCATACCTTTTCTATTTCTCTTTAAGCTCTTTTGACTTCTTGCTTCAGAATCTTGTGTACATATATAATTCATTTAAAAAATGAATTTGCAGCTTAATTTTTAAAAGTCAGTACTTGTATGTAGTATACAGTACAAAAGGTACAAAAGCTACACACAGCAAACATTTTTCCCAACACCTTGTCCCCTAGAAGCAGCCAAGTTTCTTATATATCATTACCAGTGTTACCAGTTTTTTATATATCATTCCAGAAATATCCTATGAATCCAGTTTGTGGTTTTATGAATATGTGAGTGTGTGTAATACCCACCTTTGACATATATATATACACACAGACATGTGTGTGTGTGTATGTATCCACAAATCAGATAATACTACACACATTTTTCTGTACTTCCTTTGCAATTAGTAGTTTAACTTGGATACTATTCCATTATGAGATCATAAAGAGCTTCCACATCATCTTTGTGGCTGTATAATATTCCATTCCATAGATATGCACTAACTGATCTCACCAATCCCTACTGAAGGACATCAGCTTTAAAAGCAGAGGCCTTGAGATCAGACTGCCTTGATAAAATTCTGGCTCATCACTTAGTAGTTACATGACCTTGGGCAACTTACTTAACTTCTCTGTGCCTCAGTTTTCTCACCTATAAAGTGAGTATTACAATAGTACCTTCTTCCTAGGGCTGTAGTGATGACTAAACATGTTAATCAATGTAGAACAATGTGTGGCACATAGTAAGCCCTCAATAAATGTTAGCTTTTGATTAGGTTGTTTCCCCAGTTTTGCTATTGCATTCTATGCTCCAGTGAATAACCTTGAACATAGTGATAAATAACAGTATTTAATGATGCATACCACACAAGTACCAACCAGTTAGAATAAGGCTGGCCGTAGTCCTGAAGCATGGACTTAGGCTCCTGTACGAGGTGTTAAACTTTTTAATTGCCAGGCTGCAACAAGGTCTAGGGATTTGGGGGCAGGCACAGGGTAACAGGGCAATAGTAAGGTACTGGGTAGGCTCAGGACAGCAGTATTTACCAATAAATAAGAAATTCAATACTTGAACAATCAGTGCAGCAGTTAAGGTGCATACCAGGTGAATTTAGCTCCAGGTTCTATCATTTCACACATCTGTGCATATATCATTTAGGATAAATTCCTGGAATGGAATTGTGAGGTAAAAGGTTATGCACCTTTGTAATTTGTCCTCTTTAGAGGTTATAGCAATTTACATCCTAAATGGCAATATATGAAACTGCTTGTTTCCTCACCCAGGCTGGTGCAATATGTTAGTGAACTTCTTTTTCTCTTTGCCCATCTGGTAGGTGAAAAATGATATCTCAGCATAGTTTTAATTTGTGTTTCTCTTATGATGGAGTTAGAATGTCTTTCTGAGTGTTAAACAGTCAGTTGTACTTCCTCTTCAGTATACCATCTTTTCATATGCTTTACCCATTTTTCTCTTGTGTTCATCTTACTGACTTACAGAAGCTCTTTATATACCACATATCATTCATTCTTTTACTTAATTGTAGAGATTTATTGAGTGCCTACAGCAGGCTAGGATTTGGGATGCAGAGATTTAAAAAAACACCACCACACTACTTGCCTTCAAGGAGCATACAGAGAGTGGAGGAAACAGTTGAGGAAATAAACAATTGCAATAAAGAATAAAAGGGGCTTTGAGAGGGGTGAGTCTGGGGTGCTTTGAAGGCACCGAAGAATCATAACTTGTGGACCACGTCTGGTGAGGGAATTCTGCAGAGAGCCTACAAAGCCTTTGAGTAGGAATGCTTAATGAATGCTTGTTCCATGTCTAAAGACTGATGTTTTAAGTCTCTGGCTGGCTCCTATGTTTCAGACTCATTTCTAAGGAGACCAGCATCATGATTTCCATCATACCTGATGCTGCTCCATGGTTATGGCCTATATCCATCCCCAAAACACAAAAGAAAGAGTGTAAATCCCTCATCATCACCACTGTAAAGCTCTGAGCATTTGTCCTCCTGATGGCAGGTAGCTTTGTTTCCTGTGAAGACAGGGAGCTTACCATTGAGCTTTCAGCTACATTTCCCAAACAGATGATGGCCTTTCCAAATATAAAATGGGCCATGTCCCCAAATGTGGCCCTTTTTTCTACCTATTAATAACCTTCTGGGTTTTACATGCAGGTTGGATGTAATATAGTACTCAGACAACACTGACCTCCATCATTCTATTGTATCATTTATTGAGAACCTGCTGTGGACGGCTCACATCCAATTAACCCATATACCAGCACATGGCATTAAATTGGTCGTCCTATTTTAAGACTAATTTTTACAAGAGTTGAATGCAGTTTGGACAATCCACTCCAGCTGGGGCTGGAACAATTGAACACAAGCTTCAGGCAGAACCAAAGTCCTAAGCAGCTTTCCCTAGTTCACAGCAGACTGTTGAAGTGGTGTAGATCATAAACTCTCTAAGCAGCTTGTCCTTTATCCACTGAGGTTGATGCTTCAGCTCTCAGCAGAGCCAGAGAAAAGAATTCCACTTTCCTGTAGGAAGGTTTCATGTTGTCTGAGTTAATAGATGGGCCAGCTACATAATTTGTGGGACTCTGTGGAAAATGAAAATAAAAATAAGAGACGCTTTGTTAAAAAATTATTAAGAACTTCAAAAAAATGACAACAGAGCGTTAAATCAAACACAGGGCCTTTGAGACGAAGGGCCATATATGACTGTACAGGTCGCACGCTCACGAACAGCTGTTAGTGGACTGCAGGCCTCAGCAGTGGGTCAGCACAGCACGGTTGGACGCAACCATCCCACCATCAGATCCCTGGGACCCCAGACATGGAAGGGACCTTGACAATAATCAGGTTGAACATCCTCATTTTGCAGGTGGAGAAACTGAGGCTTAGAGAGATTAAGTGAATTGTCCCCAAAACACAGCTGGGGAGAGGCAGAGCCAGATCTATAACTGTAGATATAATATGCCTAAAATATGTGGAGAAGGGAGATACAGATTACTTGTCACACCCTGAAACTTATAACTTCCCTTCTTATAAAACCGTGACTTATGTTCCATTTTTTAATAGATAATTTTGTGTACCTTTGAGAGTTCTAGAACATTTCCCGTTAGGGAAAGCAAATGGGCCATGTGTCCTTTCTCTCTTCCCTTGGCTTCCTTTCCCACCAAATTATGCCCAGAATCCAAGTCTCATGAGCCTTAATTCAATAACCTTTTGATTAACTAGTGCTTTTCAAACTTTCTACACTGTGATCTTACACCTGTGTTATATTAAAATCTAGGTCTCATCAACACACACAAAGGTAAGTGAAACAAAAGCCCCATTAATTGATACTTACCTTTCATTTGCAATGCAAATATTTTTTATGCTATTTAAAATATATATACTATTTCATTGAAAACAACGACTCACTAAATTGATTTTTGAACCACTAATGGGTCAAAAAATACTGCTTGAATGTCCATGTTGCTTCTCTACTGGGAGGGGTAGGGAGGACTGGAGGCAACTCACAGGAAAGTTCCTCTTTAAAAAAGAAAAACCAACAAGGCTGGGCTGGCAAAGGGGCAAGAAGTAGACACATTTGGATCTTATTGGGAGAATATAAATTGGCACAATCTTTCTGAAAGCAGTTTGCTAAGTTTACTGTAGAGTCTTAGAAATATGTTCATTTTGACCCATTAATTCCACCTCTAGAAAATCAGGCTAAGGAACTAATCATACATGTAGCCAAAGATTAACTATAAAGGATGATCATTGCAGTATCATGTATAGTGGAGGAAAATTGGAAACAAGTCAAAGGTTCAACAGTAGGAGATTGATCAAATGAGGACATATATTTATGGATTAGAATGTTATACCATCATTTAATTTTGTTATATATGTAATGAAATATTTAGTAATATTAAAATATGATGTGTTAAATGAGGAAAGAAGATTCAAAATAGTATATACCATATGATACCATTTCTTATGAAAAGAGAAGATGTATCTATTTGAATTAAAAAGTTTAGAAGAAAATACATCAAAGTATTAATAGTGTATTCTATGAATCTATGGGTTGTAGGAATGCAGGTGAATTGTATTTTTCTTCTTTATGGTTACCTGCATTTTCTAATTTTTCTAAAATGACCATTACTACTTGTGTGATTAAAAACAATAACAATAAAGTATCCCTCCAAAAAAAGGAGGGGCAGGGATGATAGAGAAAGCAAAGTGCACTTGACCTGGGATATATAGAAAAACTAACTTGAGATTTCCTAAGTACAATGTAGTAATGTTTGATCTTATGGGTTACAAGTTCAATAAAATAGGTTGTGACCTATTTTCTTTTATAAGGTTCTGATCATTAATACTGGATTCCCAGATTCAGATAAAAGTTCAGCTGTGTTCTTCACCATCTATAGGAGGGTTATTTCTGCAATGTAGAACCAGTGGTATCAGTGAGTCACTTAAAGTAGCTGATTGCAGAGCCGTGGGTCAGACCCTCATATGGCTTCTATGGAAGCTTTCCAGAAGATTTCACAACTGATAGCGCCTCCCAGTTGCCCTTTGCTGAATTTTGCTTTTTTACCATGAATTTTCATATTGATCTTCACAATAACCCTATGTATGAAGTGGGCCTTCTTTTCCCTTTTTTATTTTGGAAGGAAGAGACTAAGACCCAGAGACTGACTTGCTCAAGGTCATGTACAAGACCAGAGTTAGGATTCAAACCCAGGTCCCAGACTCTAGCTCTCCTGCTCTCTGCACTACCCCTACCATGATGCCCTTGGTCTTGAAAGCTTTTTTCTGGTTCTGAGAGCACAGCTTCTTGAATGCTGTGATGATGAGTGAAAGAAAAGAAGTTATTTGAGACTGTGTAGTATAAGCATCACTGCCAATGCCCTTCTGATAGACTGATTTAGGGTTGGCCAGAGACTCATGCTCATAGGCAGACCTGAGCCAGTGGGGAGCAAGGCCAGCTGGACTGTCCAGGCTGCCTCTCCTTCCCTCCCTCCGTGCACTTCAGTGTCACCCTAGTGGCCACTGCCTGAGAAGCTGAGTGTCCCGACTGTTCTCTGGTGATCACCCCGGTCCCCCAACCCTGGGCGAGGTCGTACCTAAGCCACACTAACACCCAAAGTTTACCTCTTCTGCTTCCCATTTGCTTCAGGATATTTTATAGTCTTTGATCTTTGATAACCTCATTCATTAGGGTGGGGGAGGGGAGATTTTCCATTAAAAAAAAGGAAGAATCCTGGAGAAGATGAAGGAGCCAAAGCATTAATCAAAAATTGCTATGAATAGAGATCTTTTTTGGCAAAACAGCTTTTCTGCTACGTAACTAATGCTATACCAGAGTGGATGACTAACAATATGTTAATGACTTCCTTCATTTCTGTTCCGTTCAGCACTTAATCAAAATATCCCAATACTAATAAGCATTGCATAAAATAAATATTTCTATCTCACTTTGCCTGGGTGGATAGTGGAATAAAATACAGGAGAAACTATATTAGCTTTTGTAGAAAATGAACGTAAGTTTAAAGCCCAGTTTTGTTGTTTTGACAAGTCACAGAATCTCTTAGTTTCTCTATCTGTAAAACGGAGATGATACTTCTTTGCTTCTAACTTGTAGGGATTATAGGTAAGAAGCCTTCTTCTCTCAACGGTATGCTGAGGCTGCTGACCCTGGCTCATGAAAGCCAATTGTTACTTTTCAGGAACTTCTGAGCTGATTTTTAAACATAGCCATTATTAAAATTTTATAAATTTACCATTAAACACATTTAAAAAACAAAGATAATAAATGTTCAAAACTCATTACATCCTAATTATTTTACTGTATTTTACAATTATGTATCACTTGTGGTTATTTATGTCTCTTGTATCTGTAGGGTGGAAATCCTAAGTAATGTTTGCCACTGTCCATCTCTTCTCAATGTCGGGTTAAGTGACATCACGTTGATAGCTTCAAATTGGCCATGATGAGAATATTTACACCATGGACATGAGCAAAACCTAGAAATCAGGACTTGATTTATTGCTTTTGCAATTGTGTGAGGTAGGGTTTCTTAACCTTAGCAATATTGACTTTTGGGGCTTGCTAATTGTTGTGGAGGGATGTGCTGTATAATGCAAGATGTTTAGCACCCCAGCCTCCTTATGCACTACATGCTGGTAGCACTCCCTCCAAGCTGTGACCATCACAACTCTCTACAGATACTGCCAAATATACCTTGCGGGCAAACTGTTACCTTCTCCTCATTGAGAGCTACTGGCTGAAGGGGTCTGCAAACTGAGGTTGACAGACAAAAGTTGGCCCATGGATATTTTTATATGGTTTGCAAGCTAAGAAGAGGTTTTATATTTTTAAAAGGTTGTAAAATATGAGAAAGACCACATGTGGCTGCAAAGCCTAAAATATTTACTTTTTGGCCCTTTAGAGAAAGAGTTTGCTGACCTCTGGTCTAAGTGGAGGAGAAAAATGTTAATTATACAGATTAAACTTCAAAGTGTATTATGTTTGTAGCTTTACATTGTGAAGAGCACACAAAAATTTGAAGAAATGTTCTTCCAGTGTTTGGAACTTATTATTTGATTCAGCAAAGAAGAGTCTCATGTTACTCATGAATGAGTGAACTACTAACATATGTAGTGTCAGAGCTGGAAGAGATGTCAGCTTAATGAATATAACTTACAAAAGTAACAGTTTAACTATAGATCATATGTATGATTTCATGACAGTGAATACTGGGAGAAGAATCAGTGGACCGGAATGCAGTTCCATCTGTCAAATCGTGGTTGAACTGCAACCATAAATTGGCTACCAACAGAGTTCAGCAAAACTCAACGAAAGCATTCTCTGAGGATCAGTTGGAATTCACAGTACACAAAAATTGTGTATTTTAGTATTACTTGTAAAATATGTGTTATGCACCTGTTATATCAGAAAATTTAAAATAGGTACCTGAGCGTACATGTGTGGGTTTATCCTCCTTGCCGAGAACTGGTCCTTAAACGTTTCCCAGCACACCACTGCCCCATGTACTTTGCCCCTAGTTCTTTGTGCTTCCCTTCCCACTGTCTGTTGAAAACGTTGGCTTTCTCTACTTCATGGTTTCCGCAAGCTACCTCCAGCCTCAGAACATTTGCTGCTGCCTTTTCCTTACCCTGAAATACTTTTTTTTTCTCTTCTTCAATACTTTTCCCTTCCAACACATCTGAGATCCTTCAGATCTAGTCCAGGTGAGCAAATACGATGGTTTGTGTGAAATGCCCAGAAAAACAGTAACAACTAATGCTTCACATAGCATTTCTGTGATCCACATATTCCATGTACCAGCACATTGCATATTCATTAATCCTTGTGATAACTCCATAAGATAGGTAATAATTACATTTATTTCCATTTTACAGATGAGGAAACTGAGACATAGAGGTGTTAAGTAAATGCGTAAGGTCTAAGGTCACGCAGCTCTTATGTAGCAGAGCTGGGATTTGAACCCAGGTGACAGTCTCCATTGTCTGTGTCTTCAGCGGTCACTCTCTACTGCTGCTGGAGAGAATGAAATCTTGACATAGGCTTTTGGCATCCAAAAAGAATTGGTCTGGGAGGCATGCAGAGGTCCCGCAGGCAGCCCAGTGTTGCAGAGAGTGGGGAGTGTCATCACAAAGACTTCAAAAAGGCAAGGCAGAATTTACAGGTCGGGGATCTCCCTCTTCCTTGGGACAAAGGGTGGATGTGGGAGTGTGTGCTTCAGTACACAGGGTGTCCATAGGGGTAGGGAGCATAAGCCTGTAGGACCTACAGATGCTATTTAATAAAAGAAGTAAAATGATAGCATTCTTAACAAACTTGAGTGTAAGCCTTCCACTAACTTTGCAATGGGGAACATTGGTGCATGTATACACACATACAGGTGTGCACATGTACACACACACACACACACACACCCATGTGTGCACATAGGCATGCTACTTTGGAAAGTTGTTTTTTTCTCAGTTTACTCATTGATTCAGTTAACAGAGACTTATGCAATACTTTTCCCAGTGAGGCACTATGTTAAGACCAGGGATATATACAAAGGCAAGTCTGCCACCATGCTTGTCCTCTAGAAGTTTTGTTCTTATTAAAAAGATAAAGATAAGTAGGTAACAATAATATATAAGGAGGAATTCAGGGACATCAAGAGAACTATAAATAAAGAATGAAGGGTGTTTGGTGGGCAGAACAGGGGCAGATGAGGAATGGAATTGGCTTCAGGGATCTCTAAACATTTACAATGGGCCTGGCAGACATCCACACACGTATCCTGGTGTGTATATGAATTGAAGGCAATTCAGGTAAAAGAAAGAGCTTGTGCAAAGGCACTGAGGCAAGAGAGCTTGGCACAGGCAGGGGAGAGGTTGGGGTCTCTGAAGAGACAGGATGTGAGAAAATGCTAGAAAGATAGGTGAGGGCTAGATTGTTAAGTGGAAGGGGTTCTGAATGTCAGGCCATAGCATTTTCAGTTTATTTTTTAGGCGGTGGGAACTCATTGGGGATTTTTGATTAGAAGAGTATCTAGCAAGGTTCTGGGTACATAGCATGCAGACAATCAATATTTGTTCAATTGATAAAGGAAAGAACTGATGATGGCTAAAATTCATTGGGTGCTTGCTGTAGGCTAGCTGTATACTAGAAATTGTCATTGAAAGTTTAACACCAGGAAGTTTGGTTGATGGATGATGACAGTTCAGTTTTAGATGATGTGTACAGAATTCTGGGGACTCAGAACTCTAAAAAGCCAGCTCACCAAGAGGTGTTTTCAAACGCAAGCTCCAGGGCTCCTTGGCTTTTACACATTCCCTCCCATGGGGCTCTGGAAGTTTGCCCTGGGAATCGCAAGGCTCTCCCAAGGCCCCTTTCTATGTTTATATCATTTAGCAGGGAAAGGATTGTTAATGACTAATCTGCATCCATGAGGCATGGAGCCAAGGCAGAGAAGTTGCTGCTGGTCAGAAGGCTGCCTGTGGTTACCCACGGCTTTCGCTAGAACTCCCTCCTCCTCACCCATTGTCTCCTGGCCTCACTCCAACGAAGCTTGGATTCTGAGCATTTGTAGCAAAATCCCTGGGATTTGGAGAGGAAGACTGGACTCACAATCTTCCTAGAGCCTTGGATGTTCATCTCCGACCTAAGACAATCTGAGTAAGTACCTGATAGCTCTAGCAGAGGGTGTCTATCTCACATCAGCAGAGGAGAAATTGTCATTGAAAGTTCCTCTTTAACACCAGGAAGTTTGGTTGATGAGTGAATTCTAAGTTGGTAGAGTTTGATTTAAAATCTTAAAAAGAAAAAAGAAGAAAAAGAAAAACTCTGAAAATAAAAAGAAACAGGAGTTAATGGGTCTAGCAGTTGCTTACCTTCTTGACAAATTATTTAGGAATATCTTTTTTTTAACACTGTGGTCACCCACAAGAATCACTGGAAACAATAAACTTCAGAGATGTCTCTGTTCTGATTCCATCAGCAATTTGACCAGAATATAGTATGCTCTATTTTGGTGATTTATTAAATCTTAATGTGAGTTTGGGAATATTCCTAATGTCAGATGCCCTGTGATCTGGGAATAGGACAACGTTTAAGCTATGTTTAATTGAAATGAAAGTTTTTCCTAGGAGGAGAAGGCTCGACTTCAGTTGTAAACTATTCTATTGCTTTCCATTTCTCATAATAATATGAGATGGAAATATTTTTAAAAGATGGACATGTTAGGAAAAATTTTAGCACTAAAATCGTTCAAGGTCTGAATCTACAGATAAAGTATCTCCTTGCCTGCTTAATGTTATAGTGAATTAGGAAACTACAAGATGAGCCTAGGTTATTTTTCTTGAGTTTTTATTTAGAAGGGATGGGCAGGAGGGTCACACATGACTCCCTTTGGACTCGTTCCTTGAGAAATTCACTTGAGCTTTAAGGAAATCGGATGTGGCCCTAGAACTGCCTCGGCAGGATCAACAAGAGTGGTAGAGACAGATGTTGGGGGTGGGTGGTGCATGGCTGAAATTTTAGCTGGGATTTTATAGAATGATAGACACCTTCATCTTTGACTTGCCTCCCACCCTCCAAATTATGGACCTGTGCCATGTACACCATGGACTTTTCTGTTTATCTGAGAATGTTGCAATATGACTGATGCAACTCTGAGTTAGCTGATAAAGTACAGGCCAGAGATGACACTCTCTAGTCCTGAGACCATTTCTCAGGATTTGCGGCATTATTTTTCCACCATGCACCCCTGTTCTCTCTACTATGTTGGAGAGGGAAAGTAAGGTAATCCTGTCCTTCCTTTTATTTCCACACTTTCTAAATCTGGCCAAATTGCAGTGTAACACCGAATAGTTGTGAGACCCTGGGGATTTTGTAAGGAAAAGAAATGAGAGTGTGATGGAGCTAACTTTGATGGAATGTCCTCTAACCTGTCACAGGCTTGACGTAAATTGCCCGTTTTCCTTCTCATCACAACCCTGGTTGGAAGTTTTTCTTTTACTCATTTTATAGGTGAGGAAACTGAGGCTCAAAGAGAACAAGAAACATGTCCAGAGTTACACAGTTAGGAAGTAGCAGGACCTAAATTTGAGATCCTTGGAGTCACAGAATTCTTTCCTTGTTTCCCTGTATTGTTGGAGGCTCGCAAACCTTGAAATCTTGAAGCTTGGAATGGTTGTAGGAGCAAGTGGACTAGCCTGCAAACATTTCTGTCTAATGGGTGTGATCTGTTAAGCCCCAGCACAATTGTGAAGACTCCTAAAACCTTGTAGGGCATTTTCTAATGACTGCTCCATGAGCAGAGAAAGTGGAAAGTTTCAGCACAATATGCTTTAACCCAGAGGTTGGTCTAGGAGAGCTGATTGGAGGTTACAATTATCGTCATCATAATTAAAGACTCTATGAACCTTCCACCGTGCTGTGATCAGGGACATGTGAGAAGAGTGAAGGGAATGCATGTCACCAAGTGATAGATTTTAAAAGGTCTCCTTGTCGTTAGGCAGGTGGGTGAAGGAGACATGAGGGTATATGTTCTTTTCTGGATAAGGAGAGCTTTCCTTTCATTTTGCTTACAGTCTCATTTTTCTCTTAAATCCTAGCAAAAAGATCATGAAGGGGCTAAAAGAAATAGGAAAAATTTTTCTTCTCAAATATTTCTTACTGCCCCTATAGTTTTTGCCAGTGGAGATGTAGCTACAAAGCATCGCTACCTGAATATTGTTAGTTGCCCAGCTGCATGGGGACGAAGTAAAAGTCACCATTATATAAAAATGTCCACCCACCTCTTTCTTCTCTCAACCCACTCTGTAATTCCCTAACCCCTTTGCCTTCCACAGTGATTATTTTCTCCCTCAGTTTGCCCCTTTCCAATTTTGGCAATAAAAGAACGTCTGCTATGCTTACTCTCTCTCCTCTTTGTAAATTACTCTCTCTCCTCTTTGTCAATACAATGCTAATGAAACCCAACTTGAGTGCGAAGTGAAATATTACACAGGAAACAAACTATTACACAGGAAAAAGTAATGTTTTTTTCTTTGTCAGGCCTAGGAATTACGACAGAGTTCTGGTGACTAAAATTAATGTATGTGAATATAAAATAAATTTTTATTTTCATTCTTCAAGATAAAATGCTAATAAAATTTTGAGATTTTAGTTCCCACTTTGAAGAGAAGCAGTGCTGTAATGAACATTTCAAGCACATGTGTAAAGGTTTATCGAGTAAAGATACCTAAGAATTAGAATTTCATTTTATTTTAATGTACACTGCTAAAAATCCCTCCCAAGAGACTAAAACTATGTCTACGAGCAGTGTGTATGACTACATACATCTAATAGGTGGAAATGGTATCTAGTTATATTAATTTGCAATTTTCTAATTATTAATTAGTTTCAGACTCTTTGTATGTTTACTGGCCACTTTGGTGAATTTCCTCTTTATATCCTTTGCCAGTTTTGCCCTTGTATTGTTTATCCTTTCTGTTTTTATTTAGAGGAGTTACTTATATATTGTTTGTACTAAGTTTTGGCTGTTATTTGTGTTGTAAACATTTTCTCCCAGTTTGTTTCATTTATTTAGTTTTGTTTATAGTGTCTTGATTTCAATGTAGTCAAATTTATTCTTTTCCTATTCATTTCTTTTTTAATAAGTCCCTCTTAATCCGTAAGTTCATAAAGATCATAAATGTATTTTCTTATATTTTCTGCCAATAACTTTTATAATTGTAAAAGTCTTTAATCTGCCTGACTTATTTTCAAGGATACAAGATAGAAATCTTTCATTTTTTCCCTCCAAAGGAATAGTCGGTTTTCCTGACCCTGTTCCTTGAATAAGCCTTCCTTCCTGCACTGACTGGAGCTGAATTCACTAGCTACAGCAGAGAGAGCTGATGCATAGCTGCTCAGAACACAGCATGCTATTTTCCCTTCCTATAGCCGTCCCCACTGTATGTCTTTTGCCTAGTTTACAGCTCTTCTTTCAGATTAAATTCAAAACTCAGTCCTCCACCCTCAGAAAGACTTCCCTTACTCTCCTCTCATCCATGCCTAATGATTACCACTGACTTCCATTTAGAATAAATCCAAACTCCTTAGCATAGTCGACAAGGCCATAAGGAGAGCTGCCTACTCCCAGACCTCACCGCCTACACTCCCTCTCTGCTCACTCATCTCCAGCTTCCTTGGGCTGTGACTGAACCTGCAGTACTCCAAGCTCAGGCCCTTAGCACAGGCTGACCACTCTGCATGGTTTACTCCACCTTATCTTTCACATCTCAGTTCAAATATGCATTCTTCAGAGAGCTCTTCTCAGGTCACCCTCTCCAAAATAGTGTCCAACCACATCACTCTATCCTTGATCTCCTTAATTTTCTTATTACCACCATTGGAAATCTCATTATGTATTTGCAAATTATCCGCTAGAATGTAAGTCCTATAAAGATAGGGAGCTTTTTTTTTCTGTCTCATCCATCACTCCATTTGCAAGACCTAGATCAAAGCCTGATATAAAGTGGAGAATTAGTGAACGTTGAATGAATGAAATGTCCTCACTTGTGCCCCTGAAAGGACTTGTGCTTACCTTTATTATGGCAATCCCTACTATTTGGGTTTTCCTTGCCTGGCTTTTTCACTAATCTTCTTAAAGAATCACGATATTTTGCCTTTATATGTCTAGTGCCTGACACAGAGTCAGTAAATATATATTGACTGAATAAATAAGTGAGTGAATGAATTCACTTGGCATTGACATTGAGACACCATTTTTAAAGAGTGAATATTCTTTTAAGAAAATGCTCACTTTCTTTAGACACCAGTGAAACAATAGCCAACATTTCATATTGTTCATCTGGGGGATGGTATCAGTTCTCTAATGGCACATAACAAGACTTGGTAGCTTAAAAAGATAATGATTTATAATTTGTTATAATTCTATGGGTTGGGTAGGTGGTTCTTCTGCTGGTTTTTCCTGGGCTCAAACAGGCAACTGATTTCAATTGGAGGGTCGAGTAGATCTTATTCCCATGACTGGGGCCTTGATGCTGGCTGTTGATTGAGATATTTGGAATACACAAATCTCTTTCTCCAAGAGTATGAGTATGTCTTGTGGTCAGTAATGGCCACCCATTGTCTGTTCATCTCTCTGGACTTTAGGAAGGATCTATTTATCTTAAATTTGTATTTTTGCCCTGGAAATAATTACTTCAGGTTGAGTACTTCTGGGAAGACCAAATCCCTGGAAAGATAGAACTTTATTTTCTCTAGAATTACTTTCTGTTTTCTTTTAAGAACATCCTTTCAGGCTTTGGGATTGAATCCAGGGCTTCCCTTGAGCATGAAATGTTGATGGCTAGAAAAAATTCACTTTTTTCCTGCCCTTTAAGAATGGATTACATAGATATCCAATCAAATGTGTGTTTTGCATCAACTACTGGTTTCATCTTGGAAAAATGTCACCAAGGGTGATGTTTTTGAGTGAGAAGAGTTCATGGGGAGCTAGCACATGTAGCCAGTTTTTAATCTTCATCTTCTGAGAGCAGAGATTCTTCTAAATCAGCATCAAAACTATTTAACTGGAGTAGGATCTTTCTAAGATCTCTATTTGTAAACAGTTAATGCTAAATCAGAGGAACTCCACACACCATGAACTTCCTGTGACACACAGTATCTAAACAACTAAAAACTGATAGCCAGCAAGTGGGAGTCCAAACTACCAGTCACTATGTATGTTATCACATTAAAAACAAACAGCACATACCATTTCTGAAATTATTCCTGGGTCCTTAAGTTAAGACCTGGGTCACAACATCATACAAATAAACGTAAAGTAGAATAAACACTTGTCTTTGCCTCCACCACTATCCAAGGCTTAAGCTTTTGATCGTCAGGCTTCCTCTCGCTCCTCCTTTATGTGTGTGGTACTCAAGTCCCTTCCTTTCCATTTCTACACAAATACCCTCTGTGCACTGGATCATCTCACTTGAGCCACAGATTTCCTGAATTTTCCTCTTCCTTTTACTGCCCACCTTGACTCCTTTTCCAGTTTTACCTTCTCATTAGATTAATCTTCTTGGACATAGATCTCACTGTGCCACTCAAAATTTCCAGCAGTGCTTTATTGACCACAGCTAGAGCACCTGAGCATTTTATGGGAAGGAATCACTTTCACCTCAAAGCCTTAAGAATGTGCATGTGTATACATGTGTAAGGATATATAAGAAGAGAATCCCTCTACGAATTTGCATATCTTTACAGATGAAGAAGCTTTTCATATATAAAATGTCACTCGAAATTTTTCATTATGAAATATTCCAACATGCAAAAACTTGAGTAATATTATCAACTCCCTTGTAATCCCCGCTCTCCCCAAGCCCAACACACACCACTTAAGAAGGAGAGCATCACAGATGCTGTGGAAATTCCCTATGTACTGACTGGGTCATTGTGCACCACTGTTGGGACTGTGGGTTCAACCCTGCGATGCATGTCTCTGTAGCTTAGAGCAGGGATAACAAGCTTTTTCAATAAAGGCCAGATAGTGAATATTTTAGGCTCTGCAGACCATGTGGAGTGTGTCACAACTATTTGCCATTGTTGCATGAAAACAGCCATAGACGATGTGTAAACAAAAGGCAAATGTGGCCCTTGGCAGACTCTATTTGGCTCACAAGTCATAGTGTGCTGACCGCTGCTTTAGGGTATCAGTGATAATATGTAGCATTGTTTTGCCTATCTTTCAACTTAAATACATTTTATCAGACTATATGTATTATTCTGGAACCTCATTCTTTTGTTCAGTGTTTTTCTGTTTATCCACATAAAAACAGAAATAGGACCATATGAATACATTTAGTCCTAGTTCATTTAAAATGCTATATAGTATCAGTTGTGAATGTACTATTTCCTGTATCCATTCTGTTATTGATGGACATTTATGCTGTTTCCATTTTTTTACTATTGAAAACAATGCAATGAATGTTTTTATACATATCACCGTATACATATGTGTGAGAACTTACAAAGGGTTCACTTTTAATTTTTACAGCAGTCCTATTATTTGGTTTTTTAAACCCTCATTCAACTGCAGATCAGGAAGTAGTATGGGGAGGAAGGTGTTAAGTAAATAGTTTCTGGTCGTAAATGAAACTATGAAAGGTCAGTCCAGGTTCTCTAGCCTAATCTTTTCATACCTTGTCCCCCATGACATTTCTACTAGCTCATGCTATTATTTCTGAATATGCATAAGACTACTAACTGTGGTAGGGAGATACAAAAGAAATATAGGCTATGATTCGTGCCTTCTAGGAGTTTACAATCTGACGATACAGTGTGAAGACAACAGATGAAGTTAAATCATTATTTAACGTGAAGAGGAGGAAGATACATGAGAGCGGAAGCATCCGTGGAGAACTTGGGATGTAAATGGAAAATGTGAATGAGAGATAAGAACACATTTGAGTACATGGAAATATACCTTGCCCCTAGAAGGCAAAGTTGAATATTATAAAGATGTCAATCTTGGGTTTGATATCATGTCAAACTCCCAAGGAAACTTTATTTTTTAAAGAATGTGTTCCTGATGTGATTGTTTACCATTGAGAACAGGAAGGTAAGACTATCTTAGGAAATGTTGCAAAAGAATGGCTAATAATAGGAAAAGATAGTATTGGTATAGGATAGAACTCTATGATCAATGGAGAACTAAATTCATTCTCAATAAAAGAGGGTCAAAAATCAGTGAGGAAAGGAAAAGTATTCAACAAGCAATTCTAAGAAAATCCACCTTCTACCATGAACTAAAAATAAAAAGCAGTAAACATAAGCTTTTAAAAATCTAACATATTGACTATATACAATGCAACACTTTTCGGGTAAAGATAATTAAAAGGCAAATGAAAAAAGCTGTAGCAAATGTACCAGAATACCAATATGTTCAATATATAAAGAACTCTTCTAACTCAATAAAAGAGATGAACACTTCCACAGAAAAATGGCAGTGTTTCTATTGCCATTTATGTGCAAATAAACAGAAAAAGGAAAGAAAGTATCAAATATAGACAAGAAAGATGTAAAAAAAATTATTTTCAAGTTCACTTGTTATCAAAGAAATACAATTTAACACAGTGAGATAGGACTTGCCACCTAACAAATTAGAAAAGATTGTTGAAGCTTAGAATAGGTAATGCCAATGAAGCTGTGGTGAGAAAGGTATTCTTTTTTTTAATATAATTTATTTTATTATCATTAATCTACAATTACATGTGCAATATTATGGTTATTAAACTACCCCTTCATCAGCTCCCCCCCCATCAACCCCATTACAGTCACTGTCCATCAGCGTAGTGAGATGCTATAAAATCGCTACTTGTCTTCTCTGAGTTGTACAGCCCTCCCCGTGCCCTCCCCAACATTACGTCTGCTAATCGTAATGCCCCTTTTTCCCTCTTATCCCTCCCTTCCCACCCATCCTCACCAGTCCCTTTCCCTTTGGTAACTGTTAGTCTGTTCTTGGGTTCTGTGAGTCTGCTACTGTTTTGTTCCCTCAGTATTTTTTCTTTGTTCTTATACTCTACATATGAGTGAAATCATTTGATACTTGTCTTTTTCGGCTTGGCTTATTTCACTGAACATAATACCCTCTAGCTCCATCCATGTTGTTGCAAATGGTAGGATTTGTTTTCTTCTTATGGCTGAATAATATTCCATTGTGTATATGTACCACCTTCTTTATCCATTCATCTACTGATGGACACTTAGGTTGCTTCCATTTCTTGGCTATTGTAAATAGTGCAGCGATAAACATAGGGGTGCATCTGTCTTTTTCAAATTGGGCTGCTGCATTCTTAGGGTAAATTCCTAGGAGTGGAATTCCTGGGTCAAATGGTATTTCTATTATGAGTTTTTTGAGGAACCTCCATACATCTTTCTACAATGGTTGAACTAATTTGCATTCCCACCAGCAGTGTAGGAGGGTTCCCTTTTCTCCACATCCTTGGCAACATTTGTTGTTGTTTGTGTTTTGGATGTTGGCCATCCTCACTGGTGTGAGGTGATATCTGATTGTGGTTTTAATCTGCATTTCTCTGATAATTAGTGATGTGGAGCATCTTTTCATGTGCCTGTTGGCCATCTGAATTTCTTCTTTAGAGAAGTGTCTATTCATGTCCTCTGCCCATTTCTTAATTGGATTATTTGCTTTTTGTTTGTTAAGGTGCATGAGTTCTTTATATATTTTGGATGTCAATCCTTTATCAGATACGTTTTTATGAATATATTCTCCCATACTGCAGGATGTCTTTTTGCTCTACTGATGGTGTCCTTTGCTGTACAGAAGCTTTTCAGCTTGATATAGTCCCACTTGTTCATTTTTGCTTTTGTTTCCCTTGCCCGGGGAGATATGTTCATGAAAAAGTCGCTCATGTTTGTGTCCAAGAGATTTTTGCCTATGTTTTTTTCTAAGAGTTTTATGGTTTCATGACTTACATTCAGGTCTTTGATCCACCTTGAGTTTACCTTTGTGTACGGGGCTAGACAATAATCCAGTTTCATTCTCTTACATGTAGCTGTCCAGTTTTCCCAACACCAGCTGCTGAAGAGGCCATCATCTCCCCATTGTATATCCAAGGCTCCTTTATCAAATATTAATTGACTGTATATGTTTGGGTTAATGTTTGGATTTTCTATTCTGTTCCACTGGTCTGTGGGTCTGTTTTTGTGCCAATACCAAATTGTCTTGATTACTGTGGCTTTGTAGTAGAGCTTGAAGTCAGGGAGCGTAATTCCCCCTGTTTTATTCCTCCTTCTCAGGATTGCTTTGGCTATTCGGGGTCTTTTGTGGATCCATATGAATTTTAGAATTATTTGTTCCAGTTCATTGAAGAAAGCTGTTGGTAGTTTGATAGGGATTGCATTGAATCTGTAGATTGTTTTAGGTAGTATAGCCATTTTGACAATATTGATTCTTCCCAGCCAAGAGCATGGGATGCATTTCCATTTGTTAGTGTCCTCTTTAATTTCTCTTAGGAGTGTCTTGTAGTTTTCAGAGTACAGGTCTTTCACTTCCTTCGTTAGGTTTATTCCTAGGTATTTTATTCTTTTTGATGTAATTGTGAATGGAATTGCTTTTTGATTTCTCTTTCTGTTAGTTCATCTTTAGTGTATAGGAAAGCAACTGATTTCTGTGTGTTAATTTTATATCCTGCAACTTTGCTGAATTCAGATATTAGTTCTAGTAGTTTGGGAATGGAGTCTTTAGGGTTTTTTATGTACAGTATCATGTCATCTGCAAATAGTGACAATTTGACTTCTTCTTTACCAATCTGGATGCCTTGTATGTCTTTGTTTTGTCTGATTGCCATGGCTAGGACCTCCAGTACTATGGTGAGTAACAGTGGAGAGAGTGGTCATCACTGTCTTGTTCCCGATCTTAAATGAAAAGCTTTCAGCATCTCACCGTTAATTATGATGTTAGCTGTGGGTTTGTCATATATAGCCTTTATGATGTTGAGGTACTTGCCGTCTATACCCATTTTGTTGAGAGTTTTAATAATGAATGGATGCTGAATTTTGTCAAATGCTTTTTCAGCATCTATGGAGATGATCATGTGGTTTTTGTTCTTCTTTTTGTTGATGTGGTGGATGATGTTGATGGATTTTCGAATGTTGTACCATCCTTGCATCCCTGGGATGAATCCCACTTGATCATGGTGTATGATCCTCTTGATGTATTTTTGAATTCGGTTTGCTAATATTTTGTTGAGTATTTTTGCATCTACGTTCATCAGGGATATTGGTCTGTAATTTTCTTTTTTGGTGAGGTCTTTGCCCGGTTTTGGTATTAGAGTGATGCTGGCTTCAAAGAATGAGTTTGGAAGTATTCCCTCCTCTTCTATTTTTTGGAAAACTTTAAGGAGAATCGATGTTATTTCTTCTCTATATGTCTGGTAGAATTCAGAGGTGAATCCATCAGGCCCGGGGGTTTTGTTCTTGGGTAGTTTTTTGATTACCAATTCGATTTCGTTGCTGGTGATTGGTCTGTTTAGTTTTTCTGTTTCTTGCTTGGTCAGTCTTGGAAGGTTGTATTTTTCTAAGAAGTTGTCCATTTCTTCTATGTTTTCCAGCTTGTTAGCATATAGATTCTCATAATATTCTCTTATGATTCTTTGTATTTCTGTGGGGTCTGTTGTGATTTTTCCTTTCTCGTTTCTGATACTGTTTATGTGTGTAGATTCTCTTTTTCTCTTAATGAGTCTGGCTAGGGGTTTATCTATTGTTTATTTTTTCAAAGAACCAGCTCTTGGTTTTATTGATTCTTTCTATTGTTTTATTCTTCTCAATTTTATTTATTTCTTCCCTAATCTTTATTATGTCCCTCCTTCTGGTGACTTTGGGCCTCGTTTGTTCTTCTTTTTCCAATTTCAGTAATTGTGTCTTTAGACTATTCATTTGTGAATGTTCTTCTTTCTTTAAATAGGCCTGGACTGCAATATACTTTCCTCTTAGAACTGCCTTTGCTGCATCCCACAGAAGTTGTGGCTTTGTGTTGTTGTTGTCATTAGTCTCCATATATTCTTTGATTTCTGTTTTGATTTAGTCATTAACCCATTGATTAATTAGGAGAATGTTGTTAAGTCTCCATGTATTTGTGAGCCTTTTTGATTTCTTTCTAAAATTTATTTCTAGTTTTATACCTTGGTGATCTGAGAAGTTGGTTGGTAGGATTTCAATATTTTTGAAATTACTGAGGTTCTTTTTGTGGCCTAGTATGTGGTCTATTCTGGAAAATATTCCATGTGCACTTGAGAAGAATGTGTATCCTGTTGCTTTTGGGTGTAGAGTTCTGTAGATGTCTGTTAGGTCCATCTGTTCTAGTGTGTTGTTCAGTGCCTCTGTGTCTTTACTTATTTTCTGTCTGGTTGATCTGTCTTTGGAGTGAGTGGTGTGTTGAAGTCTCCTAAAATGAATGCATTGCTGTCTATTTCCTCCTTTAATACTGTTAGTATTTGTTTCACATATGCTGGTGCTCCTGTGTTGGGTGCATATATATTTATAATGGTTATATCTTCTTGTTGGACTGACCCCTTTATCATTATGTAATGTCCTTCTTTATCTCTTGCTACTTTCTTCGTTTTGAAGTCTATTTTGTGTGATACAAGTACTGCAACACCTGCTTTTTTCTCCTTGTTGTTTGCATGAAATATCTTTTTCCATCCCTTCACTTTTAGTCTGTGTATATCTTTGGGTTTGAGGTGAGTCTCTTGTAAGCAGCATATAGATGGGTCTTGCTTTTTTATCCATTCTGTTACTCTGTGTCTTTTGATTGGTGCATTCAGTCTATTTACATTTAGGGTGATTATTGATAGATATGTACTTATTGCCATTGCTGGCTTTAGATTCATGGTTTCCAAAGGTTCAAGGGTTGCTTCTCTGCTATCTAACAATCTAACTTAACTTTCTTGTTACGTAATTGTAAACTCTGTCTGATGTTTCTTTATTTCTCTCCCTTCTTATTCTTCCTCCTCCGTTCTTTATATACTAGGTGTTTTATTCTTTGCCTTTAGTTAGTATTTGGATGGTCTGCTTTCTTTGCTATGATTTTATTTTCTCTGGTGACATCTTTTTAGCCTTAGGAGTGCTTCCATCTAGAGCAGTCCGTTTAAGATATCCTGTAGTGGTGGTTTATGAGACGCAAACTCTCTCGACTTTCGTTTGTCTGGAAATTGTTTAATCCCTCCAGCATATTTAAATGATAATCGTGCTGGATACAATATTCTTGGTTCGAGGCACTTCTGTTTCATAATCTTAAATATATCATGCCATTCTCTTCTGGCCTGTAAGGTTTCTGTTGAGAAGTCTGATGATAGTCTGATGGGTTTTCCTTTGTAAGTGATCTTTTTTCTCTCTCTAGCTGCCTTTAATACCCTGTCTTTATCTTTGATCTTTGCCATCTTAATTATTATGTGTCTTGGTGTTGTCTTCCTTGGGTCCCTTGTGTCGGGAGATCTGTGGGCTTCCATGGACTGCGAGACTATTTCCTTCCCCAACATGGGGAAGTTTTCAGCAATTATTTCTTCAAAGACACTTTCTATCCCTTTTTCTCTCTCTTTTTCCTCTGGTACTCCTATAATGCGAATATTGTTGCGTTTGGATTGGTCACACAGTTCTCTTAATATTCTGTCATTCCTAGAAATCCTTTTATCTCTCTCTGCTTCAGCTTCTCTGTATTCCTGTTCTTTGTTTTCTATTCCATTAACAGTCTCTTGCATCTCATCCAGTCTGCTGTTAAGCCCATTGATCGCTTGTCTGATTTCTGCATTCTTTCCTCACTTCCCTCACTTCCTCCCTCAGCTCTTGCACATTTCTCTGTAGATCCGTCAGTATGGTTATGACTTTTATTCTGAATATTTTTCAGGAAGATTGTGCATTTCCATCCCTTCAGGCTCCCTCTCTGGGGCTGTCTGGTTGATCTTAGTCTGGACCATATTCCTCTGTCTTTTCATGGCTATAGAATTGGTCACTGGTCGTTGCCACGTATGTCAGCTGGGCTCTTTAAGACTTTAAAAAGAGAAAAAAAAAGAAAAAAGAAAGAAAGAACGAAAAAAAAAAGAAAGAAAAGAAAAAAGAAAAACCAAAACAAAACAAAAAAAACGCCCACGGGAATAGATTCTGTGGGAATGCTGTAGGTGGCGCTGTTGCCCCACTATTCTGCAGCTGTGGGCGTGCCGCTCCACAGGGCCCTTTATTGCTGTGGCAGGGGTGGGAATGAACAGGAGGCTGTTGATCTCAGTGAGTAGTGTAAGTATGGCTACGCTTCCCTAGTCACCAGCTAAGGCGTCTGAAACTCCCCAGGACTCCCAGCCTGCTGGGCTGAGTGTGCTGGGGCGATCCGGGTCCTCTGCCGGGCTCCTGTCTCTTTAAGACCACTGAAGAAAGCGCGCGCTTTTTTTTTCCTTCCCGGGAGCCGGCTGCAAGCACCCTGGCATGTTCCCCGCTCAGATCCTGCCCCTCTGTCTCTCCAATCTCCGCTGCACTGCGCAGTGTGGGTCAGCGCTCCCCACACAGATCACCGGGGCTGGCTACCTCGCGGGGTGCACTTCCACTCCCTCCCGGCTCTGAATCCTCTCCTCCCGCCGGTGCGCTGGGGTGGGGGAGTGCTCGGGTCCCGCCGGGACGCGGCTCCGTATCTTACCCGCCTCTTGGGGTGCCGAGTCCTCTCGGGTGTAGCTGCACGCTGTGCGCTTTCCTGTGTATTCTGGTCTCTCTTTTAGGAATAGATGTATTTGCTGTGTTTTCGTAGATAAATATAGTGTTGGGAGGAGATTTCTGCCGCCCTACTCACGCCGCCATCTTCGCGGAAGTCCTCGAGAAAGGCATTCTTATGCTCCTGGCTGGTGGGAGTGTAAATTGAAAAAAAAGTTATAGAATGCACCCTGGCATTTAAAAAATGCTCTTCTGTATTGCCTGGATTTTCTGCAATAGCCCTTTTATTTTTAAATGACTTGCATTTAAAAAATAAATTTTAACAATTTTTCAGGAAAACAATGCATGGTGGACTTCTTAAATTGGGGGCTTTATAAAGTTGACAAAGTTATTAATTGAAAATGATTAAGCTGACATGGAGTGGGCAGCTAGTTAAGTCAACCTGGACCCATCCTATCCCCATCTCCAGGTCAGGGGTCGGGCATGGGGGATTCAAGGGGAAGGTAGGGAGTCTGTGTGCAAATTCAGATATTTTTCATTATCTCCTCTGATTCTAAACTTAATCCTTTGTGTACCTACACATACATGAATTCATCTGAATAAAAAGTATCTGCCTATTATCTGGGCTTTATTAATTCCAGAGAATTCTTAGGCCCTTTGTCTGCAGTTGCTTTAAATACATTATTTCAACAGAACCTTTAACTGTATTTCTGAGGTCTTCCTCCTCTTGTGCCTGTGCTCTGCCGCTGCTGCCTGTAGCGTTACCTGGCCGTGGTGTCTTCCTTCTCATCTGCACACTGTCTCTTTTACAACAGGATGCTTCTTCTACTTGTGCTGGTTGGCAGGAGAATGAGCCACCTTATTTGAAGAGAAAGTCTAACGGACATTAATGCTTAGTAATAAATTCAATCCAGAAAAGTTTTTATTTAAACATTTAAAATCTTAAAGTCATTAGAAATTTTTAAGAAACTTAAATTTATATACATATTTCAGTTGCAGAAAAGCATGATAGGGAAATCAATAATAGACATTCAAGCATAAAAATGCACTACATTGGGATAAAATTCTGCAATGAAGTGGAATGAAATGTGAACCCAAGGAAGAACAGGAATGATTTTTTAAAAATTCCAAATGTTAAAGAACATCTTGTATTTATTAGAAGGATGAGGGACGATGTTAAGTTGCTATGGGATTTAGATTTAATTGAATAGATTTAAGAGTCATGTAACAACATGTAAAAATGTCAATTTTTATAATGTGTCAGAAATTACATTTTTTGCAACTACTTTTTAGTGAAAAACCTTAGATGTCAACTGAGATATGTGTTGAGGGAACATATTGTTTTTCAATCTCCTTATAGGAGGTAAA
The DNA here is from genome assembly GCA_032199065.1 of Smutsia gigantea. NCBI lineage: Eukaryota > Metazoa > Chordata > Mammalia > Pholidota > Manidae > Smutsia > Smutsia gigantea. The sequence continues at coordinate 123,990 of JAVSCE010017767.1, read as the reverse complement.
GGAGCAAAACTTTCCAAAGGCCACCAGTGCGTAAAATACCCATTGCTTATTCTCAACCTACAGAATGACTCCCTAAAGGGAAGGGAACACTTAAAGGGGAAAAAAGACTCTAGAGTGAAGGTCTGGGATCTCCTAGGAGTTATTTTTCTCATTTCAGTTCTTTCCCCAACAGGGGGTGAAGAATGTTAGAGAAAGGAAGACACAGCAGTAACCTGAATTAAAGGAATAATGCATGTGGAAACACTTGCTGAATGCTTAGGACACAGTAGGTGCTCATTAAATGACAAGCTGGCTAAAACTAAAGCTGCCAATCCCAGTAAGGAGCTCTTAGAAGGTAAAGAAGATCCCAGAATTATCAGATGTATGTAATTAAGTGGGTTTATATGCCCAAGGTAATTTACCTATAATGTTACTTGTTTTTTTTGAATTTCTGCTATTACTTAAGGAGGGGTTAACATACGTTTTCTGCAAAGAGCTAGATAGCAAATGTTTTGGCACTGTGGGCCATACGGTATGTTGCAAGTACTCAGTTCTGCCAATGTAAGGAGAAAGAAGCTATAGATATTCCATAAACAAATGGGTGTGGCTATGTGATAAATCTTCACCTATAAACAATTTGAATTTCATATACTTTCATGTTTCATGGAATAGCCTTCTTTTGTTTTTTTCAATGTAAATGTAAATGTAAAACTGCTCTTGACTCCCAGGCTTTAGAAAAACAGGTGGTGGGCCAGCTTTGCCAGACCCCAGTTTAAGATATGGTGCCCTTTATGCTGTGAGTGTGTGCAGTACCAGAAGGGTACCCAAGAACCAGGCTGTGTGGTTGTATTTCAGTAAGGGAAACTGATGGCAGCTGAAAGGAACACTTTTTTTCAGCATACTGTTTGAATGGCTTGCCCTGTGGTTGGGTCACCGTTTCAAAAACCAAAGTTTCCTTTTCTTTAAGCCCCTTCAGGAATCGTAAACCCAACAAACCTGACTGGCGCACACTCTGCCAGCTGGATTCTGGAGAGCTCTGTTGTTAGCTAAGCAGGGGCACCATCACAGTGGCTCTGCAGCCTAGGGTAATAACCCCAAGGATACCGAATTAGGGGAATTGGACTTTCATGGGGATTAGAGAGTGGTACGTTATGTCCTTTGTACCAACAGGAGAATGAAATCCTTTTCTTGTGTCATTTCTTCAGGAAGAGCATACCAAATGTCAGTGAATTTGGTGCAACTAGGCAGGAAAAATAAAATTAATGTAGGTCATTTAATTGAGCTGACATATGTTGAGGCCTATTGTGTTAGGCACATGAATTGAAGGTGTCAGGTTTTTAAGAACATATAGAGGAAAATATATTATAAAAATCCAAAATGAAAATGAGCGTCCCTGAAAAATATTAGAGAGCTGTAATGTGCCATGGAAGTGCGGGGGAGCTCGACAAACATGACTGAAGGTTAAAAAGGGCAAATGTGAGAAAAAGTAAGAGTCATGGAGCTAAAATTTCCTGTTTTTTTTAAAGACCAGCACAAATGTGTCTTAAATTACAGAGTATTAGTTTGTACTGGATATTAGGAAAAATTCCTGACTTTGTACATTGTGGGTTCCTGAAAATTATTATTGTGGGAAAAGGTGGAATTTCCTATTCCAAAGATAGGGGAAATTCTATCTAGAATAGTTGCCTGAGTTTTGGGGGAACTTTCAACTCATTTATTATGTGATATGTACATATACACAATTATTATCCTTAATTCACATGTATATTAATATATACACAGTGACCACATATCCAATTAATACATATATTGAAAGTTGAATTTTCCAAGTCCTCAACTAGCTTTGAGTATGAATGAGATCCTTTACGAGCAACAACTCAACATTTACTGGCTTATTCCTCAGAGCCCCCAGCTCCCTATCAGGGTCTAAGTATTTCAGGAATACCTCAGGGTCTCTTCATGTCTGTTCATTATCGGGTCTGCACTGCCTGCTTCTTCCACTACTTTTTGTGTGAATGAGTGACAGCAGTGTTCAACCACTGGCCTCGGTCCCTCCACTGGGCACTCCTCCCTGGGTTATGGCAATGCCTGGGTGCTGTCACTATTTCACAATTGTCCCATAAAGGCTCTGAGTCCTGTTGGGGTCAAAGTTTCACAGTGACATGTGGCTGAGTTGTGTGAGTGGGTCGGTGGAGTTGAAATGAGCTCTCTCTCCTCCTCGTTGCATTCTTTTGGAATGGTCTACCTTATACTTCAATGCTTCTCGGTTTCATTTTTATGTATTGTCCTCTGCCTTCTCACCTCAGGATGCAGGAAGGTATCTTGAGTCTAGTATGGTTGGTTAAACAGTGTGCTACATTGAGAATTACATATTCCTTGAACAACTGAGGCTTTGCTCTGGGTGAAAGTCATGGTTACTGGCTCCTTCTGACTTTAGAATGGGTTTTCTCCTCACATCCACCCGGGCTTCCTGGAAAAGGACTTGGGTAGTACCCTGTAGTTGGTTTACCAGATGGCCCTGGATATGTCTGCATCCCCGCAGTTGGCACAGTTTCTATCTTTTCACAGGAGACTTTCCTTGTTTCTGCTTCTTCGACCACTCCCTCTCTGTCTTCTCCGTTCAGATGTGCTGTACTATTGCCTTTCTTTAAAAACTGCTCTTGAAACTACCTCCTCCTTCAGCTACTTCCCTGTTTGACTTCTCATACCCAGACTTCTCTATCAGAACGATCTGATCTTTGGCTTCATCAATGCTTTCATGACCATATGCAGTCATCTGCGTGTGTGGGTGTTTACTTCTTAATGTCTCTCTTCCTCATGGAGCTTGATGTCATAGCTCATGGAGGCTTTTTCCCTTTTACCATTTTCTCTCCAGTGATCTGTCACAGAGCTTAGTGCAGAATCAGTCCTCACTAACTGCTTTTTGAAAGCAAGAATAAATGGATGAACACAGCAAATGTAGTCTGGTGGACTACCTAACCAGCAGCCGCATTCACCTGAAACTCCCTTCTGCTGGAGTGGGAGCATTTTGGTGAGTCAGAGGGAAAGAAATAGAGGCACAAAGTATAGGGAAGTTCTAATGAAATAAATATTTGTTCAACCAAAACCCTATATTCTCTTCCTGAGTAGCAAATATAAATAGCTATTTATTTATAAATGATTTCTTGGTGAAGACAGAGTAAAAAGGTTTGAAAATCATCCTCTGAAAACAACTTTGGAGAAGAGATTCTGGAAGCATACCTTTTCATTACCTGACCTTTCAAATTACTTCTTCAGGGAGATAGGAGACATATTGGAAGGAAGGAAAAGAAGGAAGAAAAGAAAACCTGAGCTATAACTAAAAGTGAATACTGCTTCTCTTGGGTTCTTGGATTCATTCTGGATATCTCAGGATGAAACTTCAGGCACTTCGGTGAGATTTACCATTACCTTTCTTTTTACAACTTCTTTTCATCCCAGACAAATATAGGACCATTAGACAATGAAATGCAAGCTTCTGAAATTTTCTCTAAAAGCAATAATAAGATCTTGGGGGAATGTTTTATGAGTTTTTGATTTGCTGACATACTGCCTACCCAAATAAGAAAACTTCAGCAGGAAGTGATCTTAAATCACCTAGATGTCTTTTCAAAGACCTGTGTAACTTTAGAATACAGTTCAAGATGATGAATTGTTGAGCCATTCTATTTCTAATCAAGGAATTTATGTTTGTTTCTGTTTTTTTCCTACATGTAAAAGAAATAAAGACATCACCAAAATGTCATCCAATGTTACCCAGATTTCTCAAGTGACGAAATTTAAATGAAAACATACAGTGTTTTCCCAGACAAGTTAGAGAGAATCTCTTCTGAAAGCACATATCTTGAACATTTATAAGTCCAGATGAGGTGTAATCATGATAAATATTGAGAATGGAAAGTCTACGACAAAATGCCTACAAAGGGAGCCACTTGTTGTTTTATAAATTCATTTGCTCTCTCCGTCCCTCTCTCTCTTAACTAACCATTTTCCTCTGCCTTCCCCAAACACCCTATTTATTAATTTACTTGCCTTCCAGGGTGTTTTTTTGAAGAACACCATAACAAAGGTCCATTCTCAAAGAGAACAGTTTGGATGGGATCAAAAATGAATCTAATTGAACACTCTCACTTACCTGCCACAGATGAATTTTCTCTTTCCGACAATTTATTTGGTAAGTTGTCAAGTTCACTTGAATGTAAATAAAAACAAAGTGCATCTTGGAAATATGTGAGAAAAAAGCACAGGTGATAAGCCCAATGGTCTAGAAAATGTTTTTGTTCCTTTTAAGTTCTCAATAAACATTAGCTATTCTGCAAGTTAGAGGTACATCGGACCTTGGATTCATTGAACGGAATGGTCGTCCTTGTTACAGATGAGGACTGCAAGACTAGAGCTTTGTGACTTGTCCAAGGCCATGAGGCTAGATAATTAACAGAGCTAGGAGTAGAAATGGATTCCTGCTCTAGGGCTAACTCTAATATTATTATAGCATATACTAAAGTATGAAATCATGGTTCTTATGGTTTAATAGTATACCTATAAAAGGCTGAAGTTACTTAGGTTATAGCTCTGAAGTAGGTTTTCTTCCCACCATTCTTCTGGTGCTCAAGGATATATGGCACAGTGTTAGGATTAGTCATTTAAAGTGGATTGAGGACAAACTGTACTAAGTTGTTTTCAGTAGATCTATAACTAGATGATACCATAAAATGATATATTGCTCCACTTCATGCATTTATGAAAAAACACCTCATTAGAAAGAGTTTTAATTGAGAACAACAGCGGAGTCAGAAAGGGCAATATTGTGGATGGTGCAGGGAAGCTTCCTGACACTCTTAAAATAATTCCCTTCTGCACAGTAGCCATGCTGGGAGGCACGGATGCTTCCAGTTTTTCATTCTACACTAATATATGAGCCCTAGCAGACCATGATAGTGAAAATGCAAACACTTGAAATTCCACAAAAGTCAATGTTTGAAGGCATAATCCCTATTTGGTTGCAGACACCCCTTGGATGTTATTAATAGCTTATGCAACTACATACCAGTTATTAGTGCCTTAGTGTGTAATGGCTCATCAGGTCATTTCCAAGAAGATGTCATTATTTTTGTTACCTATTTATACATATCTACCTGCCCTCATACAGTATAAGAGCATTTAAGGGCAGTGACTTTATTTTATTAATCCTAGTATGTACCTGATAAATAAGAATCAAGTAACAAACAATGGAAGGGAAGGAGATAAGAGGTTTAGGGGAAAAATGAGATGTTTGTTAGTAATCCTCAGTGAGACCAAAGGCAGCAGTAATTATTTATGAAATGCCAGTTCTTGGACATACTTGTTGCATCTTATTTCTTCCATTTGACTTTTCTTCATCCTGCAAATGCATTCAAGGCCAATGGACCCTAGTGGCCATATCCAGCTCCTTGACCTTTGACTTCTGGCCTACCTTTCAGAGTCCTTAAAATAATCAGTGTATAGACAGCTTTACAGTTTTTACTCTAGCAATCAGAACAGGATAATAAGAATGGTAGGTGTGTATCATAGAACTAAGGAAAATTCTACTTAAGATTATTTTTTCATATAAACACTCCGTTTTCTGCTCTGGAATTTTATGATTGCATGTTTGTGTCCTAATGACATGAAAGAGGATGAAAAAAAAAATACTGATGGGTTCTATGGACCTCCCACCCTGAGCTTAGGGTGTAGAGCACCAGAGAAAAGACTGTGGACCCTGGATGAGTAACACACAATGTCTAACTCACCAGTGCCAGATCCTGAGATAGCAGAAATGTTGATTCATGGGCTCAGCTAAATGGAGAGCTGGACTCTTTTCCAGTGGTCTAATTGTGTGATCAAACACAGCCATCATGCTGCTACAACAAGACCAAATGAGGCTTATGGTTTAGCACATGGATAGCTATCACTTCTTCCATCCAAATATTAAGCGCTGACTATATACTGGGCGCTGGAATAAAGCAGGGAGTAAGACAGGCAAGATCTTAGTAGAGGGGAGACTCACAATAAACATGCAAATGAATAAATAAACAAAATAGCATCAGGGAGAGGTAAGTGCTATGGAAACAAAACAAGGTGATGTCATAGTAACTGGAAAGATGGGGCTGTTCTAACTGGTGTGGTCAAGGAGGGCCTCTGGGGGTGGACAAATGAGCTGAGACCGAAAGGCAAGAACCTCAAGGAGAACGTTCTAGGTGGAAGAAACAGCAAATGCGAAGGCCCAAAGTCTGGAATGGACTTGGAAGAGCCTTGTCTTCGCATATGTATTTGGGGTAGTGGAAATAACCTAGAGAACTGGCTCTAGACCCTGCATTCCCATTAGCCAGCATTGGTGAAAGGAAATTATTAGATTGGGAATTCAGCGATCCCTGTCTAGTTTTAACACTTGAGTCCACAAATCGCTACAGCTGTGTGTCAGGAGCCGGTGACTTGGATTCAGTGGTCCTCACCTGGCATCCGTGCATGGTCCCCCTCCTTGCCAGTTGCTAGAAAGGCCATAGTTAAATCCCAAGTTTCAGACATTGGGAAGGTGACATGAAGATTATTCAACAAATACTGAGGAGCACTTACCAACGGGTACTGGATGCACTGATGACCTCTTGCGTGAGGCCTCTCGGCTTCTTCTAGAAATGGCTATGGACCCCTCGCTCTCCAAAGGCTTTGCTTAAGGTGAAGAGGAAGCATCTCCACCTGAAAAGCAGAGCCGACAGCAAGGACTGTATGCAGGCAGTTTATGTAAGAGGTGATCCCAGGGAGTGGAAATGCCTGGGGAGATAAGACAGGGAATGAGGGAAAACCAGTATGAGATGAGTTATGAAGATCACTGCTGAGGGCAGGGGGCACCTGATTCCACAGGGACTAGCACAGAGGATGGTTCACGGAGGGACCCAGGGCTGGCCAGGCCATTGGCTCCCACTGCTTGAGGGTTGCTCCTGGGGCATTAACTCCCCTGCACTTCTGGGCTGTGCTTTTGCTACTCCTAATGGAATCAGGCCAAGTGACCTTCTGTGCAACTTGAGAAGTTCTGGACAGAAAACAAAAAGATGTGTGGCATGCTACTGAAATGACAGACTGTCAGTTCAAGGGGAGTCTGAGCTCCTGTATGATCATCTGCTACAGCTGGAGTAAGAGGCGAGCCCAAGGCTGTGACAGCATCATCACAGGGGTCTGCCATACTCTAAATGGGATTCCCCCAAAACCATTGGAATACTCCAAAGAAGGCTAAGATTCAGAGGCAGGGGGTTGGTGTAGTTTTGCTCTTAACTTCTGTGTTCTTATGCTTGCCCTTGTAGAAAAGAAGGAATGAAGCTTGCACAGGATTAAATTATAGAGATGAGGCTGGAGTCACCTCTGGAGGTCCTTTAATTTATTCTGTTGCCACACATCCTTGACCAATACAGAGGGGGACCTAACTCAATGCACACACAGGACAAGGAATGGAAGGACATGGTGACCCAACAGAGAAGTCTCCTTTCCTTTGGGAGATCTAGCAGGCCAGGAAAATTGGTCAAAGATTAATTTAGTGGGTTAAGAAAGCCTTCTCTGATGAATGAAGAAGGCAAATTATTGCCTAATAAAAGATAATAATGACAAAGTCCACAGTTTCTGACAGTTTGATGTGGTGAATAGGTAGGAGGTGTGTTAAATAAAATCTGTGTATTCTTTTAGCAAATTGTGGTTTAAGTAATCAAAAATATAACAGAAATTCAGACTAAGTAAACAGAAAAGCATTCAAATAATAGGACAGAATAAGCAAGACAAGGTCTGGTCTTACTGCTTCCGCCCCTAAGGGTCTTGATGCGCTGTCTCCCAGTCCACCTGGCTCAGGAAATAAGAATGTGAGTGGGAAAAAGCAATGACATTGAAAGAAATAAAACCTTAGAGGCAACTGAGACTCTCTGAACTTTAATTTTCTCCCCTGTAAAATGGGGAAAATCATGACATTTGCTCTCCAGTCTGTTGGGAGGATTGAAAGGCTGTGTGGGAAAGCATTCTGTAAACTCCAAGGATCATAAAACATTATAATTAATCCATTGTTGGAAATATAATTATTATTTAAGTTGGTGAAATGATAAACACTACTCATGAAAGGAAGGAAGTTCTATTTAGCTTAACATTGTTGAGTGCAAAGCATTTTCAAGGAGCCAGCAAAAACCAGAAGCAAGGAAATAAATGTCTGGGTGCCCTAGGGAAGGAAACACATGTTCTATTTCAACTTGGCGTTACAGCATTGCTAACAACAGCTATAGAATCCACTTTTTAAAACATTTTTATTAGTGTATCTAAGTCTTTCCAAGGCCCTGTTCTGAATGAGGCCCAGAAAGTGACAGGAAGCATATCCCATATAATCCTATTCACTTACACTCCATTTCCTTTAGCAATTTCTCATTCCTTCATGGTTCCCTCACCTATTTATGCCTGTTTTCTCTGAGTAGCTTTGTTTTTAGTAGAAGATATTCACTTTGGAATCTGGTTCTTGCTTATGTCTCTTGCTTAAATTAAAAAATCTTTCAGATGTTACAGAATCAGCCAGATGTTTTAAAATATAATTAAGGGTCTTGAGATACAGTTTTGTGGAATATTTCTGACACTTGATTTCAAGTATTTTTCCATCTCACTGGGTTTAACTCAGTGAATATAATTCTGACTTGATGGGTAAATAAAAGCTGAGAGTTCCCAAAAGATGGAAAGATACCATTGGCTCAGACAAAATGGGACTTTGGTTAGGATTAATTTAAAAATGTTGTCACTACCATTTCTTATCCACATCTTTTCCACAGAGTTAATCAGTCTCTAAGACTTTCGTTAATTCCCTATGACATTGATTTTTTGCTCTCCCAGGAATCTCAGATCTGGTACTGCTCTTAGTGAAGTTGAGACATGGAAAAAGAAAATATTGCAAGGGCCTTTCCTATTACAAAACAGATAACTTCTTCTTTCAGATAGGTTATGCATTGTTTGGAAAAGGCATGCATGAGACAAAGGAATATAGACAAGTTGGCCACATGGTGGGTGAATTCATTGCTGCCCGGGTCTGGCCTGCAACCTTGTAGGCTAAGAAACACATCTCTGGGCACTCAGAATAAAAAAAACTGAGAAAGATTGACTATAAAATCAAGTTGCAAATTTATATATTTACAGGAATAAAAAGAATTGTGATAATGATACAGCTACCATTTCTTGAGTGCTTTCTACATGTCAGGCATCAGGCTAAGTACATTTTAGGCATGTTAGCAGACTTCCTGTATTCAATCCCAAATCTGCCATTTACTAGTGTGTGATCTTAACTTTGTGCAACACGTTACTTGACTTATTTAGTAAAGTTCTCAGAAGAATGCCTGGCACATTGTAGGTACTCTACAGTTCTTTGCCATTAATATTAATTCTCAAAACACTCCTATAAGGCAAATACTGTTAGTATTCCCTTTTACTGGTGAGAAAATGAAGATTTAAAGATGCCAAATAATCTGCTTAAGGTTTCAAAGATAGTAAGCAGGCAACCAAAATATAACCAGGACAACTGGATGATTAAGTATCCAGGCTGAGAACACTCCTGTTCACCTTCTCAGTGGAAAAAGTCTTTCAGGGAGATTATGTCACTCAGAGTCTAGCCAAGTCTCTTCTTAAGAATAGTTCTCAGAAAAGCATTGCCAACATTTGCTTTGAGACTTCCCTTTTCTCATAGCATCATAATTGGTGTCACCATTTGCCAAGATAGGCACATCATTCACATTGATCCCAAGTACCATCTAAAGTGCTGTCCATTAGAACTTTTTAAATGATGAAATGTTCTATATCTACTTTGTTCAAGACAACAGCCACTGTCTACATGTGGCTCTTAAATACTTAAAATGTAACTAATGTAACTGAGGAACTGATTTTGATTTAATTCAATTTTAATTTTAATCACCGTATATGGCTAATGGCTACTGTTTCAGACAACACAGACCTGCAGGGAAAAATCTATATTTAGGAAAAAAAAGTGAGACAACTGGTCACCACTCAGGGAGAAGCAAAGGGATCCAATCAGTCTTATCATGAGAACATCCTGTGTGAATTTCACTCGGCAACAAGCGTTTCCTGGATCAGCTAAGTTATCCGGCTCATTTCCTTTTCAGTATAGACATTTCTGAAGGCAACAGACAGACCCATTTGTTTGGCCAGTGAAAAACTTAGTAGATAATTCTTGAAATAGAAAATTCAGACATAGTTTGTCCTGTTCCACATCCTTGTGTAGCTTTTCCTCCTAAGACCCTCTCAAGGCAAGGATAACTCTGGGGTTGTGAAGACAGGAGATCAGGCAGCCCAAACAAACACAGCCACTGACCATCATTTTCCTCTTTCTTGGCACTTAGGGTCTCAGGTTTTCAACCACAGGGTTCTGAGTCAGAAGAATCTAGGGTCAAAGTCCTAGCTTCATCCCTTAATAACTGGGCAACTCTAGCCAAATCATTTAACTTCACTGAGTTACCTTTCAAAGTCTGTAAAATAGGGTAGAAGATAGTGGGCATCATGAACAATCCCTTCCTCAAAGGGTGCAAGTAAGGATCAAATGAGATATGCTTATACAGCCACTTGATAAAATTGTAAAGGCTGCAGAAATGTCTTAGCAATCATTATTATGCTTATGGAGATCACTTTTGCCTGTTAAAATGGCTTTCATATTTATTAGGTCATTTTATCTTCACAACAGGATCTATGAGGGAAGTAGGGCAGGAATTATTATCTGTGTTTTACCATCTGTTGATGTAGAAACATGAGGCTCACTGAAGTTGAGAGACTGGCCTACGGTTATAGAGTGTGTCTGGTTGCATTATGCCTGAACTCAACCCTGCACCTTTGGAGTCCCATTCTAAAGCCCTCTCTTGCAAAAAATAGCCAGGTCAGAAGCTGGATATCCACGAGTTATGCTGCAGAAAGTATTCCTACTCAGTAAGCAAGTCACCCTACAGCATGAGTCTAAAGCTGAATAATCATGACATCAATATAATGACAGTGGGTAGCCATTCACTGTGCTAAGTATTTTATAAACATTACTTTATTTAATCCTCACAATAACTCTATGATTATCAGCCCCATTTTTACAGATGAGGAAATTGAAACAGAAAATGATTCAGGAATTGGTCCAGGGTCCACAGAGCTAGTAAGTGCCGAGGGAACCTGGATGTATTTGTTAGCTAAGGCTGCTGTAATCAAGAACTACAGACTGGGCAGCTTAAACAACAGAAATGTATTGTTTCACTGATCTAAAGGCTAGAAGTCCAACATCAAGGTATTGGCAAAACTGGTCCTTTCTGACGGTTGTCGAGGGAAGGATCCGCCCCTGGCCCCTCTCCTTGGCTTGTCGATGTCTTTCATTGACCTGTGTCCCTTCCCATTTGTCTTCTCTCTATGTCTGTCTGTCTCCATGTCTACATTTCCCACGGTCATGTGGGATGAGGGACTACCCTAATGACCCCATTTTAACTTGATTACCTCAATAAAGACCCTGTCTCCAAATAATGTGGCATGCGGAGGTACTGGGGGTTAGGATTTCAACATACACATTTTGGGGGTGACACAATTCCACCCATAACACTAGATATAAACCCAGATCAGTTGGCTTCGCACTGTTAAGCATTATGCTTTCATGCTTCCTGACATTACAAATTTACACCATTCTGTAGCCTTTGGATAGGAACAAAAGTCAGGACCTGGAGTGTGGCATGTGACCCCCCCCAAATCCACGTTTAGAGCCACTGAACAGAAATCCAACTCTGGAAGTCCTTAAACTGGAAAGTGCTCCCCAAATGCGTTTAGCTAAGAGACTGGTTTCCAGCTCACCTGGCAATTTGGCATCGAGGACTTTCCTCATAAACATTTACAAATATTCTGCTCTGTAATGAAGTTAATCAGTAAACCATGTAACCTCTGGCCTCTGTCACTCCTTACCTAGTCTCATTTTCAGTTGCTATGAATAAGCTGAGAATGGTAATGCAGTTTCAGGAGTTAGAAAATCTAATTCAAATTAGTCCCTGCCACAGCCACACACCGTCAGGATTTGTCATGGAGATGATGAACGTGAAGCCTGCTAAAGGTAGGACCCTGTTCACAGGTGTTCTCAGCTGAGTTGCTGCAACAAGGCCAAGGAAACGTGGGGGACTTTTTGAGATGGTAGCCACAGATCTCTGTCAAAGATGGCTCAGAACCAGAAGACTGGGGTGAGGCATTAGGTGATTTTTATAGGGTTCTAAGTAGGTGAGGATCTCATTGAGCTCAAACCTAGGTATGTTTTCCCTAAGATCACTCACTGGATATTATGTAAAATTAGCACCTTTCAAATTAAGCACTAGGCAGTGCTAACATTAATGCCTGTGGACTCTTGAAAAAACATTTTAAAGTATATTGTTTAATGCAGTGCTTAAAAAAATGGCATGACCCAGATCCCAGTGGGCCATGAAATCTATTTTGTGGCTTGTGCCCAGTCTTAAAAACTAGAATAGAATAGGAATAAAGTAGATTAGAAATGTCAGGATGCACCTTTAGGAGTAAAGATAAGTGCTATTTTGTGGATATTTTATTTCAATTACTTATACAAATGAGTAAGTGTGTACACGGGTCATGATTCAAACTGTGGGTTGTGGTGAAAAAAATAGAAAGAGATTGAGAAACACTAGTTTACTGAACTAGTTTCAAAGCAGATTTCTCCCAATAGTCTATGGAATATCAGGTGAGTCAAGAGTTCAGCTTTAGGCCTAGGCTATTTGTTTTCTATGAAGTAAAACATTGATTATAATTTTAAAAATAGACAGTGTGATGCTGGTGAGAATGTAAATTAGTTCAACCATTGTGGAAAGAAGTATGAGGTTCCTCAAAAAACTCAAAATAGAAATACCGTTTGACCCAGGAATCCCACTCCTAGGAATTTACCCTAAGAATGCAGCAGCCCAGTTTGAAAAAGACATATGCACCCCTATGTTTACTGCAGCACTATTTACTATAGCCAAGAAATGGAAGCAACCTAAGTGTCCATCAGTAGATGAATGGATAAAGATGTGGTACATATACACAATGGAATATTATTCAGCCATAAGAAGAAAACAATCCTACCATTTGCAACAACATGGATGGAGCTAGAGGGTATTATGCTCAGTGAAATAAGCCAAGCCGGAAAAGACAAGTATCAAATGATTTCACTCATATGTGGAGCATAAGAACAAAGAAAAAACTGAAGGAACAAAACAGCAGCAGCCTCACAGAACCCAAGAACAGACTAATAGTTACCAAAGGGAAAGAGACTGAGGAGGATGGGTGGGAAGGGAGGGACAAGGGGGAAAAAGGGGCATCACAATTAGCAGACATAATGTAGAGCGGGGGCATGGGGAGGGCTGAACAACTCAGAGAAGACAAGTAGTGATTCTATAGCATCTCACTACGCTGATGGACAGTGACTGTAATGGGGTATGTGGTGGGGAGTTGATGATGGGGGGAGTCTAGTAAACAATGTTGCTCAAAAAAAAAAAAGCTTTTGGAGGAAACACCTTGATTTTAGGCTTAAAATTTACAGAACTGTGAAAGAATAAATCTCTGTTGTTTTAAGCGAAAAAAAAGAGTGTGTGAAATAATATTGTCTGTTCTAATTCTTTTCTCAAAACAGAATCCTTTTAAATTTTCAGCTAAAAGAGAAATTCTGATCATTTTTACAATAATTACAATTTTGAACATATTTTTGACCATAGACTTGGCAGCATGCTATTTAGTTTAAATGCAGTGTTTAAGTGACCAACACTTTATTTAGAAATGGAAATCAGTTAGAAGGCTGGGGAAGCAAATTTTCCATCATTTCAATTTAAGAAACATTTATTAAACATTTACACTGTGTCAGGCATTGTGTGAGGCGCCAGGATTGGGCGAGAAAAAAGGGAATATCATCTAATATATTTCCCAAAGAGTTCAATAACAAAAATGTATTGAATATTTATGCTATGTCAGTTTACATTCTTTGTCTTAGTTTATCTTTACCACAACTTCTCACCTAGGTACTATATTATTCTGGCTTGATAGAGGAAGGAGCAGAAGCTTAAAGAAGTTTGATGTCTTTTCCAAGTTCATACATCTAGCAGGTTGCAGGTGAACTGAATCCAGATTTGCCCATGTAGGGGGACCCTTGCAACCAGTATGTCATACCACCTCAAGGTTAGAGTGAAAGATGAGCCTGTAAACAAACAATTGCACATGCTTCTAAGTGCTGAGTAAGGGTTTGTATAGAGGATGGGAGAGATTAAGTCTACTTCTCGGACAGATGTCACAGAGGAGGTGATCAGTTGACAGCCTAGGGAGAGGCACAATTATAAAAGACCTGGCACCAGGAATGGACAACAACTTCCCAAATGAAGTTCTATCACCTAGTTAAGAAACCATGGACTAGGAAATAAAGGAAGGCAGAGAAGGCAATTTTTTTCCATTCATGAAACGTTGCAGCAAACATTCATGAAATATTTTCTATGGTTAGCATTGCGCCAAAGATGAAAAACTAGATATAATCTGAACCCTTCATCAGCCTCATCAGAAAAAAACTGTGAGATCATGGAAAAGAGCCATTGTTATTACAAGGACCTGATTCTCTCACCCCTCCGCATCTTATGTTCTATCAGAAACATAGTAGATATTTCTTTACTTGTTTTTGTTCCAGCCCTTGGCATTTCCCCATCCCCCACCACACACACACACACACACACACACACACACACACACACACACACACATCACACATCACACACACTCAAGAAAGTCTGGGCCTTTTCTGTTTTCCATCTGTTTTGTTCTCTCTTGCAGCCTTAGAGTCTAGCGTATTGTCTGGCAAATAGCAAGTGTTAAATATAAACATAAATAAAAAATATCCTATAACTTATGTCATCAATACAGACTGATAGGTGTTAATAATTACTAATGAACTATCCAGTAACCCACTGAAATCAGTATTTTGTTAGGTTCTTTAGAAAACAAACATGTCTTTTTATGGCACTCAACTTATCAAAACTTTCTCAAAAACTTTATATTATACTCAGAGCACTTTATGAGATAGCAAGGCTGAGTGATAATGATCCCATTTTAAAGAAGAAAGAAACTGAAACAAAAATATTAGGCAGTTGTTCAGGATCTCGTAGTTCAGACTGGAAGTTGTTCCAGTCCTACCATTTTGGGATATGTTGACCATTCTGCATTTTTGATTGTAAGTCACCTATATATTTATTGTCTTTCCACTGTGGAGATTTGGTAGGGACACTAAAATACTGTAAGTGGTTGTGGTTTGGGAATGAAAGCATTAGTTAATAATATTATATGCTGTTCTCATATTCTTACCATATTTTGTTGTTTCCATGGAATATTATTGATGTCTTTGTGACAGCTTTCCATTTTAATTGAGATGATTCCAGAGATTGATGTGATATTGAAATCACTATCTGACTTAAGAGATCCCATTATGTGTCTTGATTATGAAAATATTTGTTTTGTTGAAACAATGCTCAGAGATCTTGGAATCATCCTGTGAGGAGAAAAATATTACACATTTCATTGGATTCTACAGAATCCAGATTCTGTCATTAATTGATTGTTTGCCCTCAGGCAAGTTGTTTAACCTTATTGGACCTGTAGCTAGAGAGACACTGGGGCTGGGTGTGGGGATGGGTGATTGGGGATAAAGTAAGATCAGTTGTAGGATACAAATCTAGGTATAAGCACAAGTGAAACTAATGCTTTTAATGCTTTTTAATTCTTTCATTCCTACTCACTTCACAAATTTTAGTCATATTTGGCTATGAAATAGATCAATTTTTGCTTATGTTTTATCTTTTTTTCTGTAATAATTCCATATTTTTATATTCTTCCATTTTGTGATCATAAGACAAGCACCATTGCCACAAATTTTTGTCTGTCAGATATATTGACTTGTTGCTAGTTTTATATGGGTAAGTCAGGTATAAAAGAGAAAACTGATTTTTGCATGGATATTGTATACTTTTTGCCCTGTCAGTCCTTTCCTGGGCCGATGCAGAAAGTATTCTTTTTCAACAAACTTTTAATATATCCCACTTGGCTATGGTAGAAAAGCACTGCATTCTAATGCCCATAGGCTATTAGTCATACACTAATAGATTTTAGATATAAAGAACTGTAAGATCATCCAGCATGGAGTCTTCCCTTTACAGATGAGCAAAGAGGGCCGAGGGAGGGTGGGTAAGTACCATATCCCCGGAGTTAGAGAAGACTTCCTAAGAAAAGCTATACTTAAAAGGAAATTTAGAGATAAGTGAGGATAGTGAGATGAAGCTCTCAGGGAGGATGACTGTGTTGCAGAAGGTTCCAGCCTCAGAAAGCAGCAAATGGGAAAGGTCCCAAGTCTGGGAGCAGCAAGACACATTTAAGGAACAGAGAAGCTGGAACATGGGAAATGGCTGGAAAAGAAAGGGTAGGATGTGCAGAGCCTTGCAGGCCGAGTTAGAGGTTACCTACAAGCAGAGGCATCAAAGGGACCAAGGAACTCAAGTACAGAACAGAGGGAGGAAGAGAAGGGCTCTTACTATTGTGCTTTAAAGCATCATGCATCTGAAATGATCCCAGCGAGGAGTGATTCAACACACGGGCTTTAAAGAAAGACTACCAAAATTCAAATTTCAGCTACTTACGTAGGTAGCAATAAAGCTGCCTGACTTCTCTCTGGCTACTCATTAGTAAGGGATGATATTAATGTTACCCACCTCATAGGATTTTGCGAGAAAGAAGTGAGAATATACAAGCACCTGGAGCTAGGAAGGACTCTATAAAAAATTTCTGACAATAGTAGTAGGAGTAGTAGAACCAACATCAACCCCCTCTTGAGCACTGCAAAGAGCATTCTGTGTGTATAGACACATCGACCTGCAACCCTGAACTGGAAGTTCTTTCCAAGAGCTCTGAAAACGAAATGTTTTTTCCAAAGTTTGGCGTAACCTTCTTTGATGGCCAAACCTGACCTGAAAGGCTGTGAGGATTTTTATGGCCTGTATTTATTTCTCTTAGTGTGAATATTTATATATTTCACTCTGGAAGATATTGCTGTTTGATTCTGGGTTCCTTCCCAGACTGGGCTAGGAGAAAGAGCATGTATTCTCTTCTAAAATCCAAACAATTCTGAATTCCTAATTACATGTCCCATGAGCTTCAGATGAGGGACTGTGGATTGGTATTATCTCATTCAATCCTCAGCATAACCCTTGAAATATATATTTCATCCCAAGCTTGCTGCTATAAAAACTGGGGTTCATCAATAGTTTAACTAATTTACTCAAAGTCCCACTATTCATAAGAAATGGAGTTTGAATTTTGAGCTAGGGCTGCTTGATTATACCTTGAAGAATCAGGCACATTTTGTACATCCTCCTATATCTTATTTATGTCTATTAAATTTTTTAGCATTTTGCATAATTTAAATATTTATATTTTCTAAACAGCCATAGTTTATGATTCCAGGAAACAGAACCATTTTCAAAGCCTGATCATTTTCTATTACCTAGAGATTTTATAGGTAAAGGGCTCGTTTTGTAATAATGGTAGTAGAGTAATAACTATTATTACTGTCTTAATGGCAGCTATAATTTATCAAGCACTTCTGGTGTGCCAAACTTCTAGCGAAGTTCTTGGCATGCATTATCTCATTTAATCCTTACATCAACCTAACGAAATCAGTATTATTACCTATTTTACAAAAAGAAAACTGAGACTTAAAGATGTTAAATAAATTGTCAATATGGACAAAGAAAATAAGTAATCAAACTGGGATTTGAACCCAGGATCATTCCAGACACTGCATTCTTGTTTGTTTCTTTTTTAAGCTCCTCCTTTATTTTATAATGACTGAAATGTACATACAAATGCATGGCAAAATTACAGATGGAAGAAAGACTGTGCAATCTTTTACCCCAGAAAACAGTGCAACAACTTCACTCCCCAGCTACCATCATCTACTTCTTTTATATCATGCAGGAATTTGCCTTACAATATGGACACACACACGTTTTTTAATACACACAGAAATAGGCACATCATTCTTAACTTTTTTCAAATAGCACCATATCACAGAAACCTTTCCATATCATAGAAACTGTTCCATATCAGTGTACATGGATCTAAATTATTGTTTCCCATTTATACAGTATTTCAGTGTTACAGACATAATATAATTTATTTAATCAGAGTTCTATTGATGGATATTTAAATTGTCTCCAATTTATGGTTCTTACAAATTTTGCTGCAAATGAGCACCTTTACACAAACATTTTTTCATACAGATGCAAGTATTTATCTAAAATAAATTTTCTAGAAGAGGAATTGCTTGCTGTTCTAAGAGAGTGTTTGAATTTTAAATGGTGAAAGATATTGATAAATTGTCCTCCAAGTATATACTTGCTTTCCTGAGTATATACTATTAAATGATTTTTACCTTTATACATTTGGGGATGAAAATTATTAGTTTTATATTACAGTTTAAATTTGAATTAGATTATTGCAAAGGTAAGCACAACTTTTTGTATTTTTATAAAAACACTTGTGTTTGTATTTCTAAAAACTGTCCATTCATGTCCTTTATCCTTTTTTCATGGGGTTGTTGAATGTTTTCTTATTGGTTTGCAAGAGCTCTTTGCATATTAATAATAAAAATTGTTGGTCTGCCCTCTATGTTGCAGATATATTTCTGAGCTTGCAGTTTGTCATTTAATCCTTTATGTAATTTTCTTTAACTGTAAAAATGTTGTTAATTTTTATACAGTTAAATATCCCAGCCTTTTTTTAGAGCCCACATTCCTATTCATATGCTAAATGGACACTAATTTATAGAATGAAAACATTAATTCTAGTTTTGTTCCGTTTGTTCAGGTGTATTAACAGAACAAGCAGTAGGTCCTCTTGGACAGAATCTAGACGTGGAACCATATTCACAATACAACAATGTTCAGTTTCCTCAAGTTCAACCACAGATATCCTCATCATCCTATTACACCAACTTGGGTTTCTACCCTCAGCAGCCTGAAGAGTGGTACTCTCCTGGAATATATGAACTCAGGCGAATGCCAGCTGAGACTCTCTATCAGGGAGAGATTGAGGTAGCAGAGATTCCTGTAGCAAAAAAGGCCCGAATGGGTGCGTCATCAGGGAGAATAAAAGGGGATGAGCTATGTGTTGTTTGTGGAGACAGAGCATCTGGATACCATTATAACGCACTGACCTGTGAGGGGTGCAAAGGTGAGCATCTTTTGGTTGGCATTTTTCTTATTGTTAAGGTTTTACAATATTGGTTGTTGAAATCCTTCCAGGTGGATTCTTCCCTTTTCCCAAATAACTTTTCATTTTTTCTTTTCTGCTCCTACCTCATCCTACCTCCTCACCTTCATGGGGATATTACAGATCTCTAAGAAAAGCCTGTTAGAGTATTTAGCTTCTGTATAAGTAAACTTTTTCCTATATACAACCTCACACACTGTTAAAAGGAACTTATGACTGCAGGTTTTCTAGGGTTTGTTATTCTTGTTCTTGTTGTGTTTTAAAATGAGACAAGCTGTGGAACTCATCTCTTTACAAATTAAGGTCAAGAAGAACAAGACTTTATTATGTGACATATTTATTATACCTCAGTAGTAAATGTATTAATTCTCCTACCTTGTTCCCATTTTATAGATTAAGAAAGGGAGGCCAAGAGGTTGATCAATTTACTCAAGGCTTCAGAGGGTGGAGGCTAAAAGGGGTGGGGCTTCAGATCTGCAGCTTATAAATCTGACTCTAGAGCTTTTGCTTCTAAGCAGTAGGCTACTGTGCCTCTTATTGCTTGCCCACTCAGTGATCATTCTACTTTTAGAACTATTTGCTCAAGGCTAATATTGACTGACTCAGTGGCCAAAGGAAGAAATCAAGTGCTCCATTTAGGTATTGACATTGTCTGAGCCTAAAGTCAGTAACCTGGGCTGGCTCACCTCCTTCCCAGAGAACTTTTAGTGAAACCTGGTCCTCCTGAGAATAATCCAGGCCATGCACAATGACTAGAGGGAGAAGAGTGTGCCAAGGACAACTTAGAAACACCCACTCTAAAGGCAGGGAAGCCCATCAAGGATAAAGAATAGAAAAAGTCAAAGATACGAGGCTACTAGGGAAGTACTGGGTCACAGAGACAAGCGGACAGCAAAGTGGTCAAAAGAGAGCTGGTCCTCAGGAGAGGTCAGACAGTAAAGCTGGATCCCAATGTAGCTACAATATCAAGAGCAGAGAATGGCAGAGCTTTTTCATTGATTTTGATTTGAGACTTTGCCCCCACAATGGCAGCAAAAGGAACAGTGTTCAGGCAAGGAGACAAGACAGAGTCATGCAGAGCCCATGCTCCACACCAGGGGTTAACAATTTTTTTTTTCTGTAAAGAGACAGTAAATATATTAGGCTTTGTGCCATAATGGTCTCTGTTGCAATTATACAACTTGCAAACACAGCCATGTAAAAACGGGCCCAGCTGTGCCTTTACTTAACCTACTAAAATAGTCAGGAAAGTAAAATAACAGTTAGTGGGCAGAATTTGGCCCATGGGCCTAGCTGTAGTTTGCTGACTCCTTTATAGACCAATGACTCTAGAGCGTCAAGTGTCAGAATTTACTGGAAGCTGTGTGATGGGAGAGAACAACACTCAGGGCGTATGTACAAGAAACATAACTTTATCTTGTGTTCAGTGTCAAGCCCCGATGGAAACTTTATTTCATGCAATTCAGGATCATTCTACTCACCCTTGTCCCCCCCCCCCCCAAAAGCCAGTTTTTCCTGGGGATTTGTCTCAGTCCCAGGATGGGTCATGAAGCCACCGGGCCCTGGGGCGGGGCTGCTGCTGTCAGGGCTGCAGCGCGGTCCAGCATCTGCTGGGGTTTGCTCTAGCTGGTCTGCGGTCACCAGTGGGAAAGGTCTCTGAGGTTCATTCCTGGGGTCCTGAGCATGCTTCTCCTCCCGGCGAGCTCTGGCCTGCTTCCCCACAGCTCGGGTGGGTGGGCTCCCGAGGCTGCTCCAGTGTGGAGTTGGAGTGCCCAGCCGCCCAGGGAAACTGTGCAGCCATTCATCTGCTCCTCTGCCATGTGGAGTGCAGGGAACCCCGAAAGCCTCTCCAGGCTCTCCCCAGGAAAGGGTACAAGGATCCCTCTGTTCTAGGAATCCTAAATGACATGGAGTTTCTATAATCTTTCAACTTCCCCATCCCAGGGCTCAGCCTGGAGATGGGGGTGGGAGGGGCAGAGATCAGGACCTTCTTGGGTACTTAATAGGCCTGAGCTCTTTGTCTGCCTTTCCCAACCTGGGGAAATTTAGTGTTTGGGATCTTGGGGCTTTTGGCTCTGGTGACAAAAAAGCCAGTAATTGGCTCCTTTATGCTCTGTACATGTTCTCTTGAGGAAACAAATGAAAATCATTCCCGCTTAGTGAATGGGGAGGAGGTACCCACAATAGGGTAGAAGACAAATGAATGAGCCAGGGCCCCATGCCAGGCAGGCATAACAGTTTGGCCATCTTGGTCCCCCACCCCCACCCCACACCCCTTGGATATCTGAATTAACCAAATGCAAAACAAATTTCCCTCCACAACTTTCCAAAGGAGGCATGGATTTGGGGTTTTATGGGCATGCATTGAATCTAGACTGCCCTTGAATGAGTAACCACTTCACTTGATACATCAGAGTTCAGTAAATTAAAACAGAAACCAAAATTTCAAGTAGAAAGGAATTAATACAGAGGAAGATGGAAGGGCACAGGAGCAGGTTCTATGCTGAGTGTCCAAGAGGGTGCTCAGAGCCATACTGCAGAACTGACTGCGAGGGAGTTGGTATATTCAAGAAGATGGAAACTCACGAAGCTAATACAGAACTCCAGGAATACATGACCTTAGCTGCCATCTAGGGATCAGGGAGCTGCCTTCACTGCAGTTACTGGTCCGAAGCCATGGCTTGCTGCTAATGCTGTGCTTACAAATGATGAATGTCCTGTGTGTTGCCTTTCAATGCTCTTGAAGCTAGCAACTGGAAACCAACATGCTGCCACAACAGATCTCCACAGTCCTGCTTGCCAGCAGAAAGAACAGAAACAGCAGAGGCATAACTCTTGCTTCACTTCCACCTTCCAAGGCATCTGTTTGGCAGAGCTTAAATCATATCCACAAGGTTAGCTGCAAGGGAGTCTGGGAAAGAAATTGTGTGCAACGTTCCTGATTTTACAGAAGAGGATGCATGCTAGAATAGAAGGAGGTATGGTGGATATCCAGCTAGCTGATCCTCATTTATGGAACATTTAACTTCTCTTTATCTCTACTCTGCAAAAAAAGATAGTATCTATTTCAGAGTCTTTGTGAAGATTTAATTAGATTTTTATATGTAAAGATCCTGACAGCTGCCTTGCTTTAGAACTTCCTTGCATATTATTAGGCCTGTGATACACACACACACACACAACTGAGTAGAAAAATTTAAAGAACTTAAACTAAACAAAGATCATGGTTAAACTTCCTGATTTCATTGATCTCTATATTATTTCCATTAGAAATATTTAAAAATTTTAATTTTGTTGCAGACATTTATGATATCGAGAGAAATTTTGATTTTTTTTTACAAGTAATAACTGCAGAACGCAAGCATAGCCTATAGCGACACTGATTGCCATTTGCTCAGCACTAGATTAAATCAAGAGCTTTCTTTCCCCCACAGTTATCAGTGGAGCATATGGAAATGTGCTAATGTCTGAATGAACTTTGATTCAAACTTCAAGCCTCAACTAGCAAAACCAATCTGCATCTGACTGGGAATTTCAAATGGGCGCATTTCCGAATAGGTCAATGGCAGTCACATCCATCTCCATGCCAGGAGAGTCTACATCTGTCAGGGAGAGAATGCTAGAATTCTTAAAAGTCATTTCATGAGTACATGGTGATCTTTTGTCCTTTTGAACATATGCAGACTTAGTTCTAACATTTTAGAAAAAGATTCCATGATTATTGAAGCTACTCTGATGTGTAGAGCAGGTGTAGACCGCTTCCAAGGAGTCCTCTGTTTGTAGGTCAGGGCTGGGGCGCCTTGGCTCAGACACAAACTTAATGAAATGCTATTTGATTCATTAATGACCCTAATGAACTCTAAAGTCCAAATTATCTTAGAGTGTAATGTAAGGGACGGGATTTCAATAATTTCACTGCACTGGAGGCCTTTTGTAATACGTGTTATGAAAATCACAGGGAGAGGAGGGTGCTAAAGGCAGACAACCTGGATTCCGACGCCGGCTGATTCTCATCCCGGCTATTTTAGGTCACTTAACATCTCTGGGCTTTGGACTCCTCACCTGCAAAATGAAAAGAATAATAAAGATGGTGATGAGGAGGTTGAGATGATGATGGTAATGCCACTGCTGATAGATAAATAGCATCTATCAAGTGATTTTTATATGCAGGCTTTACCTGGGGGCTTCACATGTACTAAGTCATTTAATCTTCAGATCAACCCTTTGAGGTAAGTATCTAGGGGTTGTTGGAAGGATCACATACGGTCATGCGTGTAAAGCAATTAACACAGTACTCAGCGATGGTAAACCCTCAATAATTTAGTCCACTATTATTACTATTATCATTGGGTTGTTGAAGAAAAAAAATGGGACATTGTTTTTCAAACACTTAGTTGTATACTGGGCACGCTTGAATCCTCAATAGCATTAGCTGTTGTTAATTTGTTGATGAATTCTTTTTATATCATCATTGTTATTCTGTTCATCTAGCCTCCCTAATTTGGATCATAAACTATCTTCAAAACTATCACTCTTCCTATTAATTAATTATTAAGCCTTTGGCTCCTGAGAGTTTGAATGAATTAATTCAATTCTTTATTCAGCAAATATTATTAAGTATCAATTATATACCAGGCACTATTCTAAGCATAGGAGATGCAATGGTGAACAAACCACACATGCTTTCATAGTCACCATTTTAAAGCAAAACAGGAAAATACTTTACTTAGCTGAGCTAAAATACAAAAGAGAGAAAACAGTAAAACAAAAAGCTAAAAGATTAAAAATGTAAAAGCAATAAAGCAGTATCAAAAAGGACATATAGGAAGTTAAATGGCAAAAGGTTTCAATGGGTAAAAACTGAAATTTCAAATAAATACATAGCAGTGGTGTGAGACAAACCTTATGTTAAAATTAGATTTAAACAAGAAAAGAATGTTAACATGAAATATATAAGCAACATGTAAACATGAAAGTAGTGACTAAAAGAAACTCTAGCTGTAAGCCTCCAGCTCCTGGGAGTTTGCCTACCTGGGAACCTAACTGGCTCCGAAAGACTTGCAAAACCAGCTCATGCACAGCATCATTCCCCTTCCCTCATTCTCCCAACTCTGAAAGTGTTGACCTCTATAATCTTTGAGAAGATGCAGTATTACTCTTGCAATGAAGGGGTTGGAAACAAAAGCCCTATGCAAGAGAGTTACCTTTACTTAGAGGCAGACAGCTTTAGCTTTTGTCTTAGTAAGTGATCATAAAAAGATGACTACCCTGCTGGGGTGGGAAAGAAAAGCAAAAAAACAATAGGACTACAATCATGGATCACTTAAATTATCCTTTCACATTAACATTCCTAAAATTATTGAAAAACACATTTATGGTCTCAAACTAATTGGGGAAGGTAATGATTCTATTCTGGGCTGGGCAATTCCCACCATAGGTTATTTCCTTTATCCTTGTAAATGGCTCCATGAGATAGTATTATCATCTCCTTTTTGCAAATAAAGATACCAACACTCAGAAGCTCACCCAGGCCCTGCAGCTGTGAAAGAATGGAGTAGAACCAGTAGTCAAATCTGCAGGGCTCCTGAACTTTGCTTTTCCCTCTGTACCATCCTTTCCTTCATCTTATTGTCAATGACTTACCAAAGATAGCACTAGCGCTAGAGCAAAGGCAAAGAAAATGAGTGTTTTGAAAGTTGGTTCTGTGGGGGGGGGAAAAAACACTCTAAAAGAAAAAGCAAAGCCTGAATAATGGCAAATCCCAACCCACTGGTTGTTTGACAGAATGGTCTCCTAGAGTTCTCCACCAACATGCTTTCCAAAAGCAGTTACTATATTTAACAACTATAAATTAGTGGACAGCACTCACTTGTGTACAAAATAGGACATCCTCTTAATAACTAAGAAAGGTCATCGGCTCCGTGCACACATATAAATGACAAGCACCATTCATATCAGTTTTAAAAATGAAGAGTAGCATCAAATATAGAAGTATGTATATTTATATATTCTATAGACAGGGTTTGCTAATTATTGCATATTTTAACAAAATATGAGTGAACGTGGAATTTTTTTTTAATCTTGAGACTTTCAGTAAACATGAAAAAATTTTTTTCTCTTTTTATTATTCTATAAATAAATGAACTCCTTTTAGGAACAAAAAGATTATACCTCTATTCATTTGATGAAACCTGCCTAGCTTTGACAGGCAGAGGAGCTGGAAAATTTACATTTGGTTAGGTGAATCTTATAGTGACTTTTCTTTTGCTCAGCTTTTAGATGAGTTGTAACCATATCATTCTGGGAAATTTTAGGATACATGTTTCAACTAATATAATATACTTTTTATCTAAAAATGCCAGGTCATTGTAAATTCTGGTTTTTAGTTAGAAAATAAAAACCATTTAAAAATTGAATATCTAAATCATACTGTTTTCTAGAGAGAAAACCAGGCATCCAAGTATCTTCATTTCTAATTGTGCTATATGTGCATTAAAAGATATAATTTGAGAACCTTGGTTGAAAGATTCAGGGATAGGCTAAGAAGCAAAGGTATGCTTATGATTGGGGATCCATCTGAAGTATAGAAACTATCTCATAGGAAGGATGCTATGTCATACAATGTCATGTTATCATTGAACATTTCATTTCTAACCTACCAAACCTAATAAGATACCTACTAATAGTGTGTGGACTCTATCCCTTCATTCATTCAACAAATATCCATGAGTCCCTGGTAGTATAGGTATCATACTTGGCTCTCAGGACACAGCATTCAGTATAGTTTGACAGAAAAAAAACTAATTTGGATTTACTGATGGTTTGGATATAGGGTGGGAGAGAAAGAGAGACAAAAATGACTCAAAAATTTTGATCTGAGCAACAAGGAGACTTTATGGGCCACTACAGGAAAAACTGGGGAGGAATAAGATTGGGGTGTAAAAGCAGACGTTTCATTCTAGACAAGTTGAGTTTAAGGTACCCACCTATGAGATATCCAAAGGGAAATAATGAGTAGGTAATTGGGTTCGTGCATCTGGAGTTTGTGAATAAGGTCATAAATTTGAGAGGTGTCAGAATATCAATGTGCTTATGTTTAAAATCACAGGGGTGGATGAGATCACATAGGGATTGAGTTTAGTTGGAGAAGAGTCTAAGGACTGAGCCCTTGGGCACTGGAATATTTAGAGGAAGAATTTAAAAAGCAGAATGAGGAGGAGGGGCCAAGGAAGAAGAAGGAGAACCAAGAGCGTTAGACTTGCCGAGGCCTCTGAAGAAGCGACTCAAGCAGATGGAGGCACTCCGTTGTGCCAGACCCCAGTGGTGGTTCAACAGAGATGGAGACTAAGAATCGAAGCCAAGTGGAGGATCCTGTGCTGTGGCATGGTGGGGGTGAAAGCCTGACTGGCGTGGGTTTAAGAGGAAAAAGGAAGAGGTCAAACAGAGACTGTGAATATGGACAATTACTTCAAGAAAAGGAGCAGAAAAACAAGGTGGCGGATGGAGGGGTGGAGCTCAAGGGAGGGTTTTATTTTTACGTGGGATTGGTTAAAAGACACCGGTCCATCTTTAATAAAAGGAAGGCAGGCAGATTATGTGGTACACATACAGACAAACTGATAGATTTTATGGTGGTGCAAGTGAGAATTCTCTTTTGATGGTTCAATTTCCTCAGTCACATAAGCTCAGTCATCAGATGAATATCAGAGGTGGGGATGTGGTCGTGGGAAGCTGAAGAGAGAAGAAACGTTGTAACAAAGCCTGAGGGAGCCAGGGAGGGCACTGACTAGGATGTGACAGGATTGGCTGCAGCGTGGAAGGCCAATCCATATTGATTGTCAGGAATAACAAACACTGTAATGTGGTTGTGTTTCTTCCTGACATGTTGAGGCTACTCAAATATAGACATGCAAGGATGGGGTTCATCAAATTCAACCCAGAATGGAATTAATTAAAAGAGATAACTTTACAAGGATATATATACTCACCCACATAAAAATAAAAAGCAAATAAGATTGGTTGTTTCTTTTTTTTTTTTCTACTCGCACAGCCTTCCCAGTCTCTATCCTAGGTGCTGCCACCACTCCAGCCCCTGCCCTGCTCTCCTGCAGCCTTGCAGCCATGCCACTGTGTTGCCCAGAGCACTGGGCAGAGCTCTTTATATAGAGTCAATAACAACATATTGCCCACACATGTGTAGTGAGCCAGCTGACCAGGACCAGGTGAGAATCCTGGCCATAGGAACCTTCACTTTATCCACAATTAGTCACAGGGGCAACATAAGTGAGCTCAGATGGAAATACATATTGTTAGGTGCCGTACTAGTCAATCTGAAAAAACATGAGGCTGAAATTTAAATGATAATTTCTGGGAAGCTGGGTGGCTGGCAGACAGTCATAGGAAGATGTTTTACTCTATATTCCTTTTGTCCCTATTGCATTTTGAACCATAGGAAATAATAAGCCAATGAATGATCAAATAATTTTAGATACAGATAGTGATGTGAAGGACAGCATATGAACAGACAATGGGAAAGAGGTGAATGGAGCCTATGAAAGATACCACTATGCATAAAGTGGTGGTACTCATTTCTCCTGGGCATTGCTTGGGACTACATGCAAATAGCTACTTGCTATCCATGGCTTAGCACACAAGTTGGCAAACATTTTCTGCAAAGGGACAGTGAGTCAATATTTTAGGCTTTGCAGGTGTCAAGGTCTCTGTCAGAATTGTTTGATGGCCACTGTAATGCAAAAGCAGACATACATGTAAATGAATGAGCTTGGCTGTGTTTCAATAAAACTTTATTTATGAACACTGAGATTTGAACTTCATAATTCTTTACATATCACAAAATATTATTCTTCTTTTGATTTTTGTCAACATTAAAAAATGTAAAAACCATTCTTAGGTTGCTGGCCCTACAAGACTGTTAGGGGGCTGAATTTGCCCTGCACAGTTCTTCCTCCCACCTGTACCTGCCCCTTTCCCTCAATGCTTTTGGGACTTCCCCATCTCCTTGTATCTGAACTTGGACCTTCTTCCATTGCTCCTATTCCTGCATTCTTCTTGGGCAATGTTTACACATAAATTTACTCTATTTTCTAGCTTTCATAGATTCATCAATATTTTTGATACACTGATGGAGTTGTTAACACTTATAACTATGCTGTTCTAATGAACTTTTCTCTCATTTAATGGTATTTTTTGACAGAGTACAGAAGTTTGATGAATGCCCTTTGACTACTAAGTTTTTTTGTAGACTTGTATACTTTGGAATGATGTTAGGCAGCCTCCAAAAATAATTCAAAGTCAGTTCTTTTTAAATTTAAGAAAAAAATCAATAGAGATTGTAGTTGGTAAAAGTAACTGTAGGAAAAGTCATGTAGAGTTTTGTTTTGTTTGTTTTTGGCTGTCCAAGAGATCAAAGGGTAAAAAAAAACCTTAAAATAAGCAATTAACAGGAACTAGACTGTCAACAATAATTTTCATCAATTGCATCTCAAAAGTTTGAGGGTTTGCTTTGTCAGAAGCAATAGTCTGAATCTGCTCTTGCCAGGAAATCTATTATCAAGTTCAAAAAATTTCAGCAAGCAGCTTAAGGAGAAGGGCTGAGATCCTAAAATCTAAGCAATTGTGTGATGAAGACCAAAGTTTACATTTTTTAATATTGGCAGCCCTTCCCTGGTTTTTGGCCAATTTGCAGCTTCCTAACAGAAAGAGAGAGGTAGGAAAGACAGTTGGGGTGGGGAGGGAGAGTCAGATGTTTCTGGGAGTTTCAGAGATAGAGAAGAAACTGTGGAGCTCTTCACACGTATTGTGGTATTTGGGGAGATTAATGCCTAAAGACAATTTTTAGGAGTATAAACTCCTTACTAGAAGGACAGCATAGTGTAGTTAAGAACACAGAGTTTGGAACTGAGCCTGTCAGCGTTCAAATCTGAGTTGTACCACTTATTATCTGCAGGACCTTGAGCAAATTATTTTGTCTCTGTGTAACTCTGTCTCCTTACCTGTAAGAGGGAGACAATAATAGAATCTACTTTGTTGGATTGTTATGAATATTAAATGAACTGCCATATGCAAAGTGTTTAGGACAGTGCCTAATACAAAATAAGTTCTGTATGAGTAGGTGGGGGAGTCCTTTTTATGCTACAGTATGCTGAGACAGACCTAAAGGATGACTCTAGGATATATTGGATGTAAAGATCACTAGTTGCTCAGCTCTGTGTGTTTGTTGCTGTTTAAAAAGCATGGTGATACTTAAAGTTTTAAATAACCAAAATTTTATTGATTTCAAAGTAACTGGTGGCCTACTGTCAGCCATTGGAGTCTGGCATGTGCATGCATGCTTGTGTGTGCATGTGTGTGTGTGCACACACCTGTGTGTGCATGAGTTGGGAGTAGGGTCTGGTATGTGGGCTCTGTATAAAGAAGCATGATCTATCTATATAAAAATCTATCTTTATATCAAGAAGCAGAAAGGTGGGCTGTGCAATATTCTGCACGTTCGAGAGATCCATTTTACCATCTTACAGCTATTCTCTGCCACCCAGGAATTCCCCTAGTGCAACACATTCTTCAGATGGCAATGCCAGCCTTGTCTACTCACCTTTTATTACCAGGGAGCTTCTGTTCCTCAGTGAATTTCCTTCCCATTCATTTTCAAATGACTTATTTGGTCATTGTTGAATATGCACAAGATAGAGGCAGAGGTATGTGTATGAACAGATTTGCATAAGTATAAATACAGTGTATGGACCCATATTTAAGTGATATGATGATAATATTGTGTTGCCACCTCAGTATGAAAGCTAATTAATTCAGCTATTGAGATGATAATGATTTCTTTCTCCATTAATACCAGAGTTATAAAAAACCTGCAGAATTGTCCTAGCACTGTTCCTTTGACTCATCTTGGAATAAAGAGTTTTATTTCTGTTAACTATTGAGCTATCAGATTCTATGATAGTTTTATAGGGAATGATCCACGGGAGAGGCTGAAGATTAGTGGGAAAATTGACTAGGTAGGCTAACATGGTCACTGAGTTCAATGATTTAATATCAGGAAAAAAAATTCCTTTTTGCCTATAGTCTCTTTAAAATGGATGCTTTGGTATTTGCACTCCCAATATCAACAGTGATCTCAAACACAGTCTTTTTTTAGACTTTGTGTGGTTGGATTTGACATTTGGAAAAATGGTAAGAACTTTCCTACTGAAAGTTATACCAGCTGACAAATTCTTTTTTAACCTTGCCATCTCTAATTTTTCCTCCAGCTTCTGTTTTCATATTGAGTTAGATACCATGTTCTGAATGTCCCAGTTTCCTCTATCCTCTTCAAAGCATCCTCCATGTAGTTCAGGCATTGATCACTTCCACGCTGGTACGAGTCTCCTGCCTCTGGTCTCCAGGTTCCACCTTTCTTCATCCCGCACCAAGGATTCTCCCCAGTGTGGGTTAGGTCATCCCCCCTCCAACCAAAACCTTAAATAGTTTGTACTTTCTACACAGCAAAGACCAACTCCTTTGCTTGGTGTTTAGAGTATTTAACCATATGCTGTTCCATTACACATGCCCTTACCCATCTCCCGCTAATTGTCCCAACTCCACCCTCCCATCAAGATGGGTTATCCACCCTTCCTTGGGATTTCCGTAACTCCCTGCCTTTGATCATTTCCAGCATGTCTTTCCCATCCATTTTTCAAAATTCTACTTACTCTCCAAAGCCCAGCTCAAATTCTACTTCCTTCAGGAGTTCTTTTCTTATTCCTCCTATTCAGAATTAATTAAGGCATTCCCAGTCTATAGAATGCCTTTTCCTGAAGACACTTGGCTTCTAGCTTCTGGGAAATGGTCGTATTGTACCTACTTTACTAGAACAATTTTTTATGGCCTTCTGCTGGAAAAATTGTCATAACAAATGTGGAAATGCTCATGTCTGTGATGGATTTGCTGCCCCACCTTAAATGTGGCACAACCTTCCCAAGGAGATAGTGTGACCCTGAATTGATCACTTTTTCATCTACATTCCAATAATTTATTACTTAATCAGCTCACCTATCACTCTGTCTTATGCTGTGAATTTACTTCTTCATCTTTCCACTAAGTTGGGAGCTCTGAGGATGTGGAATGTCTTATTCATCTGGGTATCTCCCAGGTCAGAGAATGCAGCTTCCAGATAGTTGGTACTTAATATTAGGTTATTCTATGCCCCTGTGACCCAAGGGAGGCAATCATAGTATGGTGGTTAAGAGCGTGGGCTTTGGTGCCTGACTGCCTGGGTTTGAATCCTCCTAGTCCACTCATTAACCATGTCATCATGGCCAAGTTTCTTAATCCCTCTGTGGCCATTTTTACTCATCTGAAATATGGAGATGTATAATACCATCTTCGTCATAAAATTGATATGAAGATTAAATAACTATATGCAGGTCAAGTAGTTAGAACAACAGCTAGTGAGTATTAATGAATGTTAGCTATTATTCCAACAAGCTGTTAAAATAGGAAGGATCTTGCTGTCTCAAGGACTGAAGACACTAGATGCTACGTTACAAAGTAAGCCCATCTTGTAGTGGGTAGTCAACAACTAGTTAAATACCTCAACTACTTTGAGGGCATGAAGTGGGCAGGAGTTGGAAACTATAGAATAGTTCCTAAAGATTTGGGGGCACGGGAGAGGGTGTGGGGTGCAGCTATTTGCCTCTGTAGGCTACCATTGGAAAATACATACTTTTGTGAGAATTAGGAAAAGTTATCCCCCTTCCTCAGGTATAATCTATACACTAGGGAGGCCAGGCTGTCCCAGGCGCAGGGAAAGGGTCCTCAACAGGATCACTTGAGGAGATGACATGTATCTCCTACAGCTGATGGACATGGGACACTGGCATCTGAGCTTCCTCTGAGAAGTTGAAAGGGCAAACAGTAGGGTGGCTGATGGCTTATGGATAAAAGAGAGAAAATTCTCTGTCCTTCAGAGTTTGCTGGACTGGAGAAAGCAGGCATGGGGTTATCTTAAGTCCGTGCCAAGAGGGTCACACAGAGGGACCTCAGAATAAAGAGGATGGAGGTGAATTGCCAAATTCCTAGGTGCAGAAAAAGGAGATACAAGCCATGAGCTAGAAAAGAGATGTATTTGCCTTGGTCAAGAAATTGCAGAGGAAAGTATCCCAGTGATGGGAGCACTTTTCTAAATAACCCAACCCAAGGGAGAGAGTCAATTTCAGAAACTCTCTGAGCACAAACTAGCTTCTAACAGTAGAGGCAAGTGAGTGCTTTCTTCTCACTTCTTTCCCGGTCTCCCATAATCCTCTCCTTATTCACCACTCCTCCCCAACTCTAGAAGTGTCAGAAACTATGGTTAACCAGGTGGAGGAAGGAGAAAGTAGAAGTGGAAAGTGGGGCAAGTTGAAGCAGAAAGGAAGTCAGCCCATCCCCTCCCCAACTCTAGGCAGCTTCACTGAAGCTCATCTCTGCCTTCTCAGGGGTGATGTTTGCTTTTAAATCAAGGGTGGCATTTTTTATTACTGCACCAGGCTGGGCATATTAAGTACTGAATTGAAACCTTGAATGTGACCTTTCCTTGTCTGCCTGGTGAACAGCAAGACTAAGCTCAATACTTACTTCTGAGTCTGACCTCTTGGTCCAGAGCCGTCCGTTTTCCCTGACTGCTCTGCCGCAGCCCAGCCCAGGAACACTTCATTTCACTTGCTTGGTTGTTTGCATGGCTTCGCTGTTACCCAGCCTGCAAACGCCAGGAGGACAGGGATGACTTATTCGCCTTTGTACCTCGGGCACCTGGAGCTCACTATCACATAATTATCTCTCAATAGAGATACAATGGAAGTACCTATCTAAAAAAGCAAACTAAAGAGAGGCTGTAATTCAAACGTGTCTTTATTTTTGAGAAATAAATTAAAACCAGTAGGCTTCTGGACGATGCAATGCCACACCTTTATCCCCAGTATGCTTGAGGATTGCCTGTGGTCTCTCCAGGGCTTTGGGAGAAAATGCTCTGGCATCTCTCAATCCCCATGTGCTTTTCTGAGTGGAACTTTTTAGGAGACTTTTCACTCCTTTCTGTGTTTCTTCCATAGGTTTCTTCAGGAGAAGCATTACCAAAAATGCTGTGTACAAGTGTAAAAATGGGGGCAACTGTGTGATGGACATGTACATGCGAAGAAAGTGCCAAGACTGTCGACTAAGAAAATGCAAAGAGATGGGAATGTTGGCTGAATGTATGTATACAGGTATTCGCATTGAGCAATTAAATTCCATTAAATATCTCTTGAGGAGGCAGATGTCAGGTAACTCCTATGCTTAGAATGGTATTTCTAAAGAAGGGATTTTACTAAGCCATCTCAGTTCTCGAAAAGAGTAATGAACCACTGAAATGATCCAAACTGCCAGCTAAAGAGCATTGTATTTACTTGAAAGAAATGGCTATTTTTTGTTATTCGTTGTTGTAATGAATTATACCTGGAGTGAAATGGCATTAACCTGCAGTTAAAATAACATGTTTTAATAAGCTGCAAAGAATGACAACAGTCAAAAAGTTCACTCCAAATTTGACTTAATCTTTCTTATGCATTTACTTAACATAAGAATTCACAGTTGTGAGAAAAATTAAGAATGTTTCATAAGGTACAATTGCCTTTGAATTGTGGAAATAGAGTCTTAAACCAAGTCATTTTAGTAAGAACCCTTCATCTCTTAACGCAGCTTTGAACCAATTTGTATAGGTTTACACAGGAAATTAACTACTCTGAGTTTTAATATAATTTGGCCCTTTGATCTGATAAAGAGACACTGTATTAACTGCTGACTTTGTGAGGAACCATAATCTTCATCAAAATCTGAAATGCATGTTAGTATATAACATATTAATTTTTCATTCTCCAAATCCTACGGACCGCTCAGATTCTGAGATATGTCCTGTTCCTCCTCAAAACACAAAAAGACAAACAAATGTCACCAAGGGGATGATAACATTCAGGGAAGGAATGCCACCTGAAATAAAAGCCTTTGGAAAGTGACTCTCATTCTATTGTTCCCAAACCGTACTGGCAACTGGGATGGACCCAGAGAAATAATGTGTGCAGGAGGGGGAGAAAAATAGGTCTGTGTAAATAATCCAGCTCTGGGTGGATGAAATTTTTATTGTGGCTGATCACTATCTCCTCTTAGCATATATGAAACAAGAGACAGCAATAGGGGCTGCTGCTGGAATCTAATCTTGCAATGGAAACACTTACTTTCATCCTGGGTGGCTCATATTGCTCATCACTTAACAATGAACTTGTTCCAAAGGAAACCCAGAAGACGTTTCTCATGACTCCACCTGTAATATTTTTTATGAATGCAAACTAGTCCGATAACAGATGCAGAACTTTTATGTGGTCCTGTAAAATAAATTCCCTGGAAAAGGAATTCCTGGAAGTTAGTTTCATTAACATTAAGAAAATAAGGCAGTTAAATGAGCATATGCAAGTCTGTTCTGTATTATTTTTAATAGCTCTGTTCAAGTATAAATTATGATGATTTTGTATAATTGTTCAGAAGAAAATTTCATAGTTCCCTTGAGTCATTTTCATCTTTAACTATGTTCTTAATAATTTATACAGCTTTGAAAATGAACAGAATTTTAAAAATTTCCCTAA
Source organism: Smutsia gigantea (assembly GCA_032199065.1). Lineage (NCBI taxonomy): Eukaryota > Metazoa > Chordata > Mammalia > Pholidota > Manidae > Smutsia > Smutsia gigantea. The sequence continues at coordinate 89,014 of JAVSCE010017767.1, read as the reverse complement.
AGGATGTTGACATTTGTTTTACTCAACACATGTTTACTTATGTGTTGAATGTGGAATTGAATGTACCTCATATGACACAGTTATGTAAACATGGATGAGAAAAAATATTAACACTATGTTTTGAAACATTAGCTTTAGAAGTCCCCTAGACCAGGAATAGGGAAAGTCACCTTTTTGTAGACTGGATACCTTGCATTTGCACAATGCTTTGGCCTTACAAATTTTTCATATAAAGCTCTTTTTATAAATGACCTGATTATATTTAATCTACACAAAACCCTGTGAGGTAGACATTATTCCCATTTTACAAATGAAGAAGCTGAGACACACAGAGGACAAATTCTTGTTCAAGGCCAACTTCTAAAACTTCACAAAGGCTTGAATGAGTTCTGCACCAAATTGCATAGATCGTCTGAGCCAGCTATGAATCTGCTGCCTCATGACCCACCCATCCCACAGGCCTTCCTGTGGTTAGTGAAGTCTCTCTATATTTTTTCAGGCTTGTTAACTGAAATTCAATGTAAATCCAAACGACTGAGAAAAAACGTGAAGCAGCATGCGGAGCAGACCATGAGTGAGGACAGCGAAGGACGTGACTTGCGTCAAGTGACCTCGACAACCAAGTGTTGCAGGGTAATAACACGCAATAGTGCCTGCTAACAGCAGCAGGTGCTGGGCTGCTCGGCGTCTAGTGACCTGGCTGGGAGGCCTAGAAATTACAGCCACGCCGTCAGCTGAATTGCATTTAACTGTGCTTAAGTCGGTTTCTTCTTTTCTTTTTGATCAAGAGAATACTACATGCTTTGAAGTAAAAACTGAAATAATAGAATGTAAAGTAAAAAAAAGTGAAAGCTGTCTGTCTCCCTGGCTTCATTTTACTCCTACTCCTGAGAGGTTGCCAGTAGAAATGGTTCTGTGCATCAAATGGATTTTTCAAATTGAGTGTCGATGACCATTTTTTCCCTGTCTCTGGGAAGAGAAGCTTGAACTGGGAAAGATGTAAACTCAACAGAGGCTTGTGGATTAGTCCTTGAGAAGGTGGATGCACATCTGTGGACCAATAGAGAAAAGCCCCTCCCACTAAGGTCACAAATTACACAAGAAATCCTTTGAACAACCTGGGACAAAATAGAGGACAAGCATCTTGGATGATGAGCTAAATGCATTGTGATAATGCCCAGAGCATTTGGAGGAATTCTAATCTGACATTAGCTGAAAAACCAGTAATCCATGATTGTTCAAGACACACCCTTCTCAATATTTATTATGCTGCTGACAAGGAAAACTTCATCCACATTTAGTTAGTCAAATATATTATTTTGCATTCATTTCAGGAAAAAAAATTGTATAAAAGTGTTATTTTGCCATAGTGTTTCATCAATAACACTTTGGTGTAAGAGATCAAAGAGTTGACACAATTAATAACACTCCACAAGATGCCAGTAAGGGGGAAAGAGATGTTTGGGGTCTAAAATATCCAAACTGATGACTTTCTGTCTCAGGGGTCAGCAAACTCTTTTCCATAAAGGGCCAGATATTTTAGGCTTTGGCCACATGGTCTCTATGATAACTACTCAACTTTGCCATGTTAGTGCAGAAGCAGCCTAGCTAATACATAAACATATGAGTGCGGTTGTGTCCCAGTAGATTTGCAAAGCCAGGTGGGTTTGGTCCATGAGCCAGTTTATCAGACTGCTTATGTGAGTAGCCTTGCACAGATTCTTTATTTTATATGCTGGAATTTTTTCCTTAGTTATGACTAAACCTTGAACTTTTACTGAACTTCTCTATCAATGGGCTTGATAGGCTTCATATCCAGACTGAAATTTATTCTAAAGAAATACATGAAAAGGAATATTTTGTTATTCCTATTTTACAGATAGGAAAATGAGCAACTTGGGACAAATTCAGTGAAATGTGATATAGCCTGCCTGGAGAAAGTGATTGCACATTATATCAGAGTGCATAGTTCCTGTTACACTGAGGGATTTTTCCAACAATTGCTGGTGGTAGTTTACTCTAGATGAATGCATATAGGAAAAATGCCTTTAACCACCCTCTCCAACACCTTTTATTTTTTTGCCAGTGTAGGAGAAAACTGAACTCACCCCAGATCAACAGAATCTTCTACATTATATTATGGATTCATATAGCAAACAGAGGATGCCTCAGGAAATAACAAATAAAATTGTACGTACAATATCTGAAAATGGGTTCAAAGTGAATATCTTCTAGGGCTTTTACTACCTTGGAGGTGGAGTTTCTATATGAATATGTTACTTTGAAATTATCACAGTTAGGAATTTAAGTTATACATTTAAACTTTTAGTGGCATTAAACAATTAAAGAGTAAGAAGCCTCATATCTATATTGGTAATAATAAATTGCTCTCCACAGAGCTGAAAAATATGAGCTGGGTCTTAAATCATATTCTAAATATGACTCTTTAGTCAAATGATTTTATTTTGACTTATCCTTTTATGTGCTTATTAATCATTTGCTTTTTTTCTTAAAATTCAGTTAAAAGAAGAATTCAGTGCAGAAGAAAATTTTCTCATTTTAACAGAAATGGCTACCAGTCATGTACAGATTCTTGTAGAATTCACAAAAAAACTTCCAGGTATTTTTACATGTAGTTCCTTTTCTGTGATACTGTGCAATATTCTTGTGACATTGAGAGAGGCAGTTATATTCATTCTAAGATGGAAATCATCTCCCATCTGAGTTAGATTAATGTGTCTAACCATTATAGATATGAAATGTTAGAACCAGATAGAATATTTTAAAAGAATTTATAATTCTTCCAAATTGATAGATTAAGAAATTAAGACTTTGCAAAGTTGCCATTCTTCCATTTACTTAATTAGTAAGTATTTTTTGGTATCTACTCTATACCAAATACATAGATATTACCTTGAAGGACAGTGATTAATATATACACACACACACACACAAAGTGCTGTTTGAAAAGAGAGGAAGTGGTTGCTACTTATATCTGAGAAAGACAGGCTTCAAAGAGAATCACATTTGAATTGGGTCTAAAAGGAAAAGGAATTTTCTAGGTGATGTGGAAGAGAACGGGCATTCCAGGTTGAGAGATCTGCTTGTGAAAATGCAATGAGGCATGAACAAGAATAGGTTTATTAGAGATGGGAGAGAAGATTTGGTGTGGCTGTAACATACTATTGGTTAGACAAAAGGTAAGTTGGTACCAGACTGATAAGGGCCTAACGAAGGAATGTAATCCTGTACCCTGGATGGTTCAGAATTTTTGGTGGCTTTGTTTTGTTTTGTTTTTTTTAGGAGGGAAGTGATGATGTTTATGTTACAGCTATGTCTTTGTCAGGTGTGTATAGGTGGCTTTGAATGGGGAGGGACTGGAGTCAGGGAGGAATGGGTGGTATGCTACAGCACCAGTCAAGTCAGAGGGCTTGGAATGAAGCAGTAGCAGTGGGACAAGGAAGAGGAAACAAAATAAAGACTAAAAAATTGATAGGGCATGATGAAAAACTGCATCTGTGGAATGAGAGAGAAGGACTTATCCACAGTCTTTTGGTTGGTGCCAGTACAGAAAACAGAATGCAAGATTCTTATCTCTCAGCCCTCCAATTCTTTGGGCACATTACCAGTGCTATCTAGCCAATAGGTTTAAATTGCTTCAGTGTTTTGAAAATATATTAGTACATTAGAAGCACATGTTCTAGAAGAGTATAACTCCCTTGAATAACAATATAGCATGATAATATTAAAATACAGAAGGTAACTTCTGATGTAGAATTTTAATTAGCTTGCTTTCTCTTGCCAGAATTATGCTACTATTTTATTAAAGTGTCATGAGTAGACATAAGCATACATAAAACTCATAAAATATGGGGACAAAGTTCCTGTTATCACTGAAACATTAATATTCTCTCATTTCTTTATTAACAATGAAAGAGGAACCTAATTTGTTATATGCTAATTAAGCTGAAGGCAATCTTGATCAAAACCAAGACTACACAAAAGTGAAAAATGTGGGAGGAGGAATTGGGAAAGGGAGAAATATGATGTTTTTGGTTGTTCATGGGGAAAGATTTTTTTTCAGTTCAAATGGTCAGTTGGTCTTGTACCATAGAATAATTGAAGACAAAAAAAACCCCTGCATATAGAAGGAAGCTTATCTGAAAGCAACAGCAATATTTTACATATGTCTTCATCCCAGTGCCTAGGCAATTCCTGAGGGAGGGAAAAAATACAATGAATGTCTGTTTAATGAGTAAAGCAGATGGGAAACTTGAAAAATACACAAGGAAATAAAAAGCAAAAACCCTTGAGAAAGAAAATAGTTTAACAGTAATTATATGAACAACATTATTACCAATAGTAATAATAATGATGGAGACTTCTGGGAAGATGGCGGCGTGAGCAAGGTGGTGGAAATCTCCTCCCAAAACCATATGTATTTATGAAAATACAAGTACAACTATTCCTAAAAAGAGACCAGAAATACAGGACAGCACATAGCCTGCAGCTACACCTGAGAGGACTCGGCACCCCGCGAGGTGGAGCTATAAAGGGCCCTGTGGAGCAGCGCGGCCACGGCTGCGAAATAGTGGAGCAACAGCGCCACCTACCGCATCCCCACAGAATCTACTCCTGGTGGGCGATTTTTTTGTTGTTTTTTCTTCTTTCTTTTTTCTTTTCTTTTCTTTCTTTCATTTCTTTTTAAAGTCTTGAAGAGCCCAGCTGACAAACGTGGCACATACCAGTGACCCCTTCTATAGCCATGAAAAGACAGAGGAATATGGTCCAGACTAAGATCAACCAGACAACCCGAGAGGGAGCCTGAAGGGATGGAAATGCACAGTCTTCCTGAAAAATATTCAGAATAAAAGTCATAACCATACTGATGGATCTACAGAGAAATGTGCAAGAGCTGAGGGAGGAAGTGAGGGAAGTGAGGAAAGACAATGCAGAAATGAGACAAGCGATCGATGGGCTTAACAGCAGACTGGATGAGATGCAAGAGACTGTTAATGGAATAGAAATCAAAGAACAGGAATACAGAGAAGCTGAGGGAGAGAGAGATAAAAGGATTTCTAGGAATGACAGAATATTAAGAGAACTGTGTGACCAACCCCAACGGAACAATATTCGCATTATAGGAGTACCAGAGGAAGAAAAGAGAGAAAAAGGGATAGAAAGTGTCTTTGAAGAAATAATTGCTGAAAACTTCCCCATGTTGGGGAAGGAAATAGTCTCGCAGTACACCGAAGCCCACAGATCTTCCAACATAAGGGACCCAAGGAAGACAACACCAAGACACATAATAATTAAAATGGCAAAGATCAAAGATAAAGACAGAGTATTAAAGGCAGCTAGAGACAGAGAAAAGATCACCTACAAAGGAAAAACCATCAGACTATCATCAGACTTCCCAACAGAAACCTTACAGGCATAATATAGTTAACGTAATAAAATAGAAGGGCCTCGAACCAAGAATATTGTTTCCAGCACGATTATCATTTAAATATCACGGAGGGATTAAACAATTTCCAGACAAGCAGAAGTTGAGAGAGTTTGCCTCTCATAAACCACCACTACAGGATATCTTAAACGGACTGCTCTAGAGGGAAACACCCCTAAGGCTAAAAAGATGTCACCAGAGAAAATAAAATCATAGCAAAGAAAGCAGACCATCCAAATACTAACTAAAGGCAAAGAATAAAACACCTAGTATATAAAGAATGGAGGAGGAAGAATAAGAAGGGAGAGAAATAAACAAACATGAGACAGTGTTTACAATAACTTAACAAGAAAGTTCAGTTAGATTGTTAGATAGTAAAGAAGCAACCCCTGAACCTTTGGTAACCACGAATCTAAAGCCAGCAATGGCAATAAGTACATATCTATCGATAATCACCCTAAATGTAAATGGACTAAATGCACCAATTAAAAGACACAGAGTAATGGAATGGATAAAAAAGCAAGACCCATCTATATGCTGCTTACAAGAGACTCACCGCAAACCCAAAGATATACACAGACTAAAAGTGAAGGGATGGAAAAAGATATTTCATGCAAACAACAAAGAGAAAAAAGCAGGTGTTGCAGTACTTGTATCAGACAAAATAGACTTCAAAACGAAGAAAATCACAAGAGATAAAGAAGGACATTACATAATGATAAAGGGGTCAGTCCGACAAGAAGATATAACCATTATAAATATATATGCATCCAACACAGGAGCGCCAGCATATGTGAACAAACACTAACAGAATTAAAAGAGGAAATAGACAGCAATGCATTCATTTTAGGAGACTTCAACACACCACTCACTCCAAAGGCCAGATCAACCAGACAGAAAATAAGTAAAGACACAGAGGCACTGAACAACACACTAGAACAGATGGACCTAACAGACATCTACAGAACTCTGCACCCAAAAGCAGCAGGATACACATTCTTCTCAAGTGCACATGGAACATTTTCCAGAATAGACCACATACTAGGCCACAAAAAGAACCTCAGTAAATTCAAAAATATTGAAATCCTACCAACCAACTTCTCAGATCACAAAGGTATAAAACTAGAAATAAATTTTAGAAAGAAATCAAAAAGGCTCACAAATACATGGAGACTTAACAACATTCTCCTAATTAATCAATGGGTCAATGACCAAATCAAAACAGAAATCAAAGAATATATAGAGACTAATGAAAACAACAACACAAAGCCACAACTTCTGTGGGATGCAGCAAAGGCAGTTCTAAGAGGAAAGTATATTGCAATCCAGACCTATTGAAAGAAAGAACATTCCCAAATGAATAGTCTAAAGACACAAATACTGAAATTGGAAAAAGAAGAACAAATGAGGCCCAAAGTCACCAGAAGGAGGGACATAATAAAGATTAGAGAAGAAATAAATAAAATTGAGAAGAATAAAACAATAGAAAAAATCAATGAAACCAAGAGCTGGTTCTTTGAAAAAATAAACAAAATAGATAAACCCCTAGCCAGACTCATTAAGAGAAAAAGAGAATCTACACATATAAACAGAATCAGAAATGAGAAAGGAAAAATCACAACAGACCCCACAGAAATACAAAGAATTATAAGAGAATATTATGAGAATCTATATGCTAACAAGCTGGAAAACATAGAAGAAATGGACAACTTCTTAGAAAAATACAACCTTCCAAGACTGACCAAGCAAGAAACAGAAAAACTAAACAGACCAATCACCAGCAATGAAATTGAATTGGTAATCAAAAAACTACCCAAGAACAAAACCCCTGGACCAGGTGGATTCACCTCTGAATTCTACCAGACATATAGAGAAGAAATAACATCCATTCTCCTTAAAGTTTTCCAAAAAATAGAAGAGGAGGGAATACTTCCAACCTCATTCTATGAAGCAAGAATCACTCTAATATGAAAACCAGGCAAAGACCTCACCAAAAAAGAAAACTACAGACCAATATCCCTGATGAACATAGATGCAAAAATACTCAACAAAATATTAACAAACCGAATTCAAAAATACATCAAGAGGATCATACACCATGATCAAGTGGGATTCATCCCAGGGATGCAAGGATGGTACAACATTCGAAAATCCATCAACATCATCCACCACATCAACAAAAAGAAGAACAAAAACCACATGATCATCTCCATAGATGCTGAAAAAGCATTTGACAAAATTCAGCATCCATTCATTATTAAAACTCTCAACAAAATGGGTATAGATGGCAAGTACCTCAACATCATAAAGGCTATATATGACAAACCCACAGCTAACATCATACTTAACAGCGAGACGCTGAAAGCTTTTCATCTAAGATCGGGAACAGGACAGGGACACCCACTCTCTCCACTGTTATTCAACATAGTACTGGAGGTCCTAGCCATGGCAATCAGACAAAACAAAGACATACAAGGCATCCAGACTGGGAAAGAAGAAGTCAGATTGTCACTATTTGCAGATGACATGATCCTGTACATAAAAAACCCTAAAGACTCCACTCCAAAACTACTAGAACTAATATATGAATTCAGCAAAGTTGCAGGATACAAAATTAACACACAGAAATCTGTTGCTTTCCTATACACTAACTATGAACTAACAGAAAGAGAAATCAGAAAAACAATTCCATTCACAATTGCATCAAAAAGAATAAAATACCTAGGAATAAACCTAACGAAGGAAGTGAAAGACCTGTACTCTGAAAACTACAAGACACTCCTAAGAGAAATTAAAGAGGACACTAACAAATGGAAATGCATCCCATGCTCTTGGCTAGGAAGAATAAATATTGTCAAAATGGCTATACTACCTAAAGCAATCTACAGATTCAATGCAATCCCTATCAAACTACCAACAGCTTTCTTCAATGAACTGGAACAAATAATTCTAAAATTCATATGGAACCACAAGAGACCCCGAATAGCCAAAGCAATCCTGAGAAGGAGGAATAAAACAGGGGGAATTACGCTCCCTGACTTCAAGCTCTACTACAAAGCCACAGTAATCAAGACAATTTGGTATTTGCACAAAAACAGACCCACAGACCAGTGGAACAGAATAGAAAATCCAAACATTAACCCAAACATATACAGTCAATTAATATTTGATAAAGGAGCCTTGGATATACAATGGGGAGATGATGGCCTCTTCAGCAGCTGGTGTTGGAAAAACTGGACAGCTACATGTAAGAGAATGAAACTGGATTACTGTCTAGCCCCGTACACAAAGGTAAACTCAAGGTGGATCAAAGACCTGAATGTAAGTCATGAAACCATAAAACTCTTAGAAAAAAACATAGGCAAAAATCTCTTGGACAGAAACATGAGCGACTTCTTCATGAACATATCTCCCTGGGCAAGGGAAACAAAAGCAAAAATGAACAAGTGGGACTATATCAAGCTGAAAAGCTTCTGTACAGCAAAGGACACCATCAGTAGAACAAAAAGACATCCTACAGTATGGGAGAATATATTCATAAATGACGTATCTGATAAAGGGTTGACATCCAAAATATATAAAGAACTCACGCACCTTAACAAACAGAAAGCAAATAATCCAATTAAGAAATGGGCAGAGGACATGAATAGACACTTCTCCAAAGAAGAAATTCAGATGGCCAACAGGCACATGAAAAGATGCTCCACATCGCTAATCATCAGAGAAATGCAGATTAAAACCACAATGAGATATCACCTCACACTAGTGAGGATAGCCAACAACATGTAATTGTAGATTAATGATACCAAAATAAATTATTAAAAAAAATAAAATGATATAATACCCATAATGAAAAGGTGTTTCGTTAAAGAGTGAGCTGAGTCATTCCAGTCTGCAGTTCTTCCAGGATAATGTGTGCTAGCCACAGGGATGCTGTGGCCCTCAAAGAAACTCACAGATTCTTAATCCTTTGCATTACTCTCTTATCTGAACTCACATTTCTATTTAATACTTTTCTAAGTGACTTTTAGACCCTGATAACATCAGTTTATCTTTATATATGCTGTGTGTGTGTGTGTGTGTGTGTGTGTGTGTGTGTGTGTGTGTATGTATGTGCATGTGATCTTGTGTTTATTCACTTATTCAATTATTCCACAAGTAATTCTTGGATATCAATTATGTGCCAGATACTGGGGATACAAAAAAGTGAACAAAACAGGTATTCACTGCCCCCAAGAAGTTTATACTGTATTAGAGATGTCAGACAGTTAGCAAATATGCAAATAAATTCATTATGGCAGGTAATGTAAGTTCTGTGGATAAAAATAGAGCAGTTAGGTTATAGTAAGTGCTGGGTAAATATCCATTTTAGTAGAGCCACCCTGAAGCAAAGATGTACATACAGTGAGGAAGTGAGGCATGGGGGTAGCTGGGGAAGCACATTCACCCCTGAGGCAAAAGCAGGCTTGTATGTCCATAGCAGGGCCAGGGGTCAGTGTGGCTGGAACACAGTGAGTAAGAGGGAGGAAGACACAGGAGCAGTGTCAGAGAGACTGCTGGGAACTAGGGCATGTAAGCCTGGCTAAGGACTTTGGATGTGTCAGGCAGTGTTACAGTCCTTCAAGTTGCCAATTTGTTTGCACATTTCTATGATTTTTCCCCACTCTGCATGGTACAATACTGAGCTCAAGGCAGATAGCTCAATATGACCTTGATTGCTTTTGGGGTGAAATGCCACCTATTCTCCAGAATGGTGAAAGATTCATGAGTCAGCCAAATATTCCCTTAAATGCACAGATCCATGTAAAGATTTTTCTGGTTTGTGGATGCTTCTGTTCTGCAGTTGATCCTATGGTACCAGATGTAACTAAAATAATGGTTCTAAAAGAATCTACTTGCCTCTAATTTCTGAGGGTTGCTTTGTCTGAATCAGCCTGCTCTGCCATATGCATATTTTTGGTGTGGATTTGTATCTTATCTTCTTTTGCCCAATCTGTTCAAGAAATCCTACTCGATGAAGATGAAAGTCAGCTTTTATTTGGGAGAGAACAATACATGCTTATTAAAACAATTGCAAAATCAGTTTATGGAAATGTTTGGTTATGATGGTGATGATGAAATGCTACACAGCATTCACAACTCCTTGATAATGATGTGATTATCATCTTCATCCAGGATTTCAGACTTTGGACCACGAAGATCAGATTGCTTTGCTGAAAGGGTCTGCAGTTGAAGCTATGTTCCTCCGTTCAGCTGAGATCTTCAATAAGAAACTTCCAGCTGGACATACTGATCTATTGGAAGAAAGAATTCGAAAGAGTGGTAAGTGATTTGGTTAATGGTAAAAAGAGTTTGTTCCTGTAAGAATTTATACACCCCATGAAGGCAGGCTATTTGCCTATATTATACAAAGTTGTATGCACACTGTGACTGCTATGGAGAAAGCTCTTAAAAGATGTGTTAAATAGATGAAATTTTTTAGAGGTTGGTTAAAAAATTCTTGTTCTATTAGCAAAATACCAAAAATGCTATTTTCCCTGCAAGAAGATGAAGGGCAAAAGGATTTTTTAAAAGATTGGAAAATTAGTGTGACAAAAAAAATAGATTATTATCTGCAAAAGACTTGGATTATTCAGTCAGAAAAAGATTCATTTATTCAAAACCCTCAAGTATGACTATGTATCAAACTATTATCCAACTCTGTTCAAAGCAAAATAAGAAGAAATAATAGTAACATTTATATATCATTTACTAGGTTTCTAACAGTGTTTTAAATACTTTACATATATTATTTTATCAAATCCTTGCAAAAATAATATTTTCAATCATAATAATTATTATTAAAAATAATCCTAATTATTCAAACTTTATAAGGAAACTGAGACAGAGAGTTGTTAAATAACTTTCCCAGAGACAGACAGGAAGTCCGACTTCAGAAGCTATGTGTCTTAACCACTATGCTACATTGCCTTTTAAGAGACAGAATGAAATAATAGCATGAGTAACTGAGTTTAAATTATTGTGGAGGAATACTGTGACAGAGAGGGTCAAGAGACATCAGAATGAATTACCAGGAATGTGTGCAATTTATCTTAGGAGATCCTTAAAATAGGAAGATTTATTTTTCTGAGATATCTTGTATGTGGGATGGGAGGGGAGGGCTGAATGAGATGAAATGACTTCTTAAGATCTTTCTTCCTAAAGTATTATCATTATTTGACTGAAACAAGTTTAGATACTTATAAAATCAATATTTTAGACTACAGATTGGAAGGAAAGTTTTCAGGAACTTCTGCATCTGTACTATAACTAACATTATTGAAAAATTGAAATTATTTTTTAAAAGCAGCCTTCTAATAGTCATTGTGTTTCCTCTTCTTGGTTAAAAACTGAAGATGTGCTTAGCATCATTTGTAGATTTAAAGGATGAATATTTTTAAAAGATGCACTATTCTTATATATACTTTATTTTGTTAGAGAAACAAATATTTAGGGTTAAGGTACTACCATGCCAGCAAAGAGAGGAATTGGGCATGTCCCTTCCCTTAGGAAGCTTACAGTCCAGAGGGAAGAGATGAAAAGTACATAGATAGTTATAATAAAATGTGTGAAAGAAGAACCAAGGGAGACATGACTTCTCATCAGGAACACTCTAGAAAGATGTCATTGGCAAGCTGGGCCTTGAATGATCTTTGGTGTGGATATCCAGGGTGGAGGTGCAGGAGAGAAAGAAGAGCAGGAACAAAGGATTGAGGCAAGACTGATCAGGTTATGCACACAAAGAAGAGTGAATAATTGAGTTTGATCAGATTGAATTTTACAAAGTCAGAATCAAATGTTGAGGGACTTGAATGCTGGGCTAAAGATTTTATTCTTTGTTTCCTCTGTAATGAGGAGGCATTGAAATTTTTGGAGCAGGAAGGGGAAAACATCAAAATTATGCTTTACAGTTCTTCCAGTAATTTTAGGATAAGCCAGTATGGAGACACCTATGTGGAAGCAAGAGGTTTCAAGGATGTGCTGCTGGGAGAAATGGAGAGAAGGGAAAGGATTTGCAAAATATACTGTTTCAGTGTTTCACCCTTTGAAAGACAGTACGTTATCAAGAAATATGGATTCCGGTTCTGGATGGATTTTATTATACCTGTTTTGGGTCCTAATGTATACTGCGTGAGTGTTCAGGGGCCTGGAGGTAGGAGAATCATCCAGTTCTACAAGTCTTACTGCTTTTCTTCTCTGAACTAATCAATGTTTCTAATTGGTAGACTAGCCAGTCACTTGGACAGCTACTTAAGTATCCTGATTTTGTGTGTGTTGGGGGAAAGCGGGAAGGCGGTAAGAACACTTAACATGAGATCTTCCCTCTTAACAAAATTTTAAGTGTATGATACAGTATTGTTGACTGTAGGTACAATGTTGTACAGCAGACCTCTAGGACCCATTCATCTTGTTTAACTGAACTTTATGGCCATTGATTAGGAGGGAGAAATGAGGAGTTACTAATCAACAGACACTTTATAGGAGATCTTTCTATTGAATGAATATACACTGAATGCTTGCCTAGTGCCAGGCACTATATAGTAATTAAGGATAGGGAAATGAGAATATTTGGTCTTTGTCCTCTAGGAACTCACAGACTAGTGGGGAAGGTATACAAGTGAATGATTCCAAATCAATGTGCCATGTAATAGGGACTATCAGGAATGTCTGTGCAAAATGAAACTGAAGCATAAAGATGTGCCTGCCTTCCTGTGTGAGTCTAGTTGGTGAGTCAGAAAAGGCTCATAAAGATGACAAGTGAATAATGGAGGATGATTAGGAAACTGTCAGGCAACAGAAGTCTGAGAAAGGCATTCCAAGAGATATAGCCATTATAATACCATAATATAGAAATGGCAAGTGCAAAGATGTGAAGAAATGAGAGAGCATCCATGTATAGAACTTACAAACACCTCAATATTGCTGGAAAATAATATTTACAAAGCTGAAAATGTAGTAAGTGCTAGGTCATTAAGGACATTGAATGCCACAAAAGTAGTTTAATCTGGTTCTTGTGTAAGTCTTAATGAGGAGTCTTTGTAATATTCTGAGCAGATGTGGCATGTCCATACCAGTGCTCTAGAAAGATCTTTCTAGTAGTAATATGAAGAAGGTTTGGAAGGATTGAGACAAGAAGCAGGTGTCTATAACAAGACCAATTCAACAACTAGATGAGAAGTGGTGAGGGTCCTGCAGGTTAAAAATGTATAATAAAAACAGAAAAACATCTTGCTTGACAACATAAGCTTCAGAACTTGTGATTCTGCAAGTTTCAGAAAAGTTCAAGAATGAAGTTTTCCAGAATATGATCTGTATAAATAAATATGCAAATCTCTAGTTCATATTAAGATATTTTGCCCAAACATAAACCATATATTGTGACAATAAAAACCATCCAAACTCACATGCTGCTTCATATTTTATTATCTATAATGATGCTACCACTTATGAATATTTATGAATTTGCTTCTCCCAGTGGATTTTCAAAACATTGCCTATTCCACACACCACGTAAAAAGCTGATCTTGCAAGATGACCTTTCAGAATAACTTTTTATTCTTATGCAAATAGAACACATTCTTATATCTATTGTACATTTAATTCCAGAGAAACATAATGTCTCAAAGTTACCCTTTTTATGCCTACAGAAGCCTTTGAAGAATATGTGAAATTTCTTGTTCTTCAAATTTACACTTCTGTTTGCTATTATTAAATCCCAATTACATATACAAAAATACTGCCTCCTGAGATACATTTACTTAATTATGGTAACATTATTTATGCAAATTGAAGAATGTATATCTGACATAATCTGTGGTTGTTTCTATATAATTCTAATGCATCAATTTTTAAATTCCTAATGTAATATTGTGCAAAGTAGTTTTTAAGCTGGAACTTCTATTAAAAATAGCAATAATCATGATGGACAGTGACTGTAATGGGGTATGTGGTGGGGACTTGATAATGGGGGGAATCTAGTAAACACAATGTTGCTCATGTAATTGTATATTAATGATACCAAAAGAAAAAAAAAGAAATAAAGGCCTTTCTCCAAAAAAAAAGCAATAATCATATGATACTATAGAATATGACAGGACTTAAATAGGCTCGCTAACACTGAATGAATTTATATTTTAACATTAAGGAAATTAGCAATACCTTTTCACAGACAGAAGCAACTTGTTCTGTTAATTTCAAATATAAATAACTTCTGAAATTTATAATATTTTTGGCTTTTTTGATCCCCATAAGACATAATGAAATAATCAATTCATAAGTATTTATCAAGATAGCATTATATCTTGTAATTTTGCAATGGTTTGCTTTTATTCACATTAGTTTGTTAGTATTCTCAATGGTCCCTAAAGGTGGGTGCTATCCTTTTATTTTATAGATGGGGATATGGGCTTAGGGAAGGTAAATGACCTGCCCAAGGTCACATACAGATTGCCAGGAGATGAAGGCAGATATTCTAATTCAAAGCCCAGTACTCTTTCTATGTGTTAAAACTGTTTCTCTCCAACGTCTAATATTTGCACTACTATGAGCTGGTAGGGAATATAAAGACCCAGTAAGACATGGCTTGCACCCTTTGGTTGAGCGAGAAAGTATAAACAGCAGCTTGCAATCTGAAACTGCTTTTAAGTAAATGATAAAATGAAAAGAAACAAGAAGTTCAGAGAAACGAGTGATTCCTTTTAGGTTGTAGCTACTGACGGTAGCATAGTAAAATACACTGTGTGTAGTGCACTATGCTTATTTTTCTGCCCTTTAAATATATATGACTTCATTGCTTTAGCCTTGGCAACAAATGAAAGCAGTTATAAGAACTGAATTTTCTAAAGAAGTAGACCTAAGTGGTTGATCAGTTCAAATACTGACTTTGAAAGAAAGGTTAGAAATTACAAAGAAACAAATGACAGAATATTTGTAAGAAAGGTAAATACTTCTAAGTTTACAATTCTAAACACCTCTCATTTTGCTTTTCCTCACATAATTTTTGCATAGGCATATTTGGGGCTGAAGTTGTAGGATGAAAAAAATTTCAAAATAAGAGAAAATGCTAAAGTAATATGAGAGTCATTATTCCCATCAGCCCTCAGCTGGATTCCCAAAACTTTATTCTTGTCCGGTTTTGGACATTATGTAATTATTTATGTATCTGTCTATTCCATTAATCTGTTAACTGCTAGAGGATTATTCCAAGCACTGTCACAGTGCCTGGCACAGACTTGATATACAAAAATTGGTGAATTTTGTTGAGATGAATCTGGAACTTGACCATCTGAACCCCAGCAACTCCTAAACACTAGTGAGATTTAATTCGGCCAGTTAACTTTTAACCGCTAGGACTAATGGGACGTATTTTACTTACTAAATATTTTATATTGAAAGTAGTTACTTTTTGAATTGCTCATTTGATGCCAACAGTGTGGCATACGTGACTCACTGAGAAGAACTGAGCAGTTTAAATCGAGGTCAGGGTCCAATCTTTTAGTATGAGAATATTTCCATTGTTGTAATGGTTTCCCTTGCTCCCAACACATCTTACAACTAGGTCACCTTCATCAGAAGGAACTAGCAAGACATAATATTGCCTAATTTAACAAACATTTATTAATCTCCTACCATGTGTCCAGCAGGATGCTAGCTGCTAAGGATACCGAGACAATTAAGAAACACCTATGGAGCATCCTTTAATGGTCAGGCAGCATGCCAGGCACTGCGAAAACAGCTTGGTTCTGGCTTTTATAAACTTTCTATATTTCACACTCGATTGGGAAGGAGAGATATGAATTGTGATAGGTGCAAAAGAACTGAACCTAGAGAAGGGAGCGACTAATTCTGCTTCACTGTGACAGGAAGTTCCACAGAGAGCAAAATTTGAACTTGGCCTTGAAACATGGGAGGTGTGTCCTAGCCCCCAATGAACCTGCCTTATATTTCAGGCAAAACACACTACCTCTTCCACACACCACATAAAAACCAAGGATGTTCTTGGCTTCGTAACAGAGAATCCAACTCAACATGGCCTAAAAAGTAAAGAAACATATTAACTCAAATGAGAAACCCGCAGAAAGGATGATAGCAGATTGCTTAGTGCAGGGGCTCAAGAACCTATGAGAAACACGGGGCTTTTTCCTCTTTCTACTCTGCTGTCCTTGGTGTATTGGCTTTAACCTCCAGCTGCTTCTCCTCCTGGCCACAGCAGTTCCAGGGATCCCAACCAGGTGGAACAATGGCCAAAGGAAAAAGAGACAGCCGCTTCCCCAGCATAGAAGCCTTTCTCAGAAGCCCTGCAGTAGACTTCTCTTATTCTCATTGGCCAGGCTTGTACCACTGCCCCCGACTATGCCAACCTCTGCAAAGGGAAATGGGACCAGAAGTGGCTGGCTTCAAAATCTGCCTCTGCAATAGTGCACGGCCATGACAGGGATGGGGGAGAGAGGTATGTTGTATCCATGATGACCTGAATCAACTTCAGGAACCAAGATTTGGAGTCATTAGTTCTTAGGGAAACTATAGGACAAAGAAAGCTTAGTTTGAAAGGAAAGCAGAAGGCAGATATAGCCTTATTTGCCATGTGTCAGGGACATACCATAACTTCTGTGCTATGGGGTGATGTCCTTGCTAGAAAAATGTCAAATTACATGGTTTGGAGAAACAGTGTCATTTTTAATAAGAATCTCAGTCTATTTTGAGCATATCAATAATAATAAATCAGATTGAGGTATTTCAATTACCAGGAAATGTGTCTTGTGTAATATGTACACTTGTGTTTATAATACACAAACACATACACATGCAGCTTTGCCTTATTTTTTTTTTTAGGGTGATAGTTTTTTTTTAATAAGTTTATTTTGATAATAAGTAATATTATGGTGATTACACTACCCCCTTCATCAGTCCCGCCCCCCAACCCCATTACAGTCACTGTCCATCAGTGAAGTGAGATGCCATAGAGTCACTACTTGTCCTCTCTGGGTTGTACAGCCTTCTCCGTGCCCCCCTAATATTACATCTGCTAATCATAATGTCCCTTCTTCCCCCTTGCCCCTCCCTTCCCACCCATCCTCCCTAGTCCCTTTCCCTTTGGTAACTATTAGTCCGTTCTTGGGTTCTGTGAGTCTCCTACTGTTTTGTTCCTTCAGTTTTTTTTTTCCCTTAGTTCTTATACTCCACATATGAGTGAAATCATTTGGTACTTGTCTTTTTCAGCTTGGCTTATTTCACTGAGCATAATACCCTCTAGCTCCATCCATGTTGTTGCAAATGGTAGGATTTGTTTTCTTCTTATGCAGCTTTGCCTTATTTTTGTTTCCAATTAAAAGTAGGAAGTTATTTAGGAAATAAGAAACATTTGCAGTTAAAACAGCATAGTGTTAATTCTATCAAATGGTTTTTCTCTCAATACTTCTTATTGAAAAATTAATTTATCGGTCATAGACCTCTTTTTTTTTTTAAGGGAACAAATTAAATGTAGGAGGAGGAACATAAAAGAGTTTTTTTACAGCTGTGAACCTTTCAACCATAGTCTTTGTTGTTAAGTTAGAAAATAGCCCCATCTTGTGACCAAAAATCAGCTAATTTGGTAGACAAGCAAAAATGAAGCAAACCTCAGCAACTCTCCAGAAAGAAGCAGGAAAACAGGGAAAGACTGCCCCTAAAGGATGGTGCTATTGTTACACATTTCTTAGGTTAAAAATTGCTGGTTCATAAACTTACCTGCCCCCTCTTTGTTTATGCTAGCATGGTTAATTCTGATTATTGACTCTAATTCCAAAAGCAGATTTTTATTTGATCTATCCTGTAGGTAAAAAAGCTTATTTTGAAAAACTCTTCTACTATTTGCTTTCTACACTTTCTCTATATTCACAACATGCACAAAATGCACAATCATAATAAACATTATTATCTAAGTTTTCCCAAAGGGCATTAGCTATAATAAGATAGCTAACAGAGATAATGTCTTTGGAAGGTGAATGAGAATTTAGAAAGACAAATAAAATAGGAAATTAGGGGGTCAAAGGTGATTTCTAAAAATCAAGTATTTTAAAATCACCTATCTGTAATATTATCCCCAAATCTTTATATACTACTTAAAATAATGATACAGTCCTGAGTTATTATTTTAGGTAACCACAACTGATGGATATAGTCCCTAAATACTGAAAAAAGCCTGAACACTGCTATTTTTTGAAGGTGAAAAAGAACAACCTTATTAAGAAAATATAGATCTTAGTTTAGTTTTAACACCTAAAAAAATACTGAGGCAAAGCACTGATAAGCCAATTTGTATTCATCACTGGGAAACTGCAGAATGTAAAAACAAAACCAAACCAAACCAAAACGTAGCTTTGTAAACACAAAAGTACATGAGATTAATCTAAGATTAAAGTGAACCGAGATTAAAATGAACTAATGTGGTTGGTCCAATCCTGCTGAATAACAACATGCTTATTATAATGATTATTTGCTTTAACATTTATTGAGGGTTTATTATGAGCCAGGCATTATGCTAAGCAGTCTACACACATTATTTCATGTAATACTATTGTTATACTTCATATTTCATAGAAGAGGAAACTGAGGCTTAAAGAGTTTAAGTAACGTGCCCAAGATTAAGTCATAGATCAGATTTCCAACTCAGGGCTGTCTCGCTACCTCTTCCCCACTACATCTGCTGGAAGCCGGTACAGGTATTCCCAGGCTCATGTACTCCAGCTCCCTGCATTTTAAGTTGCATCCAGTCTGGTCATCTGTAAGAGCTGGAGAGAGGACAGTCTTCCACATGATGTAATCCGCAAGTCGCTTAAGAAGGACATTGCTGTTAAACAAGCCCGCTGGGGTTGATGGAAGAATCAAAAGTCAAAGGAAAGAAAATAGTATTTTTTGACTAAAGAGAGAAAGGCCAAGAATTCAGCTTGAGAAGATTCTTTAGATCATTCTAAAGGTAGGGAATTTGGTCTTCTGATTCTATGAAGGGTGATATTAGATGATAATTGTACTCATTAGCATCTGGAATCCAATCGTATTCTGGGTTGGCTTGGCCAAAGCTCTCTGGCTCCAGGTCTGATTTGGGACAGAGCAGTCTGTTTCAATATGGACCAGTTCTGGGAAGCTCATCCTCATCTTAATGTCATCCATAAGTCACGTCACAGTGTTGTTGTTTTTATTTCTCTGTCTCCACAAATTCCCTAAGTTTTTCTGGAGTAGAACCATGCATAGAACAGTCATCAAACTAGTATTTGTTAAATGAATGGAGGAAGTGACACAAAGGAGCCTTAAATTATCAAGAGGAACAATCCAGATGAAGGAGAAGGAAGATATTCCAAGTAGAGAGAACAATATTTATAAAAACCAGACAATGTGAATTTTTAAAGAAATGCCAAGGGCTGAACATGGCTGAAGTAAAGGCTGTGGGATAGAGAGGCCATGCAGCTGAGAGCCAAGACTCTGGAGCCTGGTAGCTTTGGTTTGAATCCTGGTTCTATGTTTCACCAGTGTCTTGAGCAAGTTACATAACCTCTCTGTACCTACTTCATGGGGTGTTAGAAAAATTAAATGAGTCATAGCATAAGAAATGTTTGGGACACTGCCTAGTACTTGTAGTAAGGAGCACTCAATATCTGAGCTCCTGTTGTTGTTACCATGTGGGTGAGCAGTGGGTGGTGGGATAAGCAGGTGGGTCTTGGAGTTGCCTACATCAAAAGGAAGAACATTTACTCAAAAGCCACAGAGTTTTTGAAGATTTGTAAGAAGTGGGAGACAGGGTGGGATTTAAATTCTAGAAAGGTGACTCTGGGATGGATTGATGGGGACCAAACCGAAGACAGAAGACCAGTAAGGAGGCAGTTGAGCTAATCCAGTTGAGAAGAAATAAGGACTTAAATTAATTTAATTCCAGGTGTAGCAGAGAGGAGAGGGAGCAGGTTGAATGACAGGACCCGGCACCTGACTGACTGAGAGAGAAGGTCAGGTCTCAGTTGTCAGGCATGGGCCATGCGGTGGGTGAGGTGAGGATATCTAACATACGAGAATAGTGTGGGAATGAGAATGCCAGGAAAGGGTGGATTTGAAGGAAGATGGGGAGTTTAGTTCTGTACATGTTGTTTTTGATTTTGGACATGGTGAGTTTCAAGAGAACAGCCAATTAGTAATGCCTAGTAGGCAATGGATAAATAGGTTTGACCCTTCAAAAAGAGATCAGAACTCTGATTAAAAACCCTAGCCGAGGGATTAAGTGAAGCTGTTTATATTTCTGGACTTAGGAACAGTAATTTTTTTGGTTGGTTGTTTAAGATGCTATCCATGCTTTGATTATAAATGATATTAAAAAGATTAACCAAATCCCATCTAGAAAATGGTGACGTTGGGAGATTCTTCTGACAACTCAAGAACATTATCATTTATTGTCAGACAGTAGTATCTGAATCAAAGGCACTGCTGAGATCAAAGACATAAAATCATTAATTAGGTTATATGTTTAGGAGTTTGTTACCTGACCTTCTTTGCAATGTCCTGCCTTTGGCTGGGACATATGGGGCATATAATGAGTTACTCATTATTTGAATGTGTGCATATGGGTATAAATATTAACATGTATGTGTATATATAATGCATTTGTAGTTTCATACTTTCATTCAAAAATGTTACTATGCCTCTGCAATTTTTCAACTTTGCTCCCCATAGGTATCTCTGATGAGTATATAACACCCATGTTCAGTTTTTATAAAAGTGTTGCAGAATTGAAAATGACTCAAGAAGAATATGCTCTGCTTACAGCAATTGTTATCCTTTCTCCAGGTAATTTCAATGTTACATTTTTATTTTTATGCCATTTTTCCATTTTTATCCCCCCAGCATAATAGTAATAATGGTCATTAAAGATCAGGAAAACACAGACCCATAAAGGAAAAGTAAAATAGCCTATAATCCCACCACTCATAATTGAACCAGTATTAACATTTCAGTGTTCTTCACAGCCTTTTTTCTAAATATTCTCATCCATTCAATAATTGCATTTTGAACACCTAGTATACACTACATGGTTCTAAGTATGGTTCTAAACAGTAAAGAAGCAGGTAGGATACAGCTACATGGAGTATACATTCTAGTAGTGTGAGAGAGAGAATAACTGAAGAAACAAAAATAATTTTCAGGAGGTGGTAATCGTATGAAAAATATAAAGATGAGGATATAAGGATAGAAAGTGGCAGCAGAATATTAATTAAATTAGTGGTCAGGGAAGGCTTTTCTAAGGGGTTGAAATCTGAGCAGGAAACTAAATGAAAATACATATGTTTTGACCTAATAGAAAACATGACGTCTTTTTTTTTCTTAAGTTTACTTTTCTCATGTCATTTTATCAAACTTTTCTATTGATAAAAGTTTGTTGTAATGGGTGCATCATATTCCATTCTATTGATGTACAATCATACACTCAATTTTTACCATGTTTGGATATTCAGGTTGTTTCCAGTTTATTGTTTTAAACAATGTTGAAATGAATACCTCTGTACATAAAATTTGTCTATATTTTTGGATTACTTTAATTATTTGGAAGTAACTGATGCTACTTGATTTGTAAAGCATAATTACAATGTTAGCCTTAAACATGTATTTCCATACATGCTATGGAACAAGTCAGTTGTTACTTTGTTTTACCATAAAAATTATAATTAAAAAAAGAAAAAAATTTTGGTAGTGTATATTAAAGTTACACAAGTATATCCCCTATGACCCAGCAATTCTGCTCCTTTGAAAATACCCACCATAAACAATGCTTATGTCCTCTGTGAGTTACCTTGGTGGGTATTGATTGCAAAGAAGTTAGGGAGGCCTTGTTGGGGGGGGCAGGCAGTGAATGTTCTATACCTTGATCTAGTTATATGAGTATATATATGTGTGTGTGTATAAAAATTCTTCAAGTTGAATAATTTGTACATTTTATGTGTACAATGTTTATAAGTTATACTTCATAAAAGTTAACATTGCTGTAATTATGCCAATGAATACTTCTCCATTTTCGTGTCATTTTATTTTAAATTTCAACACAGACAGACAATACATAAAGGACAGAGAGGCAGTAGAGAAGCTTCAGAAACCCCTGCTTGATGTGCTACAAAAGTTGTGCAAGATTCATCAGCCTGAAAATCCTCAACATTTTGCCTGTCTCCTGGGTCGCCTGACTGAACTGCGGACGTTCAATCATCACCATGCTGAGATGCTGATGTCATGGAGAGTGAATGACCACAAATTCACCCCGCTGCTCTGTGAAATCTGGGATGTGCAGTGATGGGCATTACAGCAGCAGGGTCTGGCTCTTGCTTTGCCTCATAATATAAATCAGAGGTAGAACTTTCCTTATTTCATTTGTACCTGGTTTCAGCTAAGAATTTTAACGAATATTTATGTAGTAATTATATAACTTCCACAACTTTAAATAGAGGGCTAGATAGGATTACTTCTCTACACTGTATTTTTTACAAGGCTTCAAGGAATCTCTTCTTCTAATTGGTGTGCCCTGTTTGCCGACTTAAATTGATCACTTCAATTCTATCTACTGAAATAAGGAAAAATCTCATTTTGTTCTTCATCTCACCTTATTGCATACATGTTATTAAAGAGTTGTGTTCAATTTTGGCAATAAACTGCACTTAACGGCACCAGGCTTTTCTTTGGGAACAAAACTTGAAAAATATATACTCATTTGTTTAAATGATGAATGGCATCCTATTTGTCGGGGTGTAGGGGTGGTGGGTTGTGTAATTAACAAAAAGATAAACTCTCACAACATAAATGGTGTTTTGCTCATCCGTGGAAAAGCCCTGGTGAATATGCATTCGTTTGTAATAGCCCTCTGATTTTTTTTTTACTTTTCTTTTTGAAGTTCAAAGAGAAGAGCACACAGAAAAGTTAATGATCCTTACATAAAGTATTCCTTCAAGCAATCCCTTTCCATAGGCAGTATTTACATATCCGAGTACATAGATAACTCCAGTGATGGGACTTCCCTTTTCTCTCTTAAAAGGGCTCACTCTTGGTTTCAGTGCATATAATTAATCACTTTTTTGTTTTGTTTTGCTTTTGGAAAACAGTCCTACAGCTGGGTGCACAGCTGTTGTATACCTCCCCCAAAGCATGAATTAGTTCATTTCCTTCCTTCATTATTTTACTGTTGCATTCTTCTGCCCACTACCCTTTGGTGAATACAATAAAATACCTTCTCCAAGCAATGGGCTTATATCTCCCTTTCAACTCAAGTCAGCCAGAATGGAGCTTCCTTAGCAAGCAAAGCGTTTTTTGTATTAAAATACTAAGGCAACCCTGAAGTCCTAAAAATAGAAAGTGGGAAAGGGAGTGAGTTGTGCTAGCATCAGTTGGATTCCGTTTGCTGTAAAAAAAAAGAGAAAACAAAAAAGACTTGAGTCTCTACTAAGTACAAGATTCTTTTGCTAAACTCCATGAGGGATACAAAGATGATCAAGACAGGGTACCTGCCTGAAGTGGGGGAGGCATATAAAGAAGTGCTGAGGAAAGTTCTATGGGCTTGCTTGGGAAAGCCTTGTGGAGAAGGTGGCATTTCTCCAGGGCTTGGATGGATAGTCAGGACTTGCAGAGGTCAGGATAGAGGGAAGGGGATTCAAACTGAAAGGGGTGGCAGGAGCAAAAGGAAGGAGGTGGGGGATTGTGCAGTATTAAAAGACCACATGTAATCTGGGATACAGAGAGAGGATGCACAATCCTTTTCTAAGCCTCAATTTCACTGTTGTATAATGAAGATATCAGCATCTACTGTCTAAGAGCATTTAACTAATGAAGAGTAGGTGGGAAGTTGCAGACCCACCAATAAGGACATTATAGACAGACAAGTAAATTTCTGAATTCCTGAAGGGAACTGAGTGTAGTTTAGTGTTCCCAGGTCACAAGGCATCTGTGGGGAATGTGGTAGGAAATGAGTTGGAACTGATGGGGCACTGTAAACAGGGCTGAGTAAATCCGGCAGGTCTGGATTTATTCAAGTGGTTAAGACCTTGTAATATCAAATAATAAGACTTCTCATGTGGAAACCCAATTATGATACAATAAGAAATATGTGTTTGGTCTTTGTTTCCAGTTCCCTACACAAAGTTTCTAAAGCCCTTGGAATTTTGTGAATGATGGAGTGATAGGAGCATCTTTCATATTATAACAAGCCCCTTTTAGCCATACCTGAGTTTATACTAAAAGGTGATTCTTGATGGGTCCCTAGATAGTCAGGATGTGAGATGGTTGGCAAAGGAACCATGTGATTAAGGATTGGAACTTTCAGCTCCATCCCCAGATGTCTAGAGAGAGGAGAGGACCTGGGGATTGAGGTCAATCACCAATGGCCATTGATTCAATCAATCATGCCCATGCAATGGAACTTCTGTAAGAACTCTTCAAAGACAGGTTTGGAGAGCTTCATGGGTTGGTGAACCACATTGCTGGTAAGTGGTGTGTGGGAGAGAGCATGTAAATCACATGCCCTCCTATCCCCGCCTCCTACCCCATGCCTTACCCTATGCCTCTTCTATTTGACTCTTCCTGAGTTGTATGCTTTATAATAAACCAGTAATAGTAAGTAAATTGGTTTCCTGAGTTCTGTGAGCCACACTAGCAAATTACTGAACCAGTGGAGGGGTCAGCTGAAAACATCTTATTTCCAAATAAGGTCACATTCTGAGTTCCAGGTGGACATGAGTTTTTGGGGGGTGGGACACTACACTGATGTAACATTTTAGTATTAATCACAACTGTTGTTATAAAATTTTATATCAATGAGTTACTTATATACATAATATTCTTGGAAATTGGTAACATACCTTTAAGATAGAGCTTAGTAATGTTTTTAATGTAGTTGACTTTCAACAGATTATCTGCTGAATGAGTTTAATTGTGAATGAAATCAAGATTTCTGTTGCCCAAACTTCCTCCAGTACTTCACACAAGGCACAATTCATAGACTAATACTCAATAATATCAAAGCATTAAAAACAACAGCAGCAGTAACCACAAAATGCAGAAAACAATTACAAAAAAAAATCAAAAGGAAAAAAAAACCTTCAACAACTATGGTGTACTTTAAGCAATAGAGCATTATTGGAAGAAGCCACATCATATTTCATTATCCAAAGGGTACATGAATATGAGAGACTCTGTAGAGGTGTTTGATTAATCAGTTGAATGATTATTCCTAACATAGTAACTTTAAATTTTAGATTTCCTCCAAAGTGGGGCGCATCTTCACATCTGGGAAAGTCAGAACTAACAGACTATCATCTGATAGAAACCAACTGGCCGCGGCTTGCCCTGCATGTTATAACCACGCCAATTACAAGTAAAGCAAGAACCTCTGAAACATGGCTATTAACCTAACCACCAATTAGAAAATCTACACTTGAAAGCAGATTACTCAATTACCAAGGCAGTGCTAAAATCAAGATAGGTAAGGTGCTGAGTGTACTTAGGAAGTTGGGAACTAACTAGGAATTAAAGTCAAAGTGAGGCTGAGAAAGCAACAAGGAGAATGTTTAAATTTTTTATACAGAAGGGAAAAGAAACAAGAATCAAAGAACTCAAAAGGGAACTGCTCACCTTATCCCACATTTAACCAGTGTGGAATATGGGCTTAAATAAGAGAAGTGCTTTGCCCAGATTTTCTGGCTGCAGATTTATTTTTCACCACACTGTCCTGTATCTTTATAAGGTAGAGAAGTTACTGAGACAAACCAAACAGACAATGAATGTTTTTAAAAAGCAACCATAAAAATACCGTGATGCCACAGTTTCAGTAAAGCTTTAGAAATATTAAGTGGTGTGTGTGTGTGACAGAGAGAGAGAAACTGTACATACCTCATATAGTAGTTTCCATTTTTAATGAGTGGTATTCAAACGTTTAGGCACATAGTATGCATATAAAAAAAAGTAAAAGAACTGTTAACTAACGACTCATCAAACAACTTTTCAGGTTCTACAGAAAAGTGTATGTACTTTGACATTAAGAGTCAAAAAATCCAGTTTAAAGCTATAACTTCACTTGAAATTTGGCTAAACAAAGTAGTATGGTAAAATGTCTTTTCTTTTTGTATAGAAACACTGTAAAACTGGTTGGTTTGAACAAAAGGTCCTGTGGAAATTGATCTATTGCAGTCATGAGTATCAAAGTGTTTTGGGATCAATTTCAGTAAAAAAGGAGTAACCACCATCCCCCATCAGATTCAGTTATCACTTATATATCAACTTTTAGACAGCCATCTTCACCTACCCACCCTAGAATGCAAGCTCTGTGTGACCAGGACACTTTGTGCTTAGGATAGAGTCTGGTGCAGAGTGAGTGCTCTGTATTTGTTGGATTGACTTTTCAAATCTCCACCTCCTGCACAAACCAATTCAAATAGCTTCAGACCTATCTTTCTAGCTATCTTCTGAACACCTCTACTGCATGATCCTCTCTCATGTCAAAGTGAGCACACCCCAAACCACAATGCATTATTCTTCCCCCATGGTTGTTTTCTCTGCATTCCCTTAGGTGGACGCCACTGTCACACAATAACTAAATCCAGATAATTCAGCCTCTTTGGCATCTCCAGACACTTCTTCCTCACCATCCCTTCTGAACTAGTTTAGGTAATTATCATCTTTTAATTTCTGGAAATGTTGCCAGTCTTACTCCCTTTTCAAAAATCCATGCAAATGATTGTTTTTTTTCCTAAATCACAGATCTGTTTATATCATTCCCTCCTTATAATCAATCCTAGTTACCTGCAGGAAAGAACCTCAATTACTCAGCACCTACCAGGCATTTTATGTGTCTATTCCTCCAGCCTGATCTATCTCCCAATCCCCAAACTTTAGTACCTTCAAAACTACCATTCCCAGAACGTTCCAGGTGTGCTCACATCTCAGGAACCTTGCTACTCCCAGTTATCCCCCCTCTTAGTAGTCCTAATTATCTTTCAAAATTCAGTTCCTTCAAACCTCTCGTCAACCACCTCCATGACCGTTAGGTGTTCCCTCTCTCACAGACCACAGACTTCCTTTACCACGCTGCTGAGCACTTTGTAGGCAGAGACTGTTTTCTTCATTTTAGTCTCTTCAGCAGTCAACAGTAACTCCTTATTCTTTCTGATGAGTGAATGAAGCATTAACGCTAGAGAGACTACCATTCCAGATCACCCCCCACCCCCCACTTTACAGATGGTTAACTGAGGCGCTGAGAGGTGACATAATTTGACAAAATATAACATGAGGGAAAGGGTCTGGGCCTCCAGGCGTTTGGCCATTAATTTTTTTTCCCCCTCCACTATTAACAAGCCGTATTTACAGTCATCACAGACTTCCGTATTGATACATTCAAGCCTAGTCTCTACTTGATTTCATCCCTCCAGGCTAGTAAGCATCCCTCACTGTGTTGAGGTTAATTTTCCACCCCCTCCCCGGCTCCTGTTGTTTCCTGAAGAAGAGCCCACATCCTCGTGTTGCTTTCAGTGTGGAGCTACAGGATTCTTCTCCCCTCACGGGAAGAGGGCCCCCTCCCTGAAAACTTTCTGCTTTGGACTCCCATTCCTGCCGGCTGAGTTTGCCTCCGGAAACCGTGGTGCCCTCTGATGTCAAAGGCGTCCAGGGCTTGGAGGGGTTTCTAACAGATCAGGGTAAGACTCAGGGCAACGCCCGTGAACTCTACTCCGCAACGGCCAGCTTGCTCAGAGGCGGGGTTAATCCACCTCTCTTGCCTATCGGGACAAACAGGAGAGTCTGTCGCTGTCGCTGAAGGGCCAGATGGGAGGACTTGCTGTGCAACCAGGGCACTTAGTGGAGCTCAGCCACCTGAGCGAAGAAAAGTAGCGCAGGGAAGGCAGGGCAGCCCGTGCCCTGCTGACTGAGGCGCGCGCGCAGGTCGCGTGCTCCCCGGGGGCGGGGCCTCTAGCTTCGCCCTCCCTCCGCCTTCTGATTGGTCCCTTCGAAACAGGCGGCGGCCAACGGCGGCGAACCCTGACGCCGCGGCGGCCCCGGCAGCTGCAGCGGCGGTTGGTTGGAGGCGTGTCGACGCGGCACAGATTGAGCCGAGATGGCGCCCCGCAAGGAGAAGTGACCCTCCCGCGCCAGGGCGGGTGAGTACCTCCCTGTTTGCCTTCTCTGTTTCTCGTGAACTTTTACTCGCCTTCTTGCGGCTGCCGCACCTCAGTCCGAGGGCTCGAGGATCCCCAGCGCTCGGTGGAGGCGCAGGTACCCCAGCGGAGGGATCCAGGACGCTCTCGATTGGTCCGCCGCGCGAGCCGCGGCCTCTGATTGGTCCCTGGGACCGTCGGTGAAGTTGTGCCTGCCTTCGCCTGTCACCCAGGTGCGAGCGAGGGGCTACAGGTGTGCAGGGTCAGGAGACGGCAGGTGCGGGCGTAAACTGGGGAAGGGGTACCGAGCCACTTTCTGCTTTAGAATCCGAAAAGAGATCAGAGCCTGAAGCCAGTTTTGGGTCTCCTGGGGCACCTTTTATCCCCAGGCGCCTAGCACAGTTAAGGTCGTTTGATTCCTCAACATGACCGTCATGAAGAATTGAAGAAGTCACTGTCTTTGGAAAGAGAACGACGGGGACCGTCATTTTGCCCGCTGACAGAGTTTACGGTCTCTTCCCAATTCGTTCTTTTCAGGCCGTGCGGGGCCCAGATCCCCCAGATGGACGGAACAAGGGTCTGTAACTGCCGGCTCTGCACGAGCTTTCTCACCTTCCTACCCTCACCCCTGTTTGGGGAGCTCTGTTGAGGGAGGTTTGCAAAAGAAAGGGAAGGCTTGTAGACTGCCTTGGAAATAGGAGCAAAATTTTCGAGGGTGTGCAGTCATTCCTGGTTCCTGTGTTCAATTCAGCGCAGTGATTGAATTTTAAGGATTTAGAGTGCTTTTGTTTTTGTGGTACGCGTGACAGAATAGCTGACCCAGTCCTTATTGACGAGATGGTATTTTGCAGCCCCAGTCTAAGTCAGACTTCTGAGTTTTGCTTCGTTTTTGTGGAGAGAGCTAATAACTGCCCCCTGGGAAGATAAGCAGTTTGTAAACTATTTGATCACCTTTCTTGGTGTTTAAATGATAACGACTGGGAATTCTGACCACCTTTAGGAGGAGATTGGAATGGATTTGAATGAAAAAGTGGAAACTGATGAGAATCTTCTAGTGTAGATCCTGATCCATGTTGTCTGTCTGACTCATCTGTTTGAAAAACTCATTAAAAACCAACAGACTTTGAATAGTAGGTGTTTTTGCTCTTTTGACATTATTGAATTAAAAGTATTATCTTTTGTAGTGTAGCCGAGTTGCTAAGTATGCAGGCTCTCAATTCAGACTTTACTGTGCGTGTGACCTTAGTCAAGTTATTTAATCTTTTCTAAGCCTAAATTTCCTAATCTGTGAAAGAAGGCTAATAATAGTTCCTATATTACTGATGCCGGGGTCGTTGTGAGATTAAATGAAATAATCCGTATAACTAGTTTACTGCAGTACTTGACACATTGTATTACTGCTGTGCTGTTATATTTGAATTAAAGTCTCAAGCCATCCACAAAGGTGCAGAAAGAACAGAAGGCTCAGCAGTGCTCCAGGTAGTGAGAGCTATCATTCATTAAGTTAACACATGAAAAGCTTTTAAAATAGTATCTGGCACATACCAAACACTTGTTACCATTTATCAAACACATTATTACTTAGAAAGTGCCAAGTACTGTGTACTAGGTGCTTTACTTAAATTATTGTTCAGCCTTTTAGTAATCCTATAGTGTAGCTGGTGTTATCTTCACATTGTGGATGGGTCACTGAAGCTCAGAGCAAGGAAGTAACCTGCCGAAGGTCCACTTGGAATTCAGTCCAGACTGTCTCACTCCAATGTCCAGGCTCTTTTTTGTATCGCACTACCTTTGCATTTATATTTCCAGCATTAAGCAACGTCTGGGCACAGAGTTGTTTGTATGGCCCGGGCTAGTTTCTGCCATGGTTATGGGTTTATTTTGAATACTTCCTTAATTAAAAAATAATGAGAAGTAGCTTGTGATGGTAAATCAAAGTGTGTGGTAAGAGGATAATGTCAACAATGTGTGTCCTACTGCTAAAGAACTGAATGAGTCCAGTGATGATGTTTCAAGAATTGGTCAGTTCAGAAGCGATGTTTCCTAATTTATATTTTCACACTTAGTCTTTGCTTATTCGCTGTATTTTTTTTTTTTTTACCAAGCAGCAGTCTTTTCTTTCCCCTGATGTACATAGAATTTGAGATAATAAGACTCTTGAGTCTGTCGGTTTGTCTCACTCTGAGTTTCCCTATTTTTAGTTGAAATTTAACTGCACAGATAAATGCCTCAAGTAATGTTTGCAAGATAAAGACAATAATTATAATTGTATCTTTTCTGTTTCTCCTAAAAACTGAGAAAGTTTTCTCATGTTATTACATTGTTACAGAATAGGTTGTTTTTAACAGAAAGTTGCCATTTATTTCAGAAATGAATTGCTAATTTTGGAAGAACTAGAATGTAATAAAATGTAGCAGATACACTAAATGTAATTTCATCTTTGCTGTTGCAAGGATCATAGGAATTTATAGTACTATAACCATTAGTCATATGCTGGTTATTGCTTATGTGCTGACTGAGATTTTCTTCCTACTATTATACAAAATAAACTTTTCACTTACAAAGTATAATATTAGCTTTGGTGAAGGGCTTACTTTATATACAGAATTTTAAACATAATGACTTATAGATTTTTCTTGATGGATGTCTTGTCTCTAATTTTGATTCTAAAAATAAAATTGGCTGTTGAAAAAATTGCTTGATTATGTTTAGAAAGTTTTCTCTTTTATACACACACATGATAGAAAATATTGTGATCCCAGTAACATAATTATATGTACTGTTCTGCAGATTGCTTTTGGGCATTTGCCATAAGACAGACATCTTTTCATGTCAGAAGATATAGCTCTTATTCTTTCCAGTGTTTCAATGAATCCACTGTATGAATGTCCCATAAGTTACTTGAGCAGTTTCCTCTTATTAGACACTTGATGTTGTCATTCTTTATGTAAGTGTATGTATATGTTTTCCATACAGTCTTTTAGTTTATCATATATTAAAGGTAACTGATTTTAAGTTCTTAAACAATTTTTTTGTATTCCACAAAAATTTATGACAATCTAATAATTCTATATAATATAAAATTAAGTTATTCAGATTGAATCTCTGCCAAACATTGCAAGAGGAAAATTTCAAGTAAAAAAGCAAAGATTCACAACAAATAAACAGTTCTTATATTTTGCAAATACCATTTGATGTTTTATTAAACTGTAAGTGTCCTATTTCTTTCTTTTAGAAATCGAAATCTTCATCCACTTTGGAAACTGCTTTTTCTTAAATGAATATACCACTGAGTTATTTTGTTATTGTTTCATATCCCCTTTAGTGATAAATTTAACATCTATTATATTTAGGAGCAATTTCAGTACTAACTTTAGCACCAATTTCTACATAGTAGAAGAAGAAATGAGAATATTACCCCTTTAAGGATCTTATTTTAAAAAGTATAGAGAAAAACAGAACGATATTTTGCTATATAACCTAAATTGGGGACAGGGTTCAGAGTGTCTTTTTAGGGGAATTGAATTTGAAGGATAGAGTGAATCTGGAAAAGAGGAGGGTTAGTTACTGTTCCATGTGAATGGATCAGATGTACAAAGACCTAAAGATGAGAGCATTTTGCTCCAAGGGTCTAAAAGAAGTTCAATATGGCTGGAGCGTGACGGTCAAGAGATGAGGCTGGAGGGGATCCTCTAAGGTTTTGTTAGCTTTGTTGGGGAGTTTGGGTTTTTTCCAAAAAGCAGTGGGGAGCCATTAAGGGTTTTAAGCAGGGAAGTAGTAAGTTGTCCTCAGATGAGAGTTGATGAAGGACCACTCTGGTTGCGGTGCGTGAACAGGTTGGAAGCTTGTGAGGATGGAGAAAGGGTGACTGGTTGGAGGCTGTATCAGTAAACCTGAAAAATAAAGGTGGTAAGAAAGGTGATGGCAGCTTGAACTAGAGGAAAGGCCATAGGTACTGAAGAGATAATTTAGAGGTAGAAGCAAAAAGACTGTTTTTGGTTGAGGCACCTGGCAAGGAGGTGGAGGTGTGAGAGGGCAAAGAATCAAGGATGACCTGGTCACTTGGTAAATGTTGGCACTGTGCCTGAGATAGTAAACATAGGAACCTTTGTCGATATTGAAATGAGTGAATGAATGAATAAATGATCTCAGATATACAAAGGCAGGATCATTTGTTAATGATGGTGACAGAAGATGGTGGTGGTGGTGATAATGAATGCAAACACATAGTATCCACAATGGGTATTACCTATACGTTTTGCATGTTTTTTGTTTTTATAGCTTGTCATATATGGTCTTTATTATGTTATGTTCCCTCTCTACCCATTTTGTTGATAGTTTTTAGTATGAATGAATATTGAATTTTGTCAAATACTTTTTCTGCATGTATTGAGATTGAGACAGGGACTGTGGGCTTAGACAGAGTAGGCTGAGGGCCTCCGGAAAAAGACCCCTACCAAAACTCCGTGTTAAACAATTAAGGAAAGCCAGAGTCACATTAATTCTCTAAAATTATCAAACTAGGAATATAGGCATTCTTCAGTGAGATTAGTTAAAACCAGAAGGCTAAGAGCAACTTGACCTAGAAGTTTGAATACTCCCCAGATAAAAAAAGTATCTCAGCATAGCGTATATTTTCACTGTATCAGTTAGAACATACCATTGTAAGATTTACTTTAGCACCTGCTCAAAGGCCCAGCTTATTCAGGAAGAATTCTGTCTTAAAGCTAAGATTGCATATTAATCAAACAGACAGTGGCTCAGCCCACATTGAAGGCAAGGCAGACAGTCTTGATTAATATGCTTCCAGACAGAAGCTGATATCCTAGAAAAGAATCAAAGCAGTACATTTCTTGTGTTAAGCTAACTTTGAAGAATAACCCACTGATTAAAAACTTAGTATCTCTTCAAAAATAAACATTTTGGGACCATCTGGCCGGTCTGCATCCCTAGCCCTTTGTCTCTCAATTGCCTATAAATCCCCTACACAACGCACCACCCCAGGCTCTCTTGTCCCCTCCTGGCATGAGCCAGGAGCTCTGTCTTCTCACTTCATCTCTCAATAAAAGCCTCTCCCTGGCTTTCCTACCTTGAGTGTTTGCTAAGTTCATTCTTTGACTCCACAAACAAGAACCGTGCCCCCCCCCCCCCCACCCACTGGCATCAAGATGATCATATGGTTTTATCCTTTATTTACTAATGTGTATCACATTGATTGGTTCATGTTGAACCATCCCTGCAAATCCCACTTGATCATGGTATATGATCTTTTTAATGTATTGTTGAATTTAGTTTGCTAATATTTTGTTGAGGATTGTTGTGTCTATGTTTATCAGGGACATTGGCCTCTACATCCCTCTTATAAGGACTCCTGTGATGACATTGGGCCTATGAGGATACCCTCTCATTTCAAGGTCCTTAATTTACTCAGTCTGCAAGGTCTATTTTGTCCTCCAAGGTAGCATGTTCACAGGTTCTCGGGAATAGGACAGACATCTTGGGGACCATTATCTCATCTATTACAAATGGAACTTATTTAAGATGTAAGAAGAAGGTACTTGTCCACTGAGGCAGTTGTGTGAATTTCTAAGTGGCGTGTTGCCCCCAAAATCCTTGTGCCTTAGCACAGCTATTCAGTCCTTTTCACTTGGGCCCTCTGCACACTAGTCTTAGTCATTCACCTCTTAGTGATTCCTCTGGTTTAACAGGCACCTCACTTAAACTGCTGGTACCTTGAATAGTAACCACTCTGCATATTTCACTTTGGACATGCTGCATGAGAGGCAAAGTCATTTATAAATTCATGTCACATTTAAATAAAAGTAATAAATAATACCAAACAAGGCCCCCACTTGTCTACCATGTCATCACTTCCAAGCTTTGCTGCCACATTTCTTTTCTGTAGTAGAAACACTGGAGAAGAGAGACAACCCAGCTTTTCCTATAAATTTTCACATTCTCCCCAGTAAAAGTGTTTCCTAAACTTCAGGCTTGAATATTTCTAGCAACACTCTTTCCAAGCGCAGTCCAGGAACTTGTAATATGCTTGGCCAAGCAGTGTTCGGCAATAACACAAGATTGTGGCATTTAAAGGCAATGGATTGGGAGAAATATTATTTGAATTCAGGAGCTAAAGATATAAGCAGAATTAATTCAGGTTAATCAGGAAGGCCTACTGGGAGGATATAAGTCAAACAAGTTATAAGCCTGAATTAGTTGCGATGATGAGGAATCTTTCACTATTCCTTCTCTATTTCCCTTGCTGATTCCTTCTCCATGTCCATATGTTGGACTTTACAAGACTTGTCCTTAGGCCCTTATCACTGCTTTCTCCATTTCCTTTTCAGAGGTCTCATTCTTTCCAGTGACTTTACCTCCCAAGTGTTTGCTGGCAATTTCCATCTACTCCTGAACTTTTTTCTTAGCTCTAGGTAGTATTTCCAACTGCCAACCTGACATTTACACTTGACTGTCTTTAAGGCTTCTCAAATTAAACATAACCAAAACACAGTACTTCTGACCTATCTTCCCTGCTTCATGCTGTTCAGACTCCCATCATCCTCATTTCAGTAACTGTTGCATTAATCTATTTGCTCATTTGCTTAAATCAGAAACGTGGGAGTCATTCTTGACACTTCACTCAGCCCTTCCAGCCCTCTGCTTCACCCCTTTATCTTTAACCATTGTCAAGTCTTGATTCTAACTCTAAAATAGATGAACAAATCCACCCACTTCTCCAGTGGACACACTGTCAGCATCTAGCTCAGTCAACATTGTCTGGTCACTGAACTACTGCCTCGGGTTCCGAACTCTTCTGCCTCCTGGCTACACTCCACCTCATTTCCTATAAGCTCTGTTTTCTTTCGTGTCACTGTTTCTACCCCTTTCTGTTTCTCCTTTTTTCACTGTTTTCCCTTGCCCTTTCCCACATCTCTTATCTACTCCCCTTTCTGTCACCTCCCCAACCCCATCCATCTCTGTTAAACCATCACTATTTCACTCCCATGCTTCTCTTTCTCCCCCCTCAGAAAGCTCTTTTGAAACCATGAATTAGAGTATGTCTCTCCCTTGGTTAAAACTCTTCCATGGCTTCCCACTGCATTTAGAAAGAATCTACTTCAACATGGCCTTGTGCGATGGGGCTACTACCTTACCTTGTACCCCTTTCCACACATTCTCCATGCTTCAGCCATACTGCCATCTTTCAGTTCTTGCAATGTGCCACATTTTGTTGATTCAGAGGCTGCAAAAATTATCCTTTGTGCATAGAGCTCTTCCCTGGCTAATAACTACCATTCTTCAAATTTATCTTTTTCCTCCAGCAAAACCATTTCTAATCACTCAGTCTAAGTCTAAAGTAGGGCCCTGAGGTTTCCCTCTCTATTCTTCCTTCAAAGCAATTATCAGGATTTAACACTGTATTCATTTGTGTATTTGCTCTTTTCAGTCTTCCCAACTAGTATAATAGGATAGCTCCATAGGGGTTTTCACATTTCTATTATGTTCATCCCAGTGTCTCTTGCTTGTGGTGCCTAGTTCAATAAAATGGGAGACTAAATGCTTGTTGAATAGATGACTGACTGTACACCACATGAAAAAGCATGTAACCTGAAAAGTGATATCGCCACAGAAATGAGCAAAACTGACAGGGAGGAGAGTGAGGACACAGGCTGAGTGAAGCAAAGAGCCTGTGTTAAATATGTTCTTGATGACCTTTTATTCTGTCCAAGAGTATTGTGAATCACAAATTCTTATTAGTGAATTCTCACAATTATGATGTGGGTATTTTAAAACTTTTACTTTCATTTATAGCTATATTTATTTTTCTGTTAGTAAAAGAAGTTTTCCATATTATATTTAAAGATTTCTGTGCATTATTAGCCTTTTCTTATCTTTTTAATTTGATAAATTAAGTGAATTATAATTATATCATAAAATTAATCATAGCGGCTCATTTATAGTTAAGTACTACCTATGTGTCAGGCACTTTAAATGTATTATCTCATTTAATATTTGCAGCAACCATACAAGGGAGGCAGTGATATGCCATTTTATAGATGAGAGCACTGAGGCTCAGACAACTTAACTATCCCAAGGTCATATAAGCTGTATATGCTGGAGCTAGAATTCAAACCAGATGTGTCTGCTGTTTTCCACTACCACAGTGGTATCTTCATGGTAACGTATTTTAGTACACGTTTTAGAAAATGAAATACATTTGGTATGTCCATAGCATTGCTATATTTTCTCTTCTACACAATTAGATAATGTTTAACTCAAAATTTTAAAGGTGAGAAAAAATTTTTTTCCTGACCAAATCAAAGATTATATCTTCAACTGGTTTTCTAAATGAACCATTAAAATATGATGAAATGTTTTTTGACAAACAGAAAGGCATGCAGGCCAGTATGATAACACCTGTGTTCTCACTACTTATCTTGAAATAAAATCTTACAGTTGAAAGGCCTCTTTGCATTCCTTTCCAGTCTTATATTCCTCCCTTTCCTCAGAGGTAAACACTATCCCGACTTTGTATCTTGGCAACATTCTGCAGGCTGAGTGCAGTGGCAGTTAATGTTTTTTTTTTTTTTAAGAAACTTATTTCTTTGCTGTCTTGCCAATTTCTTCCAAACTGGCCCCCAGTTTGTACCAGGTTTGAGCTATGCCACCATGTGCTTTCCCTGTGGTATCTTATAGTGTGGGTGAAGAATAAAAATGTACTGTTTCAGATCCTACAGCTATGGGACAAAAGATCAGTTCAATAGGTTGGCTTTTTTTTTTATCATTATCTGAAGTCAAATTGGTATCAAGAGCCTTACCACAAACGATCTGGAGGACCTCAAGACTGAAACTGTTAAGATAAGTCCTTTAGGCCCCAGTCCTGTTCAAGTTTCAGATGGATGAGTGCCTTCTAGGTTTCTGTCTTCTGCATATTTTCAGAAGTTAAGTGTTCTTCACTTGTGATCTCTGCATAAACTCCTTATCTTGTGAATGATTCCCGGCAGGGTCATTATGGACGTGGTCACATGAGAGGTCTTTTTGCCCAAATCTAAGGGAAAAGACATCCTCAAGTTGGTAAAGAATTGAAAGAGGCTTCTCCAAAAAGACAGAAAGACAAAAACAACAAAATAAAGCAAGTAAATTGCTAATTAAGATGCAGCTCCATAAATGAAGTGTTGCTGATTCAGTATAATCATTTATGTGGGGAAAACCAAGAGACTGAGACTTTTCGGGAAAGGTAGAAACGAGGAAAATAGGTAATGAAATGAGTGAGAAGCAAGAATTGTAATTGTGGTACAGATTAGGGGTGGAGCTGACTATAGAAGGGAAGCAGCTCTTCGGATTGAATGCCTGAGATGCAGAAAGGGCTTAGAAAGAGAATAGTAAGTGACAAGAAAGTATCACTAACTGGCTTTTAGTATCTGGGACAAAATGAGTTCTCATTAATGAGCTGATGATTCACGAATATAATCTCAACAGTTTTTAAAGGTTTCCCAATAAAAGCATGTACTTGTGTACATATATGATGGTTTTCACATATGAAGATACATTATAACTTATCTGAGTCCTATTTTATTAAGGAATTTCTTTTTAAAGACAATCCAGATGGTTGTATTTTTGTAATTACAAATCAATGGCTCAAAAAAATAATAAAAGACTCTTCTGCTAAAGTTAAAGTAACTGAAGGTTGTGCACAAATTCTTCATTTCTTTCATAAAAATAATTTTGTTGGATTTTCCATAAAAAGTGCAACTACTGAACATTCTTGTGCTGGCTTCTTTGTGAGTGTGTCACTGTTCTTGATTTGCACACGCCTTATAATTTAGGCCTTCTTTTGTTTTGGGTTGGCAGTTCCAACTGTTAAAGCTCTTGACTGATTATGTGGGACTCCCCATTTTAATGGGAACAGCCTCTTTGCTGCATTTTTCAAAAATGGTCTCGGAAGCTTCTTACTGTGGGTCTTTGTTGGGGACAAAGGATTATTTATGCTAAAGGAAAATGTATTCCCCACTGAATTAGCTCGTGGGAAGCATAACAAGCTCATTATTAATGCTCAGTTGTACTTTGGCCTTTTGCTATGGTAGGGAGAAGGAAAAATGACATCAAAAAGGACATTCTGCTATCCTTTGCCTTCCCGCAAAGAAAATGTGATGTAATATTAGACTTCTCTGTTAGGTTTACTTCAAGTTCAACTTTGGTACCAGCAGAAATTGTTCCTGAAAGGAAAGCAGTGTGTATAGTTGACACTGTGTATGAGGTATGTTTGGTATAACTTAGAGGGGAAAACAACTTTTCATTGGAAATTATAGACCTATAAACTACTTCTATTTTTTCTTAGCATATTTTAATGGTAATGTACAATAAAAAATAGACTAGCATATTATGCTGCCTTAAGCTATCAAAAATCCTAGGTTTTATATAGTCTATATTATTCTGAATGTTTTAAAACTCTTCTTTTCTCTCTGAAAATACATTAAAGAATTATGTTTACCTAACTTAAAAGTTTTTTTCTTGTAGATTTCAAGAATAGTACTTTGGAGTTAAAATTGCTGTACCTTTTGTGTTTTGTCTTCAGCACCTTATGGAGAAAATAAACATGAAAAATTATTATAGAAATGCATAGAATATTGTTTCATTGTTAAAATTGATGTTTATCTTTATTACCTTGTCTTCTGGCAGAAGAAGCTTATGATTAAGCTTGTGAATTTATACAAAGTCCGGATGAATTTATATGATCTTGCAAAGATGAGATGAGAGATACTTGGCTTTTAGTATCAGTTGCTGTGATATTTTTACTTGCATTAGATATACATTACGTTTACAGAGGAAAATTCTGGGGGACTTTCATACAAGCTAATTTATTGTTAATTTTGTTTTAGCCAGATGCTTTAAGAATTACTTTGATGTTAGTGCCAGAAACTATATACTAAATGTATTCCAGGTTTTCTTCTTTCAGATTTGTGAAGTGAGAAACTGAAACTTGTTACTAAATTCTCCTATACTGAAACTCTTCTGATTAGAAGAAAACATTTTAGGTTTTCAGTCAAATACGAAAGTAAAGCAGATTCCTTGTGACTTTAGGGTTTGGGGAATAGGAAAGCTACCACTGTTTGCATATTAATGTTTTGTTTTATTTTCAGAAAAGCAATTTCATTCCAATATAGATGACCATGCAGCCTGCAATTCAAGTAAGTTTTTCTTGGAAAGATATATATTTTAATTATGAGATTAATGTAATAATAATTAGTAAAATACTAAAACTATCACAAAATGTTTTTATTATACTAGTTTTTTTTAGGCATCAAATTTTAATAACAGCAGTACCTATATTTTGACTTTCTAGTTCTGAAAAGATTTTACCATTAAGCTTTCAGTTATACTGAATATTTGTAAGAATCAGGCATACCTTAGGATTGGTGGATCTTTTTATACAACCCTGGAGAAAGACTTGGAACTCTTCATAGTTTTCCTCTCATTAAAATTTAGTATACATTTGTAGTTAAGAGACCTTTCAATGAAAACAAATAGAATTTTTTAATTTTAGATAAGTGTGCATGTGATCTGTTGTGCCTATAAAAAAACAGGTATTAAAATTTTAAAAATGTGTGTTAGTTTTTTTTTGGTGGGAAGGAAGCAAAATGGAGATAAGGAGAGAAACCAGAATAACGTCATTTGAATGATTTCCAAGTTGCTATTTGCCATTTTATTCTTATATACTTTTAAGTTTTCTTTCTTTTGATATAAAATAGAACATGATTGAATTCTAACTTAAAGATAAAAATCACCTTGAAGATCTCCTTAGAAAGATGCAGGCAGCTGATGCTAAAATTTGCCTTGGAACATGAGAACTTTTAGAGTCAGTTAGATTTCATTTCTGGTTTTAGTTCTGTCCTCTGGTTGTGAGATTCTAGCAAGATAACCTACCTCTCTGTCTCTGCTTCTTTCCCTCTAATGTGAGGATATTAGCGCTTATTTTTCAGGGCTGTTGTGATGAATCAGTGAGATAACATGAGTGAAGTGACTACTGGAATATATGTTGAGCAGTAGGCATTTCAGAAGTTTGGTTCTATCCTTGGTACACTGAAACTCTTCAGATGTGAAACTGAAGATTATACCCATGTCGTGAAAGTCTTCCCTTTTTTTAAATTAAAAAAGAAGGCTTATCAGAATAACAGTGAGTGATAGCCTAGAGAAGATTATTTATCAAATGTTAAGAACAGCCCTGAAGGTGTCCACTTGTATTCACTCCTATACTATGCAGTTATATCCATGTACAGAATTCTATTTTACTGTTTCCTTCTGGGACTTGGGAGTCCATTGAAGTCTACCAAAAGGTCTTATTCTTCCCCTTTGGGTCCTATGAAAAGCACACTGAGCAGATCTCCTTTATCACTCAAAACGAATTTTTATCTGATTACTTGTATTTGTCCTCTTTTTACCCAAGTTTCAGAAATGTCACCAGTTTCATGTTGGATATTTTCTTGATTCCTTAGAGCATGCTTTTTATCATTGCCACATTGACCATGTTTTTCTCATTTCTACCCTAATGGCCATTAATGTTTTCTTTTTTTTAGACTTTTTTTAAATTGTGAAATGATTATCACAGTAAGTTTAGTTAACATCCTTCAACATACATAGTTACAAATTATTTTTTCTTGCGATATGAACTTTTGAGGTTTTTCCTCTTAACAACTTTTCAATACACAAGAAATTATTGCTCACCATGCAACGAACAAGTTCCAGTACAGTGAACAGGCTCCCACAAGGTGAACCATGCAAGGAACATAGTGAACAAGTTCTCACAAGGTGAACAATGCAAAGGCAATCATATCAGAGAAACTAATTCAGTGACTATAATCAATCAAGTCAACCAAGATTATTCATATGATTTTTATACTTAAATTATAAGTGAATCCCACATTTCCCCCTTTTTTGTTTTAATTGACGCAAATGCATATTCATATATTTGTGGAAGGTACCAGAATAATGATTAGCTGGGCTCGGCCTGTGACATAGCTTGTCACAGGCAATGTCTCTCTCGTCTGGAGGGGTGGGGTTCTATGCCTCACCTCAGTTGGCCCCCACGTTGCTCACCTGAGGTCCCTTGCGACTGTGCCTGTCTCAGGTTGTTCCTCCCATGAGGAATCTTACCCGTCTCTGGCTAACCAGCCATCTCCTGGGACCAAACAGGGAGATAAAATACGAAAGAGAGGACAGCCAGCAGCTATAATTCTGGATAAAATCACAATATACATGATTATTTTCCTGCAGCAAATGCAGGTGGGGAATCAGTATATGATTTCACAAAGTTGTTTAAAAGGAATCACTTATTTCTTGAAGTTAATTCTTGAAAAGTAGCATATGCTTGTATTGGCTTTAAAAGACCAACAATTGCCTTCTGCACACACACTAGGAGAACAGGAATACAAATGCATAACAGTATTAGACCTACAATTATAGGCCATATCCAATGAAACAAAGAAAACCAATTTAACAATCCAGGCATTTGTGAAAACTTACCAATAACATGGTGACTGTTGTCTTTTTGATCTTGAATAGTATGCGAAAAATCAGACAAATTAAAACAACACATCCCTGGAAATTGTTCATATCCCATATGTTCTTTTTTTTTAATCACTTATTCTTTTATTACCTTCTCCTAAGTATTCTTTTTTTTTATAATTTATTTTGGATCATTAATCTACAATTACATGTGCAATATTATGATTATTAAACTACCCCTTCATCAAGTCCCCCCCACCAATCCCATTACAGTCACAGTCCATCAGCGTAGTGAGATGCTATAGAATCACTACTTGTCTTCTCTGAGTTGTACAGCCCTTCCCATGCTCCCCCAACATTACATTTACTAATTGCAATGCCCCTTTTTCCCCCTTGTCCCTCCCTTCCCACCCACCTTCCCCAGTCCCTTTCCCTTTGGTAACTATTAGTCCGTTCTTGGGTTCTGTGAGTCTGCTGCTGTTTTGTTCCTTCAGTTTTTTTCTTTGTTCTTATACTCCACATATGAGTGAAATCATTTGATACTTGTCTTTTTCGGCTTGGCTTATTTCACTGAGCATAATACCCTCTAGCTCCATCCATGTTGTTGCAAATGGTAGGATTTGTTTTCTTCTTATGGCTGAATAATATTCCATTGTGTATATGTACCACATCTTCTTTATCCATTCATCTACTGATGGACACTTAGGTTGCTTCCATTTCTTGGCTATTGTAAATAGTGCTGCGATAAACATAGGGGTGCATCAATCTTTTTCAAACTGGGCTGCTGTATTCTTAGGGTAAATTCCTAGGAGTGGAATTCCTGGGTCAAATGGTATTTCTATTTTGAGTTTTTTGAGGAACCTCCATACTGCTTTCCACAATGGTTGAACTAATTTGCAGTCCCACCAGCAGCGTAGGAGGGTTCCCTTTTCTCCACATCCTCGCCAACATTTGTTGTTGTTTGTGTTTTGGATGTTGGCCATCCTCACTTGTGTGAGGTGATATCTCATTGTGGTTTTAATCTGCATTTCTCTGATGATTAGCGATGTGGAGCATCTTTTCATGTGCCTGTTGGCCATCTGAATTTCTTCTTTAGAGAATTGTCTATTCATGTCCTCTGCCCATTTCTTAATTGGATTATTTGCTTTTTGTTTGTTAAGGTGAGTGAGTTCTTTATATATTTTGGATGTCAACCCCTTATCGGATACGTCATTTATGAATATATTCTCCCATACTGTAGGATGTCTTTTTGTTCTACTGATGGTGTCCTTTGCTGTACAGAAGCTTTTCAGCTTGGTATAGTCCCACTTGTTCATTTTTACTTTTGTTTGCCTTGCCCAGGGAGATATGTTCATGAAGTCGCTCATGTTTATGTCCAAGAGATTTTTGCCTATGTTTTTTTCTAAGAGTTTTATGGTTTCATGACTTACATTCAGGTCTTTGATCCACCTTGAGTTTACCTTTGTGTATGGGGCTAGACAGTAGTCCAGTTTCATTCTCTTACATGTAGCTGTCCAGTTTTTCCAACACCAGCTGCTGAAGAGGCTGTCATCTCCCCATTGTATATCCAAGGCTCCTTTATCAAATATTAATTGACTGTATATGTTTGGGTTAATGTTTGGATTTTCTATTCTGTTCCACTGGTCTGTGGGTCTGTTTTTGTGCCAATACCAAATTGTCTTGATTACTGTGGCTTTGTAGTAGAGCTTGAAGTCAGGGAGTGTAATTCCCCCTGTTTTATTCCTCCTTCTCAGGATTGCTTTGGCTGTTTGGGGTCTTTTGTGGTTCCATATGAATTTTAGAATTATTTGTTCCAGTTCATTGAAGAAAGCTGTTGGTAGTTTGATAGGGATTGCATTGAATCTGTAGATTGCTTTAGGTAGTATAGCCATTTTGACAATATTTATTGTTCTTAGCCAAGAGCATGGGATGCATTTCCATTTGTTAGTGTCCTCTTTAATTTCTCTTAGGAATGTCTTGTAGTTTTCAGAGTACAGGTCTTTCACTTCCTTCGTTTGGTTTATTCCTAGGTATTTTATTCTTTTTGATGCAATTGTGAATGGAATTGTTTTTCTGATTTCTCCTTCTGTTAGTTCATCATTAGTGTATAGGAAAGCAACAGATTTCTGTGTGTTAATTTTGTATCCTGCAACTTTGCTGAATTCAGATATTAGTTGTAGTAGTTTTGGAGTGGAGTCTTTAGAGTTTTTTATGTACAATATCATGTCATCTGCAAATAGTGACAATTTGACTTCTTCTTTCCCAGTCTGGATGCCTTGTATGTCTTTGTGTTTTCTGATTGCCGTGGCTAGGACCTCCAGTACTATGTTGAATAACAGTGGAGAGAGTGGGCATCCCTGTCTTGTGCCCAATCTTAGATGAAAAGCTTTCAGCGTCTCGCTGTTAAGTATGATGTTAGCTGTGGGTTTGTCATATATGGCCTTTATGATGTTGAGGTACTTGCCCTCTATACCCATTTTCTTGAGAGTTTTAATAATGAATGGATGCTGAATTTTGTCAAATGCTTTTTCAGCATCTATGGAGGTGATCATGTGGTTTTTGTTCTTCTTTTTGTTGATGTGGTGGATGATGTTGATGGATTTTCGAATGTTGTACCATCCTTGCATCCCTGGGATGAATCCCACTTGATCATGGTGTATGATCCTCTTGATGTATTTTTGAATTCGGTTTGCTAATATTTTGTTGAGTATTTTTGCGTCTACGTTCATCAGGGATATTGGTCTGTAATTTTCTTTTTTGGTGAGGTCTTTGCCTGGTTTTGGTATTAGAGTGATGCTGGCTTCAT
The DNA here is from genome assembly GCA_032199065.1 of Smutsia gigantea. Classification (NCBI taxonomy): domain Eukaryota; kingdom Metazoa; phylum Chordata; class Mammalia; order Pholidota; family Manidae; genus Smutsia; species Smutsia gigantea. The sequence goes on along the minus strand of JAVSCE010017767.1, from coordinate 44,085 downwards.
TGAATGAGTTTGGAAGTATTCCCTCCTCTTCTATTTTTTGAAAAACTTTAAGGAGAAAGGGTGTTATTTCCTCTCTGTATGTCTGGTAGAATTCAGAGGTGAATCCATCTGGTCCAGGGGTTTTGTTCTTGGGTAGTTTTTTGATTATCGATTCAATTTCATTGCTGGTGATTGGTCTGTTTAGTTTTTCTGTTTCTTGCTTGGTCAGTCTTGGAAGGTATATTTTTCTAAGAAGTCGTCCATTTCTTCTATGTTTTCCAGCTTGTTAGCACATTAATGTTTTCTTAACTTGGTTATTTTTTTCATAGTTTGGTCTTATACTTCCAGGAAACCTTCTTTGGTATATATTCCATAGATCAATCTTTAAAAAAATTTTTTTATTAAGGTATTATTGATATACAATCTTATGAGCGTTTCACATGAGCAACATTATGGTTATAACATTCACCCATATTATCAAGTACCCCCACAACCACACCCATTGCACTCACTGTCCATCAGCATAGTAAGATGTTATAGAGTCACTACTTACCTTCTCTGTGCTATTCTGCCTTCCCCGTGACCCCCCTACATTATGTATGCTAATCCCCTCCTCCCTCCCTCTCCACCCACTCTCCTCCACACCTCCTGTTTGGTAACTGCTAGACCCTTCTTGGAGTCTGTGAGTCTGCTGCTGTTTTGTTTCTTCAGTTTTCCATTGTTGTTATACTCCACAAATGAGGGAAATCATTTGGTACTTGAATTTCTCCGCCTGGCTTCTTTCACTGAGCATAACAGCCTCTAGATCCATCCATGTTGTTGCAAATGGTAGGATTTATTTCTTATGGCTGAATTATATTCCATTGTGTATATGTACCACATCGTTACCCATTCACTTATTGATGGACACTTAGGTTGCTTCCATATCTCATCTACTGTAAATAGTGCTACAATAAACATAGGTGGGGCATGTGTCTTTTTAAATCTGGGATCTTTTTTTCTTTGCGTAAATTCCTAGGAGTGGAATTCCTGGGTCAATTTTTTAGCTTTTTGAGAACCTCCATATTGCTTTCCACAATGGTTGAGCTAATTTACATTCCCACCAACAATGTAGGAGGGTTTCCCCTTTCTCTGCATCCTCGCCAGCATTTGTTGTGCCTTGTCTTTTCATGTTGGCCATCCTAACTGGTGTGTGTGATACCTCATTGTGGTTTTAATTTGCATTTCCCTGATAATTAGTGATGTGGAGCATCTTTTCATGTGCCTGTTGGACACCTGAACTTCTTTGGAGAAGTGTCTGTTCATATCCTCTGCTCATTTTTTTTTCTTTTTTTGTAGTTTTTATTTTGCAATTTATTATTATTTATTTTGCTATTATTAATATACAATTACATGAGCAACATTACGGTTACTAGATGCCCCCTATTATCAAGTCCCCACCAAATACCCCCATTGCAATCACTATCCATCAGCGTAGAAGGATGTTATAGAATCACTGCTTCTTCTCTGTGTTATACTGCCTTCCCCATATCCCCCTACTGCACCCCCACCCCGGCTACATTATGTGTGCTAATTGTAATAGCCCTTTTCCCCCTTATCCCTCCCTTCCCACCCATCTTCCACAGTTCCTTTCCCTTTGGTAACTGTTAGTCCATTCTTGGGTTTTGTGAATCTGCTGCTGTTTTCTTCTTTCAGTTTTTTCTTTGTTCTTATACTCCACATATGAGTGAAATCATTTGGTACTTGTCTTTCTTTGCCTGGCTTATTTCACTGAGCATAATACCCTCTAGTTCCATCCATGTTGTTGCAAATGGTACGATTTGTTTGCTTCTTATGGCTGAATAATATTCCATTGTGTATATATACCACATCTGCTTTATCCATTCATCTACTGATGGACACTTAGGTTGCTTCCATTTCTTGGCTATTGTAAATAGTGCTGGGTTAAACATAGGGGTGCATTTATCTTTTTCAAACTGGGCTTCTGCATTCTTAGGGTAAATTCCTAGGAGTGGAATTCCTGGGTCAAATGGTATTTCTATTTTGAGTTTTTTGAGGAACCTCCATATTGCTTTCCACAATGGTTGTACTAATTTGCATTCCCACCAGCAGTGTAGGAGGGTTCCCCTTTCTCCACATCCTCACCAACATTTGTTGTTGTTTGTGTTTTGGATGTTGGCCATCCTAACTGGTGTTTGGTGATATCTCATTGTGGTTTTAATCTGCATTTTTCTGATGACTAGTGATGTGGAGCATGTTTTCATGTGCCTGTTGGCCATCTGAATTTCTTCTTTGGAGAAGTGTCTGTTTAGCTCCTCTGCCCATTTTTTAATTGGCTTATATGCTTTTTGTTTGTTGAGGTGCATGAGCTCTTTATATAATTTGGATGTCAACCCCTTATCGGATATGTCCTCTGCCCATTTTTTAATTGGGTTATTTGCTTTTTGGGTGTTGAGGCATGTAAGTTCTTTATATATTTTGGATGTTAACCCCTTGTCGGATATGTCATTTATGAATATATTGTCCCATACTGTAGGATGCCTTTTTGTTCTACTGATGGTGTCCTTTGCTGTACAGAAGCTTTTTAGTTTGATGTAGTCCATGTGTTCATTTTTTATTTTCTTTCCCTTGCCTGAGGACATGTGTTTAGGAAAAAGTTGCTCATGTTTATATTCAAGAGATTTTTGCCTATGTTTTCTTCTAAGTTTTATGGTTTCGTGACTTACATTCAGGTCTTTGATCCATTTTGAGTTTACTTTTGTGTATGGAGTTAGACAATAATCCAGTTTCATTCTTCTACATGTATCTGTCCAGTTTTGCCAATACTAATTGTTGAAGAGGCTGTCATTTCCCTATTGTATATCCATGGCTCCTTTATCATATATTAATTGACCGTATATGCCTGGCTTTATATATGGGATCTCTGGTCTGTTCCATTGGTCTATGGGTCTGTTCTTGTGCCAGTACCAAATTGTCTTGATTACTATGGCTTTGTAGTAATGCTTGAAGTTATGGAGCATAATCCCCCCAGCTTTATTCTTCCTTCTCAGGATTGCTTTGTCTATTTGGGGTCTTTTGTGGTTCCATATGAATTTTAGAACTGTTTGTACTAGTTCATTGAAGAATGCTGTTGGTATTTTGATAGGGATTGCATTGGGTCTATAGATTACTTAAGTAGGATGGCCATTTTTACAATATTAATTCTTCCTTTCCATGAGCATGGAATGTATTTCCATTTATTGGTGTCTTCTTTAATTTCTCTCAAGAGTGTCTTGTAGTTTTCAGGGTATAGGTCTTTCACCTCTTGGTTAGGTTTATTCCTAGGTATTTTATTTGTTTTGATGCAATTGTAAATGGAATTGTTTTCCTGATTTCTTTTTCTGCTAGTTCATCATTAGTATATAGGAATGCAGAAGATTTCTGTGTATTAATTTTGTATCCTGCAACTTTGTTGAGTTCAGTTATTATTAGTTCTTGTAGTTTTGGGATGGATTCTTTAGGATTTTTTTATCTACAATGTCATGTCATCTGCAAACAGTGACAGTTTAACTTCTTCCCTACCAGTCTGAATGCCTTTATTTCTTTTTGTTGTCTAAGGACCTCCAGAACTATGTTGAATAAAAGTGGGGAGAGTGGGCATTCTTTTCTTGTTCCTAATATTAGAGGAAAAACTTTCAGCTTTTTGCTATTAAGTATGCTGTGGGTTTGTTGTATATGGCCTTTATTATGTTGAGGTACTTGCCCTCTATACCTGTTTTGCTGAGAGTTTTTATCATGAATGTGTGTTTAATTTTGTCAAATGCTTTTTCAGCATCTATGGAGATGATCATGTGGTTTTTGTCCTTTTTGTTGATGTGTGATATTTGATGTTGATGGATTTTTTAATATTGTACCATCCTTGCATCCCTAGAATAAATCCTACTTGATCATGATGGATGATCTTTTTGATGTATTTTTGAATTTGGTTTGCTAAAGTTTTGTTGAGGATTTTTGCATCTATGTTCATCAGGGATATTGGTCTGTAATTTTCTTTATTTGTGGTGTGTTTGCCTGGTTTTGGTATTAGAGTGATGCTGGCCTCATAGAATGAGTTTGGAAGTATTTCTTCCTCTTCTACTTTTTGGAAAACTTTAAGGAGGGGTGAGTATTATGTCTTTTCTAGATGTTTGATGAAATTCAGCGGTGAAGCTATCTGGTCCAGGAATTTTGTTCTTAGGTAGTTTTTGATTACCAATCCCAAATCATTGTTTGTAATTGGTCTGTTCAGATTTTCTGTTTCTTCCTGGGTCAGCCTTGGAAGGTTGTATTTTTCTAAAATCTAAAATATTTATTTATTTTCTCAAAGAACCAGGTCCTGGTTTCATTGATTCTTTCTATTGTTTTATTCTTCCTGGGTATTTTTCTTGAAAGTTGTCTGTTTCTTCTAGGTTATCCAATTTGTTAGCATATAGTTTTTCATAGTATTCTCTAATAATTCTTTGTATTTCTGTGGTGTCCTTAGTGGTTTTTCCTTTCATATTTCTGATTCTATTTATGTATGTAGACTTCCTTTGGTAAGTCTAGCTAGGGGTTATGTATTTTCTTTATTTTCTTGAAGAATCAGCTTCTGGTTTCATTGATCCTTTCTATTGCTTTATTCTTTTCAACTTTATTTTTTTCTGCTCTGATCTTTATTATGTCCCTCCTTCTATTGACTTTGGGCCTCATTAGTTCCTCTTTTTCTAGTTTCATTAGTTGTGAGTTTAGACTGTTCATTTGGGATTGTTTTTGCTTTTGTGTGGAGTGTTCTGTAGATTCTGTTAGGTCCATATGTTCTAAAGTGTTGTTCAGTGCCTCTGTGTCCTTACTTATTTTCTGTCTGGTTGATCTTTCCTTTGGAGTGAGTGGTGTGTTGAAGTCTCCTTAAATGAATGCATTGCATTTTATTTCCCCCTTTAATTCTGTTAGTATTTGTTCCACATATGTAGGTGCTCCTATTTTAGGTGCATAGATATTTATAATGGTTCTATCCTCTTGTTGGACTGACCCCTTTATCATTATGTAAGGTCCTCTTTGTCTCTTGTGACTTTCTTTGTTTTGAAGTCTATATTGTCTGATATAAGTACTGCAACTCCTGCTTTTTTCCCCCTATTAGTTCCATGAAATATCTTTCTCCATCCCTTCACTTATAGTCTGTATATGTCTTTGGGTTTGAAGTGAGTCTCTTGTAAGCCGCATATGGATTGGTCTTTTTATCCATTCTGAAACTCTGTGTCTTTTGATTGGTGCATTCAGACCCTTTATGTTTACGGTAATTATAGATAGGTATGTACTTATTGCTGTTGCAGGCTTTAGATTACTGGTTACCAAAGGTTCAAGGGCAGCTTCTTTACTATCTAACAGTCTAACTTAACTTGATTAATACACTATTTCAAACATAGTCTAAAGGTTCTTTTTTTTTTCTCCTTTCTTTTTCTTCGTCCTCCACTCTTTACATATAAGGTGTCATATTCTGTACTCTTTGTGTATCCCTTGACTGACTTTGTGGGTGGTTGATTTTTTATTTGCTTAGTAATTAACTAGTCTATATCCTTTACTGTGGTTTTATTTTCTCTGGTGACAGCTTTTTAGCCTTTGGAGCATTTCCATCTATAGCAGTCCCTCCAAAATACCCTGTGGAATTAGTTTGTGTGAGGTAAATTCTCTCAGTTTTTGCTTATCTGGAAATCGTTTACTCCCTGCTTCAAATTTAAATGATAATCTTGCTGGGTAGAGTATTCTTGGTTGGAGGCCCTCTGTTTCATTGCATTAAATATATCATGCCACACCCTTCTGGCCTGTAAGGTTTCTGTTGAGAAGTCTGAAGATAGCCTGATGGGTTTTCTGTTGTATGTGATCTTTTATCTCTTTGGCTGCTTTTAATACTCTGTCCTTGTCCTTGATCTTTGCCATTTTCATTATTATATGTTTTGGTGTTTTATTTGTTGGGTTCCTTATGTTGGGAGATCTGTGCATTCCCATGGCCTGAGAGACTATTTCCTTCCCCAGATTGAGGAAATTTTCAGCAATTATTTACTCAGAAAGACCTTCTATCCCTTTTTCTCTCTCTTCTTCCAGTACCCCTATAATGCGAATATTGTTCTGTTTGGTTTGGTCTCATAGTTCTCTTATTAATTTTTCATTCCTAGAGATCCTTTTTTCTCTCTGTGCCTTACCTTCTTTGTATTGCTGTTCTCTAATTTCTATTTCATTTACTGTCTCCTCTTCCTCATCTAATCTGCTTTTAAATCCCTCCATTGTATGTTTCATTTCAGATACTGTATTTTTCAGTTTCTATCTCTTTTTTAATGTCCTCTTTAATATCTTTAATATTTTTCTGTAGCTCCATGAGCCTTTTTATGATTTTCATTTTGAAATCTTTATCAAGTATATTGGTGATTTCAGTTTTACTTAGCCCTCTTTCTGATGTTTGAGGGATTTTGGTTTGTACCAGATTCTTTGGCCATTTCATATTTCTAATAATTACTATGGAATAATAACTTTGTATAGGTGGCACCCTCTAGTGCCCAGAAGCTCTACCCTCTGGAGCTGCCCACACCTGGAGTGATGGCATGGGTCACAGGCCAGTGGCTCCAGTACCTGCTGGGAAGAAGGAGCTCTTTCCTGCTTCCCGGCTGCAGTGCGTGCCTCCACTGTTTGGGGTAGTGGGCTGAGCGTGCCTGGAGGAGCCTTTATGCTACTCCCCTGGAGCTGCCTTAGGCAGGGCACTCTCTCGGTGGCCTGGCACAATGGCATGGGCAGGAGGTTTGCGAGACATTGCTGGCTGGAAGGAAGGAGCGGCAGGCTGCATATCGCAGTGGGGTGCCTTGGTGCACGTTGCCAGCCAGCGGTTGGAGCTCCTGAAGCTCCTGAGAGTTCCCAACCTGCTGGGCTGAGTGTGCCAGGATGATTTTGTCCACCTGTCCTTGCTCCTGAGCAGCAAGCTCTGTGTAGTCCTTGCCCCTTTAGTGCGCCTTTTGCTGTTGGGAAGTCTCTCAAAGTGCCCGCCTTTCTCTTGTCCCAGATGGCCAGTTGTGGGTACTTGTTCTCTACAAGAGGCTAGAATCTCAGTCTCTCAGTTATTCTGTCTGTCTTTCCTTTCCAACCCCACTAATATCCAGAGCACCATGTAATGTGGGTTCATGTTCCCAGAGCAGATCCCCAGGGGTGGGTGTCAACAGTCCTGGGCTTCTACTCCCTTCCTGCTCTGTTTTTCTTCCTCCTGCCTGTGAGCTGGCGTGGGGGGAGGGCTTGAGTCCCACCAGATTGCGACTTTGCTACTTTACCCTTTTCCATGAGGTCTTCTTTTTTCCCCAGATGTAGGCAGTCTGTTGCTGTCCTCTTTCTGGTCGCTCTTTCAGGATTAATTGTATTTGCTGTATTTTTGTGTTATATGTGTTTTGGGAAGGAAGTTTCTGCCTCACTTCTTACTCAGCCTTCTCTTCTTCATCTCCTTCTTCACAGGTCAATCTTTATTGATTCTTCTCTGAGAGCACCCTTGACATACCTAATGGAAGTTTTTGCTTCTCTCCCTCATGAATGTGATAACTTCCTAGGGTTTTTACCTCTTTTTTTTACTGACTATATTAGACAGCTACTTAGTTTTTCATGAGTGCCATGCAGGAAGAAGACATCAATAGATAGCTGTTATCAGTTAGTTTCTTATTAATTTAGTACATTGAGATCTTTAACCTTTTTTTATGTCCCTCATCTGATTAGTGAATAAACATCAGTCTAAAGATCAATGAACAGTAGTTCCTAATCTGTTTTCGGTCATAGTCCCTTTTAAGAATGACAAAAGCTATGAACTCTCTCAGAAAAGGCCCATTTGTACATGGACATAAAATTTTGCCTAAATGCAAATTAAGTTTATGTACCTACTCAAGTTCATCTGTAGACTGCCTATGGATTAAGAATATCTGCAATATGCTACTTTCAGCATGATTGAGAACAACCTTTATACAGGCAGTTTATATTACTAACCTCTAACTTATAACAATGTTAATATGGTATTCACTAGCCCATGTTATTATAGTCTTCTGCATGCAATAATAGGAAAATCCAAGTATTCTTCTTAATGTGGCATTCTCCTTAGAATGACTTTTGTTAATGTTGGCTTCTCCATTTTTCAGACATGATCTTTTCAAAACCACCCTCCTAACTAAATGCATATTGTTGCTTGACATACATTAGCATTGGCTCTGCCTTTTTTCAGCTTGGCCATATGGTTAAAGGAAAATAACATTTTGTGGACTGTAAAATACCCCTGATTGTAAGATGCATCATGATTTTGATAGTACAAGGAGTCATTTGCTAATATCTGTTCCTCAATTATTCAAAAAATATTTTTGCTCAAATATCATGTTCTAAGTTTTATATTGAGTCTTAGGATTAAAAACAGAAATAAGACATGCTAATTAGGGGAATATTTAGATAGTAATTCTTTGCTATAATCCATTTGAAATAATTTTAAGGGAATTCAGAAAAATAAATAACATCTTGACTTTTTCCTAAAATTTTATGGGATCCTCATATGTATAGGAGTTCATTCCCCAATCTCTACCCTCAGTTCCTGAAATAATGTCCTTCAAATAACTGATGTTTGTCTTTGACTGGATACAGTTTTGCTACCCCTACTAGCATCTTGTAATATATATTCATTTTCTATCTTTGCCTTTAGGATTTTTTTTTATGTGTTTGTTCTCATCATAGGATGCTGAATGCAGCTTTTTTTTTTTCCTCCAAAGTTTGGATTAACGATGTTGTTACGGTTTTTGCTTAGGTGGTAAGACTTGCCTCAACTAAACCTCAGTAAGTTTAATATATTTTAGGGGGAAATTTTCTACATTTAAAAATAAAGACAAGACTACATTCATTTGGTATTGCCTGTACTTACAGGCCACATTCAAGTTGTCCTATTAATGTCCAATTCAGAATCACATGTTGCATTTAGCTGTCATATCCCTTATTCATTATCATTCTGGACAGTGTCTCAGTCTTTCTTTAGAAATCTTGACACTTTTCATTGCTTGCAGAGTATTCCTCTATTTGGATTTGCACGATGTTTCCTCATGATTAGATCCATTGTGCACCTTTGGCAGGACTATCACAGAGGGGTGCTGGCTTGTCTTATTGCAACCTGTCAAGTGTCATGTGAGTTTGATTTGTCCCACTGTTGATGGTGTTCACCTTTGTCACTTGGTTAAGTTACTATCTGTCAAGTTTCTCTACTGTAGAATTATTCTTTTTTCCCTTTGTAATAAGTATTTTGTAGGGAATACTTTGAAAATATATAAAAATTCCATTCCTCATCAAAATTCCAGTTTATTCAATTTATTTTTATCTATATGGACTCATACTTGTCTATTTTATTCAGTGTGTTACAATCAAGTTATATCACGGTGTTGGTGTTCAATTTTCTCTCAGTGTAGCTAGTAGAAATCTCTTCAAGCTGACTTCTGTGTCCTTTTGGCATGTCCCCATCATCTTTGAGCAGTTCTTTGTTTCCCGGTAAAAGATATTCCAGCCTAGCACCAAAGGATGCATTCTAGTTTTCTCTCATTCCATAATTGTACCTCCCTTCTTTGGCAGAGAGAAACCTGGCTCCCATCTGACAAGTCCCCCAGTATGTAACCCATCTCCCATCATTGCTGCCACTTCCTCCCTGTCTTGATGCCTTTTCCACCTCACTTGGACTCCGACACCCTGCAGGGGATGTTCTCCCATTGTCCCCGGAGGACACCCTCCTTATCTTATTCCGTGTCTGACATCACGCACAAGGCTGGACCCGTGTGTGGACCTCTTCACCTCACTGAGGCTCTGACCTTCCATTTTAAGCTACTCTCTTGTGTGAGAACCCTCTTCACTTCACTTGGACTCTAATAACTTTTCCTGAACTGAGAATTAATAGTCTTTTTTCTAAACAGTCTTATATTAAAGCATATCTAAATGTATTTCAAGTTTTTCCAAATGTTAGTTTGATAGTAGGTTTATGTCACTTTTAATTCTAAACCAGGGATTAGACAGGTAGTAAATATTTTTGGTTTTGTGAGTCAATAGGCAAAATGGAGGCTATTATGTATACTTATATAACAACCATTTTAAAATGTAAAGACCATTCTTAGTTTGTGGGCCATGCAAAATCAGGTGACAGGCATATTATTTATAATTTTTGTTAAAAGACAACACTTACTATGATTTAAAATTTACAAAATGCCATTTATGCATTCATCCATTATTCAACAAAGATTGCTAAGCCCAATGCTAGATGCTACAAAGATGTATCTTGTAAGGCTGTAACATTAACCCATTTTATAGCCAGGATGCTGAGGTTCTGGTCAAGAAACTTTTAAAACTTATCTAACAAGTGGAGGAAAAATATTATTTGTTGACTTATCTTCTTGTTTATCAAGTTATTGGTTATCAAGTTCATTGGTTAGTGATTCATTTACATTTAACATAGTATTGAATATTGAAAATATCTCAAATACATAGACTAATACTAGTTTAGTTTGCTTCTAGTTTATAAACTTTTTGTGAGCTGCTGCAGTTTTCTATGTATGTATGTTATATATGGTCTATAAGTCACCCTTTAAATACAGACGTGGGTTATGCTGACTTTTAAGGTTGTGTCCACTTCCTTGGTTGGTGTTTTTTCTAGGTGTGGTTTGGAGAAGACCTGCCTCTAAGTCCACGGAGTCCTCTGACCCCCAGACACGGGCCAGGCTTGGCTGATGTTTGTCAGTATGATGAGTGGATAGCTGTGAGGCATGAAGCCACCCTGTTGCCCATGCAGGAAGATCTGTCCATTTGGTTATCTGGTTTATTAGGTAAGGCTTGAAAGATACTCAATGTTGTATTCTTTTTTAGTCAGTGAATATTTATTAAGAATCTTACTCTTTTTCAAGGAATGATTGTTCCAGAGGCCAGGGATGCTTAAGTGAATGAAATATATGATGTCTTTTATTCTCACCAAGCTTACATTCTAGTTGGGGAGATACTTCAAATCACCCTGATTCTTAGAGTTTGAATAATAAGAAAGTTTGAGGCTTAATGGAAGAGGTCAGTGGTAAGCTTTGAATAATCAACATTCTCATTGTTAATGTTAAAATATCTCTTTCTTTTTTTTAAAGTACATGGATCTAATTTGGGGCTTGTATTTTACTGATTTTTCACCCTTAATCTTGTATAAGTCATGAAATTCTGAGTGGAATATGTACTGTAATTAGAATGATTACTATATCTGAGGCCTTGAGGGGCAGAGGCATATGAAACTTAGGTGAAAGTGTAAGTTTGGAGAATGACATCATACTTCTTTACTCAGTTAGAGAATATGAGTGCTCTGAGCTTTCTCCCCAGAAAAATTCTTTATATATAGATCTTCATGTAGCATTCTAAAGTTTTCATGAAAAGGAGTATATAATAGCCTTCCCAAGATAATTAAAAGTACATGAAACACTCACTCCAATTATCTCACATTAATTTGATGATTTGGATAATTTTTTTAAAAGTTATGTAAGTTTATTATGCTTCTAAAGAAAAGATTTTAGAGGTTGGTATTCCCTGGGTGTTTGTTATGTTATTATCTTTAATTTTTAAATTTCAACAAAGTCCATCTTGTTTACAGAGAATCTTTCTTATGCAAGCAGTAGTAAATGTACAGTGAATCACATTTTAACCTTAACAATGAATATTAAAATGCAAAATACTTCGCCCTTTTTAAAATGAAACAGAATAGATGTCATTTTATTTTTTCTGTACTTCTGTCACAGATAGTTATTTTTGTTTCAGTTGTCTTTCATTTAATTTGACACTGTCTGCTGTTTTAAGTATATTCACTTATAAGAGTGAATATACTTGGAGTCTGATCTAATATTTGTCTAGTGTTTTAGCTGTGATCTGATTACATTTAATTAAATTTTACCATATTTGTTTGAAGTTACTCTCTCTAGAAGAAACTTAACTTTGAAACATACTTTTAGGTATTGAGGTTAAGGCAGAAAGATTATTGGAAGAACTTGATAATGGAGTACTGTTATGCCAACTGATTGATGTTCTTCAAAACATGGTGAAAACATGCAACTCTGAAGAACCAGGGGTAAGAAAATGTTTGACAGTAGCGACTTAGTGTTTTTGAGCCTCTAAAATATTCTCACTTGGAAAATGGTGATGACATTTACCTTGTAGGATTTATTTGTGAGGATTCAGCGAAATTAAATGAGATACTATATAGTGTTTAGCTTAGTACCTCATGCATAGTAAGTGTCCAGTAGCTAGCTCTTCTTGAGAATAATAATAATGCTTTCCCAACAGGATTGTTGTGAGAGTTAAATGAGAAAAGAGCTTATGGTAGTTCCTAGCACACTGGTGCCATTATGATTTTCATTGTCATCATCATCACTTTTTACTCCCCATGTATTGTCTTGGTGGTATGTTCTATAAATATTGGTTGAATAAATAATAATTTTTTTAGACAGCTTTTCTCTGTTGACCCCGAAGTCCTGATTTGAAGTAGATAAGGTTTTCTCTCTTTTCATCAAACATGGGTGTTTTCACTGATGTGAACTGGGGTCTGTGGGTATGGGTTCTGACCCTTCACACAGTGTGTTAGTGGAAAAATAAAGTGGTATCATCTTTTTAGGGGACAGTGAGTGATATATATCACCTTGAAAATAAAGCACATACTTGATAAATAGCATAATTCTACCCAGGAATTTAAGAAAATAACCAGAAATTCACAAAAATGATTGTGAAAAAAAGTTAAGAATAACTTAAATGCTCATCAATCGAGAAGTTGAAAATTAATTATGGTACCTACAAAGAGTGGAATAATACCTATTCATTAGAAATGACTATTTTAATCTGTGTTATTTTTTTACCCCCAAAGATGCCTACAGCCTGCTGTTCAGTGTGCAGGTGTTCATACACACACAAATCAGGTTGAGGTTGCAGACTACCGTGTTTATGTGACAGTCTGTAGGTACAGATGTGTATACACTTGTGCATAGTCATGTCTTTGAAGTGTGTGGGTGGGAAATTTTCAGCTGTTCCTAACCGTCTTTATATTAGGCTGTATTGTTTGTTTGCAATGATCACATACTCTGAATACAATTAGAAAAACTCACAAGGTAATTTTAATTCTGGAAAATAATAGCAACAAGAAGGATGTATAAGGAACTGGTAATGGTGGTTATCTCCAAGCATAGAGAGGATAGAGAGGAACCGAGTGGGAGAGGTGAGAGAAAGACTTATGTCCTCAGTGCCTATTGTATCTTTAAAAATCCTATACCTTAATTGCTTATTCAAGTAAAAATTTAAAACAAAACAAAAACCCCTCAGCCTCAACAAGATTACCTAAATAGTTTTGGTTCAGATAGCTTAAAAATTAGTATTCTGTAAAATGTAGCCCATCAGTTTTAAAAAATTTGAATTAAGACTGGGCTACTATTTCCTTCTTTGATAGTCTCTTTGAGAAACTCAGCACCATATTTATGAATCTGCAAATAAGGAAGTAAGCAAAAATGAGTATGTCTGTTAACCTTTAACAGCAATAATTTTGTGTTTGCCTTGAAGAATGTATGGAAAGATACTATAGAGGCGTGTTTTGGAATTATTAGAGATGTCATTTTTTACTTTAAGATTCTTGTGTCATTTTAAATGGAAAGACGGTAGAGATGCTTGATCCTACTGCTAATTTTGACCAGATTGTTATCCTAGGAATAATTTTCTGGAATATAATTGAAGGAAAGTAAAATAAAATAATTTTTGAAGATACCTTTAGTTGGGTACCTTTTAGTTATTTCAATGCCTTGAACATTTATTTAGTAATATTAGATTATCCAATGAAAATGTTCTTGATGCATTTTTGAAGTTATTCTTGTTTTTTCCAGAATTTTCCAATGAGAAAAGTGCCCTGTAAGAAAGATGCTGCCTCAGGTTCATTCTTTGCTAGAGACAATACTGCGAACTTCCTTCACTGGTGTAGGCACATTGGAGTGGATGAGACTTACCTCTTTGAGTCTGAAGGTTTAGGTTAGTGTCATTGTCAATTTGTGTTTAACGTTTATTAGGTTATTTTTGTATGCTTTCTTATTTTTCTTCCCAAATAAGGACTCAAATACATGATTTTTTAGAAAAATTTATATCTCATTTTCTTAGAAAAATTTATAGTTTAAATATATGTGAAACAGTTGGAGAATCAGAATCTAAATAATACATATTAAGTTTTCCATTTATAGTTAAAGATCTTGTATCACTAGAGTATTCTGGAAATATTTCACTTCCTGAATGAGTTGGCCAAGGAATGGTTCTGGCTAATGCTTTTAACCAATTACTGTTTTCATCAAGAATTACTCTACCAAGTCTAAATTACTAGCAATTCTCTTTAACTGGATAATTACAGAAATAATAGAAGACCAAATGATGTATGCTCATGGTGTTTAGATTTACTTTATAAACAGCACTTGCCAACCTAATTATCTGAATGGATCAATATTTTTGACAATTCATTTTAAAAAGTCATGCTGTACTGAAGAATTATTGACATATTTTCTCATTTCCTTTAAGTCAACAGAAGCATCTGTGCAGTGACTACAGTGGAAGCTACCTAAGTTTTAGACTATATTTATATGTATGTCTCCTCAAAGCACTCATATATATATAGATAGATAGGTAGATAGATAGATAGATACCTATGTGTGTGCATGCCCACACACAGAACTTCCCAGTGTTTTGAAACAGCAGCATGCCAGGGGCGGAACTTGTGGGGGTAGTAGTCCGCCCTGATAGAGAGAAGTATTTTGTCACTGACATTGTTTAGAATTACTGGTTCACGGTGACAATAAAAAGCAAACTGACTTTCGTTGGTTTACTACTGTTTTAAAATTCTGACCTGACCGTGCACATCCTTGTTGCCTGCCCGCAAGGTAGGCTGCTCCCAAGGCCACCTGTTCGGTGCGCCTCCAGATGGTCCCGTCCAGTGCTGCTCAGCCACAGCACGTGATGGGTTACTGTTTCATCCCCCATTTTGCACCTTGCTTCAATCCAGGTGTGCTGATTGTCAGTGAAAATGTGCCTGATTTAATGGCAGTTACAGCTTCTAGAGATCGAGGGGAAGAGGAAATGCTTTGAATTCTCTATAGTTTCCAGTTTACTATTTTTGAAAGGATATAAAATTGTTGTTCATCTTATTTTCAGTAAAAGACATCTTCTGTTGGTCCTGAAGGTCAGTATAGGGCTAAATAAAGCACTGTCAATAACATTAATTCATTTCTAGGCATTGAACTGATGTGCTAATATTTTTACCCTCTAAAGGTCTCAGAGGTAAGTCTCTTAATTTTTTACATTTTGCTAGAAACTCAAAGTTTTATTTAAAAAACCAAATACACAATTTTAAGGTACTTCTAAGTGTGTAGAGAAACAAGTTTAATAAAAACTTCAGGATAAATTCTTTTTGGTATGAATTTTAAAGTGAAATATAGGTCTTTTGATTACTTTGGAAAAATATATCTTTGTGCTTGGGTTATGTAATAGATACAATTCATAAATAAATCAAAGAACAATTGAAATTTCCACTGGGGGAATCACTGTACACACAGTTCATCACACATACCATTCATATATTAGGGGTGGGCTTTCCTAGAGCTTTTAACTCTAGGGACAGGAACAGAAAGGTACATGATCCACAACTACCGTATTGGTCCATTTAGCACACATTCTTATGATCAAGGTTTTTCTGGAGTTTTTGGTTGGTTGGTTGTTTTTTTAAGGATCTCTGAATTTTAGACTTAGCACTGAGGATCCTTTAAAATTTATAAAACATTAATTTTTTCTGTGCTAAAATACATAGAACAAAAATTACCATCTGTGTTGCCATGAACATAGGATGTTTTTCCACTTATTTGTATCTTCTTTAATTTCTTTCAACAATGTTCTGTGATTTTCAGTGTACCAGTCTAACAATTCTTTGGTAAACTTTTTTCCTGAGTATTTTTTCTTCTTGGAGCTATTGTAAATGAAATTATTTTCTTAATTACATTTTCAGATTGTTTATTGCTAGTATATAAAGTTGAGTGGTTTTGTATGTTGATCTTGTATCCTGCAACTTTGTTGCACTTGCTTATTTGCCTTAATAATTTTTTGTAGATTCTTTACGGTTTTCTAAACAAAGGACCATGTCATCCATGAATAGAGATAGTTTTCCTTCTTTTTCTCAATCTGGATGCCTTTTACTTATTTGTCTTGCCTGAATACCTTGGCTAGAACTTCCAGGACAATGTTAAATAGAAGTGGTGAAAATGGACTTCGTTGTCTTTTTCTTGGCTTTAGCAGGAAGACTCAATCTTTTGCCATTAAGAATGGTATTAGCTGTGGGTTTTTCATAGATGTCAATTTTCAGATTTATAAAGTTCCATTCTATTCCTGGTTTGCTGAATCTTCTTTATTATGAAAGGGTGTTTGGTTTTGTCAAATGATTTTTGTGTGTCCACTGAGATAATTGTGTTTTTTTCCTTTCTTTTATTAATATGGTGTATTGTACTGATTGATTTTCATATATTGAGCCTAACCTTGCATTCTTGGGATAAGTCCCACATGCTGCTGGGTTCAGTTTCCAGTATTTTATTGAGGATTTTTACTTATATATTCACAAAAGTTAGTAGTCTCTAGTTTTCTTGTGATAATTTTATTTGGCTTTGGTTGCAGGATAATATTGGCTTCATAGAATGAGTTAGGAAGTTTTATATTTTTACAAGAGTTTAAGAAGGCTATTAAACACATAGTCCTATGCTAACGATAGTTTAGAATAAAAGTGAGGTGATACATCTCTTCAAATAACATTTCCTGTTGAGAGATCTGAAGTGTAAATAATTTAATGTTACTAAGCCCTTAGTTTTCTAGATTTAAAATGCTATAAAAATAAGAATCCATGGTAAGTTTTCATCTTTCTCTTGTTAACCAGTTATTTTATTTAATTTATGGAAGATGATAATATGTAGAGAAAATAAAAATGTCTTTTCTAAGTCCCTAAACAAGTAAGCCTCCTGTCATCATCATTTTTTTCTTTTCCTTCTTCCATGCCAGAAATATATTTCCCTATTTAATTCTCCCCTTGAAATATGTGGTCTTATATTTTCAGTTTTGCACAAAGATCCAAGACAGGTGTATCTTTGTCTTCTTGAAATTGGTCGAATTGTGTCAAGGTATGTATTCCACAATATTTCAGAATTTCAGTGTCATAAACATTTTTTAAGTTACTTTATTTTAGTAGAACACTATTTTCTATAAATAAAATTCTTGATTGAATAAAGTAACTTAACTTAATTTTTTTTGTTTCTTTATTTCTGTTTGCATGAGCTATATTATGTGTCAGTATCTCCTTGCTCACATGGCTTGCCTTCATTTAATATTACACTGTAAAAGTAGTTACTTAAATGTTTAGATTAAGAATAAATTAAGAATGTAGTCTTTTAGCAGTTCAAGGTGAGGTAAGTCCTCTGGGCACAAATAGAATCTGATAAGAAGGCTGAGGCTTGATATCCTCCATTTCTAGCTCAGCCCCGTCTTTACTCATAAACTGACTTTAAAGATTCCTTTCAGGATCCTTGGTTGAATATCAGGAGCATCCAGTAACCCAAATATATGCTATGATGTGAGAGTATATCCTGAATTTTTAGAATTCTGTAGAACATTAAAAACCATCTCCAGATGTCCCAGGGAAACAACTGGTAGAAGACTTCACTTATGTAACCTATTGTGATATGTAGGGAACTTCTTGGGTCAGACTTGCTTGAATGATAAGATCTCCTAATTGGTTTTCAGATATGGGGTGGAGCCACCAGTATTAGTAAAACTTGAGAAAGAAATTGAGCTAGAAGAGACCTTACTTAATACTTCTGGGCCTGAAGATTCCATCAGCATTCCAAAATCGTGCTGTCAGCATGAAGAACTACATGAAGCTGTAAGTAATTGCCACACTTTCAACTACGATGGTGTATCAAAGTCTCATAGTTTGCCCCAGATGCTGCTTATGTGTAACAGAACATGTTTCTTATTGAAAATAGATGCTAGTGCTAACTTCCACTTCCTGGTAAGTTTAGGGCACTATTGTTAAAAGTGATCTATTATTACATCTTTAGGAGCAGGAATGGATGTAGTTGAGAGGTGGTGGGGCAAATAGGCTGGAATTGATCATGAAGGGCATTATAGGCCATAAGAATTCATTGATTCTTTTTTTAACGTGCAGTGTTATAATCTGATTTACAAATTATAAGGATTACTCTCATGGTCATATAGAGGTTATACTGGTTTTAGTATAATAACCCGGGCATAAGATGATGTGAGCCTGACCTTGAGTAGTGGAAATGGAGCAAAAGGGACAAATATAAGACATATTTAGATGTAGAATTGACAGGAATACTAATTCTGATCAGGAGGAAGAAAATCTAGGATGATTTCCAAGGCTTCTGAGTTAATTGTTAAATGATACTTAGAGAATATAGGAGGAAGAAAAGTTGTGAGAACAAATTGATGAGGTTTTTCGAACATTCCCCTTGATAGAAATATGCAGACTTTTAGATGAGTAAAGAATGAATCATCACTAATAAATATTTAGAAAATGTTGCTCTGATTGTTTTGTTTGTTGTAAGAAAAGTATCTATTAAAGCATGTGGATAGCCTTGCAAGACAGATTGAGAAAATATCAGCCTAAATAACTCTTTATCAGGCCAAAATATATTTACCCACATTATATTATTCATTTATTTGATGAATGTGAATATCAATATGTGATGTATTGATCACGTAGTAGGTAAAAAAATAAAACATCTTAAATCTCAGATAACCTAAAATAATGATAATAAAGCAAAAAGAAAAACATTGTTAAAATATTTCTTATTAAATAGGAAATACAATGTGTTGATTTCCATATTATATAAAGACCATATACAGTTTGATCAGAAAAACATTTCCAGTAGGGCAAGGACTGTTCACCCAAGAAGAAAATACAGTATTGAAATTTGCTGATAATCAAGGAAATCAGATATATACTTTGCCCCATGAGCAAAATATTTTAAATTATGAAAGCTGGTGCTAGTAAATTCTGGTAAAACATACTTAGGAATGCTGTTTGCAATGGAAAATGATGTAAACCTTTGAAAAAAAAGTTGGCAGATGGGTTGAGAGCTACAAAGATGCTCCTCTTTCATTTTTATTGTGGTTGAAGGTTTGGTGGAAAAATATGAAGGCCAGTGTGTATTGCACTGTTATTTATAATGGTGAAAAACTGGGGAAGCAATGTAAATACTCTCAGCTAGGGAAATGGCTAGGTAAATTAGCATTCGTTAATTTAACAGAATAATCATTTTCTGTGTTCAGTAGGAAGACAGTAGCTGCAACAAAAATGCTTATTTTGTGAAAAGTATGTATATATTGACAAACTATAAGAACAAAGAGAATGAAAATAACTGATAGATGATTTTAACTGTTTTAGCTATATCCTTTAGTGTTACAAGTTAATTATGCAATAGATAAAATAAGAAGAGACCGTTTCTCATCCACAGCTCTTACTTCTTTTAGGTTCACCCCCTTATTTAGATTGTGGGTCAGTGCTGATGATTTGCACTGCTGCGTATAAGTGATATTTGAGTATTTTAAACAAAGAAAATATGTGATTTTTCATCTCTGCATTCTTGTTATGGAATCTAAAAAGGAACACGTTTCTGTAAATACAAATATGCTATGTGAATCCACTGTCCACTTAAACCTGTGTGATCTACAGAGATCTTGGGGTCATGCTTAACATAAGGAACAGTTATTATCTGATTCATTGTTTGGGGTATTAAAAAATATACAACTACAAATCTGTACTTACAAAACTTTTAGCTACTCTAGTTTTCACAGTTTTTTAGACATTTACTGCAATTAAAAATTTTTTAACTCCTTGGGGCAAAGTAGAGTTTTCTCCCCAACTCTAATCATCTTAGCAGACCATTAAAACAAAGTGAGCACCTTTAGAAAAATGCCTCTTGAATTGGATTTTTTTAGAATTTTACCCAGTCTTGGATGAATAGATATAAATATATCTATGCCTATTTTAATAGTCATTTTGGAACAAATCTGAATATTCTTCTACAAAACTAGTTTAGTACAGTTTTAAGGGACAAAGTGAGAATTCCCCCATAAGCTTTATGTGACTGGCCTATCTTTGACTTGATGTAGATATATTAATCCAGGGCATAACACAATTCAAGCTTAATAATGACTCATGTGTTTCCTATCATGTATTGAATGTGTTTTGAATCGACTTCACTGTTGTACATGTTCACACACCTTCTCCAGTGGTCAGTGAATGCACTACGAGCTTGAGTGTACTTGGGCAGAGAGAGGGAGAGACTCAAGATTTCATTACTATTAGCATTTATCAGATTAGCTCATGTCTAATCTCAATACTTGTCACCAAGTGAAGGAGAAGAGATAATAAATAAACTGTCTTTCAATTTTTATCTTTGAGTTTGATTTTCCCAGCTATTAGATAACCTTGCATTTTGACATTAAACAAAATACTTTTTGTCACAAGCACTAAATTTTGTTAATTGTTTTTGATCTTAGGTCAAACATATTGCCGAAGACCCTCCTTGTAGTTGTTCTCATCGATTTTCTATTGAGTACTTATCTGAGGGACGATACCGACTAGGAGATAAAATCCTCTTTATAAGAGTAAGTTCACCATTTACATCCTATTTACATACAGATCTTGTTTTGAAATTGGATTTATTGCTTTACCGAGCTCCTTTTGTTCTCCTTTTACAATTTTAAAAAGTTGGAATAGAACCTGTTATTCATGGAAGAATTTCTCTGTACAAGAGAAATATGGAATGCTTGCTTTTATGGGTATATTTTGAGTTTAGGTAAACACCTTTAACAAAGCAAACAACTAATTCCAGGGTAGCTAAAACTCTTCAGACACAGAATATAATTAGGGGAAAAAAATCTTAGTACGCCTAATGTAACCTATTCTGTTTTTCCAATTTTCTGAAAAAGAATCATTTTCCATCATAAGAAGAAAAAATTAAAACAATACATCTAATGAGATTAAATATGTATCAGTAGTAAGAAAGAGAAATAGAAATATTGCCATGTGTAACAATATATACTTTGGGTTTTAAGTGTGAAACCTTTCTTCATTGACACAGCATCAATATTTATGCCACTATGCCGATGTACATGTACATTTCCTTCCTTTGTCCCATCTGTGATCCCGTCTCCTGGTAAGGAGATTCAAGTTTCACTATTCAGCATATTGTCCCCTTCTGATACAAGAGCTGTTTCATTCCCAATTTAAGAATAAAAGTACATAAAATGTAATTTCATCATCGATATTTTCTTTTATTTCATATATTATCATTACCTCTCCATGCCCCATCCACCTCTCACAATAACACTTACATGCACCTTCTATATATATATATTTTTTACTATTATTAATATACAATTACATGAGCAACATTATGGTCATTAGACTCCCCCTATTATCAAGTCCCCACCACACACCCCCATTGCAGTCACTGTCCATCAGCACAGAAGGATGCTATAGAATCACTACTTGTCTTGTCTGTGTTACACTGCCTTCCCCGTATCCCTCTACCCCGTCCCCACCCCCGCTACATTATGTGTGCTAATTGTAATAGCCCTTTTTCCCCCTTATCTCTCCCTTCCCACCCATCTTCCTCAGTCCCTTTCCCTTTGGTAACTGTTAGTCCATTCTTGGGTTCTGTGAATCTGCTGCTGTTTTCTTCTTTCAGTTTTTTCTTTGTTCTTATACTCCACATATGAGTGAAATCATTTGGTACTTGTCTTTCTCTGCCTGGCTTATTTCACTGAGCATAATACCCTCTATCTAGCTCCATCCATGTTGTTGCAAATGGTAGGATTTGTTTTCTTGTTATGGCTGAATAATATTCCATTGTGTATATGTACCACATCTGCTTTATCCATTCATCTACTGATGGACACTTAGGTTGCTTCCATTTCTTGGCTAGTGTAAATAGTGCTGCGATAAACATAGGGGTGCATATATCTTTTTCAAACTGGGCTGCTACATTCTTAGGGTAAATTCCTAGGAGTGGGATTCCTGGGTCAAATGGTATTTCTATTTTGAGTTTTTTGAGGAACCTCCATACTGCTGTCCACAATGGTTGAACTAATTTACATTCCCACCAGCAGTGTAGGAGGTTTCACCTTTCTCCACATCCTCGCCAACATTTGTTGTTTGTCTTTTGGATGTTGGCCATCCTAACAGGTGTGAGGTGATATCTCATTGTGGTTTCAATTTGCATTTCTCTGATGATTAGCGATGTGGAGCATGTTTTCATGTGCCTGTTGGCCATCTGAATTTCTTCTTTGGAGAAGTGTCTGTTCAGCTCCTCTGCCCATTTTTTAATTGGCTCATTTGCTTTTTGTTTGTTGAGGTGTGTGAGCTCTTTATATATTTTGGATGTCAACCCCTTATCTGATATGTCATTTACAAATATAGTCTCCTATACTGTAGGGTGTCTTTTTGTTCTACTGATGGTGTACTTTGCTATAGAGAGCTTTTTAGTTTGATATAGTCCCACTTGTTCATTTTAGCTTTTGTTTCCCTTGCCCGGGGAGATATATTGATGAAGTTGCTCATGTTTATGTCCAAGAGATTTTTGCCTATGTTTTTTTCTAAGAGTTTTATAGTTTCATGACTTAAATTCAGGTCTTTATCCATTTTGAGTTTACTTTTGTGTATGGAGTTTGACAGTAATCCAGTTTCATTCTCTTACATGTAGCTGTCCAGTTTTGCCAATGAGGCTGGGTATTAGGTCTTCACTATATGTTTGATGAAATTCAGCAGTGAAATCATTTGGTCAGGCGTTTTGTTCTTAGGTGGTTTTTTGATTACCAATTCAATTTCTTTGCTGGTAATTGGTCTATTCATATTTTCTGTTTCTTCCTGGATCAGCCTTGGAAGGTTGTATTTTTCTAAAATCTAAAATATTTCTTTATTTTCTCAAAGAACCAGCTCCTGGTTTCATTGATTCTTTCTATTGTTTTATTCTTCTCAATTTTATTTATTTCTGCTTTAATCTTTATTATGTCCCTCATTCTACTGACTTAGGGCCTCATTTGTTCTTCCTTTTCTAGTTTTGTTAATTGTGAGTTTAGACTGTTCTTTTGGGATTGTTCTTCTTTCCTAAGGTAGGGCTGTATTTCCCTCTTAGAATGGCCTTCCCTGCGTCCCACAGATTTTGCGGTGTTGAATTTCTGTTGTCATTAGTCTCCATATATTGCTTGATTTCTGTTTTTATTTGGTCATTGATCCATTGATTATTTAGGAGCATGTTATTAAGTCTCCATGTGTTTGTGGGCTTTTTTGTTTTCTGTATGTAATTTATTTCTAGTTTCACACCTTTGTGATCTGAGAAGCTGGTTGGTACAATTTCAATCTTTTTGAATTTCCTGAGGTTCTTTTTGTGGCCTAATATATGACCTATTCTTGAAAATGTTCCATGTGCACTTGAAAAAAATGTGTATCCTGTTGCTTTTGGATGGAGTGTTCTGTAGATGTCCTTTAGGTCCATCTGTTCTAATACGTTGTTCAGTGCCTCTGTGTCCTTACTTATTTTCTGTCTGGCTGATCTGTCCTTTGGAGTGAGTGGTGTGTTGAAGTCTCCTAAAATGAATGCATTGCATTCTATTTCCCCCTTTAATTCTGTTAGTATTTGTTTCACATATGTAGGTGATCCTGTGTTGGGTGCATAGATGTTTACAGTAGTTATATCCTCTTGTTGGACTGACCCCTTTAACATTATGTAATGTTCTTCTTTGTCTCTTGTGACTTTTTTGTTTTGAAATCTATTTTGTCTGATACAAGTACTGCAACTCCTGCTTTTTTCTATTAATTGCATGAAGTATCTTTTCCATCCCTTTACTTTCAGTCAGTGTATGTCTTTGCATTTGAAGTGAGTCTCTTATAGGCAGCATATAGATGGGTCTTGTTTTTTATCCATTCAGTAACTCTTTATCTTTTGATTGGTGCATTCAGACCATTTACATTTAGGGTGATTATCTATAGGTATGTAGTTATTGCCATTGCAGGCTTTAGATTTTGGTTACCAAAGTTTCAAGGCAATTCCCTCACTATCTAACTGTCTAATTTAACTTACTTCCTATACTATTACAAACACAACCTAAAGGTTCTTTTTTTTTTTTCCTCCTTTTTCTTCCTCCTCCATTCTTTGTATGTTATGAATCATATTCTGTGCTCTTTGTCTTCCCTTCAATGATATCTCTTTAGCCTTAGGAATACTTCCATCTATAGGAGTCCCTCCAAAATGCCCTGTAGAGGTGGTTTGTGGGAGGTAAATTCTCTCAGATTTTGCTTTTCTGAAAATTGTTTAATCCCTCCTTCAAATTTAAATGATAACCTTGCCAGGTAGAGTATTCTTGGTTCAAGGCCCTTCTGCTTCATTGCATTAAATATATCATGCCACTCCCTTCTGGCCTGTAAGGTTTCTGTTGAAAAGTCTGATGATAGCCTGATGGGTTTTCCTTTGTATGTGATCTTTTTTCTTTCTCTAGGTGTTTTTAAAAGTCTGTCTTTATCCTTGATCTTTGCCATTTTAATTATTATATGTCTTGATGTTGTCTTCCTTGGGTCCCTTGTGTTTGGAGATCTGTGCACCTCCATGGCTTGAGAGACTATCTCCTTCCCCAGATTGGGGACGTTTTCAGCAATTAACCTCCTCAATGACATTTTCTATCCCTTTTTCTCTTTCTTCTTTTTCTGGTACCCCTATAATGCGAATATTGTTCCTTTTGGATTGGTCACACAGTTCTCTCAATATTCTTTCATTCTTAGAGATCCTTTTTTCTTTCTGTACCTCAGCTTCTTTGTATTCTTCTTCTCTAATTTCTATTCCATTTACCATCTCTTCTACTGCATCTAATCTGCTTTTAAATCCCTCCATTGTATGTTTCATTTCAGATATAGTATTTCTTAATGATTGAATCTCCATCCTAAATTTGTTCCTGAGGTCTTCAATATTTTTCTGTACCTCCATAAGCATGTGTATAATTTTTATTTTGAACTCTCTTTCAGGAAGATTGTTGAGTTCAGTTTCATTTGGCCCTGTTTCTGGGGTTTGTGAGATTTTTGTCTGAGCCATATTCTTTTGACATTTCATTTTTCTGTGTGGTGTCCACTACTGTGCAGAAACTCCAGTCTCTGTAGCTGCTAAGCCCCTAGAGTGAGGTTGGGGGTTGTAGGGGAGCAGAGCAGGTCCCTGGTGGGAGGTAAGATCTGTTCCTGCTTCCCGTCTGTGGTGCCTGTCTCCAGTGTCAGAGGCAGTGGGCCAAGCACACACTGGTAAACTTCTGTGCTTTGCGTCTCAGCTGTTGTAGGTGGGTCCTCCCTCTGGCTGACCTGGCGCCTGTGCAGTGACTGCAGGTTTGCGAGCAGATGCCTGCAGATCAGCAGGAAGGCTCGGCAGGCCACCTGTCACAGTGGGGGGCCTCAGAGCCAGCAGGCAGTCAGGGGATGGAGCACCTGAAGCTCCTCAAAGTTCCGAACCAGCTAGGCAATGTGCGCCCAGACTACCCTGTCCTGCTCTCCCTTCTCCCACACAGCAAGCTCCGTGCAAACCCTGTCCCTTTAGCAGCCCTCTCGCCACCAGGAAGCCTCTCAGACTCCCTGCCTTTCCTCTGACACAGAGCGGCCGGGTGTGGATCCCTCCTCCACAAATGGCCAGAATGTCAATTTTCTCAAGCACTCTGCCTGTCCAAGCTCCCCAGTGTCCAGAGCACCACACACTATAGGATTCTGCTTGCAAAGCAGATCTCCAGGGCCAGGTGTCCAGCAGTCCCAGGCTTTCACCCCCTCCTACACTCTGTTTCTCTTCCTCCTGCTGGTGAGCTGGGGTGAGGGAAGGGCTTGCGTCCCACTAGATTAAGGCTTTCGTACGTTACCCTGTTTCTTGAGGTCTGCTCTGCAGTCTGGTTCAGCCTTCTTTCTTGTTGCTGTCTGAAGGTTAGTTGTATTTATTAACTTTATTTTTGTACTGTTTGTGATTTTGGGAGGAGCTCTCTGTCTCACCTCTCATGCCACCATCTTGGAAAGCACTCCTTCTATATTTTTTTAAGCTTCTTTTTAAAGACAGTTCTGATACAGTGCTAGTACACAGAGCATGGGCTCTAGAGTTAAAATTTTGCAGGGCAGTCTCCTACAATTGTGCTGATTTGTCTGCTGAATGGATAGAGACCTGAAATCCAGTTTAAGCTGTGGCTGCTAGACCCAATATGTATCTTATCCACACAAATGCACCATTGGGGTTGGAGTAGCCTGTGTGTTTGAGGCCAGACCGACCTATGTGATTTTTTTAAAGGTTAAATTTGTGTAATATATGTGAAAGTAATTTACTAAATTGTGGAGTACTAATTTTAGTTATTTTTATCTTCCTTACATAATTATTTCCTATTTTGTAGAATTTTTTCTGTAAATTCCCCATTTCTTCTCTCCCTTGCCTTCCCTCTTCTCTTTTTCTTCTGTATTCAATTCTTTATTGAATAATATTAATATTGCCCATGGAATTTTTGCAATATTAGTAATTTGGACTTTTAGGATGCAAGTTATGTGTAAATGCCTTCTTACACTTTGGATGACTATATATTGTTAATTGTGTGATTGTGGATTCAGTTTATTATTTTAATAAAACAAGAAAGAGATTGTCAATTCATAGCGAAGCTCTGAATTTCATAGGTCACTCACATTACAAATTCTGACTGCTAGTGAGTTGTAACTATGACCCTTACAGTTTTACAGCTTTATCTTTTACTCTCTTTTGGGGAAAAGATGCTTCATGGAAAACATGTCATGGTCCGTGTTGGTGGAGGCTGGGATACTCTTCAAGGATTTTTGCTTAAATATGACCCCTGTCGAATATTACAGTTTGCTACACTGGAACAAAAAATTCTAGCATTTCAAAAAGGAATTTCTAATGAAAGTGTACCTGATTCTCCCGCGAGAACACCTCAGCCTCCTGAGATGAATCCTTTGTCAGCAGTTAGCATGTTTCAGAAACAAAAATCAAAACCTGGCACAGGAGTTGGTTTTCCAAGGAGCAAAGAAAAGCAAGCATGCCCTCCAATTGTGTTGAAGTCAGTGTCTTCCCAGAAAGCAGGTAATCTGGGCTCTGTGTCAGGCTGCTCTAAATTGCCAAACTCTCCAGCACCATCTTCTCATCTCAAACTCACGTCTTCAAATGGCAAAACAAAGAAACCACAAGCGCCCTCAAACAGTGTGTCATCCTCACTTGCTTTAAATCCAGTAGGTAAAAGCGCTTCAGTAGCTTTATCAACAACTGTGCCTTGTGCCTCTGAGTCATTGAGGAAATGTGTCTCACCCAAAACTCGTAAGGTCAAGTTTATTCCAGCCCAGAAATCAAGAAATGTGCCTGAGTCTACGCTTTTGCGAAATAAGTGTTCTGGAAAAACTGAACCAAAGCATTTGAAACACAATCACATATCTTCCATGGATAATGCAGTATCTCACTCAGCTGCACATTTAAATTCATCCTCAAAGTGTCCAAAGCTACCTAATGCACATATACATGTAAGACCTAAGCCATCTTCTTTCCAGCCCCCATCAAACATGACAAAATCCAGGTCTAAAACCATAACCACAGGTGGGGGAACACGGTCTCAGCCGTCTGATGGAGCCCTGCAAGCAGGGGCAGTGCCAGCGCAGAAACTTAGGTCAGCCTTGAATGTAAACCAGCCGCTTTCTGTGTCCTCAGTTGTTCCTGCAAAAGCTGCACAGGAATCGAAACATGAGAGAATAGTTTCAGTTGCCAAAAAGCAGCTTCAGAATAAAAGTGCACCCCAGAAGGCAGCACCCAGCTCCTCAAAGTCCCCTGGCCGTACCCCACTGTCCATCATGAGTCTTCCCCAGTCTTCTGCCAAAACACAAACTGTACCAAAGTCAGCACAGACTGCCACTAAGAGCCAGTCTCCAGCTAAAGGGCCGCCAAAAAGTGGCGGAGCCCCAGCTTCAACCAGAAAGCCACCCTCATCTGGTAAGGAAGCGGTTAGTGGAGATAAAAAATCTGCCGCAAAGGAAAAGGAAGGCGATGACCATTATTTTGTTATGACAGGAAGTAAGAAGCCGAGAAAATAAATACAAACACATCATCTCAAGAAGACAGAAGAAAGGAAAGAATGTGTTAGCTTCACATCTTAACAGTTTCTCCTATTCGTGTTTGTCCAAATAGGTTCAGATTTTTCGTACAAGATGCAGGTGGGGTGGGGCAGAGGTTGAGATGAGGAGGGAGGGCTCCTCTGAATTCACCTGGAGGTTCCCTTTTGAGGCCGGCAGTTGTAAGTCATGACAAGGCTCTCATTAATAATAGACATTTATATGATTTTCAATCTATAGTATTTTTGTTAATATCCAGCAGCATTTACATTGCCCTTCAAGGGAAATGTAAACTCAGATAACACTATGGGAGTTATAACGGTAGTTGCTGTATTTCTGAATATGTATTAACTATGGAGTTTATTTACCTGCTAATAACAATAGTGGTGCTCTTAATATTAGTCACTGCGCTTTAGTAGAAAAGCAACGGTTTGGCACTTGTCTTACAAAAGGCACCTGATTTAATTTCCTGATCAGGTTTGCCTGCTGAGACAATACTAAGTACCAGTGGCTGCTGCTGATTAGCTTGCTGTCTCTCTGGGTTTGGTAGGATAGTTATCACTCAGAATTTCTTTAAGCTTTCCGAATCAAAAGGAACTGATTTTTTTTTAACTGGCTTATATTAACATTGGTAATATTTTGTTACCAATATTTTTGTTAAAAAAAAGAATTAAGGTATTGAAATAGAAACTGAAATTTGGTAAAAACAAGATTTTTCATATATTGTTTATAAGAACTTAATACCTTATATTTTTAATGGATGTTGTGCAATGTAAATGGGGAAACTGATATAGTAGCTTTTAGCATATTAAAAATATTTTTTAATAATGTTAGTTCCTGTAAGTGCAGATACAATTTTTTACACTAAAAAATGTTGTTTTAACATCAGAATTATGTCTTAACGATCTTAAAATTAAGGTGTTAAAGAATCTTAGAGTGGTGCTATATAAAAATTCTATCATTTGATTGTTATTTTTCTTTAGATAGCACAATACCAATTTTAATTAGGTTCTTCCAACTATGATAA
Source organism: Smutsia gigantea (assembly GCA_032199065.1). Classification (NCBI taxonomy): domain Eukaryota; kingdom Metazoa; phylum Chordata; class Mammalia; order Pholidota; family Manidae; genus Smutsia; species Smutsia gigantea. The sequence goes on along the minus strand of JAVSCE010017767.1, from coordinate 14,848 downwards.
TTTTCTTTAATAAGTCACATGGCTTTCAGTTTTCCAATGGCAAGTGGACAGTATATATGCTGCATTTCCTGCTCTGTAGGCAGTTTGTCCAAGGAACACATCCAGGTCATGTAATGACTGCATAGACTCCATCAATCTAAGATGATATTTACAAATAATTTGTTTTTTTAGAGATTGTGATTATTTAAAAATTATTAATGTACTTTCAGAAGTTTTAGGTGTGTGTTTAATAACCTTACAATCATATCAGTTATCACAGGTTATATTCAATATTGAGTTTCATGTTTCCCTATTTTAAACTAATATGTATTTTCTAAAGAAAAATAATGGTTTACAGAAATGTGCAATCATTGAATAAGCATCTTAAGCTGAGTACTAATGTTCTATAGATTATAAAGCAAGAAAACTTTGTATAATAAGTGATTTTTTTGGTCTGAGGGATATAGTTAAAATCAAAGATATATGCAGTCTAGTTTATAGAATAATTGATGTTTCCTTTTTTAAAAGAGACAGTTACCAAATACTTGGTTTAGTTCTGTTGATCTGGGCACTGAAAGAGAGAATATTTACATCTTGGGAAAGTGAAGTAAATGTTCAAGAAGTGCTAGAAGCTTCATGTTTTTTGTGACCAGAGATCTTGAGTGCATCTTTCAAAGAGGAAGACTTTTTATCTTCAAGAAGGAGTTTATTCCCTTGTAAGACCAAACAACACTTCTGTATCAGCAACTTCTAGAACTTAAAAAAAAAAAGTAAATGACATTACAACCAACCTATGAATCCAAGCGGATTTTACAGTATTTAAACAGTAACTTTTGTATTGAGAGTGATCAGGAATAATAGCATCCCACAAGCAGTTGGCACAAATCCGAAGAATTGTTTTTTCGAAAAATTAGAATTTAATTTATAAATAGCTCTATTCTTCATCAATAGGGAATTTCTCTGATTGTATTCATGTTGAGTGAATTTTTATTTATATATAGCATACCCTTCCAAAATAAAGATTCTTTAAAATAAGCAGTGGCTGAAAGACATTTTCTTCGTGTGTATTTTGAAATGCTCTTAAAGAGCTAGTGTTTCTTACCATCTTCACAATTTTTAAAATGCACTGTTGAAGTTGGAGAGAAGTTTGCCTCTCTTCTTGATAATAATGCAAGACTTGTAAAGATTTTTTTTGGTGTTTAATATTTCATAAAATGAATGTTAATCTTAAATGACTGAAGTACCTGGAAGGAGAAATAATGTGTACTTTCAAAAAAGAATGGAATATGTTTTTATTTTTCTTTGCTATAATTTGTTAATGTGACTGTTCTATCAAATTAACCTAAAGAGGAAAATGAAATGCTGGTTATTTTTTACATTGTTTGGGCTTACAGTAGGTGTTTTAAGGCTTACATGTTCAAAATGCCTTGAGAAATTGGATGGCCTCTTTCTGCATTGAGTTTACAATTCTTAATGGATAAAGGAAATTTCTTGAGAAAAAAATGACTGTTCCCTCTGCAATCTCTTAATCTCTATCTGATTTAAAAATCTATTACTTCTTTAAAAGGCTTCAGTGACAGGATGACACGTTCTTACATCCAGGTTCACATACTGACTCCACTTCAATTCAAATTCCTGTATATTCTTTTCTTGTGCCAGCAGTTTGGGCATCAGATTTTAACATTTTCTCAAGTATTAAAATCTCCATGTATATACCAAGTTCTCAAGTTTCTTTTTTTGTGTGTTCTGAACACATTCTGATCATGGGGCTCATGTGAGAAATCGCATGTATGAAGCACTCATAATTTGAGAATAGTTTTAATTTAATGCCATTTAAAATGTCCTTTGTATACCTGTGCAGTTTCTTTCATTGCTCCCAGGAGATCGTAAGGTCTTGCTACTAAATAACAGTATTTGTTCCCCAAGTTGCTGTATCTGTTTGAAGTTTGTCTCGGTAAAGCTATACTCATATTTAATAATCTCTGAGACAAAAGAAATAGTTTTTCAGTTATTAAAGCGGAATTCTATAGATCACATAAGATTGCGTTCACAGAAGGCTACTGACAGCAGGAATTTCTAAATCCTATAATTCTGTTTTAATTTCACACTATGGTACAATGAGACCATTCTTGAAATACTCATTTTCCCTCTATATTCATGATCAGAGCAGTTATAAAAGTACTTAATTCAATGTTTTTCCTGTAATGTTTCCAGAAAGAAAACAGAAACACCTCTTAGACAAAATTCTTATTATATTTTCTTAACCATTTGTGAATGTAAAAATTTTAAACTTAAATTTATTTTATGAAATGTTGGGGAATATTAGGAAAACATTAACAAAACATTTGCCAGTGAATCTGATAAGACATGTTTTATTAAACTTGAGCTATTTTCCTATAAAAAAGCTTTTGTTTTTGTAGAAAAAACACAGTAATACTTGATCTTGAAGGAATAATACATGCAAAGATTTTAAAATGATGTAGATGTTAATTTACCTTAAAAGAAGTATGTATGGTGATGAAATAGTTCGTTTTGAGATACTGCAGTAATAAAACATTAACATATAATATTTCTTAATTGTCTGCATTTGGCCAAGAGCAGCACATTACCTATGGCATGGTGTGTGCGCACATAGTATGTGTTATCTCTTATAATTAACCTCTTGTGGCTAATATTTTAGGTTTTCATTTTATTTAATAAGACCAATTTTCTTATATTACTTTTGGTAAATTTCACAATTATCCTATTGAAGTGAACAGAGAGAATGCATCAATGTTGGGTATGACTTTTGAGGACCTCTAGTGGTTAAGTATGGCAATGTTGAAATACCTGTATTTAATCACCATTTACTAAAACCTACTGAGTTAATGGGAGATAGAGGAATAAGACATTCATTAAATTCAAGAACCTTGGGTTCATATAGAAGTTTTCAACTCACCAGACATTTTTAATTACATTAACAACCAATCTTATGAATAATTCTATGAGATAGTATTATTAACTTCATTAGAATATGAGCACATAAAAATAGGAACTGCATTTGCTTTGTGTATCACATATTTCCAAAGCCTAAACCAATGTCTGGCACATAGTAGGCATTCAGTAAGTATTTGTTAGTAAATAAGTGAGTGAACTCTTTTGTAAATGAAGAACTAAGGCTCAAGAAGTTTGACAGTAAATATAATACATCTTTTTAAAACTTAACTGTAATATCACATCCTGCTTTTTCTTTATTCTAAGAAAAATCTTGATGTAATTGTGTTTGAGTTATCCTTTATTTTAAATATTTGAATCTTGAATAGATTTAGAGATTAGTGTGTTTTTATGTTTTTAGTTTAATACTTATAAAGCACTTAAGTCTGTTCAAAGTATTGTTCTTGGAATAAGGAATGATTGCATTCAGTCCTCAGGACAGTGCAGTGAAGTAGAGCTGCTCTGTAAAGATTTGCTGGATAAAATGAATGGAGAAAAATAAGTTAAACCTACAACAAAGCACTTATATTAGCAACTAAAGTCAATTTCCTGATAGTGCGATGGAAATACATATTGGTTAACAATACTACTGTAGGTGGTCCTAGAACCTCCATTTAAAAATAAATGATTGTCCTCTGAGTAAGCAGGTTTCATATGTTTCTTCTAAAGGGATTAAATTTACATTTCTCTCACACAGGCCTGAAGATATGCTAAAAGTGGTGTCATAGATCCCTCCAATAATTCATTGCAGCATGCTAAGTGCTTGGGAACCCAATAAATAGCTATGGAAGAATAGGACAAACTGTGGTGTAGATCGGAATAGGAGTGGAACGTGACTTTTTACATTTTAATTGAAAACTCTGAGGAGCAATAAAGGCAAGTGCCTTTAAACAGAAATTTGTGGTAGTTTCCATTTACCTTAAGCATCAACAAAAACAATCTTTGAAGTTCGTGAAGTCCCAGTTCTCCTTACAAGTTAAAAAAACCCGTCAACTGTTTAAGAATTACAGCCTTTGAAAAAAGTCACGCTCGAAGGGCCAGCTGAAAAGGGAGCACAGGTCAGATTCTTCAGAAAATACTCTAGCCAGGCGAGAGGCACTGTTCTTTGGACTTACCCATTCCGTTCCCCATCCCACCCTTTACCTGGCTCACAGCTGACCTTCATGGTACAGCTTAAAGATCACTTGTGGAAGAAATTCCAGACCCTCCAAGGCTGGGATGTCTCCAGTGTATTTACATTTTTCCTGTCATTGCATTGAACCTAACATGAATTTCCCATATACTTATCTAAATCCCTCACCAAAGCTAGGATGGGAACTCCATGTCTCACTTGCTCACATTTTGCATCTCCTGCCTTTAATGTCTGTGTGTAATGCCTAAATGTTTGCAGAAGAAAGGAAAGAGGGAAGGAAATAGCTTTTTACTGGTGGAAATAACCTCAGTATTTGTAAAGAGAACCTCCACCTTAATATTGCTGACCCACCTACTGTGAAAGGCTTTTTCCTAAGAAAATGTCAGGGTAGAGTTTAAAGAAGCCGAAAATATGACTTGCTTATTTTTGGAAAGAACAGGAGAGGAGAGAGCAGTAACGAGAGAGGCCTAAGAGTTACGGATTTCTTTTGTTAAATTAACACAATAGATATTGCTGCACTTTTACAGAAGAAGAAACTTCTCAATTTACTATCCGGATTTTGGTTTTAAAATAGTTACTTTTAGTGTTGTGAGAGGATACTCAGAGCATAGCATAGATTAGCTGGGGCCTTGCTGCTACCTAATTCAATCCTCACTTTGAACATATGAGGGAACTCAGGCCAGGAAGTGTGTTGATAGAGCCCATTAGCTGGCGAACTAAAATCAACCTCCGAGCAGCAGAGTGAAGTCAAACTGGGACTCTGTGAATCATCCCAGTTGCTGGCCCCTTCAGTTGGTCTTGAATGCATGAGGTTCCACCCCACAGATTCCTTATATTACCTGGTTTTGTGATTGGTTCTAGAGCAAACTACTAAACCACAATGCAGTAAAACACTGATTCATTCATTTGCTCATCTAGCAAACAACTTTTCTGAGCATCTTCGCTGTGTCAGATACTAAGCTGTGTGCTAGTGTTACCAGCGAGATGCTGTTTTTCCCTGGATCATGTCTCAGAGATGACCATGCCACTGACAGACAAGAGCATGGAGCAACCAGCAAAGCTTTTAATGAGTGAAAAGAAAAAGGCTCCTGCTAATCAGGAGGGGCTTGAAGGCAGAATGCCACTAGGGCTGCAATACCTAGGGGTTTATGAGCACTGGAAGGAGGAAGTTCACATGTTTGGTCAGGGCTTGTTGCTAGGGTCAAGCATGATATATTGGCTCTCAGGGTGAGGTTTTTCCTTGACCGGGGTCCCGCTTGGCCGGCTGACTACAATGCCTAGCGCCAGTGCCCTGCTTGGCCTACCTCTACCAGGGCAAATACCCTGTTCTACCACTGGCTACCTCCTGCCTCACGAGGGGTACAGTCATTAGACGGGCTACTGCTTTCTAGGAGGTTAAAATATTTCAAGTGGTTAAAAAAAATAGTGTGATGTTCCTTTTGATGGTAGTCCACTCAGTTCTTTGTGATTTATTTTTTCCATGGAATAAACTACCTTGATGAGAATAACTTGTCTTTTCTCATGTTGCTTCAGATCAGGATCCCATAAAAGGAATGAAAAAATGGTATATGTATCTGAGCCTCAAGAACAAGAATCTTTGCTACCAGTTGTTACTCAGAAAATAGAGCAGTAAGAATCAAATTCTAAACAAGATACTGGAGACAGGAAGGAATCTGGGCTTTCTCTGAATAAGCTATTACTTAAAAATCAAAGATGTCCGTAATATAAGGATGCTTCTCTAACTACACAGTATTTCCTGTGACACAGATGCTTCCCCTCCACTACCTCCACTAAGCTCTCCCTTGGTCCTAAGGGTGCCACAGAATAGAGATGGGATCTCAAACCATTCGCACGTGGGAAGGCTGGTCTCTCTACAGCTGCCCCCGTTATGTCAGAGGAGCACAGCTTCGAGCAGACGCTCCCTGTCATTTAACATCTCAGTGCCTGTTCCTGCCCCAGCAGATGAACAGAGGACACTTGTCCTATAAGATGCATTGCTACGACTCAGAACAATGCTTTCCGGGCCTTTGTGGCATCCTCCTGGCTGACCTGTAGCCCCAAGGGACCCCTAAGTGTCCTGGGAAGACCTGGTGTACTGGACACATGTCCCATGTGACTGCTCTGTGGGATGCTGGTGTGGAGAGGAGAAGCAGCCCTTGGCCTTCCCTAGAGCCAAGACCAAACAGCTACATCCTCTCCTACATCTTTAGTTTCTCTTTTACTAGTTTTCCCACTCAATCCTACAAACATGCCCAACTCTGTGATGACACTTCTCTCTTCTTTGCCCATTCCTTAATCTGCAATTGGCCATGATGTGGTCAGGATAGGCTGGGCTTTGCTGCAGAAACAATAAAGTACTCTTTGTGGCTTACAGCAACAAACGTTACTTCAAGTTTATGCTAGATGTCTACCATGGTCACCTGGGGCTCTGCTCGTCATAGTTGCTCAGCGACCCAGGCCAGTGGAAGCTCCATCCTGACAAACATTTCAGCAATTACTGTGGCAGGGGAAGGGGGTGTGGGAACGGCCAGACCCTCCTTTTTGATACTCCTCCCTTGGTCCTCCTGATGCAGTCCTGAATTTTCTCATGATTCTCTGATCCCTCTCTCCTCACTCGAGTTTTCTGACTTGTGTTCCTTTTCTACCCTTTCCATGTAGCTACTCTCTAAGGACCATTCCCTGGCCCTCTTTTAGCAAATATTTTCTCTCCTGGCAGTTTCTTCCAAATTGCAATTTCCAGTGCCATTTCCATGTGAACAATTTCCAGACCTTTATTTTTAGCCCGAGTTCCCTGAGCCCCGGTTCCACTGTCAGCAGCCATCAGCTTTCTCCCATTACTACCTCAGAATCTCATATCCAAGAAGGAACTTTCCATTTCCATTAAATCAACTCTGCCTCCCAACTCCCCTGTTGCTGTGGATGTCCCTTCCTCCCTCCACATGGAAACTTACCAATTATTTTGGAATGTGTCTCACATCCAGCCCCCTCCCTCTGTTAGCACCAAAGTTCATGGGCTTCCCACCTCTCTCCTGGAAGACAATAGATCTTTGACCATACTTTCAGCTTCTCTCCATGGCTCAAGGCTGCCCACTGTGCAACTTCTAGGGACCACCATTCACAACACATTCTAGGTGAATGGTGTCCCCAGGTTGTGCTGTGCAGCAGCTCTGCAGGCCCACCTTGTGCCCACAGTAATCTGCCTACAGCTCAACTTGAACCCTGACACACCACTGCTTCAAAACGTTCCTTGGCTTTCTATTCCAACCTGAATAAAGGCCACTGCCTTGGTTCTATTCCCCACAGGTCATGATGGAAGTCATTCTCCCTCTTCTGAACTTCCACATCTCTCCTACATCAAATAGAATTTTCTACCCTGCATTGTTGAGATTGGAGAACAGTTTTTCTCTTACCTACTTGATAAGTGACAATACTTCTTAACTGAGGGATTAAATTAATAAAAATCATTTGCTGCTAATGGTGGAAAAACCCAAGCCAAAATGGCTTAACTTTTAAAAGAATGTATTGGGTCACATGAATGAGAACTGCAGTGGGCACATCCTGAATGCAGGGCTGAATGCAAGGCTCACCTGAGATCACAGGCACTCCTTCCCTCCCTTTCCATCCCAGGAAGCTGACACCACAGCAGGCCTGTCTGGCGGGAGCTGGAGTAAAGGAGGAGATGTTGCTTCCAGAGATGCTGCCCGAGGCAGCCAGAGAGGAGAAAAACTCCAGCTTCTCCCTTTTCCTGTCCTCAAATGGCCCACTGGTGCCGCCTTCTCACTGACTCCAGTGTCTGGGAAGCACCAGCATAGAGGGCTCAGAGGGAGGGAGGAAGGGAAGGGGAAGGCAAGGGCTATGTCTGAGAGCAAACAGGCAAACCAACAGCACGGGGACTCATTCAGAGTCACACAATGGTAAATGGTGGAGCCTGTCTTGAACCGCAGCTGAAGCTCGGAACCTGCCACCCGATGCTGCAGCCAGCATGAAGTTGCATTCCATCTGGAGGCATCTGTGGAGCAATGGCACAGGTGGGAAATTCTGGAACACATATAGAAATAGTTCCCTTGGGCTGCAGAGTACAGAGCGTGCAGAGGAGCAGTGGGGAACAGGACCCACAGGGTATGAAGCCTGAAGGTCTGGCTCAAGAATTTGGCCTCGATTTGGGAAGCAAAAGAGAAATTATTGAAGGAGAAGAGTTAAGGTTATTTATTTACAGCTATACAAATGTCAGAAATAGGAAGGTAGTGCTTGGCTTCTCTTCAAACAAAATCAAGATACAAAGTGCAATAATTCTCAAGAATAAAAATTACAAATGAAGTTGCTTTTTCCTAATTTTGCATGGTAGTCATCTTTGGCACTTAAAAGAGAAATCAGAAATGGACATTCATTCATTCGTCCATCCATCCATTAATTCACTCATTTTTTTCAAGTGAGGACCTACTGTGAGCAGGGCACAGTGCTGGAGCTTTAGAACATGCGGACACGGATTTTTTATTGGGCTTTTCTCATGTTTCCCTTTTCTTCTGAAGTTACAGGAGAGCACTCCTTGGAATAACCTTTGGTCTGAAAAGAGATCTGTGGTGTCCAGAAAGTACATGAAATGGTTGTTGTTCACTTTGTACTTACTCACTTTGTGGTTTTAAACCTCAAGGTCATGTGCTCTGACTGGCTTTATATGAAGTTAAATGGCTCGGCCTTGCTTGCAAATGGTATTAGTGGGATGTGCACAGAAAAGAAGTGTTGGTTAAGGAAGAAAATGTCTTTGGGTGAGGGCTGAACACTGGGCAATTTCCCATCATTTGTGGGGTGAGACTCAGTGATTAAACCCCTTGATAGTTACATTTCTTTCATCACAATCCGAGGACACTTGCTATTTGATAATCAGTATATCGTCACCATCTTCAGCCACACAGATGCACCAACTGAATGTCTGACTGTGAGGCATACATCAGGCATGTCACAAAGGGGACACTCTATGTTATGTAAACTAGGTTCCTGCAGATGGCTAGCTTTACAATTTTTAATCAACAGGCAGTGAGCCAAAGAATATGAATCCCTAGGTTGGAAAATTGAGTCCAACTCCCTTCCCATGATCTAATACTTAGAAGTCATTCATTCATTCATCCATTCAGTATTTATTAAGTACTTTCTGTCTTCTGTGAATTCAACAAGTGTATTAACATGTACTATATGTACTCACCTCTGGGTTAGGGTCAACAAAATAGATATGGATCAACTCTTCATGAGCTTGCAGCTTAGCAGAAGTGACGTCTATGCTCAGGATTTGAAACAGTCTGTGTTGTAAAAACACTTACTCTTTAGCAGAGAAGACAAAGTTGGAAGCAGAGCTGCAAGCCCACTGTGGTAAAGGGGTCGATTTCAAATGAGTGGCAGTGTCTCCATTTCCAGGGAAGGCTCTCTTAGAAGCTAATGCAGTAATGGGAATGTGAAAGATAAACAAGAGTTTCCAGATACTTGGAGAAGCATGTATTGAGTAGAATGAGTGGCAGGGTGCTGAGGTATGGAATTGTGAAACATCATTCACAGTTTGTAATGCAGAGTTCTGGAGGCGTTGGAACAGGGGGACACAGCAAGGTCATGTGAGGCCTTGGAACTGTGTTTTGTAGCTTGGATTTTTATCATGAGGCATATGGAGGCAGCTAATGGATGTGAAACAGCAGTGACATGATTTGGTTTGCCTTTTAGGAAAACTGTCTGCCAGCTTGTGACTACAGGAGCTACTTACTATAAAGACAGGATCGGTGCAACTGGGCCACTCCCCAGATGAAGGTGTGCACATGTGTTTTTTGGCCTGATTATTTTTTTCCTTTTTAAGTTGAGGTACATACAATAAGATGCACAAATCTCAGTATACAGTTTAATGATTTTGACATGTATATACACTCATTTGACCATCACCCAGATCAAGATACCAAACATTCTATTTCTTCCCCTTCTCCTATTTTTTCCACCCCCCACACCATTCCCCTATGTCAACCACCAGTGTATTCTCTGTGTTTATGAATCTATTTCTTTTTTGTTTATTTGTTTTGATTTTTAGATTCCACATATAAGTGAAATCGTATGGTATTTGTCTTTTTCTGTCTGACTTATTTCACTAGTATAATATCCTCTAGGTTCATCCATGTTGTCACAAATGGCGAGATTTCATTCTTTTTTATGGCTGAATAACATTCCACTGTGTATAAGTACCACATCTTCTTTATCCATTCATCTATTGGTGGACACTTAGGTTGCTTCTACATCTTGGTTATTGTAAATAATGCTGTGATAAACATAGGTGTGCATATATCTTTTTGACTTAGTGATTTTGTTTCCTTTGGGTAAATTCTCAGAAGTGAAATAACAGGATCATATGATATTTCTATTTTTAGTTTTCTGAGAAACCTTCATACTGCTTCCCATAGTGGCTACATCAATTTACATTCCCACCAACAGCGTAGGAGGGTTCCCTTTTTTCCATATCCTCGCCAGCAGTTATTTCTCATCTTGTTGATATTAGCCACTCTCACTGGTGTGAGGTGATACCTCACTGTGGTTTTTTTTTTAGTTTATTTTGATATCACCAATCTACAATCAAATGAGTAATATTATGGTGATTACACAACCCCCTTCATCAGGTCCCCCCCCAAACCCATCACAGTCACTGTCCATCAGCATAATGAGATGCTACAGAGTCACTACCTGTCTTCTCTGGCTTGTACAGCCCTAACATTACATCAGCTAATCGTAATGTCCCTTTTTCCCCCTTGCCCCTCCCTTCCCACCCATACTCCCCAGTCCCTTTCCCTTTGGTAACTATTAGTCCATTCTTGGGTTCTGTGAGTCTGCTGCTGTTTTGTTCCTTCAGTTTTTTCCTCAGTTCTTATACTCCACGTATGAGTGAAATCATTTGGTACTTGTCTTCTTCAGCTTGGCTTATTTCACTGAGCATAATACCCTCTAGCTCCATCCATGTTGTTGCAAATGGTAGGATTTGTTTTCTTCTTATGGCTGAATAATATTCCATTGTGTATATGTACCACATCTTCTTTATCCATTCATCTACTGATGGACACTTAGGTTGCTTCCATTTCTTGGCTATTGTAAATAGTGCTGCGATAAACATAGGGGTGCATCTGTCTTTTTCAAACTGGGCTGCTGCATTCTTAGGGTAAATTCCTAGGAGTGGGATTCCTGGGTCAAATGGTATTTCTATTTTGAGTTTTTTGAGGAACCTCCATACTGCTTTCCACAATGGTTGAACTAATTTGCATTCCCACCAGCAGTGTAGGAGGGTTCCCTTTTCTCCACATCCTCGCCAACATTTGTTGTTGTTTGTGTTTTGGATGTTGGCTATCCTCACTGGTGTGAGGTGGTATCTCACTGTGGTTTTAATCTGCATTTCTCTGATGATTAGTGATGTGGAGCATCTTTTCATGTGCCTGTTGGCCATCTGAATTTCTTCTTTGGAGAAGTGTCTATTCATGTCCTCTGCCCATTTCTTAATTGGATTATTTGCTCTTTGTTTGTTGAGATGTGTGAGTTCTTTATATATTTTGGATGTCAACCCCTTATCGGATACGTCATTTATGAATATATTCTCCCATACTGTAGGAAGTCTTTTTGTTCTACTGATGGTGTCCTTTGCTGTACAGAGGCTTTTCAGCTTGATATAGTCCCACTTGTTCATTTTTGCTTTTGTTTCCCATGCCCGGGGAGATATGTTCATGAAGAAGTTGCTCATGTTTATGTCCAAGAGATTTTTGCCTATGTTTTTTTCTAAGAGTTTTATGGTTTCATGACTTGCATTCAGGTCTTTGATCCACCTTGAGTTTACCTTTGTGTATGGGGTTAGACAGTACTCCAGTTTCATTCTCTTACATGTAGCTGTCCAGTTTTTCCAACACCAGCTGCTGAAGAGGCCGTCGTCTCCCCAATGTATATCCAAGGCTCTCTTATCAAATATTAATTGACTGTTTGTGTTTGGGTTGATGTTTGGATTTTCTATTCTATTCCACTGATCTGTGGGTCTGTTTTGTGCCAATACCAAATTGTCTTGATTACTGTGGCTTTGTAGTAGAGCTTGAAGTCAGGGAGCATAATTCCCCCTGTTTTATTCCTCCTTCTCAGGATTGCTTTGGCTATTCGGGGTCTTTTGTGGTTCCATATGAATTTTAGAATTATTTGTTTGAGTTCATTGAAGAAAGCTGTTGGCAGTTTGATAGGGATTGCGTTGAATCTGTAGATTGCTTTGGTTAATATAGCCATTTTGACAATATTTATTCTTCCTAGCCACGAGCATGGGATGCATTTCCATTTGTTAGTGTCCTCTTTAATTTCTCTTAGGAGTGTCTTGTAGTTTTCAGAGTACAGGTCTTTCACTTCCTTCGTTAGGTTTATTCCTAGGTATTTTATTCTTTTTGATGCAATTGTGAATGGAATTGTTTTTCTGATTTCTCTTTCTGTTAATTCATCATTAGTGTATAGGAAAGCAACACATTTTTGTGTGTTAATCTTGTATCCTGCAACTTTGCTGAATTCAGATATTAGTTCTAGTAGTTTTGGAGTGGAGTCTTTAGGGTTTTTTATGTATAATATCATGTCATCTGCAAATAGTGACAATTTGACTTCTTCTTTACCAATCTGGATGCCTTGTATGTCTTTGTTTTGTCTGATTGCTGTGGCTAGGACCTCCAGTACTATGTTGAATAACAGTGGAGAGAGTGGGCATCCCTGTCTTGTTCCCGATCTTAGATGAAAAGCTTTCAGCGTCTCGCCGTTAAGTATGATGTTAGCTGTGGGTTTGTCATATATAGCCTTTATGATGTTGAGGTACTTGCCCTCTATACCCATTTTGTTGAGAGTTTTAATCATGAATGGATGCTGAATTTTGTCAAATGCTTTTTCAGCATCTATGGAGATGATGATGTGGTTTTTGTTCTTCTTTTTATTGATGTGATGGATGATGTTGATGGATTTTCGAATGTTGTACCATCCTGCATCCCTGGGATGAATCCCACTTGATCATGGTGTATGATCCTCTTGATGTATTTTTGAATTCGGTTTGCTAATATTTTGTTGAGTATTTTTGCATCCACATTTTTCAGGGATATTGGTCTGTAGTTTTCTTTTTTGGTGAGGTCTTTGCCCGGTTTTGGTATTAGAGTGATGCTGGCTTCATAGAATGAGTTTGGAAGTATTCCCTCCTCTTCTATTTTTTGGAAAACGTTAAGGAGAATGGGTGTTATTTCTTCCCTATATGTCTGGTAGAATTCAGAGGTGAATCCATCAGGTCTGGGGGTTTTGTTCTTGGGTAGTTTTTTGATTACCGATTCAATTTCGTTGCTGGTGATTGGTCTGTTTAGTTTTCCTGTTTCTTGTTTGGTCAGTTTTGGAAGGTTGTATTTTTATAAAAAGTCCGTTTCTTCTAGGTTTTCCAGCTCGCTAGCATATAGATTCTCATAGTATTCTCTTATAATTCTTTGTATTTCTGTGGGATCCGTCGTTATTTTTCCTTTGTCATTTCTGATTTTGTTTATGTGTGTAGATTCTCTTTTTCTCTTAATGAGTCTGGCTAGGGGTTTATCTATTTTGTTTATTTTTTCAAAGAACCAGCTCTTGGTTTCATTGTTTTTTTTTTCTATTGTTTTATTCTTCTCAATTTTATTTATTTCTTCTCTAATCTTTATTATGTCCCTCCTTCTGGTGACTTTGGCCTCATTTGTTCTTCTTTTTCCAATTTCAGTAATTGTGTCTTTAGACTATTCATTTGGGAATATTCTTCTTTCTTTAGATAGGCCTGAATTGCAATATACTTTCCTCTTAGAACTGCCTTTGCTGTGTCCCATAGAAGCTGTGGCTTTGTGTTGTTGTTGTCATTTGTCTCCATATACTCTTTGATTTCTGTTTTGATTTGGTCATTGACCCATTGATTAATTAGGGAGAATGTTGTTAAGTCTCCATGTATTTGAAAACCAGCTTTTCTTTTTTCTAAAGTTTAATTCTAGTTTAATACCTTTATGATCTATATTTGTTGCAGAATTTCAATATTTTCGATTTTTCCTATGCTCTTTTTGTGGCCTAGTATGTGGTCTATTCTGGAAAATGTTCCATGTGCACTTGAGAAGAATGTGTATCTCGCTGCTTTTGGGTGTACAGTTCTGTAGATGGCTGTTAGGTCCATCTGTTCTAGTGTGTTGTCCAGTGCCTCTGTGTCTTACTTATTTTCTGTCTGGTTGTTCTGTCCTTTGGAGTGAGTGGTGTGTTGAAGTCTCCTAGAATGAATGCATTGCATTCTATTTCCTCCTTTAATTCTGTTAGTATTTGTTTCACATATGTCGGTGCTCCTGTGTTGGGAGCATATATTTAAATGGTTATAGTATCCTCTTGTTGACTGAACCCTTTATCATTATGTAATGTCCTTTCTTATCTCTGCTACTTTCTTCGTTTTTGAGGTCTATTTTGTCTGATACAAGTACTGCAACAGCTGCTTCTCCTTGTTGTTTGCATGAAATATCTTTTCCATCCCTTCATTTTTTAGTCTGGGGATATTCTTGCAAAGCACAGTGAGTTTTTGTAGGCATGATGTCTTGTTTTGACCATTCTGTTGCTCTGCGCCTTTTGGTGCATTCAGTCCATTTACGTTTAGGGTGATTATCGAGAAGTATTGCCATTGCTGGCTTTAGATTCTGTGGTTACCAAAGGCTCAGGGGTTGCTTCTTAACTACCTAACAATCTAACTTAACTTTCTTGTTGCTATTG